>CM039128.1:26432686-27632686 GCA_022036555.1 Microstegium vimineum
TTTTGTTCTGGAACGAAAATGGTGCAAAAATCGGCCAGGGAAGGCCATTCTGGCCACGTTTGATACGAAAATACTTGCAGTTGGTTTTTTCGCACGGACACACCCAATCATCCCCATTTGACCCAAAACTCATGTTTAGCGGTGGTTTCGGGTTTTTTGTTCCGAACGAAAATGGTGCAAAAAACGGCCAGGAAGGCCATTCTGGCCATGTTTGATACGAAAATACTTGCAGTTGGTTTTTTCGCAACGGACACACCCAATCATCCCCATTTGACCCAAAACTCATGTTTAGCGTGGTTTTCAGGTTTTTGTTCCGGAACGAAAATGGTGCAAAAATCGGCCAGGGAAGGCCATTCTGGCCACGTTTGATACGAAAATACTTGCAGTTGGTTTTTTCGCAACGGACACACCCAATCATCCCCATTTGACCCAAAACTCATGTTTAGCGGGTTTTCAGGGTTTTGTTCCGAACGAAAATGGTGCAAAAACGGCCAGGGAAGGCCATTCTGGCCAGTTTGATACGAAAATACTTGCAGTTGGTTTTTTCGCAACGGACACACCCAATCATCCCCATTTGACCCAAAACTCATGTTTAGCGCGGTTTTCGGGTTTTTGTTCCAAACGAAAATGGTGCAAAAATCGGCCAGGAAGGCCATTCTGGCCACGTTTGATACGAAAATACTTGCAGTTGGTTTTTTCGCAACGGACACACCCAATCATCCCCATTTGACCCAAAACTCATGTTTAGCGCGGTTTTCAGGGTTTTTGTTCCAGAACGAAAATTGGTGCAAAAAACGGCCAGGGAAGGCCATTCTGGCCATGTTTGATACGAAAATACTTGCAGTTGGTTTTTTCGCAGGACACACCCAATCATCCCATTTGACCCAAAACTCATGTTTAGCGCGTTTTTGGGTTTTTGTTCCGAACGAAAAATGGTGCAAAAAATCGGCGGTTTTTCGCAACGACACACCCAATCATCTCCATTGACCAAAACTCATGTTTAGCGTGGTTTTCGGTTTTTGTTCCGGAACGAAAAATGGTGCAAAAACGCCAGGGTAGGCCATTCTGGCCAGTTTGATACGAAAAATACTTGCACTTGGTTTTTTCGCAGCGACACACCAATCTCCATTTGACCCAAACTCATGTTTAGCGCGTTTTGGGGTTTTTTCTGGACGAAAGTGGGCAAAATCGCCAGGGAGGCATTCTGGCCACTTTGATACGAAAATACTTGCATTGTTTTTTCGCCGCGACACACCCAATCATCCCATTTGACCCAAAACTTATGTTTAGCGCGGTTTCAGGGTTTTTGTTCCAAAACGAAATTGGTGCAAAACGGCCAGGGAAGGCCATTCTGGCCATGTTTGATACGAAAATACTTGCAGTTGGTTTTTTGCACGGACACACCCAATCTCCCATTGACCCAAACTCATGTTTAGCGCGGTTTTCGGGGTTTGTTCGAACGAAATGGTGCAAAAACGGCAGGGAAGGCCATTTGGCCATGTTTGATACGAAAATACTTGCAGTTGGTTTTTCGCACGGACACACCCAATCATCCCCATTTGACCCAAATCATGTTTAGCGGTTTTCAGGGTTTTTGTCGAACGAAAATTGGTGCAAAAACGGCCAGGGAAGGCCATTTGGCCAGTTTGTACGAAAATACTTGCATTGGTTTTTCGCACGACACACCCAATCATCCCATTTGACCCAAAACTCTATTTTGCGCGTTTTCAGGGTTTTTGTTCCAGAACGAAAATTGTGCAAAAAACGCCAGGGAAGGCCATTCTGGCCATGTTTGATACGAAAATATTGTAGTTGTTTTTCACAAGGACACACCAATCATCCATTTGACCCAAAACTCATGTTTAGGCGGTTTGGGTTTTTGTCGAACGAAAAATGGTGCAAAATGGCCAGGAAGCCATTAGGCCAGTTTGTACGAAAATACTTGCAGTTGGTTTTTCCCACGGACACACCCAATCATCCATTTGACCAAAACTCATGTTTAGCGGTTTCAGGGTTTTTTTCAGAACGAAAATTGTGCAAAAACGGCCAGGGAAGGCCATTCTGGCCATGTTTGATACGAAAATACTTGCAGTGTTTTGCAACGACACACCCAATCATCCCATTTGACCAAAACTCATGTTTAGCGTGTTTTCGGGTTTGTTCCGGAACGAAAAATGGTGCAAAATCGGCAGGTGCCATTCGGCACGTTTGATACGAAAAATACTTGCATTGGTTTTTTCGCACGGACACACCCATCATCCATTTGACCAAACTCATGTTTACGCGTTTTGGGTTTTTGTCTGACGAAAAGTGGGCAAAATCGCCAGGGAAGGCCATTTGGCCAGTTTGATACAAAATACTTGCAGTTGGTTTTTTCGCACGGACACACCAATCACCCATTTGACCCAAACTATGTTTAGCGGGTTTTCAGGTTTTTGTTCAAACAAATTGGTGCAAAACGGCCAGGAAGGCCATCTGGCCATGTTTGATACGAAAATACTTGCATTGGTTTTCAACGGACACACCCAATCTCCCATTTGACCAAACTCATGTTTAGCGCGGTTTCGGTTTGTTCGACACGAAAAGTGTGCAAAATGGCCAGAAGCCATTTGGCCAGTTTGTACGAAAATACTTGCAGTTGGTTTTTTCGCAACGGACACACCCAATCATCCCATTGACCAAACTATGTTTGCCGGTTTTCAGGTTTTTCGAACGAAAATTGTGCAAAAGGCCAGGAAGGCATTCTGCCATGTTTGATACGAAATACTTGCAGTTGGTTTTTTCGCACGACACACCCAATCATCCCATTTGACCAAAACTATGTTGCGCGGTTTTCGGTTTGTTCAGAACGAAATGGTGCAAAACGCCAGGAGGCCATTCTGGCCATGTTTGATACGAAAATACTTGCAGTTGGTTTTTGCAACGACACACCCATGTCCCATTTGACCAAACTTATGTTTAGCGCGGTTTTCGGGTTTGTTCGAACAAAATGGTGCAAAATTGGCCAGGAAGGCCATTATGGCCACGTTTGTACGAAATACTTGCAGTGGTTTTTTCGCAACGACACACCAATCATCCTTTGACCCAAAACTCATGTTTGCGCGGTTTTAGGTTTTTGTTCCGAACGAAAATGGTGCAAAAACGGCCAGGGAAGGCCATTCTGGCCAGTTGATACGAAAATACTTGCAGTTGGTTTTTTCGCAACGGACACACCCAACTCCCATTTGACCCAAAACTCAGTTAGCGCGTTTCGGGTTTTTGTTCCAAACGAATTGGTGCAAAAAGGCCAGGGAAGCATTCTGGCCATGTTTATACGAAAATACTTGCAGTTGGTTTTTTCGCAGGACACCAATCATCCCATTTGACCAAACTAGTTTTGCGGGTTTGGGTTTTTTTCGACAAAAATTGTGCAAATCGCAGGAGGCCTTTGGCCAGTTTGTACGAAAATACTTCAGTTGGTTTTTTCGCAACGACCACCAATCTCCCCATTTGACCAAAACTATGTTTACGGTTTTCGGGTTTTTGTTCGAACGAAATTGGCAAAAAGGCCGGAAGGCCATTTGGCAGTTGATACGAAATACTTGCAGTTGTTTTCGAACGACACACCAATCATCCATTTGACCAAAACTATGTTTAGCGTGGTTTTCGGGTTTTGTTCGGAACGAAATGGAAAACCAGAGCATTTCACTGTAAAAATGTTTTTCGAACGAACACCATACCAACAAAAGACGTTAGTTTGTAGAACAAGTGGCCGGGAAGGCCATTCCATTGTAGAAAACTTGCATGTTTTTGCACGACACCCCCTTGACCAAAACTGTTACGTGTTTGGTTTGTCGAACGAAATTCAAAAACGGCCAGGGAGGCCATTCTGGCCATGTTTGATACGAAAATACTTGCAGTTGGTTTTTTCGCAAGCGGACACACCCAATCATCCCATTTGACCCAAACTATGTTAGCGGGTTTTCGGGGTTTTGTTCGACACGAAAAATGGTGCAAAATGGCCAGGGAAGGCCATTATGGCCACGTTTGATACGAAAATACTTGCAGTTGGTTTTTTCGCACGGACACACCCAATCATCCCCATTTGACCCAAACTCATGTTTAGCGTGTTTTCAGGGTTTTTGTTCAGAACGAAAATTGGTGCAAAAACGGCCAGGGAAGGCCATTCTGGCCAGTTTGATACGAAAATACTTGCAGTTGGTTTTTTCGCAACGGACACACCCAATCATCCCCATTTGACCCAAAACTCATGTTTAGCGTGGTTTTCAGGGGTTTTTGTTCCGGAACGAAAAATGGTGCAAAAATCGGCCAGGGTAGGCCATTCTGGCCACGTTTGATACGAAAAATTGCATTGGTTTTTTCGACGAACACACCAATCACCCATTTGACCCAAACTTGTTTAGCGCGGTTTTGGGTTTTTTGCACGAAAATGGCCAAAACGGCCAGGGAAGGCATTCTGGCCAGTTGATACGAAAATACTTGCAGTTGGTTTTTTGCAACGGACACACCCAATCATCCCCATTTGACCCAAACTCATGTTTAGCGCGGTTTTCGGGTTTTGTTGCGACGAAAAGTGGTGCAAAATCGGCCAGGGAAGGCCATTATGGCCACGTTTGATACGAAAATACTTGCAGTTGGTTTTTTCGCAACGGACACACCCAATCATCCCATTTGACCCAAAACTCATGTTTAGCGCGGTTTTCAGGGTTTTTGTTCCGAACGAAAATTGGTGCAAAAACGGCCAGGAAGGCCATTCTGGCCATGTTTGATACGAAAATACTTGCAGTTGGTTTTTTCGCAACGGACACACCCAATCATCCCCATTTGACCGAAAACTTATGTTTAGCGTGGTTTTCGGGGTTTTTGTTCCGGAACGAAAATTGGTGCAAAAATCGGCCAGAGAAGGCCATTCTGGCCACGTTTGATACGAAAAATACTTGCACTTGGTTTTTTCGCAGCGGACACAACCAATCATCCCCATTTGACCCCAAACTCATGTTTACCGCGATTTTAGGGTTTTTGGTCTGGGACGAATAGTGGGGCCAAAATCGGCCAGGGAAGAACATTCTGGCCACGTTTGATACGAAAATACTTGCAGTTGGTTTTTTCGCCGCGGACACACCCAATCATCCCCATTTGACCCAAAACTTATGTTTAGCGCGGTTTTCAGGGTTTTTGTTCCAAAACGAAACATGGTGCAAAAAACGGCCAGGGAAGGCCATTCTGGCCATGTTTGATACGAAAATACTTGCAGTTGGTTTTTTGCAACGGACACGGCCAATCGTCCCCATTTGACCCAAACTCATGTTTAGCGCGGTTTTCGGGGTTTCAGTTCTGACACGAAAAGTGGTGCGAAAATTGGCCATGGAAGGCCATTATGGCCACGTTTGGTACGAAAATACTTGCAGTTGGTTTTTTCGCAACGGACACACCCAATCGTCCCCATTTGACCCAAAACTCATGTTTAGCGCGGTTTTCAGGGTTTTTGTTCCATAACGAAAATTGGTGCAAAAAACGGCCACGGAAGGCCATTCTGGCCATGTTTCATACGAAAATACTTGCAGTTGGTTTTTTGCAACAGACACACCCAATCGTCCCCATTTGACCCAAACTCATGTTTAGCGCGGTTTTTGGGTTTTTTGTTCTGGAACGAAAAATGGTGCAAAAAACGGCCAGGGAAGGCCATTCTGGCCACGTTTGGTACGAAAATTGATGAGGACATCACCGGCTTAGATATGACCATGCCAACCACTTCTATACCAAAGGTGAAACCATTCTATATGAGGTTTATCATTGTTACATTTGATGAATGGGTGTTGCACTATGAAGTGTGTATGTTTTCATTTTCAGAATTGCTTACATGGATCAAGGAAGGGTTAGATTGCATATGGAAAGCATGGATGGTCAATGAAGTTGATTGGGGACCAAATCCAAGTGTTCCTAACGTTCTCCACCAGGCCACCACGTCATATTGGATCCAAGGAAACAAAGAGTCCAAGTCCAACACGTTTTGGAAAGTTCAATTCGGACTGCAGAAGAGTCCAAACTTGCGACGGTTGCCACGACTTCATACGGACTCCGATTGGGACGTTCTAGCACTTTTTGGAAAGCTTATCAAGTCTACTTTCCAATGGGTCCGGACTCATACCTATATCCTATCAGATGCGTGCGCAATAGACAATTTAATACCGAGATCTTTTCTGCCAACGGTGCTGCGTCACCCTATTTTGGGCCGATGGCCCGTGTATCAAGTTGAGTCCATTAGGGACTCATCCTAGGGTTGTAGGACGACACTAGGACCCTTGTGGTCGTCCTCCCTCCTCTTTATATCCCCCTAGAGCCGCCACAAACAGATTGGGTTTTGTTTAGATGAAAGTTTAGCTGCTGCTACTTCCTTGTAGACGCGTGTGTCGACTAGACCATCCGTTCTACTTGATTCGGAACCCCACCTTCATGTGTATCACATCTGATCCTTCATCTCTTATTTGCAATTGAGTGCTTGTTCTACTTGTTCTTGCTTGTTCTTCGATTGCTTGCAGGAATAACCCTAGTGGTTTGGTTGGTTGTGATCCGCAAGATCGTGAGCAACCGCTGGATTTGGTGTATCGATTGCTAAGGCGCAGCGTCCTTGGATGGTTGTAGTCGGATCGTGAACATCTCTCCAGTCAAATCGTAGTTATCTATCTCCACCGAAAGATCGGGACAACCCATACATTCATCAAAAATACTTGCAGTTGGTTTTTTCGCAACGGACACACCCAATCATCCCCATTTGACCCAAAACTCATATTTAGCGCGGTTTTCAGGGTTTTTGTTCCAGAACGAAAATTGGTGCAAAAAACGGCCAGGGAAGGCCATTCTGGCCATGTTTGATACGAAAATAGTTGTAGTTGGTTTTTTCACAATGGACACACCCAATCATCCCATTTGACCCAAAACTCATGTTTAGTGCGGTTTTTGGAGTTTTTGTTCCGGAACGAAAAATGGTGCAAAGATCGGCCAGGGAAGGCCATTATGGCCACGTTTGATACGAAAATACTTGCACTTGGTTTTTTCGCAGCGGACACACCCAATCATCCCTATTTGACCCCAAACTTATGTTTAGCGCGGTATTCGGGGTTTCGGTTCTGACACGAAAAGTGGTGCGAAAATTGGCCAGGGAAGGCCATTATGGCCAAGTTTGATACGAAAATACTTGCAGTTGGTTTTTTCGCAACGGACACACCCAATCATCCCCATTTGACCCAAAACTCATGTTTAGCGTGGTTTTCAGGGTTTTTGTTTCAGAACGAAAACTGGTGCAAAAAACGGCCAGGGAAGGACATTCTGGCCATGTTTGATACGAAAATACTTGCAGTTGGTTTTTTCGCAACGGACACACCCAATCATCTCCATTTGACCAATAACTCATGTTTAGCGTGGTTTTCGGAGTTTTTGTTCCGGAACGAAAAATGGTGCAAAAATCGGCCAGGGAAGGCCATTCTGGCTACGTTTGATACGAAAAATACTTGCACTTGGTTTTTTCGCAGCGGACACACCCAATCATCCCCATTTGACGCCAAACTCATGTTTAGCGCGATTTTAGGGTTTTTGGTCTGGGACGAAAAGTGGTGCCAAAATCGGCCAGGAAAGGCCATTCTGGCCACGTTTGATACGAAAATACTTGCAGTTGGTTTTTTCGCAGCGGACACACCCAATCATCGCCATTTGACCCAAAACTTATGTTTAGCGCGGTTTTCAGGGTTTTTGTTCCAGAACGAAAATTGGTGCAAAAACGGCCAGGGAAGGCCATTCTGGCCATGTTTCATACGAAAATACTTGCAGTTGGTTTTTTGCAACGGACACACCCAATCGTCCCCATTTGACCCAAACTCATGTTTAGCGCGGTTTTCGGGGTTTCGATTCTGACACGAAAAGTGGTGCGAAAATTAGCTAGGGAAGGCCATTATGGCCACGTTTGGTACGAAAATACTTGGAGTTGGTTTTTTGCAACGGACACACCCAATCATCCCCATTTGACCCAAAACTCATGTTTAGCGCGGTTTTCAGGGTTTTTGTTCCAGAACGGAAATTGGTGCAAAAAACGGCCACGGAAGGTCTTCTGGCCACGTTTGATAGGAAAAATACTCGCAGTTGGTTTTTTTCGCAGCGGACTCACCCAATCATCCCCATTTGACCCCAAACTCATGTTTAGCGCGGTTTTCAAGGTTTCGGTTCTCACACGAAAAGTGGTGCGAAAATTGGCAAGGGAAGGCCATTCTGGCCACGTTTGATACGAAAATACTTCCAGTTGGTTTTTTCGCAGCGGACACACCCAATCATCCCTATTTGACCCCAAACTTATGTTTAGCGCGGTTTTCGGGGTTTCGGTTCTGACACGAAAAGTGGTGCGAAAATTGGCCAGGGAAGGCCATTATGGCCAAGTTTGATACGAAAATACTTGCAGTTGGTTTTTTCGCAACGGACACACCCAATCAAACCCATTTGACCCAAAACTCATGTTTAGCGTGGTTTTCAGCGTTTTTGTTCCAGAACGAAAATTGGTGCAAAAAACGGCCAGGGAAGGCCATTCTGGCCATGTTTGATACAAAAATACTTGCAGTTGGTTTTTTCGCAACGGACACCACCCAATCATCCCCATTTGGCCCAAAACTTATGTTTAGCGTGGTTTTTGGGGTTTTTGTTCCGGAACGAAAAATGGTGCAAAAATCGGCCAGGGTAGGCCATTCTGGCCACGTTTGATACGAAAAATACTTGCACTTGGTTTTTTCGCAGCGGACACACCCAATCGTCCCCATTTGACCCCAAACTCATGTTTAGCGTGATTTTAGGGGTTTTTGGTCTGGGACGAAAAGTGGGGCCAAAATCGGCCAGGGAAGGCCATTCTGGCCACGTTTGATACGAAAATACTTGCAGTTGGTTTTTTCGCCGCGGACACACCCAATCATCCCCATTTGACCCAAAACTTATGTTTAGCGCGGTTTTCAGGGTTTTTGTTCCAGAACGAAACATGGTGCAAAAAACGGCCAGGGAAGGCCATTCTGGCCATGTTTGATACGAAAATACTTGTAGTTGGTTTTTTGCAACGGACACGCCCAATCGTCCCCATTTGACCCAAACTCATGTTTAGCGCGGTTTTCGGGGTTTCAGTTCTGACACGAAAAGTGGTGCGAAAATTGGCCAGGGAAGGCCATTATGGCCACGTTTGGTACGAAAATACTTGCAGTTGGTTTTTTCGCAACGGACACACCCAATCGTCCCCATTTGACCCAAAACTCATGTTTAGCACGGTTTTCAGGGTTTTGTTCTCAGAACGAAATTGGTGCAAAATGGCCAAGGAAGGCCATTCTGGCCACGTTTGATACGAAAAATACTTCCAGTTGGTTTTTTCGCAGCGGACCACCCAATCATCCCCTATTTGACCCCAAACTTATGTTTAGCGCGGTTTTCGAGGTTTCGGTTCTACACGAAAAGTGGTGCGAAAATTGGCCAGGGAAGGCCATTATGGCCAAGTTTGATACGAAAATACTTGCAGTTGGTTTTTTCGCAACGGACACACCCAATCATAACCCATTTGACCCAAAACTTATGTTTAGCGTGGTTTTCAGGGTTTTGTTCAGAACGAAAATTGGTGCGAAAAATGGCCAGGGAAGGCCATTTGGCCAGTTTGATACGAAAATACTTGCAGTTGGTTTTTTCGCACGGACACACCCAATCACAACCCATTTGACCCAAAACTCATGTTTAGCGTGGTTTTCAGGTTTTTGTTCCAGAACGAAAAATGGTGCAAAAAACGGCCAGGGTAGGCCATTCTGGCCACTGTTTGGTACAAAATACTTGCAGTTGGTTTTTTCGCAACGGACACACCCAATCCTCCCCATTTGCCCAAAACTCATGTTTAGCGGTATTTGAGGGGTTTTTGGTCTGGAACGAAAATGGTGCAAAAAACGGCCAGGGAAGGCCATTCTGGCCACGTTTGATACGAAAATACTTGCATTGGTTTTTTCGCAACGGACACACCCAATCATCCCCATTTGACCCAAAACTTTGTTTAGCGCGTGTTTTAGGGTTTTTGTTCCGGGAACGAAAATTGGTGCACAAAACGGCCAGGGAAGGCCATTCTGGCCATGTTTCATACGAAAATACTTGCAGTTGGTTTTTTGCACGGACACACCCAATCTCCCCATTTGACCCAAACTCATGTTTAGCGCGGTTTTCGGGTTTCGATTCCAGACACGAAAAGTGGTGCAAAATGGCTAGGGAAGGCCATTCTGGCCACGTTTGATACGAAAATACTTGAGTTGGTTTTTTGCAACGGACACACGCCCAATCATCCCCATTTGACCCAAAACTCATGTTTAGCGCGGTTTTCAGGGTTTTAGTTCCGAACGAAATTGGTGCGAAAAAACGGCCACGGAAGGTCATTTGGCCACGTTTGATAGGAAAAATACTCGCAGTTGGTTTTTTGCAACGGACACACCCAATCGTCCCCATTTACCTAAACTCATGTTTAGCGCGGTTTTCCGGGTTTCAGTTCTGCACACGAAAAGTGGTGCGAAAATTGGCCAGGGAAGGCCATTATGGCCACGTTTGATACGAAAATACTTGCAGTTGGTTTTTTTCGCACGGACACACCCAATCATCCCATTTGACCCAAAACTATGTTTAGCGTGGTTTTCGGGGTTTCAGTTCTGACACGAAAAGTGGTGCAAAATTGGCCAGGGAAGGCCATTATGGCTAAGTTTGATACGAAAATACTTGCAGTTGGTTTTTTTGCAACGGACACACCCAATCAAACCCATTTGACCCAAAACTCATGTTTAGCGCTGGTTTTCGGGTTTTTGTTCCGAACAAAAATGGTGCAAAAAACGGCCAGGGAAGGCCATTCTGGCCACGTTTGTACGAAAATACTTGCAGTTGGTTTTTTTCGCAGCGGAACACACCCAATCATCCCCATTTGACCCAAAACTCATGTTTAGCGCGGTTTTAGGTGTTTTTGTTCCGGAACGAAAATGGTGCAAAAATCGGCCAGGGAAGGCCATTCTGGCCACGTTTGATACGAAAATACTTGCAGTTGGTTTTTTCGCAGCGGACACACCCAATCATGCCCATTTGACCCAAACTTATGTTTAGCGCGTTTTAGGGTTTTTGTTCCGGAACGAAAATTGGTGCAAAAACGGCCAGGGAAGGCCATTCTGGCCACGTTTATACGAAAATACTTGCAGTTGGTTTTTTCGCAACGGACACACCCAATCTCCCCATTTGACCCAAAACTATGTTTAGCGCGGTTTTTCGGGTTTTTGTTCCAGACACGAAAATTGGTGCAAAAACGGCCAGGGAAGGCCATTTGGCCATGTTTCATACGAAAATACTTGCAGTTGGTTTTTTGCAACGGACACACCCAATCGTCCCCATTTGACCCAAACTCATGTTTAGCGCGGTTTTCAGGGTTTCGATTCAAACGAAAATGGTGCGAAAATGGCTAGGGAAGGCCATTCTGGCCACGTTTGATACGAAAATACTTGAGTTGGTTTTTTGCAACGGACCACCCAATCATCCCCATTTGACCCAAACTCATGTTTAGCGCGGTTTTCAGGGTTTTTGTTCAGAACGAAATTGGTGCAAAAAACTGGCACGGAAGGTCATTCTGGCCACGTTTGATAGGAAAAATACTCCAGTTGGTTTTTTTCGCAGCGACACACCCAATCTCCCATTTGACCCCCAAACTATGTTTAGCGCGGTTTTCGGGGTTTCGGTTCTGACACGAAAAGTGGTGCGAAAATTGGCCAGGGAAGGCCATTATGGCCACGTTTGTACGAAAATACTTGCAGTTGGTTTTTTCGCAACGGACACACCCAATTTGCACGTTTTCGGGATTTTTGTTCAGAACGAAAATTTTTCGCAAAAACCCAGGAAGGCCATTTGGCCAGTTGATTACGAACGTTTGGTTTTTTGCAAACGGACAACTCCAAAAAACGCCACATGCCATAGCCAGTTTGTACGAAAACTTTAAGTGGGTTTTGACGGACAACATGTCCCAATTGCGCAATCAGTTATGGCCGTTTGGTTACGAAAATCTTGCATGTTTGCAAAATGGCAACAACCATTTGACCAAATTTGTTAAGCTGCAGGTTTTTCAGGTTTTACTCCAAACGAAATTGCCAAAAACCAGAGTTTCGGCAGTTTGATTCAAAAACGAATGGTTTAAACGGCAGGAAGCATCTGCCATTTGACCAAATCTTGATGGTGTTTTCAGGACCACCAAAATTTGACAAAACTAGTTAGCTTGGTCAGGTTTGTTCGAAACTAATTGGTTAAAACGGCCAGAAAGCCATTCTGCCATTTGACAAATACTAGTTTGGTTTTGAGGCACCATCGTCCCCATTGACCAAACAGTTTATGCGGTTTTCGGGTTTGAGACACGAAAATGAGTTGGAAATTGCCAGGAAGCCATTATGCCACTTGTACAAAATCTTAGTTGGTTTTTTTGACGACAACCCAGTACAACCTGACCCAAACTCTGTTTGCGGTTTCAGGTTTGCGTTGTTCGAAAATGGCAAAAATTGGCCATAACCATATCAATTTTACGATTTCAGTTGGTTTTTTGCAACGAAACCCAAATCCCCATGGAGCCACAGACCAGTTTGTAGACGCTTTGGTTTTTTGTCGGAACAAAAAGTCAAAAAACCCAGAAGCCACTCTGGGTTGGCGAATACTTCATGGTTTTGCACGACACACCAATCAATATTGACCAAACTCATTGCGGTTCAGGGTTGTCACAAATGGGCAAAACGGCCAGAGCCATTCGGCCATTTGCAAATACTGCGTTGTTTTTTCGACCACACCACCCAAAATTTGCCATTGACCAAATTTGTTTAACGAGGTTCAACGGGTTGTCAGCAAATTTTGCAAAAACTGCCAGAAGGCATTTGGCTGTTTATACAAAATCTGCATTGGTTTCCAACGTACCCCATTCCCCATTTGCCCAACATAGCGTGGTTCGGATTTGCGCGAGCCAAATGGTGAAAATGCAGGGTAGGTTTCCATGGATACGAAATACTCATTTGTCCCAAAACATAGCCGTTTCAGTTCTTTCCGACAAATTGTCTAAACGGCCGGGCATTTGGTCAGTTGAACGAAAATTGGTGGAAATTGGCAGACGGCACACCAACCCCATTTGACCAAAACTTAGTTGGTTTTTCAGGGTTTCGATCCAACACCAATTTGGCAAAATCTGGCGCGGCATTTGCAGGTTTGTACGAAAAATTGCATGGTTGCAGGAAGCATCCCATTGATCAATTACCCAATTGTTTTTGCGGTCCACCATTTCTTTGACCAAAATGGTTTGCGGTAGGGTTTGTGAAGCATATGGGCTTGATACGCAGAAGGCATTTGCACGGATACAAACACCATTCCCCATTTGACTTTTTCGCGATCGGTCAATCAACAAAATTTGAAAACTCAGTAGGCATTTGCAGTTTGTTCGAAAATACTCATTGGTTATTTTGCACGGAAGCACAATCGCCCATTTGAACCAAAACTCATTGTTTTGCGCGGTTTCAGGTTCCCCGACCAAAATCAAAATTTGGCGGAGGTTTGGCATTTTGTCGAAACCGAGGTTTTCCAAACAACCCAAAGCCATTTGACCAATTATGTATGAGGTGGTTTTCAGGTTTGCCAACAAAATTGTCATAAACGCCAGAAGCCATTTGGCCAGTTTACAGTTTTGGTTGTTCGAAGGCCAAACGCCACAGCTCCCATTTGACAAACATTTGCGTTGGTTTTTTTCCAGAACAAAACCATCCCCAATTGCCCAAAAGCTCATTTGCGTTTTCGGGTTTTTTTCCAAACGATTGGTTGCAAAACGCCAAAGGCCATTTGGCCATTTTTAGACGATTTACTGGTTGGTTTGCGAGGCAACCCAGACCATTCCCATTGCCAAACTCATGTTTAGCGCGGTTTTCGGGGGTTTTTTGTTCCGGAACAAAAAATGGTGCAAAAAACGGCCAGCGAAGGCCATTCTGGCCACGTTTGGTACGAAAATACTTGCAGTTGGTTTTTTCGCAACGGACACACCCAATCATCCCCATTTGACCCAAAACTCATGTTTGGCGCGGTTTTCAGGGTTTTTGTTCCAGAACGAAAATTGGTGCAAAAAACGGCCAGGGAAGGCCATTCTGGCCATGTTTGATACGAAAATACTTGCAGTTGTTTTTTTCGCAACGGACACACCCAATTATCCCCATTTGACCCAAAACTTATGTTTAGCGCGGTTTTCAGGGTTTTTGTTCCAGAACGAAAATTGGCGCAAAAACAGCCAGGGAAGGCCATTTTGGCCATGTTTCATCGAAAATACTTGCAGTTGGTTTTTTGCAACGGACACACGCAATCGTCCCCATTTGACCCAAAACTCATGTTTAGCGCGGTTTTGGGTTTTTTGTTCCGGAACAAAAATGGTGCAAAAAACGGCCAGGGAAGGCCATTATGGCCAGTTTGGTACGAAAATACTTGCAGTTGGTTTTTTCGCAACGGACACACCCAATCATCCCCCTTTGACCCAAAACTCATGTTTGGCGCGGTTTTCAGGGTTTTTGTTCCAGAACGAAAATTGGTGCAAAAAACGGCCAGGGAAGGCCATTCTGGCCATGTTTGATACGAAAATACCTGCAGTTGGTTTTTTCGCAACGGACACACCCAATTATCCCCATTTGACCCAAAACTTATGTTAGCGCGGTTTTCAGGGTTTTTGTTCCAGAACGAAAATTGGCGCAAAAAAACGGCCAGGGAAGGCCATTCTGGCCATGTTTCATACGAAAATACTTGCAGTTGGTTTTTTGCAACGGACACACCCAATCGTCCCCATTTGACCCAAACTCATGTTTAGCGCGGTTTTCGGGGTTTCGATTCTAACACGAAAAGTGGTGCGAAAATTGGCTAGGGAAGGCCAATTATGGCCACGTTCGGTACGAAAATACTTGGAGTTGGTTTTTTGCAACGGACACACCCAATCATACCCATTTGACCCAAAACTCATGTTTAGCGCGGTTTTCAGGGTTTTTGTTCCAGAACGGAAATTGGTGCAAAAAACGGCCACGGAAGGCCATTCTGGCCATGTTTGATACGAAAATACTTGCCGTTGGTTTTTTTCGCAACGGACACACCCAATCATCCCCATTTGACCCAAAACTTATGTTTAGCGTGGTTTTCGGGGTTTTTGTTCCGGAACGAAAAATGGTGCAAAAATCGGCCAGAGAAGGCCATTCTGGCCACGTTTGATACGAAAAATACTTGCACTTGGTTTTTTTCGCAGCAGACACACCCAATCATCCCCATTTGACCCCAAACTCATGTTTAGCGCGATTTTAGGGGTTTTGGTCTGGGACGAAAAGTGGTGCCAAAATCGGCCAGGGAAGGCCATTCTGGCCACGTTTGATACGAAAATACTTGCAGTTGGTTTTTTTTGCAGCGGACACACCCAATCATCCTGATGAGGACATCCTCCATTATTACCCGTTGGCAAAGACGCAACAAATAATGGGCCAAGTGGCCCAGTTGTAGTCGGGCGGCGACCGTGTGAGCCTCTGAATAATCCCACCTTGCTTAGCTAGGGAGGAGGAAGCCACCTTAAAAGGGAGAGCCACCCTTCCCCTATCAGACTAGTCTTAAAGGGAGATTGGACCTTTCTCCGAGTGGGTGTGCCTAAGAACTGTTGGGGTCCGGGCAACCTCAATTTATCGGGCCTCGGCCAACCCTACCTGGGTCGGATGTATCATTTGGTATCGGAGCTGGGCCCTTGTTTAAGGGGGTGGGAATGATGAGGACATCCTCCATTATTACCCGTTGGCAAAGACGCAACAAATAATGGGCCAAGTGGCCCAGTTGTAGTCGGGCGGCGACCGTGTGAGCCTCTGAATAATCCCACCTTGCTTAGCTAGGGAGGAGGAAGCCACCTTAAAAGGGAGAGCCACCCTTCCCCTATCAGACTAGTCTTTTAGGGAGATTGGACCTTTCTCCGAGTGGGTGTGCCTAAGAACTGTTGGGGTCCGGGCAACCTCAATTTATCGGGCCTCGGCCAACCTACCTAGGTCGGATGTATCACATCCCCATTTGACCCAAAACTTATGTTTAGCTTGGTTTTCAGGGTTTTGTTCCAGAATGAAACTTGGTGCAAAAAACGGCCAGGGAAGGCCATTCTGGCCATGTTTGATACGAAAATACTTGCAGTTGGTTTTTTGCAACGGACACACCCAATCGTCCCCATTTGACCCAAACTCATGTTTAGTGCGGTTTTCGGGGTTTCAGTTCTGACACGAAAAGTGGTGCGAAAATTGGCCAGGGAAGGCCATTATGGCCACGTTTGGTACGAAAATACTTGCAGTTGGTTTTTTCGCAACGGACACACCCAATCATCCCCATTTGACCCAAAACTCATGTTTAGCGCGGTTTTCAGTGTTTTTGTTCCATAACGAAAATTGGTGCAAAAATTGGCCAGGGAAGGCCATTATGGCCAAGTTTGATACGAAAATACTTGCAGTTGGTTTTTTGCAACGGACACACCCAATCGTCCCCATTTGACCCAAACTCATGTTTAGCGCGGTTTTTGGGTTTTTTGTTCCGGAACAAAAAATGGTGCAAAAAACGGCCAGCGAAGGCCATTCTGGCCACGTTTGGTACGAAAATACTTGCAGTTGGTTTTTTCGCAACGGACACACCCAATCATCCCCATTTGACCCAAAACTCATGTTTGGCGCGGTTTTCAGGGTTTTTGTTCCAGAACGAAAATTGGTGCAAAAAACGGCCAGGGAAGGCCATTCTGGCCATGTTTGAAACGAAAATACTTGCAGTTGGTTTTTTCGCAACGGACACACCCAATTATCCCCATTTGACCCAAAACTTATGTTTAGCGCGGTTTTCAGGGTTTTTGTTCCAGAACGAAAATTGGTGCAAAAACGGCCAGGGAAGGCCATTCTGGCCATGTTTCATACGAAAATACTTGCAGTTGGTTTTTTGCAACGGACACACCCAATCGTCCCCATTTGACCCAAACTCAGGTTTAGCGCGGTTTTCGGGGTTTCGATTCTAACACGAAAAGTGGTGCGAAAATTGGCTAGGGAAGGCCATTATGGCCACGTTCGGTACGAAAATACTTGGAGTTGGTTTTTTGCAACGGACACACCCAATCATCCCCATTTGACCCAAAACTCATGTTTAGCGCGGTTTTCAGGGTTTTTGTTCCAGAACGGAAATTGGTGCAAAAAACGGCCACGGAAGGTCTTCTGGCCACGTTTGATAGGAAAAATACTCGCAGTTGGTTTTTTTCGCAGCGGACTCACCCAATCATCCCCATTTGACCCCAAACTCATGTTTAGCGCGGTTTTCAGGGTTTCGGTTCTGACACGAAAAGTGGTGCGAAAATTGGCAAGGGAAGGCCATTCTGGCCACGTTTGATACGAAAATACTTGCAGTTGGTTTTTTCGCAACGGAACACCCAATCATCCCGATTTGACCCAAAACTCATGTTTAGCGTGGTTTTTGGGGTTTTTGTTCCGGAACGAAAAATGGTGCAAAAATCGGCCAGGGTAGGCCATTCTGGCCACGTTTGATACGAAAAATACTTGCACTTTGTTTTTTCGCAGCAGAGACACCCAATCATCCCCATTTGACCCCAAACTCATGTTTAGCGCGGTTTTAAGGGTTTTTGGTCAGGGACGAAAATTGGTGCAAAATCGGCCAGGGAAGGCCATTATGGCCACGTTTGATACGAAAATACTTGCAGTTGGTTTTTTCGCTACGGACACACCCAATCATCCCCATTTGACCCAAAACTCATGTTTAGCGCGGTTTTTTTTAGGGTTTTTGTTCCAAAACGAAAATTGGTGGAAAAAACGGCCAGGGAAGGCTATTCTGGCCATGTTTGATACGAAAATACTTGCAGTTGGTTTTTTCGCAGCGGACACACCCAATCATCCCCATTTGACCCAAAACTCATGTTTAGCGTTGTTTTCAGGGTTTTTGTTCCAAAACGAAAATTGGTGGAAAAAACGGCCAGGGAAGGCTATTCTGGCCATGTTTGATACGAAAATACTTGCAGTTGGTTTTTTCGCAGCGGACACACCCAATCATCCCCATTTGACCCAAAACTCATGTTTAGCGTTGTTTTCAGGGTTTTTGTTCTAAAACGAAAATTGGTGCAAAAAACGGCCAGGGAAGGCCAATGTGGCCACGTTTGATACGAAAAATACTTGCACTTGGTTTTTTCGCAGCGGACACACCCAATCATCCCCATTTGACCCAAAACTCATGTTTAGCGTGGTTTTCGGGGTTTTTGTTCCGGAACGAAAAATGGTGTGAAAATGAGACAGGGAAGGCCATTTTGGCCACGTTTGATACGAAAAATACTTGCACTTTGTTTTTTCGCAGCAGACACACCCAATCATCCCCATTTGACCCCAAACTCATGTTTTGCGCGGTTTTAGGGGTTTTTGGTCTGGGACGAAAATTGGTGCAAAAATCGGCCAGGGAATCACATTCTGGCCACGTTTGATACGAAAAATACTTGCACTTGGTTTTTTCGTAGCGGACACACCCAATCATCCCCATTTGACAAAAAACCCATGTTTAGTGTGGTTTTCGGGGTTTTTGTTCTGGAACGAAAAATGGTGCAAAAATCGGCCAGGGAAGGCCATTCTGGCCACGTTTCGTACGAAAAATACTTGCACTTGGTTTTTTTGCTACGGACACACCCAATCATCCCCATTTGACCCAAAACTCATGTTTAGCGCGGTTTTCGGGGTTTTTGTTCCGGAATGAAAAATGGTGCAAAAATCGGCCAGGGAAAGCCATTCTGGCCACGTTTGATACGGAAAATACTTGCACTTGGTTTTTTCGCAGCGGACACACCCAATCATCCCCATTTGATCAAAAACCCATGTTTAGTGTGGTTTTCGGGGTTTTTGTTCCGCAACGAAAAATGGTGCAAAAATCGGCCAGGGAAGGCTATTCTAGCCACGTTTCGTACGAAAAATACTTGCACTTGGTTTTTTCGCAGCGGACACACCCAATGATCCCCATTTGACCCCAAACTCATATTTAGTGCGGTTTTAGGGGTTTTTGGTCTGGGACGAAAATTGATGCAAAAATCGGCCACGGAAGGCCATTATGGCCACGTTTGATACGAAAATACATGCAGTTGGTTTTTTCGCAACGGACACACCCAATGATCCCCATTTGACCCAAAACTCATGTTTAGCGTGGTTTCTCGGGGTTTTTGTTCCGGAACGAAAAATGGTGCAAAAATCGGCCAGAGAAGGCCGTTCTGGCCACGTTTGATACGAAAAATACTTGCACTTGGTTTTTTCGCAGCGGACACACCCAATCATCCCCATTTGACCCCAAACTCATGTTTAGCGCGACTTTAGGGGTTTTTGGTCTAGGACGAAAAGTGGGGCCAAAATCGGCCAGGGAAGAACATTTTGGCCACGTTTGATACGAAAATACTTGCAGTTGGTTTTTTCGCCGCGGACACACCCAATCATCCCCATTTGACCCAAAACTTATGTTTAGCGCGGTTTTCAGGGTTTTTGTTCCAGAACGAAACATGGTGCAAAAAACGGCCAGGGAAGGCCATTCTGGCCATGTTTGATACGAAAATACTTGCAGTTGGTTTTTTGCAACGGACACGCCCAATCGTCCCCATTTGACCCAAACTCATGTTTAGCGCGGTTTTCGGGGTTTCAGTTCTGAGACGAAAAGTGGTGCGAAAATTGGCCAGGGAAGGCCATTATGGCCACGTTTGGTACGAAAATACTTGCAGTTGGTTTTTTCGCAACGGACACACCCAATCGTCCCCATTTGACCCAAAACTCATGTTTAGCGCGGTTTTCAGGGTTTTTGTTCCATAACGAAAATTGGTGCAAAAAACGGCCACGGAAGGCCATTCTGGCCATGTTTCATACGAAAATACTTGCAGTTGGTTTTTTGCAACGGACACACCCAATCGTCCCCATTTGACCCAAACTCATGTTTAGCGCGGTTTTTGGGTTTTTTGTTCCGGAACGAAAAATGGTGCAAAAATCGGCTAGGGAAGGCCATTCTTGCCACGTTTGATACGAAAAATACTTGCACTTGGTTTTTTCGTAGCGGACACACCCAATCATCCCCATTTGGCCCCAAACTCATGTTTAGCGCGGTTTTCGGAGTTTTTCTTCCGGAACGAAAAATGGTGCAAAAATCGACCAAGGAAGGGCATTCTGGCCACGTTTGATACGAATTTGCAGTTGTTTTTTTCACAACGGACACACCCAATCATCCCCATTTGACCCCAAACTCATGTTTATCGCGGTTTTCGGGGTTTCGGTTCTGACACGAAAAGTGGTGCGAAAATTGGCCAGGAAAGGCCATTATGGCCACGTTTGGTACGAAAATACTTGCAGTTGGTTTTTTCGCAACGGACACACCCAATCATCCCCATTTGACCCAAAACTCATGTTTAGCGCGGTCTTCAGGGTTTTTGTTCCCAAACGAAAATTGGTGCAAAAAACGGCCAGGGAAGGCCATTCTGGCCATGTTTCATACGAAAATACATGCAGTTGGTTTTTTCAGAACGGACACACCCAATCATCCCCATTTGACCCAAAACTCATGTTTAGCGTGGTTTTTGGGGTTTTTGTTCCGGAACGAAAAATGGTGCAAAAATCGGCCAGGGAAGGCCATTCTTGCCACGTTTGATACGAAAAATACTTGCACTTGGTTTTTTCGCAGCGGACACACCCAATCATCCCCATTTGACCCAAAACCCATGTTTAGTGTGGTTTTCGGAGTAACATCTGACCTAGGAGTAACATCTGATGTGCCCAACACCATTACCATTCCTATGGTACGCTTGGTGCATACCATGCACCTATCATTTGCTCCAACAAACACATGTCTCTAGATGGACCGAAACAAGCTTCCACATGATAGATCTCACCTAGGAGTAACATTCGGTGTGCCCAACACCATTACCATTGCTATGGTATGCTCGGCGCAAACCGCGCAGCTATCTTGTGCCTAAACAAACAGAAGTCTCTAGATGGAGCCAATCAAGCTTTCACATGATAGATCTCACCTAGGAGTAACATCCGGTGTGCGCAACACAATTACCATTGCTGTGGTATGCTCGGCGCAAACCGTGCACCTATTTTGTGCTGCAACAATCAAATGTCTCTAGATGGAGTGAAACAAGCTTCCACATAATAGATCTCACCTAGGAGTCACATCCAGTGTGCCAAACACCATTAACGTTGCTATCGTACGCTTGCTCAAACCGTGCACCTATCTTGTGTTGAAACAAACACAAGACTCTTGATGAAGCAAACAAGCTTCCACTTGATAGATCTCACCTAGGAGTAACATACTGTGTGCCCAACACCATTAACTTCCGGTGTGCCCAACAACATTACCATCGCTATAGTACCCTCGGCGCAAACCGTGCACCTATCTTGTGCTGCAATAAACACAAGTCTCTAGACTGAGCGGAACAAGCTTCTACATGAAAGAATTCACCTAGGAGTAACATCTGGTGTGGCCAACACCATTACCATTGCTATGGTACGCTCGGCGCAAACCATGCACCTATCTTGTGTTGAATCAAACACAAGACTCTTGATGAAGCAAACAAGCTACCACTTGATAGATCTCACCTAGGAGTAACATTCGGTGTGCCGAACAACATTACCATCGCTATGGTACCCTCGGTGCAAACCGTGCACCTATCTTGTGCTGCAATAAACACAAGTCTCTAGACGGAGCGCAACAAGCTTCCATATGAAAGAATTCACCTAGGAGTAACATCTAGTGTGCCCAACACCATTACCATTGCTATGGTATGCTTGGCACAAATCGTGCACCTATGTTGTGCCGAAACAAACACAAGTATCTAGATGGAGCGAAACAAGCTTCCACATGATAGATCTCACCTAGGAGTAACATTCGGTGTGCCCAACACCATTACCATTGCTATGGTACGCTCGGCACAAGCCATGCACCTATCTTGTGTTGCAATAAACACAAGACTCTTGTTGGAGCAAACAAGCTTCCGCAAGATAGATCTCACCGTGGAGTAACATTCGGTGTGCGCAACACCATTACCATTGCTATGGTAGACTCGGCGCAAACCGTGCACCTATCCTGTGCTGCAAAACAAGCTTTCACATGATAGATCTCACCTTGGAGTAACATCCGGTGTGCCCAACACCATTACCATTGCTATGGTACGCTCGGCGCAAACCCTGCAGCTGTGTTGTGCCTAAACGAACACAAGTCTCTAGATGGAGCGAAACAAGCTTCCATATGATAGATCACACGTAGGAGTAACATCCGGTGTGCCCAACAACATTACCATTGCTATGGTACCCTTGGCACAAACCGTGCTCCTATCTTGTGCTGCAATAAACACAAGACTCTTGATGGAGCAAACTAGGTTCCACATGATAGATCTCACCTAGAAGTAACACCATTACCATTGCTATGGTACGCTCGGCGCAAATCGTGCACCTATCCTGTGTTGCAACAAACACAAGTCTCTAGATGGAGTGGAAGAACCTTACACATGATAGATCTCACCTAGGAGTAACATCTGATGTGCCCAACACCATTACCATTCCTATGGTACGCTCGGTGCATACCATGCACCTATCTTTTTCTCCAACAAACACAGGTATCTAGATCGAGCGAAACAAGCTTTCACATGATAGATCTCACCTAGGAGTACCATCCGGTGTGCCCAACACCATTGCCATTACTATTGTATGCACGACGCAAACTGTGCACCTATCTTGTACCGAAACAAACACAAGTCTCTAGATTAAGTGAAACTAGTTTCCACATGATAGACCTCACCAAGGAGTAACATACGGTGTGCCCAACAACATTACCATCGCTATGGTACCCTCGACGCAAACCGTGCACCTATTGTGACACCCGGTGTCAAGCTTGCATTAGGATCATCATTAGCCACTAAGCACATCATTTCATTGCATTCATGTTTGCATATGCTATCATCTCATGTGTGTGTTTATATGCTTTGAAACTAGAATTGAATAGGTGTTTTGTGCTTAATCCTGTGTTTTAACCTATTTAGTTACCCTTCTTAGTTTTGTTAAATAAAAGAAAATGGAAAAGGAAATCAGAATCGAGACAGGCCGAGCACCACCCCTCAACCTCGACCCCACCGCTCGATGACGGACCGGGTCCGAGCGAACGACCCCAGGCCAGAGGCTCGACCGAACCCGAGGCTCGATCGACCAGTCAGTCTATCGACGCCCCACCCTCGAGTGCTACCCTCGACTTCGACCCCTCGAAGTTATGGACCAAGGCTTGGATGAACGACCCCGCACGGAAGGCTCGACCAAGTTGGAGGCTCGATCAGTCGATCGACCCTACCCTCGATATTGACCCTCTCCCGCACGCTCGACCGCCCGCACGTGTCGCGCATGCCCACGCGCACTCACCCGACCGCAGCTGAGCCGTACGTCGGAGTCATCCGCCGCGTGGCCGCCGATGCCTGACCGCGTAAGCGGAACACGCCATCGCTGTCGCTTCAGCTCTGCGCCGACATCGCTGTCGCCGCTCGCCCGTCTCACTCAAATCCGCGTTAACGGCGCTAGGACCAAGTTGGCACCGCTTTTCCGCCGCAGACCTACCAGCCGCCCTGCCGCGCGCTGCGCCGTCGTTTCGCAATAACGTCGCCGCAGTGCCGCATCCGATCAGCGCCCCGCCTTGTCTCTTTCGCATTCAAGCGCGAATCCGCGCTAACGACGCATCGACCAAGTCGTGATCCGCTCTACGCCGCTCGCCGCAAGCACGCCAGTGCCGCTGCCACCGCCGCACATCGCGTCACGTCCCCTCTGCAGCGCCGGTCGGCCATGACCAAGCCAGGAGGAGCGCCTATACCTCCACCACCTCCCGCACTCATCCATACTCATCCGCAGTCGCGCAATCGCTCGCATTGCCTCTGTTCTCGCCAACCGAGAGCTCCAAGCACCGCAAGCGCCCCTTCTCAAATCCACCTTCGCCCGAGTTCCTTTGCTCGATCCCTCTCGTGCTAGCCTTCGCTTTTGCCCCGCACCCCCGCTGCTCGCCTTTGTTTCACCAGCCGTGGACTCCAGTCGTCGGAACGTTCTCGCCGTTCTTCGACTCCGAGTCGCCCACCGCACCGATCAACCCGCGTTCGCCGTTCACCGTCTCGCCTCCGACGCCTCCATCTTCGTGGAAGCTTCGCCGGAGTTAACCGAGGTAAGAACGCCGTTCCTCTAGCTTCAGTTCGACCCGTGTCGTCACAGCACCGTTGGCCGTGCGCCATTGCCGCCGCCGCGGAGCTTGCACGTGGCCAGGTTTTCACAGAGCTTCTTTGGCTCAGCTAGCCCTCGAGCCGCACGCACCACATCACCACGATGCTCACGCACCACAGCGCCGAGCTTCGCTTTGCCGATGATCGCTTTGCCGATGATCACACCGCCGTGTTGCACCACCACTACGCACCGTCGACCCCTCTTCACGGTCGCGCCAGTTCAACCAACACCCCAGTGGATGCGCATAAGTCATCCCGAGCCTAGCACAGCCAACCCACCGCCGAAGACTTCACCATCGGCGAGAAAACGTCGATCAGCCGTTCTCTGTTTTCGATCGATGGTCGCTGGACCTCAAGTAATCGAGGGTCATCCTCGAGTAATCGACAGTCATGCCCATCTGTTGCCTCGACGTGCCTCGAACCCATCCCGAAATGATTTCCTATTCTGTTTTCAGTTGTATGCCTTGCTTGTTTGTTTATGTCTAGAGTTGGTAAAGTCTTGTTGCTAGCTTCTGTTCAGTTTAAGTTATAGCCTGTTTATCCTGCTAGCTAGTATCTCGAGCCTTAGTAGCTTTGTGGTAGTTCTCTTGGGTGTATGCTTAGAATCTCTATTAGTGTGTTAAATCCTGTCAAGCATCATCCCTGCATCATTCAGTTATTTATTTATGCATTGCAATCATTTAGGATCCGTGGAGGAACATCAGGAGCCCACAGAGACCGAAGTCCAGGAAGTACAGGAGTTGTACGAGGAGTACCAAGAGCTCGACACTAACCTTCCTGAGTGCCCTGACCACCAACCCTCCACCTTCTCTCAAGGCAAGCCCCGGAGCATTCTTAAGCCTCCCAGTATTTACAAATTAATCTACTTGAGTATTTTATACTGTGATGCATTAAGTGATAGGAGTTGTTTTGAATCCCAAATTGATGCATTACCTTCCTTGATCTTTGTTTTACCTACCTTGTTACTCTGTTAATAATAAATTAAAAGCAACCGCTTAGCATGCTTAGAAATAATGGTTACCTTTTCTTTTATGTTTTGTATTATCCCTTGTGGGTAATACTATCACGGTTGGCTATATTCGCTATCATGGAAAGAACCTATGGTAGTAATGAAATACGGTCAACTGGAAGGCAAGTGCACCAAGTGGTCAAGACTTGGGGGCAGTCCGTCCGTTGGATCGTGTAGGTTTGTACACGATGGTGGCCCTCTTACATCTTTGAATGCGCCCTTTCGCATAGGGGCCGTTGTGAGTATCGACCCGAAGCCGAGTAAACACTGTCCAGGCCAGAGCTCGCTCTGCTGTGAGCACCCCTCTAGACTGTAGGCATGATCTTCCCCGTGGTGGCCATCTATTTTCTACAATTGGGGTGGACTAATGCAAGCCCGCTTCGATTACCACCTGGAATTTGTTGAGCGGTAACCTAATGCTGACCCGACGGGGTAAAGCATGGGCGTGTGTTAAAGGTAATCTTACCAGCTGGTGTATATCAATTCGAATTGCCGCCCCCCACTAGATATGGGGGATTATGCTGAGCTTCACCACGGTACAACTCCATGTGGCATCTTAATGGTTCTACTAAAATGTTGATGAAGGAATTGGATATATGTTATTATATTGTTTGAGTAGATCAAGTGTGTGCTCTAGTACAGATGCAATAACCTAGAAATAATTAGTAGGATAAAAGATGACTGCTCACCGCATCTTTAAAGTGAACTCCTTAAGTTAAGCATTTCCGCAAAGTAAAGCTTACCCAACTCCAGATACAGCCATGCATATCCTTGGAGTCTTTATTTTCAGTTATACGGGTAAGTCTAGCTGAGTACATTCCCGTACTCAGGGTTTATCCCGTTTGTTGCAGATGGCCAAGTATACATCGGCTATTGTAAGCACTGTCTATATCCTTTCTACGGAGAAGAGGAGTAGGCCTCGGGCAAGGTCTTCTACAAGCTCATCTTTTGCTGTTGTCGGACCTGACATTGTGGGCACCCCTGTCTTTTTAAAACTTCCAGTTCAGTTTCAAACAATGTTTTATTCGGCCACATGTGTAGTGGCGTAAGTACTACTTTTATTTGGAACAAAGTGTTGTAATAACTTTATTTCGTACTTTAAGTATTTTCGGTTGATTTGTGGCTCGTTCGAATGTGTATCCCTGAATGTACGCGATCCTGAGTTGATGTAAGAAATCCTTCGAGATTTCCGGACTACCGGGATTATATGGGCTCAAGTGTTTTAAATGGTAGTTTAGTCAGCTACTTTAGCACTTGATCTCTTATAATCTGGGCGGTTCCGTCACAGCTGGTATCAGAGAATTGTTCAGGTATTCTCATTCGTTTGAACAACTTTTCAACAAAACTGGTATTTTCAAAACTATTTTTATAAACTACTTTCGAAACTTGGGTGCCAGAGTCTAGTCCTTAAGCCCTATACTAGGAAATCAGGTGGCTTAGTTATACTAACTTGGTTCTGGGTTTTGCTCATGCTGGATCTTTGTAAATTGCCGGGATATCATTCTTGGAAAGGATGATACTAGGTTCGAAAACTTGCATTGGAAACTATTTGGGAGATATGAGAGCAGACCTTCCAACCGTTGGTCAAGGGAAGTGATATCTTGTTACTTAAAGATATGCGAGCTTTCACGCAGACATATCTGAGAAGTATGAAATGCTGGGTGGGTTTTCCGAGCTTGGTGCATAAGGTTTTGGTATCTAACTAGTATGTACTTTGTGCATATCAGGAAGTGCCCGGTGATTTTTCTGCATTGGGTTTTGTTCTTTTGGGCTGAAATGAATTTTCTATAGGTACACTAACTACGCACTCGTGTAGAACGAATAACTACGTAATGAGAGATCGTCTTGCCACCGACTAGAACGTTAGGACTTACGAGTCATTCTAGTTGAGTGAGAACGTAGTTACGATCATGCATCATGTTTATATTCTTGTATCATGACATCCCTCCCCTTAAATTGTAATCATCCCCTTTTGACAAAAAAAATGACCAACTTATACCTGTCTCACGAGAGTCGAAACCCCTTTTTCTTCAGATGCCTCGAACCCGTCTGACCGCCCGGAAAGCAACCGGAGGAGCTGGAGTCCCTCGTCACCCTTTGGCAAGGAAGATGACCAAGGGAAAGTTTTTGACGTACTTTGGGCTGCCAACTATCCTTTGGCGAGTTTTGCACGCCATTGGGTATTCTGAGGGCAGTGAACCCAAGTACTCTTGGCAGAAGCAGCAGTATGGTCAAGATTCGTTGGTCCAGGTTGAGGTCAGAGTAAAAGCTTTGGGAGGAAGGCCCGACTGGTCAGGATGGACGATCGTTACCAAGGGAGCTTGTGCTAAGGATGGAGCCAACAGGGCAGCATACCTGGTGCTAAAGGACATCATCGCTCGTTTTCCAGCAGATCTTGCAGATGCATGGTCGGGAGTGTTCCCACGTGGATCAGCTTTTCCTGTGGATTGGATGCAGACTGAGGAGACAGCTCTGACAGGAGGCGAAGAGGAGCTTTTCTTTTGTGAGACCCCAGCCATGGGTGCCACTGGAGCTCTTCTAAGCACTTGTGAGAGTTTGGAGCACAGTCTGACAGATGTTGCAGAAATCCACAATGTCACAATGGAAAGCAAGCATCAGTTGCAGCAAGAGTTCGAGTCAGCAGTCGAGACCCTTCAAGCAGAGTTAGCTCAGATGACTCTGGAACGCAATCAGGCTCAGGCTAAGTTGAAGGAGGAGATCACCGCTCGTGTGGTCAGTGAGCAGTTGCTTCTCGATGCCACCAACTCCAGGAATGAAGCTTGGACCGAGTCAGAAGACCTACAGGCTAGAGTTGCAGAGTTAGAGGGAAACCTCCATGGATAGCAGGAGTACATCAACAACCTGCACGAGGCTTTCCACGCCCTCCACCAGCAGCAGGCAGTAGCAGCAGCTGAAGCCACCAAAGCACTTGTACCTGAGGAGCCAGAGCCACAGGATGGAGTGATCCTTGGTCCTGACTCACCGAACGAGGACTTCGCCGACGAGCCCTTCTACGACGACAACCTCGACGACAACATCGGAGAGCACGACTACTCCGACGGTTTCTGAGCGCTAGTTTAGGAGCTGATCTTCCGTGCAAGGAGCTTTTGTATCTTGGTGTTGTTTAAGACTCTGTTAAATTTGGATCTTCATGATGTGTAAGCTGAAAATGGAATTTAAGTCCAGGCGTTGTTCTGGCGACGAATTTGGAATGTTATTTGTATGTTTATGATGAGCAATTAATTCTGTGATGTTATGTGGAAAGATGAATAACTATATCTGGTTGTGTGCTTAATGTTACATTTTGTACAGCACAGTATTTATTCATCATTCAATATATCATCATCTGATTGTTGCTTGTTAATGGGCTATACAGATGACGGCTAACACTCGTCGCACCAACCGGGGTGATGGAGAGGCATCCCAGAGAGAGGACTTGCCACCACCACCACCACCTGCAATGACACCAGAAGCGTTCTTTGGCCAGTTCTTGGGTAGCCAAAGAAGTGTCAAAGAGATGCAGCGGCAGATGAATGAAACTCTGCGCAACATCGCTGCCAACACAGCTCAGCAACATAGGCAACAGCAGGGGGCCGCACCTAACCAGTACAGTTCTTATAAGGATTTTATGGACACTCGCCCTCTTATCTTCAAGGAAGCTACTGAACCGTTGGAGGTAGATGAATGGCTGCACTCCATGACCTAGAAGTTTAGGCTTCTGCGCCTGACAGAGGAGTTGAAGGCGGAGTATGCCGCACACAGGCTGGAAGGACCCGCAAGTATCTGGTGGTCCCAGTACCATGATAACTTGCCTGCTGGCACGACAGTTACATGGGAGTTGTTCTCCACAGCTATGCGCCGTCATTACATCCCAGACGGTGTGATGGAGATGAAGCTTACAGAGTTCATGCGGTTATCCCAGGGTACCAGAACAGTGACAGAGTACCTCAGCAGTTTCAACAAGTTGGCTCGCTATGCCAGTGACTTTGTCAACACGGACGCCAAGAAGATCGCTAGCTTCAAGAGGGGTATGAACGCCGCTCTTTTGTCCAAGATGGGAAACAGTCACTGCATTGCCTTCAGTGACTTCATCAGCGACTGCTTGAACCAAGAGACCAATGACAACAGGTTGTTTGCAGAAACGCGTCGTCGCATCCCAGAAGGAGGATCTCACTAGAGTAGAGGTCCCAGTGCTTCAAGGCCAGTGTTTCGTCCACCTCAAGTTGGCGCACGTTTCCGACCACCTCAAGGGAAGATGACCAATGCTCGTGCTCGTCCCGCTTACCAGAGACCCTTCACTGTACCTCTGCAGCAGAATAAGGGTAAAGCCGCAGCACCTAGAGCTGGAAGTCAGAAGACGCCATCTGTGGTAGGACCGTGCTTCAATTGCGGACAAACAGGTCACCTATCTCGCTTCTGTACGAAGCCCAGAAGGCAGTTCAACCATCCTCAGCAGCCTCGCACAGGAAATGTTCATCATACAACCTTGGAGGAAGTACCAGAAGGTGAGCCCGTCACGGCTGGTACGTTTCTTGTTAATCAATGTCCTGCAGTTATCTTGTTTGATTCTGGAGCATCGCATTCTTTCGTTAGTGGGAACTTCATGTTGCGGAGTCAACAGAAGGTGGTAGAATTGGAAAAGGAGTATCAGATTAGTGCAGCAGGAGCTGTACTATATACTCGTAAGATGGTAAAGGAGGTAGAAATTACCATGGGGACGACATCGATATATGTCAACCTCATCGTAATACCTGAGCTAGGTCTAGATGTAATCCTTGGAATGGAATGGATGAAAGCTTGGAAAGTGCATCTAGATATTGCTCAACGAGCAGTATCTATCACCAACCCACGGAATGGAGTTACCTTTGGAATCTTCTTACCTAAGAACCCAAATCAGCTTGGAGTTATGTTTGCTATCACTGCAGAGTTGTTGGATAAGATTCCTGTAGTGTGTGAGTTTCCAGATGTGTTTCCGGACGATCTTCCAGGGTTACCCCTAGATCGAGATGTCGAGTTTGCTATAGAGCTAGCTCCAGGAGCAGCACCTATATCCAGGAGACCATATAGGATGCCACCCAACGAGTTAGCCGAACTCAAGAAACAACTCCAGGAGTTGCTGGAAAAAGGTTTGATCCGACCGAGTTGTTCACCTTGGGGATGTCCCGCCATCTTTGTGAAAAAGAAGGATAAAACCTTATGGATGTGCGTAGACTATCGCCCTCTCAATGCAGTTACCATCAAAAACAAATATCCGTTGCCACGGATTGATTTGTTGTTTGATCAGTTGTCTAAAGCTAAAGTGTTCTCCAAGATAGATCTACGATCTGGTTACCATCAGATTAATATCAGAAAAGAAGATGTACCCAAAACCGCTTTCTCCACAAGATACAGTCTCTTTGAATATCTAGTGATGTCTTTTGGATTGACCAATGCGCCTGCGCATTTCATGTACTTGATGAACTCAGTGTTCATGCAAGAATTGGATAAGTTCGTGGTAGTTTTCATTGATGACATACTGGTTTATTCGGAGAATGAGAAGGATCACGCAGAACACCTGCGAGTAGTGCTGAAACGGTTAAGAGAGCATAAGCTTTATGCCAAGTTTAGTAAGTGTGAGTTTTGGTTGACCAAAGTACCTTTTCTAGGTCATATCTTATCAGCTGAGGGTATCTCAGTGGATCCCTCAAAGGTGCAAGAGGTTATGAATTGGAAAGCACCCGTTAACGTGCATGAGGTTCGCAGCTTTTTAGGATTGGCCGGATACTACCGTCGTTTTATCCCGGACTTTTCTAAGATGGCTAAACCTATGACAAGGTTAACACAAGAAAAACAAGAAGTTTGAATGGAGCGCAGATTGTGAAACAGCTTTCCGTACCTTACGGACACTGTTGACAACTGCACCAGTTTTAGCACAACCAAATTTGGAGGAACCTTTTGATGTGTTTTGTGATGCATCAACCATTGGATTAGGATGTGTGCTAATGCAGAATGGAAGAGTCATTGCATATGCCTCACGACAACTCCGATCTCATGAAGAGAATTACCTGACACATGACTTGGAGTTAGTAGCAGTTGTGCATGCTTTGAAGATATGGAGGCATTACTTGATGGGTAATCTGTGCCACATCTTCACGGATCATAAAAGTTTGAAGTACTTGTTTACCCAGTCTGAATTGAATATGAGGCAGAGAAGATGGTTGGAGTTAATCAAGGATTATAACTTGGAAGTGCATTATCATCCTGGATAAGCAAATTTTGTAGCAGATGCTTTGAGCCGCAAATCTCATTGCAACTTGTTGCAACCCTTGTTAGAAGATGGTTTTGATCTAATGCACCCTTCGGTCATAAATAATATTGTTATCCAGTGTACCTTGGATAGTGATATTATTGAGGGACAGAAATCAGACAAAGAGCTTGTGCAAATCAAACAAAGGTTGGAAACCAGTGAATCTCTGAATTTCAAAGTGGATCAGAAAGGAGTCCTATGGTTCAATCAGCGTTTGGTAGTACCTAGGGATCAAGTCTTGCGAGAAAGGATTCTCAATGAGGCACATAACTCAAAGTTATCGATTCATCCTGGTAGCAGTAAGATGTATCAAGACCTGAGGACAAGGTTTTGGTGGTCTAAGATGAAGTTGGATATCGCAGAATATGTCGCAAAGTGTGATACGTGTTGTCGCATCAAGGCAGTGCACATGAAACCTGCCGGGTTGCTGCAACCTCTTTCTATACCTAAGTGGAAGTGGGAAGATATCAGTATGGATTTCATCACAGGTTTGCCTGCTACTCAGAAAGGAAACGACTCGATATGGGTTATCATTGATCGGTTAACAAAAGTCGCTCACTTCATACCAGTCAAGGTTACACATCGACCACATCAGTATGCAGAGCTTTATGTTCAGAATATCTTAAGGTTGCATGGTATTCCTAAGACCATCGTATCTGATAGAGGATCACAGTTTATCGCTCGTTTTTGGGAGCAGTTACATAAAGAGTTGGGAACGAAGTTGATTCGAAGTTCCGCTTATCACCCTCAAACAGATGGACAAACGGAACGAGTGAATCAAGTGTTGGAAGACATGTTGAGAGCATGTGTTTTATTAGCAGAAGGATCATGGGAGAAATGGTTACCTTTGGCTGAGTTTTCTTATAATAACGGTTACCAAGAAAGCATTAAGATGGCACCGATCGATGCTTTGTATGGACGCAAGTGTAGAACCCCTGTAAATTGGATTGAATCAGGAGATAAGGGATTCTATGGTACGGACTATGTGAAGGAAGCAGAAGAGATAGTCCGCACTGTTCAACAACATATCAAGGCAGCTCAATCTCGACAGAAAGGTTATGCAGATCAAAGAAGGAGACCTTTGGAGTTTCAAGTTGGTGATTATGTGTATCTTAAGGTATCACCAATGAGAGGCGTTCGTCGCTTTGGGGTTAAAAAGAAGTTAGCACCCCGATATGTTAGACCTTATCAGATCATCGCAAGGAAAGGCAAAGTGGCTTATCAAGTACAGTTACCCCCAGAGATGAGTTCTATCTTTCCAGTGTTCCATGTATCACAGTTCAAGAAGTGTCTTCGAGTTCCAGAAGAGGAATCTATTCCAAGTTCAGACATCGTGATCAGCTCAGACTTGGAATACATCGAAGAACAGGAAAGGATCTTGGATACAAAGACAAGAGTCACCAGGAATCAAGAAGTGAAGACGTTCAAAGTTCTTTGGAGTCATCATGGTCCCCATGATGCAACCTGGGAGACCGAAGCCTACCTAATCGCAAACTACCCCGCCTTTTATAATCAATGGTACTAAAACTCAAATCTCGGGACGAGATTTCGTTAAGGGGGGAAGGGCTGTGACACCCTGTGTCAAGCTTGCATTAGGATCATCATTAGCCACTAAGCACATCATTTCATTGCATTCATGTTTGCATATGCTATCATCTCATGTGTGTGTTTATATGCTTTGAAACTAGAATTGAATAGGTGTTTTGTGCTTAATCCTGTGTTTTAACCTGTTTAGTTACCCTACTTAGTTTTGTTAAATAAAAGAAAATGGAAAAGGAAATCAGAATCGAGACAGGCTGAGCACCACCCCTCGACCTCGACCCCACCGCTCGATGACGGACCGGGTCCGAGCGAACGACCCTAGGCCAGAGGCTCGACCGAACCCGAGGCTCGATCGACCAGTCAGTCTATCGACGCCCCACCCTCGAGTGCTACCCTCGACTTCGACCCCTCGAAGTTACGGACCGAGGCTTGGACAAACGACCCCGCACGGAAGGCTCGACCAAGTCGGAGGCTCGATCAGTCGATCGACCCTACCCTCGATATCGACCCTCTCCCGCACGCTCGACCGCCCGCACGTGTCGCGCATGCCCACGCGCACTCACCCAACCGTAGCTGAGCCGTACGTCGGAGTCATCCGCCGCGTGGCCGCCGATGCCTGACCGCGGAAGCGGAACACGCCATCACCGCCGCTTCGGCTCTGCGCCGACATCGCTGTCGCCGCTCGCCCGTCTCACTCAAATCCGCGTTAACGGCGCTAGGACCAAGTTGGCACCGCTTTTCCGCCGCTGACGTCCTGCTTCGCCGCCACAGACCTGCCAGCCGCCCTGCCGCGCGCCGCGCCGTCGTTTTGCAATAACGTCGCCGCAGTGCCGCGTCCGATCAGCGCCCCGCCTTGTCTCTTTCGCATTCAAGCGCGAATCCGCGCTAACGGCGCGTCGACCAAGTCATGATCCGCTCTACGCCGCTCGCCGCAAGCACGCCAGTGCCGCTGCCACCGCCGCACATCGCGTCACGTCCCCTCTAGCAGCGCCGGTCGGCCATGACCAAGCCAGGAGGAGCGCCTATACCTCCACCACCTCCCGCACTCATCCACACTCATCCGCAGTCGCGCAATCGCTCGCATTGCCTCTGTTCTCGCCAACCGAGAGCTCCAAGCACCGCAAGCGCCCCTTCTCAAATCCACCTTCGCCCGAGTTCCTTTGCTCGATCCCTCTCGTGCTAGCCTTCGCTTTTGCCCCGCACCCCCGCTGCTCGCCTTTGTTTCACCAGCCGTGGACTCCAGTCGCCGGAACGTTCTCGCCGTTCTTCGACTCCGAGTCGCCACTGCACCGATCAACCCGCGTTCGCCGTTCACCGTCTCGCCTCCGACGCCTCCATCTTCGTGGAAGCTTCGCCGGAGTTAACCGAGGTAAGAACGCCGTTCCTCTAGCTTCAGTTCGACCCGTGTCGTCACAGCACCGTTGGCCGTGCGCCATTGCCGCCGCCGCGGAGCTTGCACGTGGCCAGGTTTTCACAGAGCCTCTCTGGCTCAGCTAGCCCTCGAGCCACACGCACCACATCACCACGATGTTCACGCACCACAGCGCTGAGCTTCGCTTTGCCGATGATCGCTTTGTCGATGATCGCTTTGCCGATGATCACACCGCCGTGTTGCACCACCACTGCGCACCGTCGACCCCTCTTCACGGTCGCGCCAGTTCAACCAACACCCCAGTGGATGCGCGTAAGTCATCCCGAGCCTAGCACAGCCAACCCACCGCCGAAGACTTCACCATCGGCGAGAAAACGTCGATCAGTCGTTCTCTGTTTTCGATCGATGGTCGCTGGACCTCGAGTAATCGAGGGTCATCCTCGAGTAATCGACAGTCATGCCCGTCTGTTGCCTCGACGTGCCTCGAGCCCGTCCCGAAATGATTTCCTATTCTGTTTTCAGTTGTATGCCTTGCTTATTTGTTTATGTCTAGAGTTGGTAAAGTCTTGTTGCTAGCTTCTGTTTAGTTTAAGTTATAGCCTGTTTATCCTGCTAGCTAGTAGCTCGAGCCTTAGTAGCTTTGTGGTAGTTCTCTTGGGTGTATGCTTAGAATCTCTGTTAGTGTGTTAAATCCTGTCAAGCATCATCCCTGCATCATTCAGTTATTTATTTATGCATTGCAATCATTTAGGATCCGTGGAGGAACATCAGGAGCATACAGAGACCGAAGTCCAGGAAGTACAGGAGCTGTACGAGGAGTACCAAGAGCTCGACACTAACCTTCCTGAGTGCCCTGACCACCAACCCTCCACCTTCTCTCAAGCCAAGCCCCGGAGCATTCTTAAGCCTCCCAGTATTTACAAATTAATCTACTTGAGTATTTTATACTGTGATGCATTAAGTGATAGGAGTTGTTTTGAATCCCAAATTGATGCATTACCTTCCTTGATCTTTGTTTTACCTACCTTGTTACTCTATTAATAATAAATTAAAAGCAACCGCTTAGCATGCTTAGAAATAATGGTTACCTTTTCTTTTATGTTTTGTATTATCCCTTGTGGGTAATACTATCACGGTTGGCTATATTCGCTATCGTGGAAAGAACCTATGGTAGTAATGAAATACGGTCAACTAGAAGGCAAGTGCACCAAGTGGTCAAGACTTGGGGGCAGTGCGTCCGTTGGATCGTGTAGGTTTGTACACGATGGTGGCCCTCTTACATCTTGGAATGCGCCCTTTCGCATAGGGGCCGTTGTGAGTATCGACCCCGAAGCCGAGTAAACACTGTCCGGGCCGGAGCTCGCTCTGCTGTGAGCACCCTCTAGACTGTAGGCATGATCTGCCCCGTGGTGGCCATCTATTTTCTACAATTGGGGTGGACCAATGCAAGCCCGCGTCGATTACCACCTGGACTTTGTTGAGCGGTAACCTAATGCTGACCCGACAGGGTAAAGCATGGGCGTGTGTTAAAGGTAATCTTACCAGCTGGTGTATATCGATTCGAATTGCCGCCCCCACTGGATATGGGGGATTATGCTGAGCTTCACCACGGTACAACTCCATGTGGCATCTTAATGGTTCTACTAAAATGTTGATGAAGGAATTGGATATATGTTATTATATTGTTTGAGTAGATCAAGTGTGTGCTCTAGTATAGATGCAATAACCTAGAAATAATTAGTAGGATAAAAGATGACTGCTCACCGCATCTTTAAAGTGAACTCCTTAAGTTAACATCCGGTGTGCCCAACACCATTACCATTGCTATGGTACGCTTGGCACAAACCGTGCACCTATCTTGTGCTGCAATAAACACAGGTCTCTAGACGGAGCGGAACAAGCTTCCACATGAAAGAATTCACCTAGGAGTAACATCTGGTGTGCTCAACACCATTACCATTGCTATGGTACGCTCGGCGCAAACCGTGCGCCTATCTTGTGTTGAATCAAACACAAGACTCCTGATGAAGCAAACAAGATACCACTTGATAGATCTCACCTAGGAGTAACATTCGGTGTGCCTAACAACATTACCATCTCTATGGTACCCTCTGCGCAAACCGTGCACCTATCTTGTGCTGCAATAAACACAATCTCTAGACGGAGCGGAACTAGCTTCCACATGAAAGAATTCACCTAGGAGTAACATCTGGTGTGCCCAACACCATTACCATTGCTTATGCTTGGCACAAATCGTGCACCTATGTTGTGACGAAACAAACACAGATCTCTAGATGGAGTGGAACAAGCTTCCACATGATAGATCTCACCTAGGAGTAACATCTGATGTGCCCAACACCATTACCATTCCTATGGTACGCTCGGTGCATACCATGCACCTATCTTTTTCTCCAACAAACACAACTCTCTAGATGGAGCGAAACAAGCTTTCACATGATAGATCTCACCTAGGAGTAACATCCGGTGTGCCCAACACCATTACCATTGCTATTGTATGCACGACGCAAACTGTGCACCAATCTTGTACCGAAACAAACACAAGTCTCTTGATGGACTGAAACAAGCTTCCACATGATAGATCTCACCTAGGAGTAACATTCGGTGTGCCCAACACCATTACCATTGCTATGGTACGCTCGACACAAGCCATGCACCTATGTTGTGTTGCAACAAACACAAGACTCTTGTTGAAGCAAACAAGCTTCCACATGATAGATCTCATGTAGGAGTAACATCCGGTCTGCCCAGCACCATTACCATTGCTATGGTATGCACGACACAAACCGTGCAGCTATCTTGTGCCTAAAAAACAGAAGTCTCTAGATGGAGCGAAACAAGCTTCCACATGATATATCTCACGTAGGAGTAACATCCGGTCTTCCCAACACCATTACCATTGCTATGGTATGCACGACACAAACCGTGCACCTATCTTGTACCGAAACAAACACAAGTGTCTAGATGGAGTGAAACTAGCTTCCACATGATAGATCTCACCTAGGAGTAACATACGGTGTGCCCAACACCATTAACATCCGGTGTGCCCAACAACATTACCGTCGCTATGGTACCCTCGGCGCAAACCGTGCACCTATCTTGTGCTGCAATAAACACAAGTCTCTAGACGGAGCGGAACAAGCTTCCAGATGAAAGAATTCACCTAGGAATAACATCTGGGGTGCCCAACACCATTACCATTGCTATGGTATGCTTGGCACAAATCGTGCACCTATGTTGCGCCGAAACAAACTCAAGTCTCTAGATGGAGTGGAACAACCTTCCACATGATAGATCTCACCAAGGAGTACCATATGATGTGCCCAACACCATTACCATTCCTATGGTACGCTCGGTGCATACCATGCACCTATCTTTTTCTCCAACAAACACAAGTATCTAGATGGAGCGAAACAAGCTTTCACATGATAGATCTCACCTAGGAGTAACATCCGGTGTGCCCAACACCATTACCATTACTATTGTATGCACGATGCAAACTGTGCACCTATCTTGTACCGAAACAAACACAAGTCTCTAGATGGAGTAAAACTAGCTTCCACATGATAGATCTCACCTAGGAGTAATATACCGTGTGCCCAACACCATTAACATCCGGTGTGCCCAACAACATTACCATCTCTATGGTACCCTCAGCGCAAACCGTGCACCTATCTTGTGTTGCAATAAACACAAGTCTCTAGACAGAGCGGAACAAGTTTGCACATGAAAGAATTCACCAAGGAGTAACATCTGGTGTGCCAACACCATTACCATTGCTATGGTACGCTCGGCGCAAACCGTGCACCTATCTTGTGTTGAATCAAACACAAGACTCTTGATGAAGCAAACAAGCTACCACTTGATAGATCTCACCTAGGAGTAACATTCGGTGTGCCCAACAACATTACCATAGCTATGGTACCCTCGGCGCAAACCGTGCACCTATCTTGTGCTGCAATAAACACAAGTCTCTAGACGGAGCGGAACAAGCTGCCACATGAAAGAATTCACCTAGGAGTAACATCTGGTGTGCCAACACCATTACCATTGCTATGGTACGCTCGGCACAAGCCATGCACCTATCTTGTGTTGCAACAAACACAAGACTCTTGTCGGAGCAAACAAGCTTCCACATGATAGATCTCACCTCGGAGTAACATCCGGTGTGCCCAACACCATTACCATTGCTATGGTAGACTCGGTGCAAACCATGTAGCTATATTATGCCTAAAAAAATAGAATGCTCTAGATGGAGCGAAACAAGCTTCCACGTGATAGATCTCACCTAGGAGTAACAGTCGGTGTGCCCAACGCCATTACCATTGCTATTGTATGCACGACACAAACTGTGCACCTATCTTGTACCGAAACAAACACAAGTCTCTAGATGGAGTGAAACTAGCTTCTACATGATAGATCTCATCTAGGAGTAACATACGGTGTGCCCAACACCATTAACATCCGGTGTTCCCAACAACATTACCATCGCTATGGTACCCTCGGCGCAAACCGTGCACCTATCTTGTGCTGGAATCAACACAAGTCTCTAGACGGAGCGGAACAAGCTTCCACATGAATGAATTCACCTAGGGGTAACATCTGTTGTGCCCAAACCATTACCATTTCTATGGTATGCTTGGCACAAATCGTGCACCTATGTTGTGCCGAAACAAACTCAAGTCTCTAGATGGAGTGGAACAACCTTCCACATGATAGATCTCACCTAGGAGTACCATCTGATGTGCCCAACACCATTACCATTCCTATGGTACGCTCGGTGCATACCATGCACCTATCTTTTTCTCCAACAAACACAGTTATTTAGATGGAGCGAAACAAGCTTTCACATGATAGATCTCACCTAGGAGTAACATCCGGTGTGCCCCACACCATTACCATTACTATTGTATGCACGACGCAAACTGTGCACCTATCTTGTACCGAAACAAACACAAGTCTCTAGATGGAGTGAAACTAGCTTCCACATGATAGATCTCACCTAGGAGTAATATACCGTGTGCCCAACACCATTAACATCCGGTGTGCCCAACAACGTTACCATCTCTATGGTACCCTCAGCGCAAACCGTGCACCTATCTTGTGCTGCAATAAACACAATTCTCTAGACGGAGCGGAACAAGTTTGCACATGAAAGAATTCACCTAGGAGTAACATCTGGTGTGCCCAACACCATTACCATTGCTATGGTACGCTCGGCGCAAACCGTGCACCTATCTTGTGTTGAATCAAACACAAGACTCTTGATGAAGCAAACAAGCTACCACATGATAGATCTCACCTAGGAGTAACATTCGGTGTGCCCAACAACATTACCATCGCTATGGTACCCTCGGCGCAAACCGTGCACCTATCTTGTGCTGCAATAAACACAAGTCTCTAGACGGAGCGGAACAAGCTGCCACATGAAAGAATTCACCTAGGAGTAACATCTGGTGTGCCCAACACCATTACCATTGCTATGGTACGCTCGGCCCAAGCCATGCACCTATCTTGTGTTGCAACAAACACAAGACTCTTGTCGGAGCAAACAAGCTTCCACATGATAGATCTCACCTCGGAGTCACATCCGGTGTGCCCAACACCATTACCATTGCTATGGTAGACTCGGCGTAAACCGTTTAGCTATCTTATGCCTCAAAAAATAGAAGGCTCTAGATGGAGCGAAACAAGCTTCCACGTGATTGATCTCACCTAGGAGTAACATTCGATGTGCCCAACACCATTACCATTGCTATTGTAAGCACGACGCAAACTGTGCACCTATCTTGTACCGAAACAAACACAAGTCTCTAGATGGAGTGAAACTAGCTTCCACATGATAGATCTCACCTAGGAGTAACATCTGATGTGCCCAACACCATTAACATCCAGTGTGACCAACACCATTACCATTGCTATGGTATGCTTGGCACAAACTGTGCACCTATCTTGTGCTGCAATAAACACAAAATCTAGACGGAGCGGAACAAGCTTCCACATGAAAGAATTCACCTAGGAGTAACATCTGGTGTGCCCAACACCATTACCATTGCTTATGCTTGGCACAAATCGTGCACCTATGTTCTGACGAAACAAACACAGATCTCTAGATGGAGTGGAACAAGCTTCCACATGATAGATCTCACTTAGGAGTAACATCTGATGTGCCCAACACCATTACCATTTCTATGGTACGCTCGGTGCATACCATGCACCTATCTTTTTCTCCAACAAACACAAGTATCTAGATCATGCAAACAAGCTTCCACATGATAGATCTCACCTTGGAGTAACATCCAGTGTGCCCAACACCATTACCATTACTATGGTAGACTCGGCGCAAATCGTGCAACTATCTTATGGCTAAAAAACAGAAGTCTCTAGATGGAGCGAGACAAGCTTCCACGTGATAGATCTCACCTAGGAGTAACATTCGGTGTGCCCAACACCATTACCATTGCTATTGTATGCACGACGCAAACTGTGCACCTATCATGTACCGAAACAATCACAAGTCTCTAGATGGAGTGAAACTAGCTTCCACCTATCTTGTACCGAAACAAACACAAGTATCTAGATGGAGTGAAACTAGCTTCTACATGATAGATCTCACCTATGAGTAACATTCGGTGTGCCCAACCACATTACCATCGCTATGGTACCCTCGGCGCAAACTGTGCACCTATCTTGTGTTGCAATAAACACAATCTCTAGACGGAGGGGAACAAGCTTCCACATGAAAGAATTCACCTAGGAGTAACATCTGGTGTGCCCAACACCATTACCATTGCTATGGTATGCTTGACAAAAATCGTGCACCTATGTTGTGCCAAAACAAACACAAGTCTCTAGATGGAGTGGAACAACCTTCCACATGATTGATCTCACCTAGGAGTAACATCCGATGTGCCCAACACCATTAATATCCGGTGTGCCCAACAACATTACTATCGCTATGATACCCTCGGCGCAAAACCGTGCACCTATCTTGTGCTGCAATAAACACAAGTCTCTAGACGGAGCGGGACAAGCCTCCATATGAAAGAATTCACCTAGGAGTAACATCTGGTGTCCCAACACCATTACCGTTGCTATGGTACGCCCGTGCGCAAACCGTGCACCTATCTTGTGTTGAATCAAACACAGACTCTTGATGAAGCAAACAAGCTACCACTTGATAGATCTCACCTAGGAGTAACATTCGGTGTGCCCAACAACATTACCATCGCTATGGTACCCTCGGCGCAAACCGTGCACCTATCTTGTGTTGAATCAAACACAAGACTCTTGATGAAGAAAACAAGCTACCACATGATAGATCTCACCTAGGAGTAACATCTGATATGCCCAACACCATTACGATTCCTATGGTACGCTCGGTGCATACCATGCACCTATCTTTTTCTCCAACAAACACAAGTATCTAGATGGAGCGAATCAAGCTTTCACATGATAGATCTCACCTAGGAGTAACATCCGGTGTGCCCAATACCATTACCATTGCTATGTTACGCTCGGTCAAACCATGCACCTATCTTGTGTTGCAACAAACACAAGACTCTTGATGGAGCAAACAAGCTTCCACATGATAGATCTCACCTTGCAGTAACATCCGGTGTGCCCAACACCAATACCATTGCTATGGTAGACTCGGCGCAAACTGTGCAGCTATCTTGTGCCTAAAAAATTAGAAGTCTCTAGATGGAGCGAAACAAGCTTCCACATGATAGATCGCACGTAGGAGTAACATCCGGCCTGCCCAGCACCATTACCATTGCTATGGTATGCACGACACAAATCGTGCACCTATCTTTTACCGAAACAAACACAAGTGTCTAGATGGAGTGAAACTAGCTTCCACATGATAGATCTCACCTAGGAGTAACATACGGTGTGCCCAATACCATTAACATCCGGTGTGCCCAACAACATTACCGTCGCTATGGTACCCTCGGCGCAAACCGTGCACCTATCTTGTGCTGCAATAAACACAAGTCTCTAGACGGAGCGGAACAAGCTTCCATATGAAAGAATTCACCTAGGAGTAACATCTGGTGTGCCCAACACCATTACCGTTGCTATGGTACGCCGGGCGCAAACCGTGCACCTATCTTGTGTTGAATCAAACACAAGACTCTTGATGAAGCAAACAAGCTACCACTTGATAGATCTCACCTAGGAGTAACATTCGGTGTGCCCAACAACATTACGATTCCTATGGTACCCTCGGCGCAAACCGTGCACCTATCTTGTGTTGAATCAAACACAAGACTCTTGATGAAGCAAACAAGCTACCACATGATAGATCTCACCTAGGAGTAACATCTGATATGCCCAACACCATTACGATTCCTATGGTACGCTCGGTGCATACCATGCACCTATCTTTTTCTCCAACAAACACAAGTATCTACATGGAGCGAATCAAGCTTTCACATGATAGATCTCACCTAGGAGTAACATCCGGTGTGCCCAATACCATTACCATTGCTATGTTACGCTCGGTCAAACCATGCACCTATCTTGTGTTGCAACAAACACAAGACTCTTGATGGAGCAAACAAGCTTCCACATGATAGATCTCACCTTGCAGTAACATCCGGTGTGCCCAACACCAATACCATTGCTATGGTAGACTCGGCGCAAACCGTGCAGCTATCTTGTGCCTAAAAAATTAGAAGTCTCTAGATGGAGCGAAACAAGCTTCCACATGATAGATCTCACGTAGGAGTAACATCCGGCCTGCCCAGCACCATTACCATTGCTATGGTATGCACGACACAAATCGTGCACCTATCTTGTACCGAAACAAACACAAGTGTCTAGATGGAGTGAAACTAGCTTCCACATGATAGATCTCACCTAGGAGTAACATACGGTGTGCCCAATACCATTAACATCCGGTGTGCCCAACAACATTACCGTCGCTATGGTACCCTCGGCGCAAACCGTGCACCTATCTTGTGCTGCAATAAACACAAGTCTCTAGACGGAGCGGAACAAGCTTCCATATGAAAGAATTCACCTAGGAGTAACATCTGGTGTGCCCAACACCATTACCGTTGCTATGGTATGCCCGGGCGCAAACCGTGCACCTATCTTGTGTTGAATCAAACACAAGACTCTTGATGAAGCAAACAAGCTACCACTTGATAGATCTCACCTAGGAGTAACATTCGGTGTGCCCAACAACATTACGATTCCTATGGTACCCTCGGCGCAAACCGTGCACCTATCTTGTGTTGAATCAAACACAAGACTCTTGATGAAGCAAACAAGCTACCACATGATAGATCTCTCCTAGGAGTACCATCTGATGTGCCCAGCACCATTACCATTCCTATGGTACGCTCGGTGCATACCATGCACCTATCTTTTTCTCCAACAAACACAAGTATCTAGATGGAGCGAAAAAGGCTTTCACATGATAGATCTCACCTAGGAGTTACATCCGGTGTGCCCCACACCATTACCATTACTATTGTATGCACGACGCAAACTGTGCACCTATCTTGTACCGAAACAAACACAAGTCTCTAGATGGAGTGAAACTAGCTTCCACATGATAGATCTCACCTAGGAGTAACATACGGCGTGCCCAACAACATTACCATCGCTTTGGTACCCTCGGCGCAAACCGTGCACCTATCTTGTGCTGCAATAAACACAAGTCTCTAGACGGAGCGGAACAAGCTTCCACATGAAAGAATTCACCTAGGAGTAACATCTGGTGTGCCCAACAGAATTAACATCCGGTGTGCCCAACAACATTACCATCGCTATGGTACCCTCGGCACAAACCGTGCACCTATATTGTGCTGCAATAAACAAAGGTCTCTAGACGGAGCGGAACAAGCTTCCACATGAAAGAATTCACCTAGGAGTAACATCTGGTGTGCCCAACACCATTACCATTGCTATGGTACGCTCGGCGCAAACCGTGCACCTATCTTGTGTTGAATCAAACACAAGACTCTTGATGAAGCAAACAAGATACCACTTGATAGATCTCACCTAGGAGTAACATTCGGTGTGCCCAACCACATTACCATCGCTATGGTACCCTCGGCGCAAACCGTGCACCTATCTTGTGCTGCAATAAACACAATCTCTAGACGGAGCGGAACAAGCTTCCACATGAAAGAATTCACCTAGGAGTAACATCTGGTGTGCCCAACACCATTACCATTGCTATTGTATGCACGACGCAAACTATGCACCTATCTTGTACCAAAGCAAACACAGGTCTCTAGATGGACCGAAACAAGCTTCCACATGATAGATCTCACCTAGGAGTAACATTCGGTGTGCCCAACAACATTACCATCGCTATGGTACCCTCGGCGCAAACCATGCACCTATCTTGTGCTGCAATAAACACAAGTCTCTAGACGGAGCGGAACAAGCTTCCACATGAAAGAATTCACCTAGCAGTAACATCTGGTGTGCCCAACACCATTACCATTGCTATGGTATGCTTGGCACAAATCGTGCACCTATGTTGTGCCGAAACAAACACAAGTCTCTAGATGGAGTGGAACAACCTTCCACATGATAGATCTCACCTAGGAGTAACATCTGTTGTGCCCAACATCATTACAATTCCTATGGTATGCTCGGTGCATACCATGCACCTATCTTTTTCTCCAACAAACACAAGTATCTAGATGGAGCGAAACAAGCTTTCACATGATAGATCTCACCGAGGAGTAACATCCGGTGTGCCCAACACTATTACCATTACTATTGTATGCACGACGCAAACTATGCACCTATCTTGTACCGAAACAAACACAAGTATCTAGATGGAGCGAAACAAGCTTTCACATGATAGATCTCACCTAGGAGTAACATCTGATGTGCCCAACAAATTACCGTTCCTATGGTACGCTCGGTGCATACCATGCACCTATCTTTTTCTCCAACAAACAGAAGTATCTAGATGGAGCGAAACAAGCTTTCACATGATAGATCTCACCTAGGAGTAACACCCGGTGTGCCCAACACCATTACCATTACTATTGTATGCACGACGCAAACTGTGCACCTATCTTGTACCGAAACAAACACAAGTCTCTAGATGGAGTAAAACTAGCTTCCACATGATAGATCTCACCTAGGAGTAATATACGGTGAGCCCAAAACCATTAACATTCGGTGTGCCCAACAACATTACCATCGCTATGGTACCCTCGGCGCAAACCGTGCACCTATCTTGTGCTGCAATAAACACAATCCCTAGACGGAGCGGAACAAGCTTCCACATGAAAGAATTCACCTAGGAGTAACATCTGGTGTGCCCAACACCATTACCATTCCTATGGTACGCTCGGCACAAATCGTGCACCTATTTTGTGGTGAATCAAACACAAGACTCTTGATGAAGCAAACAAGCTACCACTTGATAGATCTCACCTAGGAGTAACATTCGGTGTGCCCAAGAACATTACCATCGCTATGGTACCCTCGGCGCAAACCGTGCACCTATCATATGCTGCAATAAACACAATCTCTAGACGGAGCGGAACAAGCTTCCACATGAAAGAATTCACCTAGGATTAACATCTGGTGTGCCCAACACCATTACCATTGCTATGGTATGCTTGGCACAAATCGTACACCTATGTTCTGCCGAAACAAACACAAGTCTCTAGATGGAGTGGAACAACCTTCCACATGATAGATCTCACCTAGGAGTAACATCTGATGTGCCCAACACCATTACCATTCCTATGGTACGCTCGGTGCATACCATGCACCTATCTTTTTCTCCAACAAACACAAGTATCTAGATGGAGCGAAACAAGCTTTCACATGATAGATCTCACCTAGGAGTAACATCCGGTGTGTCCAACACCATTACCATTACTATTGTATGCACGATGCAAACTGTGCACCTATCTTGTACCGAAACAAACACAAGTCTCTAGTTGGAGTAAAACTAGCTTCCACATGATAGATCTCACCTAGGAGTAACATTCGGTGTGCCCAAAGCCATTAACATCCGGTGTGCCCAACAACATTATCATCGCTATGGTACCATCGGCGCAAACCGTGGACCTATCTTGTGCTGCAATAAACACAAGTCTCTAGACGGAGCGGAACTAGCTTCCACATTAAAGAATTCACCTAGGAGTAACATCTGGTGTGCCCAACACCATTACAATTCCTATGGTATGCTTGGCACAAATCGTGCACCTATGTTGTGCCGAAACAAACACAAGTCTCAAGATGGAGTGGAACAACCTTCCACATGATAGATCTCACCTAGGAGTAGCATCTGATGTGCCAAACACCATTACCATTCCTATGGTACGCTCGGTGCATACCATGCACCTATGTTTTTCTTCAACAAACACAAGTATCTAGATGGAGCGAAACAAGCTTTCACATGATAGAACTCACCTAGGAGTAACATCCGGTGTGCCCAATACCATTACCATTGCTATGATACGCTCGGTCAAACCATGGACCTATCTTGTGTTGCAACAAACACAAGACTCTTGATGGAGCAAACAAGCTTCCACATGATAGATCTCACCTTGGAGTAACATCCGGTGTGCCCAACACCATTACCATTGCTATGGTAGACTCGGCGCAAACCGTGTAGCTATCTTGTGCCTAAAAAATTAGAAGTCTCTAGATGGAGCGAAACAAGCTTCCACATGATAGATCTCAGGTAGGAGTAACATCCGGTCTGACCAACACCATTACCATTGCTATGGTATGCACGGCACAAACCGTGCACCTATCTTGTACTGAAACAAACACAAGTATCTAGATGGAGTGAAACTAGCTTCCACATGATAGATCTCAGCTAGGAGTAACATTCGGTGTGCCCAACACCATTACCATTGCTATGGTATGGTCAGCACAAGCCATGCACCTATCTTGTGTTGCAACAAACACAAGACTCTTGTTGGAGCAAACAAGCCTCCACATGTTAGATCTCACCTTGGAGTAACATCTGGTGTGCCCAACACCATTACCATTGCTATGGTATGCTAGACGCAAACCGTGCAACTATCTTGTGCCTAAACAAACAGAAGTCTCTAGATGAAGCGAAACAAGCTTCCACATGATAGATCTCACGTAGGAGTAACATCCAGTCTGACCAACACCATTACCATTGCTATGGTATGCACAGCACAAACCGTGCACCTATCTTGTACCAAACCAAACACAAGTATCTAGATGGAGTGAAACTAGCTTCCACATGATAAATCTCACCTAGGAGTAACATTCGGTGTGCCAAACACCATTACCATTGCTATGGTACGCTCAGCACAAGCCAAGCACCTCTCTTGTGTTGCAACAAACACAAGATTCTTGTTGGAGCAAACAAGCTTCCACATGATAGATCTCACCTTGGAGTAACATCCGGTGTGCCCAACACCATTACCATTGCTATGGTAAGCTCGACGCAAACCGTGCAGCTATTTTTTCCTAAACAAACAGAAGTCTCTAGATGGAGCGAAACAAGCTTCCACATGATAGATCTCACATAGGAGTAACATCCGGTCTGCCCAACACCATTACCATTGCTATTGTATGTACGGCACAAACCGTGCACCTATCTTTTTTCTCCAACAAACACAAGTCTCTAGATGGAGTGAAACTAGCTTCCACATGATAGATTCCACCTAGGAATAACATCCAGTGTGCCCAACACCATTACCTTTGCTATTGTATGCACGACCAAACCATGCACCTATCTTGTGTTGCAACAAACACACGACTCTTGATGGAGCAAAGAAGCATTCACTTGATAGATCTCATATAGGAGTAACATCCGGTGTGCCCAACAACATTACCATCGCTATGGTACCCTCGGCGCAAACCGTGCACCTATCTTGTGCTGCAATAAACACAATCCCTAGACGGAGCGGAACAAGCTTCCACATGAAAGAATTCACCTAGGAGTAACATCTAGTGTGCCCAACACCATTACCATTGCTATGGTACGCTCGGCGCAAACCGTGCACCTATTTTGTGTTGAATCAAAACAAGACTCTTGATGAAGCAAACAAGCTACCACTTGATAGATCTCACCTAGGAGTAACATTCGGTGTGCCCAAACAAACACAAGTCTCTAGATGGAGTTGAACAACCTTCCACATGATAGATCTCACCTAGGAGTAACATTTGATGTGCCCAGCACAATTACCATTCCTATGGTACGCTCGGTGTATACCATGCACCTATCTTTTGCTCCAACAAACACAAGTCTCTAGATAGTGCGATACAAGCTTCCACATGATAGATCTCACCTTGGAGTACCATCTGGTGTGCCCAACACCATTACCATTGCTATGGTATGCTTAGTACATACCGTGCACCTATCTTGTGCTGCTACAAACATAATACTCTTATTGGAGTGAAACAAGCTTCCACATGATAGATCTCACCTAGGAGTAACATTCGGTGTGCCCAACACCATTACCATTGCTATGGTACGCTCGGCGCAAACCCTGCAACTATCTTGTGCCTAAACAAACACAAGTCTCTAGATGGAGCGAAACAAGCTTCCATATGATAAAGCACACGTAGGAGTAACATCTGGTGTGCCCAACACCATTACCATTGCTATTGTATCCACGGCGCAAACTATGCACCTATCTTGTACCGAAACAAACACAAGTCTCTAGATGGACCGAAACAAGCTTCCACATGATAGATCTCACCTAAGAGTAACATTTGGTGTGCCAACACCATTACCATTGGTATGGTATGCTCGGCACAAGCCATGCACCTATCTTGTGTTGCAAAAAACACAAGACTCTTGTTGGAGCAAACAAGCTTCCACATGATAGATCTCACCTTGGAGTAACATCCGGTGTACCCAACACCATTACCATTGTTATAGTACGCTCGGCGCAAACCGTGCAGCTATCTTGTGCCTAAACAAACAAAAGTCTCTGGATGGAGCGAAACAAGTTTCCACATGATAGATCTCACGTAGGAGTAACATCCGGTGTGCCCAACACCATTACCATTGCTATGGTACGCTCGGCGTAAACCGTGCACCTATCTTTTGCTGCAACAAACACAAGTCTCTAGAGGGAGCGAAACAAGATTTCACATGATAGATCTCACCTTGGAGTAACATCCGGTGTGCCCAACACCATTACCATTGCTATGGTATGCTCGGCACAAACCCTACAGCTATCTTGTGCCTAACCAAACACAAGTCTCCAGATGGAGCGAAACAAGCTTCAATATGATAGAGCACACGTAGGAGTAACATCCGGTCTGCCAAACACCATTACCATTGCTATGGTGTGCATGACACAAACCGTGCACCTATCTTGTACCGAAACAAACACAAGTCTCTAGATGGAGTGAAACTAGCTTCCACATGATAGATCTCACCTAGGAGTAACATCCGGTGTGCCCAACACCATTACCATTGCTATGGTACGCTCGGCGCAAACCGTGCACCTATCTTGTGTTGAATCAAACACAAGACTGTTGATTAAGCAAACAAGCTACCACTTGATAGATCTCACCTAGGAGTAACATCCGTTGTGCCCAACAACATTACCATCGCTATGGTACACTCGGTGCAAACCGTGCACCTATCTTGTGCTGCAATAAACACAAGTCTCTTGACAGAGCGGAACAAGCTTCCATATGAAAGAATTCACCTAGGAGTAACATCTGCTGTGCCCAACACCATTACCATTGCTATGGTATGGTAGGCGCAAATCGTGCACCTGTGTTGTGTCGAAACAAACACAAGTCTCTAGATGGAGTCGAACAAGCATCCACATGATAGATCTCACCTAGGAGTAACATCTGATGTGCCCAACACCTTTACCATTGCTATGTTACGCTCGGTGCATACCATGCACCTATCTTTTGCTCCAACAAACACAAGTCTCTAGATAGAGTGAAAAAGCTTCCACATGATAGATCTACCTAGGAGTAACATCTGGTGTGCCCAACACCATTACCATTGCTATGGTTGGTAGGCGCAAATCGTGCACCTGTGTTGTGTCGAAACAAACACAAGTCTCTAGATGGAGTCGAACAAGCATCCACATGATAGATCTCACCTAGGAGTAACATCTGATGTGCCCAACACCTTTACCATTGCTATGTTACGCTCGGTGCATACCATGCACCTATCTTTTGCTCCAACAAACACAAGTCTCTAGATAGAGCGAAAAAAGCTTCCACATGATAGATCTCACCTAGGAGTAACATCTGGTGTGCCCAACACCGTTACCATTGCTATGGTATGGTAGGCGCAAATCGTGCACCTGTGTTGTGTCGAAACAAACACAAGTCTCTAGATGGAGTCGAACAAGCATCCACATGATAGATCTCACCTAGGAGTAACATCTGATGTGCCCAACACCTTTACCATTGCTATGTTACGCTCGGTGCATACCATGCACCTATCTTTTGCTCCAACAAACACAAGTCTCTAGATAGAGCGAAAAAAGCTTCCACATGATAGATCTCACCTAGGAGTAACATCTGGTGTGCCCAACACCGTTACCATTGCTATGGTATGCTTTGTGCATACCGTGCACCTATCTTGTGCTGCAACAAACATAAGACTCTTAATGGAGTGAAACAAGCTTTCACATGATGGATCTTATCTAGGAGTAACATCTGGTGTGCCCAACACCATTACCATTGCTATGGTACGCTTAGCACAAACCGTGCACCTATATTGTGCTGCAAAAAACACAAGTCTCTAGATGGAGCGGAACAAGCTTCCACATGATAGATTCCACCTAGGTGTAACATCTGTTGTGCCCAACACCATTACCATTGCTATGGTACGCTAGGCGCAAACCGTGCACCTGTTGTGCCGAAACAAACACAAGTCTCTTGGTGGAGCGGAACAAGCTTTCACATGATAGACCTCACCTAGGAGTAACATCTGATGTGCGCAACACCATTACCATTTCTATGGTACGCTCATGCATACCGTGCACCTACCTTGTGTTGCAACAAACACAAGTCTCTAGATGAATCCAAACAAGCTTCCACATGATAGATCTCACCTAGGAGTAACATTCGATGTGCCCAACACCATTACCATTGCTATGTTCCGCTCGGCGCAAACCGTGCACCTATCTTGTACCGAAACAAACACAAGACTCTTGTTGGAGCAAACAAGCTTCCACATGATAGATCTCACCTAGGAGTAACATCCGGTGTGCCCAACACCATTACCATTGCTATGGTACGCTCGGCGCAAACCGTGCACCTATTTTGTGGTTAATCAAACACAAGACTCTAGATGAAGCAAAATAGATACCACTTGATAGATCTCACATAGGAGTAACATCCGGTGTGCCAACACCATTACCATTGCTATGGTACGATTGGCGCAAACCATGCACCTATCTTGTGCTGTAACAAACAGAAGTCTCTAGATGGAGCGAAACAAGATTTCACATGATAGATCTCACCTAGGAGTAACATCCGGTGTGCCCAACACCGTTACCATTGCTATTGTATGCACGACGCAAATGTAGGGTTATGAGGTTGCTACGCTAGCTAGAAAACAAAAACTTTTTACCCCATAAACTAGGAACTAGTGCTAGTTATAGATTACGGGGTTACCACTAGACGCGCAGGTGCAGCGGAAGCGACTTGATGTAGTCGTGCGCGTCGCAGCAGTGCCGTGCAGTTGCGAGGTCATTCGTCTCAACGTCTCTTACTCGCGGTTCGTCCTTGTGCTCCAGATGCAGCACCTCCTAGGAATCCCACACGTGCAGGGAAGAAGCGTCACGCCTCTGGACTGCTAGGTCCGCGAGGAGTACTAGGCGCGAGCGTGGGGAGGGCGACGGCGGCTGCCAAAAGACGTGAGTATCTCGCCCCGCGCCCACCCCTTGCTTATATAGGTGTCCTAATGAGCTCCCACGTTGGAGGCCCATTAGCAACCCTAAACCTAGTCTAATTCGGGTCCAACCCGAATTAGGGCTTCCAGCCCCTTAAGCGTGTGATGAGGACATCACCGGCTTAGATATGACCATGCCAACCACTTCTATACCAAAGGTGAAACTATTCTATATGAGGTTTATCATTGTTACATTTGATGAATGGGTGCTGCACTATGAAGTGTGTATGTTTTCATTCTCAGAATTGCTTACATGGATCAAGGAACGGTTAGATTGCATATGGAAAGTATGGATGGTCAATGAAGTTGATTGGGGACCAAATCCAAGTGTTCCTAACGTCCTCCACCAGGCCACCAAATCACTTTGGATCCAAGGAAAGAAAGAGTCCAAGTCCAACACGTTTTGGAAGTCCAATTCGGACTGTAGAAGAGTCCAAACTTGCGACGGTTGCCACGACTTCATATGGACTCCGATTAGGACGTTCTAGCACTTTTTGGAACGCTTATCAAGTCTACTTTCCAACGGATCCAGACTCATACATATATCTTACAAGATGCGACCGCAGTTGACGATTTAATGCCGAGACCTTGTCTGCCAACGATGCTGCGTCACCATATTTTGGGCCTATGGCCCGTGTATGAACTTGAGTCCATTAGGGACTCATCCTAGGGTTGTTGGACGACCCCAGGACCCTTGTGGTCGTCCTCCCTCCTCCTTATATCTCCCTAGAGCCGCCACAAATAGATTGGGTTTTGTTTACATGAAAGTTTAGCTGCTGCTACTTCCTTGTAGACGCGTGTGTCGACTAGACCATCCGTTCTACTTGATTCGGAACCCCACCTTCGTGAGTATCAGATTTGAGCCTTTATCTCTTATTTGCAATTGAGTGCTTGTTCTACTTGTTCTTGCTTGTTCTTCGATTGCTTGCAGGAATAACCCTAGTGGTTTGGTTGGTTGTGATCCGCAAGATCGTGAGCAACCGCTGGATTTGGTGTATCGATTGCTAAGGCGCATCGTCCTTGGACCGTTGTAGTCGGATCGTGAACGTCTCTCTAGTCAAATCGTAGTTATCTATCTCCACCGAAAGATCGGGACAACCCATACACTCATCAAGTGGTATTCAGAGCAAGGTTTCGTCGGTGAGAGAATTCAGTTTGTTATTAATTTCCTATAGTCCAGAACAGCCAATAAAAATAGTAGATTTGTTTTCCCATAATCCTATAAACTCTTTGTGCCTTTTTACTAGTATTACTTAGTACGAGCTTGTTGAGTTTGGTTTACATCGGTTGAGTCGTGTTGCTGGTTTTAGGGTTAGGCTTTTAGAGTTTCGAGTTCTTGTCACGTTTCGGTCACTATCATATCTCCACTGCCATATATATATCTGCTGCCATCACCACCACCATACACATCTCACTACATAATTTATATCTCCATTGCAATCATTGCTATCATATACACCTTTCCTGCACTATATCCATCTCCAATTTTTTTTTCTACACCATGAAAATCTGATTTGGACACACAAATACAAATCTGCCTTGCTAGTTCTTTTCTTGTTGTTCCCTAAAAAGAAATAGAAACACTTTGTAAATTGCTTTACTGAAATCTGATTTGTTAAGATTTAGATTCTTGCTAGTTGTGCAAAGTAAAAGAAAAGAAGAAGAAAAACTAGAAAGAAAAGAAAAGAAAAAAAAAGAAAGAGGAAGAAAGAGAAAGAGAAAAAAAACAAGAGAGGAGGAAAAGAAGGAGAGTGTGCTGTTCTTGTGCCTTTTTCCTGCTATACCGTGACTTCATTTGTGTCTAGGCTCGAGTCTCTAGCACGGTCTAGCCTAGGACCAGCACGGTACCTCCGTTGAACAATTTCTCAACTTGCTTTTGTGACTAATGTGGTCCTAGTACTTCCTTGTATATTATTTTTAGCCCTCCTATAGCTCCACATATCCGGATACAGCTTGACAGGTGTTGTTGCTACGGTGTCGATACACTACATCCAAGGTTTCCGACTTGCTGGTTGTTGCAAGCCCCTGTTTTGCTGGGTAAGAACTTGTAAGAATTTGTTTGATCGAGTTTAGAGTGAGAGAATTACAGCAACCATATCCTACTAGTTGATAGGAACATAAATACTATTATGTATGTTTCTTGTTTTGTTCTAATCATGACAGGAATCTACATGGAAATTGGAGCTGATTAGATTGTCTATTCCAATCACTTTGCTAGGGGTGTGACAAGTGATAACCATGCTACTCATGAGGTATGTGATGTTTGGTTTGATAAAATAAAATCTGCAGTACCTTATTTTGAAGGAAACTATGATCCTCATGCATATATTGAATGGGAGCTACATGTAGATAAGGAATTTAAAAAATATGATCTGTCTGAAAAACAAAAGGTTAGCATTGCTTCAAGTGTTCTTATCAACTATGGTTTAACTGAGTGGAAACACCTTTGTAGATTTGATAAAGCTCCTCAATCATGGAAAGATATAAAAAGACATTTTAGAGATATTTTTGTTCCTAGCTATTATTTTGAATTTTTGTATGAAAAATTGTAATCTATAAAACAAGAAAACAAAACTGTAGCAGAATACTTGGAAAGACTAAAATTATGTTTGCTACGTTGTGGCTTTGAAGAAAATGATGAGTTTCTAGAACATAGATTTTTGCAAGGTCTTAACATGCAAATTCAGAATATTCTTGTTGATAAACATTATAATACTTTTGATGAGTTGTTTGGTCTTGCTTGTGATTCTGAAATAACTCTAAAAAAGGATCTCACAAATAATATAGCAGCCTGTATCTCTCTTATTACTAATAATTTGCAGCAAGTAGATGACAATATACAAATGGACATTGATCAATTTGAGATAGGAGGTGAAACATTTGAAAAAAGCATGAATCTGGCTGCACATACACCATTTGAGAAGAGCAGCAAAGGTAAGTCAGACAGTTGTAACATAAATCAAGGTGAGCATACTTTAGTAGAATTACATTTGTCCACTAATCATGATATTATAGATCAATCAATTGTGGAACCTGTCGCTGATTTTCCTTTGTCACACTTTGATATGCTTGATATTCCTTGTGACAAAGAAGAGTTGTGTGGTAATGAATTACTTATATCCGTACCATAACTACTGAATAAAGCTAAAAATTCTAAATCAATGAGTGCTGAATTCCAACATATTGTTCATATTGTAAATGAAAAAGAAGAAGCTCAATTGTTGTCATCTTTACATACAATAGGGTACATTGAGTTTGATGATCTTTATGAGCTTAGCTATTTGTAGAATAAATTGATTGGTAGATTTGAATTGTCATGTTCTTCTAATGTTAGTTTCCATGCTATTGAAAAATATAATTGTAAAGAGGAGTATATGGTACATCAAATTTACATTTGCTCAGTTCTGCAATCTTCTTTTATTGTGAAAAGATGTGATCAATTAGAGGTATGCAATAATTATAAACATGCCATGTCGAGCTTCTCTAGTTTTATTATGTAGAAACATGATAACAAACAAGAAAGGGAGCCCTGTTTGCTTTTACCTACACCACATTCTCCAACAGTAGTCAAACCGAGGACGGTTTGCTGTCAAGAAAGGGAGAATGATGAGGACATCACCGGCTTAGATATGACCATGCCAACTAGTTCTATACCAAAGGTGAAACCATTCTATATGAGGTTTATCATTGTTACATTTGATGAATGGGTGCTGCACTATGAAGTGTGTATGTTTTCATTCTCAGAATTGCTTACATGGATCAAGGAACGGTTAGATTGCATATGGAAAGCATGGATGGTCAATGAAGTTGATTGGGGACCAAATCCAAGTGTTCCTAACGTCCTCCACCAGGCCACCACGTCACTTTGGATTCAAGGAAAGAAAGAGTCCAAGTCCAACACGTTTTGGAAATCCAATTCGGACTGCAGAAGAGTCCAAACTTGCGACGGTTGCAACGACTTCATACGGACTCCGATTAGGACGTTCTAGCACTTTTTGGAAAGCTTATCAAGTCTATTTTCCAACGGATCTGGACTCATACATATATCTTACCAGATGCGACCGCAGTTGACGATTTAATGTCGAGACCTTGTCTGCCAACGGTGCTGCGTCACTATATTTTGGGCCTATGGCCCGTGTATAAACTTGAGTCCATTAGGGACTCATCCTAGGGTTGTTGGACGACCCCAGGACCCTTGTGGTCATCCTCCCTCCTCCTTATATCCCCCTAGAGCCGCCACAAACAGATTGAGTTTTGTTTAGATGAAAGTTTAGCTGCTGCTACTTCCTTGTAGACGCGTGTGTCGACTAGACCATCCGTTCTACTTGATTCGGAACCCCACCTTCATGAGTATCAGATTTGAGCTTTATCGCTTATTTGCAATTGAGTGCTTGTTCTTCGATTGCTTGCAGGAATAACCCTAGTGGTTTGGTTGATTGTGATCCGCAAGATCGTGAGCAACCGCTGGATTTGGTGTATCGATTGCTAAGGCGCAGCGTCCTTGGACCGTTGTAGTCGGATCGTGAACGTCTCTCCAGTCAAATCGTAGTTATCTATCTCCATAGAAAAATCGGGACAACCCATACACTCATCAGCGTGCGACCCTATGGGCTCACGCACACATAGACATGGCCCAAGTACTCTTACTCGACCAATAGTTGATAGCGGCCTCTAGCAAGGCGTGTCAACTTCTATGCATACGCTATGATCATATCAGACGAACCACCACAATTCAATATACATGTTATTCCTTTGCCTCATGATATTTGGTTCAACTCGTGGGTTAACACTTAACCCAAGCACGGCCATGCATTTCATGATCTAATCATTTGAGTGATCAAGTGATATCTCTCTCATATGGAGAGTGGCAAATTCCATCTTGATTGACTATGCCTCACAGCATGTTTCCTGACAAACCCGAAAGCTACCTTTATAACTACCCAATCACGAGTAGCGTTTGGTAGTCCTAGGGTAGGTCGTTTCACATCTTGAGTACATACGACAATCTCAGGTCTAAGGACATAACGTACACGATATGTATAGAGACAATCTCATGTCGGGTCTGTCCAGCACCATGTCCTACATGTGCCCACATTATTAGTTTGACATCTCATGTCCATGAATTGTGAAACATAGTCATGAACTAATAATGTGCTGATCTAATATTCATGCACATTCTAGCACGAACTCCGATTAGGGATAACTTTAGAATAATCATACAAGTAAATGAGTTTCACAAACAATTCACATAATTGTTTATCGATACAAGTTGTCTTTAATGGATATTCATTGAACTCATAACATGTCATAGATACAAGGAAATACAATCATCTCTATGATTACCTCTAGGGCATATTCCCAACAGTCTCCCACTTGCACTAGAGCTAATCTCGAAGATATCTAATACCCATAGCTTTCATGTGCGCCTCATGCTTAGGCTGTGGAAGAGCCTTTGTCAAAGGATCTGCAACATTCAAATCTGTATGTATTTTGCACATCTTGATCTCATCTCGACCGACGAACTCTCGAATGAGATGAAACTTCCGTAGTACATGTTTGTTCTTTTGGTGATTCCTAGGCTCCTTAGCCTGCGCTATCGCTCCATTGTTGTCACAATGTAGATTCAATGGGCGAGACACATTTGGAACCACACCAAGCTCGATGAGAAACCTCCTCATCCAAACACCTTCCTTTGCAGCGGCAGAAGCTGCAATGTACTCGGCTTCTGTTGTAGAATCAGTCACCGTCTCCTGCTTGGAACTTTTCCAACTTACAACACCACCATTTATTGTGAACACAAAACCTGATTGAGATTGTGAATCATCCACATCAGTTTGGAAGCTGGCATCGGTGTAACCATTTACAACGAGCTCCTCCTCACCTCCATAGATTAGGAAGACATGTTTAGTCCTTCTCAAGTACTTAAGGATGTTTTTAACAAGCGTCCAGTGACTCTCACCTGGATTAGCTTGGTACCTCCTCGCAACACTTAGAGCATATGAGACATCTGGGTGAGTACATATCATGGTGTACATAATGGAACCAACGGCCGAAGCATATGGAACCTTACTCATGCGCTTCTACTCATCAGCTGTCGTAGGACACTGCTTCTCGCTAAAACGCATACCATGTGACATAGGCAAGAACCCTCTCTTGGATTGTTCCATGTTAAACCGTTTCAACACCTTGTCAATGTATGTATCTTGGCTTAATCCTATAAGCCTCTTTGATCTATCTCTATAGATCTTAATGCCCAAAATGTATGTTGCTTCTCCTAAATCCTTCATAGAAAAAACTATTATCTAGTGAAGTCTTTACGGATTGCAACATAGGAATGTCATTCCCAATCAATAGTATGTCATCCACATACAAGATTAGAAATACACCAGCGCTCCCACTTTCCCTCTTGTAAACACAAGGTTCTTCTTCATTCTGACGAAAGCCAAACCCTTTGATCACTTCATCAAAACAAATATTCTAACTCCGAGATGCTTGCTTTAATCCATAAATGGATTTCTTTAGCTTGCATAATTTTCCAGCATTTTTAGGATAAACAAAGCCTTCAGGCTGTATCATATACACGTCCTCTTCCAAATTTCCATTTCGAAAGGTTGTTTTAACATCCATCTGCCAAATCTCATAATCGAAATAAGCAGCAATTGTTAGAATGATCCGGATAGATTTAAGCATCGCTACCGGCGAGAATGTCTCTACGTAGTTAACTCCTTGTACTTGCCGAAAACCCTTTGCAACAAGTCGAGCTTTATAGACGTGAACGTTTCCATCCATATCCTTTTTCTTTTTATAGACCCATTTGCACTCTATGGGTTTAACCCCATCAGGCGGGTCAACCAAGTTCCAAACTTGATTGTCTCCCATGGAATCTATCTCGGATCTCATGGCACTTCGCCATTCCTCGGAATTTGGGTCCATCATTGCTTTCGCGTATGTCGCAGGTTCGTCATCGTCTAACAACAACACTTCCCCATGTGCCTCATAGATTCTTGCTGACCTTCGTGGTAGTGGTGGTGTTTCTCTTGCCACAGGTATCTCAACTTGTTCTGCTACATTAGCATCACTCATAGAGTTATCCCCTATTGGCTCATCTTGAACTTCTTCAAGATACACCTTTTGTCCACTCTTCTCTTTATTGAGAAACTCTTTCTCTAAGAAGACACCGTTCCGAGTAACAAACACTTTTCCCTCTGATCGGTTGTAGAAGTAATACCCTAAAGTTTCCTTTGGATATCCCACGAAAAAGCATTTGTCCGACTTGGGTGTTAGTTTATCTGACATAAGTCGTTTGACATAAACTTCACAACCCCAATTCTTTAGAAAAGACAAACTGGGACTCTTACCAGTCCACATCTCATATGGTGTCTTAACTATGGACTTAGACGGTACCCTATTCAATGTGAAAGCGGCTGTTTCTAGAGCATATCCCCAAAACGAGAGTGGTAGGTCTGACTGGCTCATCATAGACCAAACCATGTCCAACAAAGTCCGATTACGTCGCTCAGATACACCATTTCTCTGAGGCGTTCCAGGTGGCGTAAGTTGTGGAACAATTCCACAACTCTTTAGATGATTGCTAAACTCATGGCTCAAATATTCGCCTCCACGATCAGATCGCAAGGCTTTAATTTTCTTGCCATGTTGATTCTCTACTTCATTCTAAAATTCTTTGAACTTTTCAAATGTTTCAGACTTATGTTTCATTAAGTAGATATATCCATATCTACTAAAATCATCAGTGAAGGTTATGAAGTATTGAAATCCGCCTCTAGCTGTTGTACTCATTGGTCCACATACATCAGTATGTACAAGTTCCAATAAGTCTGCCGCCCTCTCAGGAAAACCTGTGAGAGGAAACTTGGTCATCTTACCCAATAGGCAAGCCTCACATGTCTCGTATGATTCAAAATCAAACGAAGTTAGAAGCCCATCTGAATGGAGCCTCTTCATGCGATTCTCACTTATATGACCTAAACGACAATGCCACATATAAGTAGGACTTAACTCATTAAGCTGAGGCCTTTTAGCATTAATATTACAGATAGGTTCATCATCAAGATTTAAAATAAACAACCCATTCACAATGGATGCAAAAGCCACAAACATGTCATTCTTTGAGATCACACAACCATTGTCTTTACTCGCAAATGAATAACCATCCTTCATCAAACATGAAGGTGACACAATGTTTTGACTTAAACTAGGAACAAAATAACAATTATTCAATTCCATGATAAATCCTGACGGGAGGTGAAGTTGCATCGTCCCAACGCTCAACGCAGCAACTCTTGCATTGTTGCCCACGCGGAAATCAACTTCTCCTCTTTTCACGCTTCTACTTCTTATCATTCCCTACATCGTATTGAAAATATGAGCAACCAATCCGGTATCAAATACCCAAGAATTAATATAAGAATGTCTGTAACATAAACAACAAGTGTACAAGCAGCGGGAGTACCTTTACCACCGCCATCCTTCAAGGATTCCAAGTACAACTTGCAGTTCCTTTTCCAGTGACCTTTCCCATTACAATGAAAGCATTTAGCTTCAGCAGCATGTCCAACAGCCTTGGGCGCAGGAGGAGGGTTTGGCTTAGAGATCTGATCTTTAGCCATCGCCTTCTTCTTCTTCCAAGCCCTCTTCTTAAAGTTAGGCTTGTTTTGGACTGCCATCACATGGCTACTGCCAGCACCTTTCTTGATATCAGCTTCTGCTATTTTAAGCATGCCACACAATTCATTCAAGCCCTTCTCCGCCCCATGCATATGGTAGTTCGAAATGAAGTTCCCATAGCTAGGCGGAAGAGACGCAAGTATGAAATCAGTGGCCAACTCTGGGCCCATTGGGAAGCCTAGCTTCTCCAATCTCTGAGTGTGACCAACCATCTTGATCACATGTGGGCCAACTGTTGCGCCTTCTGCAAGCTTGGTTTCGACAAAAGCCTTGGAAACATTAAACCTTTCAGTCCTGGCTTGAGTCTGAAACATATCATTAAGCGCCACGATCATATCGTACGCTGCATGATTATTATCAAATTGCATCTGGAGATCTGGCTCCATGCAAGCGAGCATAAGGCAACCCACTTCAAGATCAGCATTACATGCTTTCTTGTAAGCGGGTTTCTCTGCAGCAGGTGCATTATCAGCAGGCTCATCTGGTAAAGGGTGTCCAGAACATCTTCCTTTTTCTCAGCCCTGAGAACAATTCTCAGGTTGCGGATCCAATCTGCATAGTTCGTTCCATTCAACATATCTTTCTCAAGAATTGAACGCAAAGTAAATGGTTGATTATTGGGAGCCATCTACAACAAAAGTAATGCAAAATACTAAGACAATGTATCCAAGACAGAGTAAATCATATTAAACTTTTAATAGAATCTACTCTCACTAAAATTATTATCTTTCTATTAAAACTTAGTGATTCAAGACCCACAACTAACAAGTCTACTAGTGAGCTTTAGCATCACCGCTAGGAGACATGGTAGATCGGTAAACAACTCCTTGCTAATCATATAACATATGACTCTTGTTGGGTGGCATCTCTATGCTTGTGTTACCAACAACTAATGCTCCAAGGTCCCTAACCGTTAGGATAACCTTGTTCAAGTAACCAAACCTTCTGCTTATAAATGTCCGACACAAATCTGTCTAGTCAAGGAAAACCAGTGGCACCCTAATTTCATAGACCCGCCACCGATCGTACGTGACACGTGACAGTGCAAGGTTTGGGGAAGCATTATGACTTAAACATTGTTGAGGGATCGTTCTACTTCACTACCGCATATGTAGACAAAACATTATCGCACGTGAAAGTAGAACATCGTAAGAACGACATAAACACAAATTTGACTTGGTATAGCCCATTATTCCTTTGGAGATCTCCATCTCCATCAATCTGTTCATCATGGTGATCGCCATCTCCATGATTGAAGTATGTCATCCTCCGTGATGAGTCCACCAAGACTATCTATCACTACCGTAACATAGTGAAATAAAATTACATAGTCGTAGGATCATCACAGATTGGCACGCTGCCATTACATATGAATTGACAATATATGTGGCTCTAGCCATATTGTCTTAATCATGACGCGCAAGCCATGAATTAATTAGATACATGCATCACATACACATAAGGGCTATACCAATCACGAATACCTGCAAAACAGAGTTAACCGATTCCGACGTCTAAACATAAAACGCCAAAAACTCAATTTTCTAGGCTGAATTTCGCAAATCTAATTTTCGCCAAAACCGCCATAGGCTGTCGTTGACGAATGCAAAAAATTTTGGCGCACGATTTTCGTTTAAGGTTTTTCTCGTTCCGATGTCGTATGCAAAAGTTATGGCCGTTTTACCGAACAACACTTTTCTGCAACTTTCCCTCCGACGGCGGATCCAATCCGCCGCCGCCTACGCATCTCATGCCTTTGGAACTTGACCTAGGTCCGATTCGATCAATCTTATTGATCTCCAACTCACCGTAATTGGGTTTACATGTATCACTTAACTCGGATGGTAGAATCCCGACCGGTACGAGTAGATCGCTACAATACCAACGTGGCAAGATCACGAACCATGATCAGAGATTGATCCAAAACCATGTATATCTCCATAGGCACACACCCGAATCTATAACAAGGCAACTAACGGCTCCGATACCACTGTAGGGTTATGAGGTTGCTACGATAGCCAAAAAACAAAATTTTTCTAACCCATAAACCAGGAACTAGTGCTAGTTATAGATCACGGGGTTACCACTAGACGCGCAGGTGCAGCGGAAGCGACTTGATGTAGTCGTGCGCGTCGCAGCAGTGCCGTGCAGTTGCGAGGTCGTCTGTCTCAACGTTTCTTACTCGCGGTTCGTCCTTGTGCTCCAGATGCAGCACCTCCGAGGAATCCCACACGAACTCTGATCAGGGACAACTTTAGAATAACCATACAAGTAAATGAGTTTCACAAACAATTCACATAATTGTTTATCGATACAAGTTGTCTTTAATGGATATTCATTGAACTCATAACATGTCATGGATACAAGGAAATACAATCATCTTTATGATTACCTCTAGGGCATATTCCCAACAGCAAACTGTGCACCTATCTTGTACCGAAACAAACACAAGTCTCTAGATGGACCGAAACTAGCTTCCACATGATAGATCTCACCTAGGAGTAACATTCGGTGTGCCCAACACCATTACCATTGCTATGGTATGCTTAGCACAAGCCATGCACCTATTTTGTGTTGCAACACAAGACTCTTGTTGGAGAAAACAAGCTTCCACATGATAGATCTCACCTTGGAGTAACATCCGGTGTGCCCAACACCATTACCATTGCTATAGTACGTTAGACGCAAACCGTGCAGCTATCTTGTGCCTAAACAAATAGAAGTCTCTAGATGGAGCGAAACAAGCTTCCACATGATAGATCTCACGTAGGAGTAACATCCGGTCTGCCCAACACCATTACCATTGCTATGGTACGCTCGGCGCAAACCGTGCACCTATTTTGTGCTGCAACAATCACAAGTCTCTAGATAGAGTGAAACAAGCTTCCACATGATAGATCTCACCTAGGAGTCACATCCAGTGTGCCAAACACCATTAAGATTGTTATGGTATGCTGGGTGCAAACTGTGCACCTATCTTGTGTTTAAACAAACACAAGACTCTTGATGAAGCAAACAAGCTTCCACTTGATAGATCTCACCTAGGAGTAACATCCGTTGTGCCCAACACCATTACCATTGCTATGGTATGCTCGGCCCAAACCGTGCACCAATCTTGTGCTGCAGTAAACACAAGTCTCTAGACGGAGAGGAACAAGCTTCCACATAAAAGATTTCACCTAGGAGTAACATATGGTGTGCCCAACACCATTACCATTGCTATGGTATGGTAGGCGCAAATCGTGCACCTGTGTTGTGCCGAAACAAACACAAGTCTCTAGATGGAGTGGAACAAGCTTCCACATGATAGATCACATCTAGGAGTAACATCTAATGTGCCCAACACAATTACCATTGCTATTATATGCACGATGCATGATGAGGACATCACCGGCTTAGATATGACCATGTCAACCACTTCTATACCAAAGGTGAAACCATTCTATATGAGGTTTATCATTGTTACATTTGATGAATGGGTGCTGCACTATGAAGTGTGTATGTTTTCATTCTCAGAATTGCTTACATGGATCAAGGAACGGTTAGATTGCATATGGAAAGCATGGATGGTCAATGAAGTTGATTGGGGACCAAATCCAAGTGTTCCTAACGTCCTCCACCAGGCCACCACGTCACTTTGGATCCAAGGAAACAAAGAGTCCAAGTTCAACACGTTTTGGAAGTTCAATTCGGACTACAGAAGAGTCCAAACTTGCGACGGTTGCCACGACTTCATACGGACTCCGATTGGGACGTTCTAGCACTTTTTGGAAATCGTAGTTATCTATCTCCACCCAAAGATCGGGACACCCATACACTCATCAAGTGAAAAAAAATTGTGGATGGATATGGTGACAGTAAACACAGCGGATCAAGTGGTATTCACTTGATGAGTGTATGGGTGTCCCGATCTTTCGGTGTAGATAGATAACTACGATTTGACTGGAGAGACGTTCACGATCCGACTACAACGGTCCAAGGACGTTGCGCCTTAGCAATCGGTACACCAAATCCAGCGGTTGCTCATGATCTTACGGATCACAACCAACCAAACCACTAGGGTTATTCCTGCAAGCAATCGAAGAACAAGCAAGAACAAGTAGAACAAGCACTCAATTGCAAATAAGAGATAAAGGCTCAAATCTGATACTCATGAAGGTGGGGTTCCGAATCAAGTAGAACGGATGGTCTAGTCGACACACGCGTCTACAAGGAAGTAGCAGCAGCTAAACTTTCATCTAAACAAAACCCAATCTGTTTGTAGCGGCTCTAGGGGGATATAAGGAGGAGGGAGGACGACCACAAGGTTCCTGGTGTCGTCCTACAACCCTAGGATGAGTCCCTAATGGACTCAACTTGATACACGGGTCATCGGTCCAAAATAGGGTGACACAGCACCGTTGACAGAAAAGATCTCGGTATTAAATTATCTACTACGCAAGCATCTGATAGGATATAGGTATGAGTCCGGACCCATTGGAAAGTAGACTTGATAAGATTTCCAAAAAGTGCTAGAACGTCCCAATCGGAGTCCATATGAAGTCGTGGCAACCGTCGCAAGTTTGGACTCTTCTGTAGTCCGAATTGAACTTCCAAAACGTGTTGGACTTGGATTCTTTGTTTCCTTGGATCCAAAGTGACGTGGTGGCCTCGTGGAGGACGTTAGGAACACTTGGATTTGGTCCCCAATCAACTTCATTGACCATCCATGCTTTCCATATGCAATCTAACCATTCCTTGATCCATGTAAGCAATTCTGAGAATGAAAACATACACACTTCATAGTGCAGCACCCATTCATCAAATGTAACAATGATAAACCTCATATAGAATGGTTTCACCTTTGGTATAGAAGTGGTTGGCATGGTCATATCTAAGCCGGTGATGTCCTCATCATTCTCCCTTTCTTGACAGCAAACCGTCCTCGGTTTGACCACTGTCGGAGGATGTGTTGTAGATACAAGCAAACCATACTCCCATTCTTGATAGTTATCCTGTTTCTTTAAAATAAAACTAGGGAAGCTTGGCATAGCATGGTTATTGTTATTGCATACTTCTAATTGATTAGTTCTGTTCACTATAAAAGGAGTTTGTATATTTGAGCAAATGTAAATTCGGTTTACCATATACTCATCTTCATAATTATATTTGCCAATAGCATGAAAACTGATATTAGAAGAACATGGCAATTCAAATCTATCAGTCAAATTATTCTGCAAATAGTTAAGCTCACAAAGATCATCGAATTCAATATATCCGATTGTATGTAAAGATGACAACAATTGAGCTTCATTTTCATTTACAATATGAACAACATGCTTGAATTCAGCACTCATTAATACAAAATTTATAGCTTTATTCACTAGTTGTGGTATGGATATAAGTGATGCACTATCACACAACTCTTCTTTGTCACAAGTAAAATCAAGCATATCAAAGTGTGACAAAGGAAAATCAGCGACGAGTTCAACAATTGATTGATCTATAATATCATGATTAGTTGACAAATGTAAGTCAACTAAATATTCTCACCTTGATTTAGTTTACAAGCATTTGGCATACCTTGGATGCTCATCTCAATTGGTGTAGGTGTAGCCAGATTCACGCTCTCTTTAAATGTTTCACCTCCTATCTCAAATTGATTGTTGTCGACATGTATATTATCATCTATTGCCTGCAAATTGTCAGTAATAGGAGAGACAAATGCTGCTATAGTATTTGTATGTTCCCTTTGTAGATTTACTTCAGCATCACAAGCAAGATCAAACAATTCATCAAAATTCTTATAATGTTTATCAACAAGTATATTCTGAATTTCCACATTAAGACCATGCAAAAATCTATGTTCCAGAAACTCATCGGTTCCTTCTAAGCCACAACGTAGCAAACCCAATTTTAGTTTCTCTAAATATTTTTCTACAGTTTTATTTCCTTGTTTTATAGATTTCAAGTTTCCATTCAAAATTTCAGAATAATAGCTAGGAACAAAAACATCACTAAAATGTCTTTTCATATCTTTCCATGATTGAGGAGCTTTATCAAATCTACAAAGGTGTTTCCACTCAATTAAAGAATAGTTGATAAGAACACTTGAAGCAATGCTAACCTTTTGTTTTTCAAATAGATCATATTTTTTAAATTCCTTATCTACATGTAGCTCTCATTCAATATATGCATGAGGATCATATTTTCCTTCAAAGTAAGGTACTGCAGATTTTATTTCATCAAACCAAGCATCACATACCTCATGAGTAGCATGGTTATCACTTGTCACACCCCTAGCAAAGTGATTGGAATAGGCAATCTGATCATCTCCAATTTCCATGTAGATTCCTGTCATGATTATAATAAAACAAGAAACATACACAATAATATTTATGTTCCTATCAACTATTAAGATGTGGTTGTTGTAATTCACTCACTCTCAACCTGTTCAAACAAATTCTTACAAACTCTTACCAAGCAAAACAAGAGGTGGCAGTAACCAACAAGTCGGAAACCCTGGAATAGTGTATCGACACCGTAGCAACAACACCTGTAAAGTTGTATCCGGATATGTGGAGCTATGGGAGGGCTAAACAATAATGTGCAAGGAAGTACTAGCACCACATTAGTCACAAAAGCAAGTTGAGAAATCGTTCAACGAAGGTACCGTGCTGGTCCTAGGCTAGACAGTGCTAGAGACGCGAGCCTAGACACAAACGAAGTCACGGTACAGCAAAAAAAAGGCACAAGAATAGCAAGCAAAACACTCCCTTTCTTTTCCTCCTCTCTTCTTTTCTTTCTTTTCTCTTTCTCTTTCTCTTCTTTTCTTCTTTTTTTTCTATTTTCTTTCTGATTTTTTTTCTTCTTCTTTTCTTTTACTTTGCACAACTATAAAAAAATTGGATCTTGACAAATCAGATTCCAATAAGCAACGTAACAATGTGTTTTCTTTCTTAAAGAACTAGCAATGCTGATATTTTTTTGTGTGCCTAAATCAGATCTGGATGTGAAAAAAAATGTGGATGCATATGGTGCAGCGAAGATGTATATATGGTAGCAACGATTGCAAAATAAATATATATGATGTAGTGGAGATGTATATGGTGATGGTAAACACAGCGGATATAGTGACCAAAACGTGACAAGAAATCGAAACTCTAAAAGCCTAACCCTAAGACCAGCAACACGACTCAACCGATGTAAACCAAACTCAATAAGCCTGAACTAATCAATACTAGTAAAAGGCTCAAAAGGTCTATGGGATTATGGGAAATGATTCTACTATTTTTGTTGGCTTTTTCTAGACTTTAGGAAATTAAAAGCAAACTTAAATCTCTCACCGATGAAACCTTGCTCTGATACCACTTGAAAAGTGTATGGGTTGTCCCGATCTTTCGGTGGAGATAGATAACTTCGATTTGACTGGAACGACGTTCACGATCCGACTACAACTATCCAAGGACGCTACACCTTAGCGATTGATACACCAATTCCAGCGGTTGCTCACGATCTTGCGAATCACAACCAACCAAACCACTAGGGTTATTCCTGCAAGCAATCGAAGAACAAGCAAGAACAAGTAGAACAAGCACTCAATTGCAAATAAGATATGATGGTTCAAATCTGATACTCATGAAGGTGGGGTTCCGAATCAAGTAGAACGGATGGTCTAGTCGATACACGCGTCTACAAGGAAGTAGCAGCAGCTAAACTTTCATCTAAACAAAACTCAATCTCTTTGTGGCGGCTCTAGGTGGATATAAGGAGGAGGGAGGACGACCACAAGGGTCCTGGTGTCGTCCTACAACCCTAGGATGAGTCCCTAATGGACTCAACTTGATACACGGGTCATCGGCCCAAAATAGGGTGACGTCAGCATCATTGGCAGAAAAGATCTCGCTATTAAATTGTCTACTGCGCACGTATCTGATAGGATATTGGTATGAGTCCGCACCCATTGGAAAGTAGACTTGATAAGCTTTCCAAAAAGTGCTAGAACGTCCCAATCGGAGTCCGTATGAAGTCGTGACAACCGTCGCAAGTTTGGACTCTTCTGCAGTCCGAATTGAACTTTCCAAAACGTGTTAGACTTGGACTCTTTGTTTCCTTGGATCCAATGTGACGTGATGGCCTCATGGAGAACGTTAGGAACACTTGGATTTGGTCACCAATCAACTTCATTGACCATCCATGCTTTCCATATGCAATCTAACCCTTCCTTGATCCATGTAAGCAATTCTGAAAATGAAAATATACACACTTCATAGTGCAGCACCCATTCATCAAATGTAACAATGATAAACCTTATATAGAATGGTTTCACCTTTGGTATAGAAGTGGTTGTCATGGTCATATCTAAGCCGGTGATGTCCTCATCAATTGGGGACCAAATCCAAGTGTTCCTAACGTCCTCCACCACGCCACCACATCACTTTGGATCCAAGGAAACAAAGAGTCCAAGTTCAATTCGGACCACAGAAGAGTCCAAACTTGCGACGGTTGCCACGACTTCATACGGACTCCGATTGGGACGTTCTAGCCCTTTTTGGAAAGCTTATCAAGTCTACTTTCCAATGGGTCCGGACTCATACCTATATCCTATCAGATGTGTGCGCAGTAGACAATTTAATACCGAGATCTTTTCTGCCAACGGTGCTGCGTCACCCTATTTGGGCCGATGGTCCGTGTATCAAGTTGAGTCCATTAGGGACTCATCCTAGGGTTGTAGGATGACACAAGGACCCTTGTGGTCGTCCTCCCTCCTCCTTATATCCCCCTAGAGCCGCCACAAACAGATTGGTTTTTGTTTAGATGAAAGTTTAACTGCTGCTACTTCCTTGTAGACGCGTGTGTCGACTAGACCATCCGTTCTACTTGATTCGGAACCCCACCTACATGTGTCTCATATCTGAACCTTCATCTCTTATTTGCAATTGAGTACTTGTTCTACTTGTTCTTGCTTGTTCTTCGATTGCTTGTAGGAATAACCCTAGTGGTTTGGTTGGTTATGATCCGCAAGATTGTGATCAACTGCTGGAGTTGATCACATGAAAGAATTCACCTAGGAGTAACATCTGTTGTGCCCAACACCATTACCATTGCTATGGTACGCTAGGCACAAACCGTACACCTATGTTGTGCCGAAACAAACACAAGTCTCTAGAGGGAGCGAAACAAGATTTCACATGATAGATCTAACCTTGGAGTAACATCCGGCGTTGGACAACACCATTACCATTGCTATGGTACGCTCGGCGCAAACCGTGTAGCTATTTTGTGCCTAAACAAACAAAAGTCTCTAAATGGAGCGAAACAAGCTTCCACATGATAGATCTAATGTAGGAGTAACATCTGGTCTGCCCAACACCATTACCGTTGCTATGGCATGCATGGCGCAAACCGTGCACCTATCTTGTACCAAAACAAACACAATTCTCTAGATGGAGTGAAACTAGCTTCCACATGATAGATCTCACCTAGGAGTAACATCCGGTGTGCCCAACACTATTACCATTGCTATGGTACGCTCGGCGCAAACCGTGCACCTATCTTATGTTGAATCAAACACAAGACTCTAGATGAAGCAAAATAGATACCACTTGATAGATCTCACCTAGGAGTAACATCCGGTGTGCCCAACAACATTACCATCGCTAAGGGACCCTCGACGCAAACCGTGCACCTATCTTTTGCTGCAATAAACACAAGTCTCTAGACGGAGCGGAACAAGCTTCCACATGAAAACTTCACCTAGGAGTAACATCTGGTGTGCCCAACACCATTACCATGTGATGAGGACATCAACACCAACACCATCTCCAGCACCACTTGGTCCTATTACTCGTGCTCGTGCCTGTGAACTCAACCATCAAGTAAGTTCATTCTCAAACTCTTGTCCATTATATTTAGACAATGGAGACACGTGCACTCTTGTTTTGCTCAGGAACAATGGAGAGGATCAGCGGGACACAGAATGGGCGCTAGTTAGATTTGGACTGCAGGATAGCACAAACTTGTGATGGATGCCACGACTTCATACAGACTCTGATTGGGACATTCTCGCACTTTTTGGAAAACTTATCAAGTCTACTTTCCAACGGATCCAGAACCAAGGCTATATCTTATCGGACACATCCAGAGTAGTCATTTTTGTACCGAGTCCTTTTCTGTCCACCGGTGCTGCGTCACCTTAATTTGGGCTGATGGCCCATGTATCAAGTTGGGTCCATTAGGGACGCGTCCTAGGGTTGGGGAACGACCCCAACACCCTTGTGGTCGTCATCCCAACTCCTTATAAGTCTTTAGAGCAGCCACAAACAGTTTAGGTTTTGTTTCGTCGAGTTAGCCATTGCTACCGCCTTTCAGCACGCGTGTTGGATCAACCGTCCGTCTGATTGTCATCAGAACCTCACCATATTGTGTCCTCAGATTAAAGCCTTCATATTCATCTTGCAATTGAGTGCTTGTGCATCTTGTTCTTGCTGGTTCTTCGATTGCTTGCAGGACGGGAGCCCTAGTGGCTGGTTGTCACGCCGCAAGATCCCGACAACCATCGGAGGTGGTGTATCGGTTGCTAAGGCGCACCTTCTGTGGACGGTTATAGTCGAGCCGTGAACGTCATCTCCATTCACCAATCGAGTTATCCACCATCTCTCATCGAAAGATCAGACAGCGAACCCTACGGGTCGTCATCAGTTGGTAATCAGAGCAAGGTTTATCGGTGAGAGACTTCCAATTCTTCACAAAAAAAAATTTCCTATAGTCCAGAAAAGCTAGAAAAAAATAGTAGATTAGTTTTTCGTAATCCCATAAACCCATTGAGCCTTTTGCTAGTACTACTTAGTTAGGGCTTGTTGAGTCGTCGGTTGCATCGGTTGTGTCGAGTTGCTGGTTTTAGTTATAGTCCTTTAGAGTTTCGAGTTCTTGTCATGTTCTAGTCCGAGTCTAAGTAGATTTCGTTGCTGTCAAGTTCGAGTCCGAGTACTACCCTGGTATTCGTAGCTGTCCAGTTCGAGTTTGAGTTGTGTTCTGGAATCGAGTCCGAGTACTACCCTGGTATTCGCTGCTGTCAAGTTCGAGTCCAAGTTGATTTCGGGAATCAAGTCCGAGTACTACCCTGGTATTCGCTGCTATAAATTGCCTCCGTCCGAGTTGTTTTCCATAATTAAGTTCACGCACTACAAGTCGCGACTACAAGTTTCATACCATATTACAGCGAAACTTACTTTAGAGAGAGAGAGAGAGTATCTTTTAATTACCTATATACCCCTGCACTTTTGGAAAAAGTGTGTGTGGTGAATTGCTCTTTTGACATCTCTTTGTTCATATAATCAGTTTTGAGGATCCCTGAAAAAAAAGAAAAAAAAGCAAAAAAAAAGAACAAAAAAAACAGAAAAAAGGGGACTGATCTTTGTGTTTCTCTCCTTTGGATAGGTGGTGTTTGTGACTCTCTTTGTGTCTAGGCTCGCGTCTCTAGTACGGTCTAGGCTAGGACCAGTACAGTACCACCTTTGAACGATTATTCAGCTCACTTTTTAATCTAACGTGGTGCTAGTATTTGTCCTTGAGCATAACATTTGCCACCTATAGCTCCACATACTCGACTACAACTTGACAGGTGTTGTTGCTGCGGTACCGATACATTCACTTCCAAGGTTGCAGGCTTGCTGGTTGTTGACCCCTCCTGCTGAGCAAGGTAAGAACTGGTAAGAGCTTGAGAAACAGGTTCTAGCACTTTTTGGAAGGTATCTTATTTTTAAGCTCTTCAGCCGAAGGTATCTTATGATTTTCCATCAACTTGATCTGTCCTTTTTCTAGTAGCAAATCAAAGATCTTATCGACTTTGTTGACATTAAAGTTGTACTTCTTATCATCACTTGCTTTAACTTTAGCCCAGCGAAGATATTCTGCATGCTTCCTTGTCCACTCAACGGCAGCAACTTCTTCAACATCTACCTGCTCATCTTCTTCAAAGGGATTATATAAATCTTCTAGATCAACATTTGTAGCTTTCTGTGGCCTTCTTGTATATCGATACTGAGCTTCAATATTAGCCACTTTGTTAGCCAACACTCCCAGATTGTGATAATCGACACCATAAACATTCTCTCTAAGTGCTGGTTGTAACCCTCGAATTGCAATGCTGACAAGCTCTGCATCTAATAGCGTTAGAGTGTAGCATTGGTTCTTGATTTCTCTAAACCTTTGAAGAAAATGAGTCCCAGACTCATTATTACCTTGCCTTATGTCCACCAAATCGGCAATGCCTTTCTCTACTGTGCTTGAGTCAAAGTATTGATGAAATTTGGTCTCTAGTTCTCTCCATCTTGTAATGGAATCATGTGCTAAGGACGAGAACCATGAGAATGTCGATCTAGATAAAGACAAAGGAAAGAATCACACTTTAAGTGCAGCTTCATTAGAAATTTCTCTCAACTGGACCAGATATCGACTAATGTGCTCCATAGTTGATGTTGAATGTGTTCCATTAAACTTGGTGAAGTCTGGCACTGTGCTACTTGATCATACTAGGCTGGATATGGCTTCTTATAAGCAATCCCCACATTCTTTGGCTTCAAACCGAATCGTCGTTGCATCATATTAGCCACTTGACTCATCATCTGATCAATCCGAGCACTGTTCTGCCCCCTGTGCGTATTCTGATTACATTGATTGCCGAAATTCTACGTGTTTTGATATCCTGGATTCTCCTCGGCATCCAAGTTGTAATAATCAGAAGTATAATGATATCCACGGGGAATATCTCTAGGTAGAACCCTGCCCTGATATGGTGATGCTCCATAGTCTCTAATAATCCTTCTTCCCGCGGGAGCTATTTTTGCAGCCGATGCACCATTGCCCACCATCGGCTGTTGCACTGTGTGCTGCACAGTTTGTGTACTTGTTCCTCTAGATTGAGTATTATTTTCTCCAGAGCCACCATTAGCTGAGGTTCCAGCAACATCATGGCCAGTCTTGATATGAACAGCACCTCCTTGCCTGCCAGTATTCTAATTGGTATATGCTGGTCCTTTCATGCATGTCATTCCAAATGCTTCCTTTATCGAATTTGTCACACTTGTTACGAACACTTCATTGTGATTGGTGAGTGTATACGCCATGGCTCTGGTGATGGTTTCATACATGGCATCATGTTTAGCAGTAGCATTTGGATCTGCCTGACCAGGCATGAGCGTCCTTGGTAGGAAGTTTCTCTGAACTATTCTGTCATCACGAGTTTTGGAGAATGGAAGCAAACATTTTTCTTTAAACTATTGGATTGTTGTCTCAACGGTCTCCTTCAATTCTTCAGGAATCTCTTCCAAACTGAAGTTGATGACCGAAGACATAATGAAGGTTGTGGTCTCACCGAGCGTGACAAAAGAGTGTGTTGACACAAAAGTTCACATCAACACACTTCTGAGGAAGGCCCTTGATGAGATCGTATGATCGTGGCTCCCTAGGCCTCGCACGGGTACACAGGATCGGGTTGGGGTAGACCTTGGCGTGCCAGTCAATTTGACCTGTAATTGACAAGAAAAAAAACCATCAAATACTCAAGGTGGAACGTGCCGGTTTGTCACCAGACAGTTCCAATGCAGACCGCTCAAGATGGTCGATTATAAAAGGAAATCGAATATAAGCTGATCCCTGTGCGAATCGTGCATAAGTAGCAAAGAATAAGTTAAAACAGCTATTCAAGATACGCAATGGGTAGAATAGATACTTAGCCGATCTAGCTTAATCAGTACTGGTAAAAGATCCTACATGCATAACGAGAATTAATCTAAAACTAACAAATCAACTAAACATGATGTAAATATAACTTGCCAACTGTGGAGTTCGGAGATACAGCCGTGATAACAAGCCAGACTAACAAAAGAGCCTATTTACTAACAGTGGGTGTTTCCATGCTGCCTTAAAAGTAAATCGACTAATTTGCGCCCATCATATTCAATAGATCTATTAGAGTCAAACTAACCCTCTTACTAATAGTGGGGGTGTTTCCATGCTGCCTTGAAAGTAAATCGACTAATTTGCGCCCATCATATTCAATAGATCTATTAGAGTCAAACTAACCGTCGCGTACATGTTATGGGTAAAGCATAACTGGATCGGCTATTTAGCCGATATAAGGTCCATATAGCACGAATGGGCTACTTGTCTTAACCGCAACTAAATCCAAGATTAAAACAAAGCTGGTCTTTGAATCAATCTTAAAACTTAATTACAAGTAAACCAAGAATTAAAGCAAAGCTGGTCTAGAAGGCCAGCGGCTTTGATCTAACCCTAGATCTACTCTTGTTAAGCAAGCATCTCCAGAGTACGAGCCAACCCTTAGAATAAAGTAGAGCTGGTCTAGAAGGTCGGTGGCTCTAAGATAACCCTTAGACGTATTCGCATCTAAATAAGCCTCAAACGCATAATATGTAACGATCAGGGTTGAGTAGATTTAGCTGATATGACCAGGAAAACAATCATGATGGTAAAAATAAGCATTAAATACAAGAAGACGATTGATTTCAATAAGATTGAAGGCCAAATCTGTCAACTCTTGATCGGGCAATGATATTTTTAAAATAAATAAATCATTAAAAGCATGAATAATATCGGTAACTTAATGAATCTATTATATTGTCAAATCTAATAAAGCCGATAACTAGCCCTTGTCCAGGTTAGATCTACGCCCACCGGATGACACTCAATCTAACTGAATACACAGACATCCACCGGATGACGCTAATGCTTAAACAAGAACCGGTGTCCTAACTTAACGAGACGGTCATGATCTAGCATGCCCTGCACCCACCGGATGGTACTCGAAACATGATCGAAAGCATAACTGACCTGCGCCCACCGGATGGCACCCAGCTAATTCTACATTACTCCTACTCCTAAGGGTTTGGCCAGAGCCAAAGGGTTGTTATATTGATTGATTGGATGTCTTTTACAATAGTTGGGGCTTTAGTATTTATAGCCCGGGATCTAACATGAGTCCTAACTGAACAAGTCCCACAAAAATAAAGAAAAATTACATGATAACTTGGACTCCAATCCTTTCCTTTCTTGTTAGTGTACAACATGTCTTGCTTCTTCATTCTCGATCAATCGTCCTCTACTGACGTCATCTCCCCTTAGTCGATCCTTTCATAACAGCCGATTCGGATAAGCTCTCTTTTGGCAGTTTCCCCTTGATTTATAGGCAAAAAAATCTCTTACCAATATCTGGTGTCAACAAGTCTGTACCATGTATCCCCTTGGCCTCATTGTCTATAACCCCATCACTGGCGAGCAGCAGGTCCTGCCTGAATATCCTCTACGACTTCCCTTCAGTTGCTTCGCCAGAGCGGTGCTCTGCACCGTCGACGGTTGCGACCACCTCAACTGTCGTGGCGGGGCCTTCCACGTGGTCTTCACGGCCTCCTTCAACACCAACACTAAAGCCGACGCATCGACGTGTCTTCACATGGGTGAGCCTCTACTCTTCGGAGACGGGATTCTGGACAGGGCCGATGGGAGTCCATCCCGGTCCCCTCATGATGAACTCCAACGACATGCTGGGCCCAAGCCTACTCACCGGTGACACGGTGTACTTCACCCTAGACCTCCAGAACAGCCGCACTATTCTCAGGTACGATTTGGGTGGGGCCTATCCGTGATGAAAGCACCACCGTTGGTTCGGACTAGGAGGGACACGTTCCTGGTGATTGGGGAGGATGGAGGGCTGGGATTTGCCGCTGTGGACGACTACCACCTCCACCTGTGGTCATGGAAGTGGTCGTGGAGTGAGGGTGTATGGGTGTCGTTGAGGTACATCGACCTGAAGACGATGACACCCTTCACCATCGGAGGCCCAACCACCAAGCTCAAGGTGATCGGCTTTGCATAGATGTCTGGTGTCATCTTTGTAATGGCCAACGATGACATCATTTCCACTCTCAAGTTGAAGTCTAGCAAAATTATCAAGTTTAGAGGGACCCTCAACTCCAGGAGTACTATCTTTCCCTTCGAGGGCTTCTATACTCTAGGTTCTAGCCTCATGCCTATCCCCATCTACTCTGTGCTTCACTCATCACATAATAATGTTGTGCATCATAAGCTAGTGTTGTTCGGTTAACTATTTATTTACAACAAGTATATTTCTCTTATGATTGCTGGTAAGCAACTTTTAGTTGATGCCTTCATCATTAGTTCCTCATAGAAACTTGAGTGTATTTGTGATTTCACTACAGAAATTGGCAATGGTGGGCCCAGCGGGTAGTCCAGGTAGGCCCAAGACTACCCTGAAATCTGGCCCAAAATGTTTTTTACCACTCTGCAGCCCACATAAAGTTTGGTCTAGGGCCAGGAGAAAATGGCCCACTGCGACCGCAACCCCACCCTGTTCGTCTTCGCGAAGCCTCAAGGTCGCGAGTGAGTAGCGACCGGGGAGTCGGCCACCGCCGCCCTCACCCATGATTGCCCATCCCCACAGACCGCCACCGCCGAGAGTCGGGCGCTACCGCGCCGGCTACCTTCCCCAACCCCGCGCACTCGGTGACTTTGTTAGAGGCTAGATGAAGTTCACTGGTGTCGGAACTCGCTGCTCGGACGCCACCAAGCGGACGCCACCAAGCAACCGACAGTGTCAGCCAGCGGCCGTCCATTCCCTCATGCGCCCTGGCCCTGCGCCCTGCTCCTTGGATCCTGATGGCCTAGTCATTGGTGATGCTATGATTTCTAGCTTTAAGCTTAGGGTTTGGACATTAGAGAATGGAGATCAGACTTTAGATTAGGCTTAGGACTATATATACATTTGTGAGCCTAGATTGATTGATATCTGTTGTTATTTTCTAGAAAATTGGGGCATGAATAGAAAACAAATATTACATCTCTATTTTAAAAGCACGAGGCAAAAATGTCATGTATCATTGCAATTTAGTTAATATATAACCATCTATGTATATATTATTTTTTTAAAAAAAATTACCATATGCATATAAAATTATTGATTAGGACTACCCTGATTTCAAATCTTGGGTCCGCGACTGGAAATTGGGCGTCGGGGTGGGGGCAGGGCAGTCCCAATGAAGAATTAATTGTGGTTTCTATCCCTATTAAATGATCTACTAACTAAGCAAAATGCTGACGTGGCACCATAGTTAATGAGGGAAGAGAAGAAAAATCGAAAAAAACTGTTTCTTGTGAAGGAAACCGCTTTGTACTATGGCACGGAGGCAATATGGAACGACGATTTCTCCGTTGGGAAGAAACTACAGGTTTCTATCGAGGTTGGCGCCGCTCAGCCGTCCGCCGCCATGTGCGCCAGACGGTGCCGAGTGAGCTCGTCGGCGCTGCGCGATCTCACGTCCCCACCAGCCACGTCGCGCTCGCTTGCCTATCGCGTGCGCTCGTCAGTGCTGCCGCGCCCGCCCGTCCGCCACCGCGTGCACTTGTCGATTTCGCGTGTGCCCATAGCCCAACACCACCAGCCGGCCGCCGCTGCGTGCATGCCCTCGGCCCCTCGCTCCGCTAGCTGCCACACTCGCCAGCCGCCGTGAACGCTCGCCCATAGGCCGCATGCGTTCGCCTGTTGGCCGCGCGCACCCGCATGCCAGTTGTCGTGCTCGCTTGCTCGCTCGCTAGCTCTGCCGTGTGTCGCGTGCAATTGAGATAGAACGAGAGAGAGAATACGGGATGCGTCTTGTGCGCCTATGCGGTTGGGAGAGGACAGAGGAGGGAGAGAGAGTTCGGGAGGTGGAAAAGTTAAGGGAAAGAGATTAAAAAAAGATTAATACACTAGTAGACATTTGCATTTCTATGACTATTATTTTTCATCATGGAAGGAGCCAAAATCGTCACAATTTCACTTCTGTAATGAATTTATGACCAAAAACCGACCGTCTCAAAACTCGCGTCACATGTGAATTTGTATGACGAATTTTTGAAACCGTCATGAAAGTTAACAATTGTATGACTAAAAAATGGCCGTCATAGAAGTTTCCAGGCATGCCTGAGAGGAGGCTGCCACGCTGGTAGTTTCTTCGGTTGGAGATGCTTCCACGTGTACAAGCTATATAGCCTCTTCCATTGGAGATTCTCGAGGCACGAGTCAGTTTATTATTTGACAACGTGTCCCTCTCCCGTTCTTGCACGTGTCATTTTCTAACTGGACCACGTGCTTGGTCTATGTTGTACCACTTGTCATGTTTTTATTGACAAACGTGTCATGTTGCGGTTGGACCACGTGTCACTTTTTGATTGGACCACGCGTTGTTTTTTTATTGGTCCAAGTGGCCTGACTGCAATATCACATGTGTCTTTTTTTTATTGGACCACATGTCACGACCGTGTACATCCTCGTGTCGGTTTTTAAGTGGTCCACGTGTCGCGCCCTGAACAACCCACACGTCTTTTTTATATTCGACCACGTGGCTCAACGGATTTGTACCATGTCTTAGATTGGTATTGGCCCACATGTCGTGTCCTTGATCTTACACGTGTCATTCAATTATTTGTCCACGTCTCAGATTTATGAATGATCTGACCTACGGTAGATCTACCACATACAGAGCAATCATTACATCAGAAAAATGATTTCATATCAATACTGCTGCACAATATTACTAAATACATGCATAATTTTTGCACCAGTGTGAAATAACAGAAGTTTAGGTCACTAGCAAACCAATGATAGCTAGCAGAGTTCACATATTAAGCCGCCACAACTTCACATCAAAATAGCAAAACCAAACATGTTCACAGCATCAACAAGACTATGAGTTACCAGCGCTGAGGTGCAAGAGCCGACGGAGCTCATTGACCTCCTCGTCTTGCTGCTTCTTTAACTCCTCTAACTCCCTTTCAGCGTCTTCATTCCTCCTCTTGAGTTGTCTCACTTGTTCAACAAGGCCAGCTGACCTTTGCTTTTGACCTGCAAGGTGTTCCTGGAGCATCCTCAGTACTGATCTCCATGTTTTGCAGGAGCTGTGCCGGGGGAGACCAGTGAAACACCATCAACACTCGGCATTGGTTCCTGGCCATCAGCAAAAGGTTCTACTCGTATAGTTTCCATCGGTTCCTGCAAAAATCAAGGAGTAAATATTAGGTTACAGATTGTCCAAGAGGACTGAAATCGCAGAAACAAGATGTTATAGCATAACAAGTAATGCATATGTCTTCCTCAACCTACTGCCGACAGAGAGTACATAAGCACAATGCAAAATTAACATATTGACTATTGCAATATTACAACTTCAAAATGATAGTTCCACTTTGGGCTCCTGATGCTTTTTCTTCTTTTATGGCAATGGCTTCAGCAGATTTCACGAAAATAAAATGAAGGTACTTACTGCTGGCATCAACATTTTCATGTGGTCGATCATGTTCTTCATCGAGTCCCTCCTGATCATGTTCTGCTGCTTCCTTTTGCCGTCCAGCTGTTAAAATTACACGTGTATTTCTATTGATACAGAGGCATTGTGTATTTGAATATAAAAAGAGTATCACAACTATCACTTACAAATGCTTGCATGTGAAGCCCGGTGCTTCTTGACATTTGCACGGTTTCTCTTGTTCTGGTCCGAGACTTTCTATAAGCACAATTGTGTTAGACTGCAGCACAAGTGAATCAGAAACAGTAGACATGTGCTCGATAACTTCATACACACACACCCATGCGTGCATGCGCGCGTGCACACGCACGCTTGCACGCATGCACACACGCACGCACGCACCCGCACATCTTGTTCTCTGACCACATTCTTACAAGCCCCAACCACTCTGCATCACCCATGCAAGAGAGAGGAGAGGTTTTTCTCAGCTTATTAGTAGGGATGTCATTGAAGTAGGCTCGCTTCAACAGGTATCGTGTCTGCTGTATATTTTTCTGGTATGCAGTCACGCATGCTTCTCTTGGCGCCTGATCATTGACGTCAATGGCCAGCCTCAACTGTAGAAGTGGGAATGCAACATAAATCTAAGTTGCTCAAGGCAGACTTGAATGTCGACAGAGGAGATACATATTTACTGATAGCTTGGCAACAAATTAAGAGAAAAGTCCTGGGACTGGTCGCTGCAGGTAATGTTTCCAGTGTGGAAAAATTGGTACTTGAGACCTGACTACTACAACTGCTGTCACGGAACCGACCAAATTATAAGAACACAAGTGCAAAAACAATCACCGAAGTGATTAAATTCTCACACTCGAACCCTTATAACCCCGGTAGTCCATCGAAATCACGAGGGATTTCAAACCAACTAGCAACAAGCCAAGATTGTAGTGATTCAACACAACAAGTCACTTGTTACATTTATTTCAAAAGTAATTCAATATACATCAGAGTTCAACATAAGTATTACAACTGAAGTTCAAAAGTAGCGGAAGCAAAATAATTTGAAACTAAGATCATTCTTATTTCAAATACATGCCAGTACTATGGTCCACTTCCAACAAGAGCATTAGAGATGAGATAACTCAGAAGGATCATGCCCATGATCACACTCCTACACTAGCAGGAGCCATCCAAATCTTGCAGTAGCCAAGATACATCTCAACCTGCAACAAGTGGGAATAAACCCTGAGTACGAGAATGTACTCAACTAGACTTACCTGTCGAAAACCAGAAATAAAGTGACACCAAGGAGTATGCAAGGCTGATATATAAGTGGAGCTTGCTTGACACATTTTGCATAAAAAGCTTAAGTACAGATAGTAACATTTATAGCTTAAGCATCAATTTAATAATTATTAGCCTGTCATCTAGATTAGCACCTGTACTAATCAATCACTTGCTTTAGACAATCAATAATAACCATATCAGGTTCATTATAGGCCATTATCATCATCATCATCATTCCAGAACCATTAAGTTCATTTAGTGAAATCGACTATGGAGATAATCTGTCAAGTTACTCACTATCCAGGAGCGATGGCGATTCGAATCGATTGCAACTCAGCTGAGGGGGGTATTCCTAGACACTCACCCGGCAAACCCCGCTAAGGGCAGCCGTAGGTCACCTATGTCCAACTCAAGATGGATCCGAACAGCGCCGCAATCCCAGGGCTGCCTATTGCCAGGACGATCAGGACTTTTAAACACCTGCCCTTGGTCAATGACCCCCCGCACTTCTTACTCCCTCCGGTAAAGCGCACTTTATACCTCCCGACTTCCGGCCTGAGTTGAACTAAGGCTTCGCGGTCGACAACTTCAGGTCGGCTAGCTAAGCGCTAGGCTGCGTTCAAAATGACAAGAAAGGCTCCATGCGTCGGTTCTTAATCGACACAGACGGGGTTACTATAGTCACCACGGCCCTGATAAGCCTCCGTCTGGTCTTAAACATTTTATCCATGGTTCTTTTCCTTGATAGTAATTATAGCCAATTGTGACCTGTTGACACAAAAAGCGTCAGGATTTGCGAACCCTCGGGCTATTACCCAAAGCTCGGTATTCCGGAGGCGTGCCAGTCGATTTGACCAGTTAATCGACAAGGACGATAACTAGAACAAAACTGAACGAGACAACGGCGATGCGCCCGGATGTCAAAGCTCAGATTGATCAAAGATAACTAGAACAAGATCCAATCCAGACAACGGCGATGCGCCCGGATGCTGGGATTGAAGCTTGATCAGGATAACTAGAGCAGAGCTGAACGAGGCAACAGCGATGCGCCCGGATGTCAAGGCTCAGAGGTACTCCCGCGCGGAACTTGCAAGGATTTGACGGAGATCAGGGTGATGCAGCCCGTCGAAGCTTGAAGAACTCGTTGAAAATCTATAACTAATGCAATAAAGGTAAATTGCGATAATAAGAGTAAAATTGGTTTGTTTGATATTGGATTGATTTTTCCATAGCCCTCAGGCACGTATTTATACTCCCGCATGGAGAGTTGTACAAAGACACGATACGTATCCTTCCTAAAATAAACTCCTAATTTTAAGGAAACTGACTCACGCAGGAGCCGGATAACAATATTTATTTCCCTAAACAAACACGCCTATTTTAAAGGAAAATAAACGACTCATGCAAGAGCCGGACTCAAACTATTATAATAATAATACCGGTACAAAACACCAGTTTCCTTATACTCCTCGATGGAAACTTTCCATCGGCAGATCCCTCCAATCCGCGACTTCCTTCTTTGGCCACCTGTAGTCCTCCGCTGATATCACATGCTAAGTCATCTTATCGGCACCTCATGCCTATCGGCATCGGTAATACTCCCGATCAACAATCTTGTACCGATAACTGTCTTTACCAACCTATCGGCAATCGGCAACCACTCCACCGGCACTCGGCATCAGCTTCTCATCGGCATTCGGCAACGTCATGCTCATCGGCAATCGGTAGTGCCCCCTTAATCGGCAATCGGCATTTAACTTGAGCTACTCAGCTTCACCAATTAACCTTCGTCGGCAAGGACCCAGCCTCCATCGGTAATACACTTGGTATTCTCGCAGCACTCTCATCGGCAGTACTGGCTCAAAATTTCCCGATGCCGACAGAAAACAGCCATTGGCCAGTCAAACCTTAGCTCATTTGACACGTGCTGAAAAACGGTGTCAACACATGCCCCCAGTTTCGGGACGTATAATATTTTACGTGCCGAAATTCTCTCCACTATAGCCGTTGCTGTAGCCGTTGCTGTAGCCGTTACCTCCGAGATAGATGCACAATTTCCTCGATTTTCGTGTGTGGAACGGCAATTTAATAATAAAATCCCTCGATTGTAGCACAAACAGTTGCAGACCACCTCGATCACCGCGCGTATCTACCGCGGACCTCTCCACATTCCTGCACAGTATGGACCGCAACCCCAAAATGCCCCTGAGCAAGCTTATAAAAGTTACCGGGATCCACACTACCTTTTTACCCCGAGCTCATTTTCACTTTCACCTCCCGGCCTTCGTCTTCAACCTCCAGCCGCTCTAAAGAACACGAGCTCAAGCAACAGTACCCTTCCGCAATCCAAGGGCGAACTGCAGGCACTCCCTCGACTCCGATGGCGATCCAAGTTGACATCCCCAAGGTGAGACCTTCTTTCTTCCCAATCCAACCTCCTACTGGTTCTTTTCTCGCATAAATCTAGATTTATCCCCGTTCCTTTTCTGATTTTTCTCCTTTCTTTCCTTCGAACCCCAGGAACTGTACAACAAGGTAGTGATCCCACTTGCTGGTTCCACCTTCAGCTGCCTAGGCCCCATGGGGAATCCGGACCCCAACTACATAATCAACGCAGAAACCAACCGAATCCCTTTTAGATCTGAATGTTTCGGTTTAGGACTGTGGAAGGATGCTTTCCGATCATGGCCCAAGCCCACTAAGGGGTGGAAAAATTGGTACCTCAGGGTTGCTAGGGCACAGTAAATTTATTGGCAAGAACGCAATTTGGACCAATGCATCCGGCTCTCCATTGCCGATATAGAGAGAAACGAGAACATGCTGATAGCTGCCTCCTACTTCTGGTCGGACACCATGAACGCCTTCTTGTTCCGACATGGACCAGCCACCCAACGCTTGCCGATGTCCATATGCTGACTGGTCTGGACGTGTCCTCTGCCGATACCTTCACCTTGTTCAACAGGAAAGCTGAGTACAAGGTGAACACCCGGAACATCGGCGGCTGGACAGGTTATATTCAGGAATACCAGAAGACAGGATCGGTAAACCAGAGGGAGCATGCCACCCTTTCCTGAACATGTGGCTGGACAAGTTCATTTTCTGCGGTAAGGCAATTGGACCAACCATCATGTACCTCCCAGCAGCTGAGTTACTTGCCGATGGAACAAGGCTTCCCTTAGGCAGGTATCTTCTCGGATCGGTATATCGCCTGTTGCATCAAGTGTCCCAAAAGCTACTGCTAGGTGAATCCATCGGTAATCTTGGTGGTCCCTGGTGATTTGTTAATATGTGGCTGAACGCACAGATGCAGAAAGCATTTCAGTTTGACTTGTTCGCCCAACGATTCCCGAGGGACATATCGGAAGATCATCAATGTAAGGATGATGAATCGGCAACTCGCCCTCCACTCAACTTTGGAGAGGCCATTATAGTACTGCCGGGGACCGATGCCGATACGGAACAAGTCGGTCTATTCTTTCAGAAGTTTTATAATAGAATTCCTACCACAGAACGGCTCTGGTGGCCATATGCCGATGAAGACAATCAGTTCCCACTGCTATTTAACCTTACCGATGGGAATGTGCCTGAGAACCAGATAATTATGAAGGCCAGCATCACTCCCCGAGCTATTCCAGTGAACATCTTCGGATCGGGAAAGAACGCCCCTCCATCATTTGAGTTCTACTACCCATCGGTAGCGGCAAGACAGCTGGCGTTTGGTCAACTACCGATCAAGCTTTGCTACTCCAAGGTAGTGAAGCCTAGGCAGACATTCTCCAGTGTTCTAGACTGGAACAAGGTTGTCAACCTTCCTTCCAGTGCCGATGTATCAGACCTTGACATGTCCTCCTAGTCACCAACCTCCTTTATTACAAATGAGTACAAGTCCTAGTGGCAAGAATGGAGGTCTCAACTGTTTGCGAAATCGTCGCACTACTATCGGCACATGATTGACGCCGATCATATCATCCCTGACGACGCAGTAAGTTTTTATTCTGATACATTCCTTATTACTTTGCTCCTGTCATCAGCATCTGACGCCTTCACACTCAACAGGTCGACGATCCGATCCCTCCGATGAGCAGGAGTGGCAAGCCCCTCAAGCTTCGAATGATGAGTCCTGTATCACTCATCGGTAACAAGGCCCCCACGTTAGCTGCCTTCACCCCTCAGCAGGTATCAACACCGACGCCTGCAAAAACCAAGGCTACATCGGCCGCTGCTGCTGCCCTGACGCGGGTATTTGCAGTAAACTCATCTTCACTCATACCGATTATATACTATTTAATCGGCAATATTCACTTTGTATAACTTGCATTGAATATTTTCAGGCTATGAGGTCATCGGCAACTGCTCCCAGCAGACAGGCACCTTCAAGTCCGGCTGCCGATGCCCCCCAGTCCTCGTTGAAACGGGTTGGATCTCCTGCTGCCGCGCCAAGGAAGAAAAGGCGCCTGAGGCTGGCTAGCCCATCTTCGCCATCGGCTTCAACTGCGCCACCAACTACTGCTGCACCATCGGCAGGACCATCGACGGCTCCGATTCTCGATCATCCACTAGACGACGTCCCCGAGCAGGAGACAACTCCCGCTGTAGTAGCGGAGACGACATCGGCATCGGCACCAGCCAAAATTCCCAATGAGAGTATGGCATCGCTACCACAGGAACCAACGGCATCGGTATCGGCACCAGTGCCTACACCAGATGAAAATCCTAACCAAGGGATAACTCCACTCGCTGCAGCAGCTGCGGCGACATCGGCATCGACGCCCTCACCAGCCGAGATTCCCGATGAAAGAGCGACGTCGCCACCAAGGGAGCCAGCTACTACATCGGAAGCAATGCCGACGACAACACCAGCACCAACAGCTTCAACAACAGAAGCTCATCCATCGGCAACTGCTGCCGATTTTCAAGATGAGGCTGGACCCTCCAACCTGTCAAGTCCCAGGCAAGAAATCCGCTTCAAGATGGTAAGTTGGTCACCTAAAAATTCATAGTATAGCTTCATGATCGGCACACTTTATCTCCCTCATTTTCAGGCCCAAGACTCCCCAGACAGCCTTTTTTCCTTCGGCCTCAATCTCCAGGATGAAGATGAACACCGAGTCCCCGCTGGAGCAGACAGCCTGTTCTCCTTCGCCATCAATATTTCCGATGAGGACCAAGACGAGCAAAGTTCTGCTCCAGCACTATCGGCAGAAGTGAAATCCAAGCTCGAGGCATTACTCTCTCAGCTACAGATAGATACATCCCAGCTTGTTCAGGACTCAACTGCAGCAAGGGCAATTTTCAAAGATATCCAAGGCCAGCTACCTGCCGATGCAGAAGAGATCCTCATCCAAGCAGCCTTCCTTGAAAGTCGCCGATTGCAATACCAACGGGCCTCAAGCCGCATTGCCAACAGGAATGCTCAATCTAGACTCACGGAAGAAATGCTTAAGTTTAAGCAAATTGCCGATGAAAAGCACAAGAACATCGACCAAGTAGAAGCTTCCGGCACTGGCCTTGAACAGGCATTTACTCAACTATCGGCAAGAAAGGAAGAGCTGCAGGCCGAACTAAGAAAAGTTGAAGAAGCGTTGTACGTTGTCAGCCAGAAGAGAACCCAACTTCCCGACACCATCACGGCTCTGCGACAAGAGAGGGACAGTAATGTCCGACAAGCCATCGCTTTAAAGAAGAAGATCAAGTCGGTTGAAGGCTCTACCGATGAGGATGCTAGGGAAATAGAGGAGATAGAACAAATTCACCTGCGTGCGATATCAGTTATCCACTCCCTGTTGTAACCTATTAAACTCTGTCACATCGGCAAATGTAATATTGATACTTGATTTTGCTCTGTAATATAATGTCAATACGCTTTTACCGATGTATTGTAACTTCCCTTTCATCGGCATTCAAACGAGCACGCTATACACCGACTCCTTCGAGAGTTTCTAGAATGTAAGCATAGCTGGAAGCAGACTGTCTTATCCGATAAGGACCTCCCCAATTAAGAAACCATCTTCCAAGCCTGACTTAGTCCCAATCGGTAAAATCAACCTTCGTGCTAGAGTGCCATCGACAAACTCTTTTACCTAGTTATCGGCAGCCTTTACCAACACCATAACTTGTCGAACCGGCTAACATCCTCTGAGTAATCCCAACTTTTTAACAGACCCTGGTATTTAGCTCGATTGTAACAATAATCGGTAACGAGGCTTCATACTTCCATCGGACCAAAATTAGGACAATGCCGATAGACCCACCAAAGAGTACAAGGAGTAACTCCCAGAACGCGTGCACCACACACTTAGTCATCGTACGTAAGCACGACAGAATCATTCTTACAACCATCTTCCTCTGGCAGTTAACGAATTCATCAGCAGTACGGCGTCTCATACACAAACCATCGGCAGATGCCCCCAAGTATAATAATTGAAATCGCCAGTTTGCCGAGCGCGGCCCTCAAGCCAACAGGTCCAAGATTGACTCCGGTTAGACCATCGGCAATATATTGCCGTTCACTGATGGGTCTTCATCCTTACGCTTTGGCCTCCACTGCTTTTCCCTTAAGGGAATCTCAGTATTATGTAAGTCATTACGGCGCTCACGCTGAATTCTTCTCTTCTGGGTCTTGGACAGACCCTTAGGGCACCACTGAGGTAGTTTGGTTTTCCAGACAGGCTGACGCTGCCTTTCATTGCTCATATCGGCTTCTCTCCCGACGTTTGAATCTCTGGAGAGCGTGTCTCCATCAGGTACTATCGCATCGGCCATCTCCTCAGGTTCCCTTTGCTCAATACGCCTGCCAAGCCTATCATGGGCATTAAGTTTGCCCCCCAGTCGGTCATGCGCCGACCTTTTCTCTCTGAGCGGCTTGGTGTACCTGGATGCTCGATCATCAAAACAAGGTTCCTTATCTAACCGATCGGCAGTGTAGTACCCGTAGCATTCGGGACAGTTATCGGCAGTGGGTAGCTTAATGCCTTCTTCCCAACAGTGAACGAAAAAGGGACACCTCCAGTGGTTCTTTTGTCGAAGCCGTTCCTGTTCCTTCTCTTCCTGCCGATGTTGCTCCTTTTGCGATTGCCGATACTCCGTCCTCGGCTGTTTGTGAGTGATTACGACGCCAGGAGCCCTATTGGTACTGCTACCTTCATCGGCAACTCTCTTGCCTCTCCTGTCATCGGCAAACTTTTTTACATCACGCTTAGCCACTTGATGATCAGGATCTACCGATGCACTCTTCCTGGCAGCATCCGATGTCAGCACCTTAGTCTTTCTATTGGTTTCCACCACATTATTTGGAAACGGGCATTGATCAACTTCCATCGGTTTCTGGACTTTAGAACTTTCAAATTTGATTCGTCTAGAATCAATCTCTGACTGCAACTGCTGCCTGAACACTTTGCAGTCATTGGTACTATGAGAAGTTGCATCATGCCACTTGCAGTACCTAGTCTTCTTGAGTTCCTTGGCCGATGGGATTACTTGATTAAGGGCTACCTTAATTCGCCCTTCCTGAAGTAATAAGTCAAATATCCCATCGGCCTTCGTGACATCGAAGGTGAACTTTCCAGTCTTCCTTCGGCCGAGCGGACAAGGTATCGGCTCCTCATCTTTCACCCATTCAACAGCGTCAACATTCATTTCTTTTTCTGACTCGGAGCCCCCTTGTCCAACGAATAGCACCTTTGCACTCCAAGTCTCTTTAGGCTCGAATGATCTTACACTTTGATCGGCCTCTGTTGTGTCAAAGATGAATGTTTCCAATTCAGCGACACCGATACTCGGCCCTTCATCCGAATCTGAATCTTTTATTTTCTTGGTCAAAAGCACTTCCGTGTCTTGATCTTGCCAATGCACAGACTCACTAACCAGTGGAGCAGGTTGATGCATCTCTTCATATCTATGTGATGAATAAACCGGAGCAATCGACATATCTACAGCGCCAGTCTGTTGAATATGGTGTGTCGGTTGATTGACTGATGGGCCACCCTGGACGTCCACTAGTCGAGTAGGTTGATGTACTTCATAGCCCTGCGGCGAGCAAGTCGGGGCAATCGACACATCAGTGGCACCAATCTGTTGAATATTGTGCATCGGCTGATTAACCGATGAGAAACTCCGAACGCCTGCTGACTGAGCAGGCTGATCTATCTCTCCAGATCGCAACGTCGAAGTACTTGAAATGATTGGTGCGTGCACAACACTAGTCATGATGACACCATGCATCGGCTATGTTGCCGATGAGTGATTTTGCACAATTGCTAGTTTGCGTTGTGGCATTATATTTATTACATTTATCGGTTGCTGTACCGATGTCTCACTGTATACTTTTTCTTGCAAGTATTGCAGTGTAGTACTTATCGGTTGATGTACCGATACTTCATTCTGAAGACTCACCGAATGACGCCGCAGAGCCCCTGGCATTTGGTATTCAAGCTCCATATATTGCTGCTGAATCGTTAATTGACTAATCCAACCTGCATTAGGTGTCATCGGCACATGACTTACCGATGACTGATAATCAACTGACTCTTGCAACCCTTATACCTTCGGATGATAGCGTTGATCTGCAAGTACCATAGGCTGGGCAACTCTTGCCGATGCAGGCTGACTGGCATTTGACACGCTTTGCATCGGCCAAGAATTTACCATCGGTTGATAGCCGGCTGACATCTGTCGTCCTTGTACCCTTGAATGATCGCCTTGACCTGCGGGTACCACAACCTGAGGAGTCATTGCCGATACAGACTGATTATCAATCGGCATGCCTTGTCGCATCGGCCAAGAATTTGCTGATGGCTGAGAACCAGCTGGCTCTTGCAACTCCTGCATCCTAGGACGATAGCTTTGATTTGTAGCCACTGTAGGTTGAGCAGCTACGGCCGATGGAGGCTGACTGACACTCGACGTGCCTTGTTGCATCGGCCAAGATTTTGCCGATATAGGCTGATTAACGATTGGCACGTCTTGTTGCATCGGCCAAGCATTTGCCGATAACTGATAACCGGCGGGTGCTTGTTCTTGTTGTACCCTTGGATGATCGCTTGGACTCACGGGTACCACAACTTAAGCAGCTATTGCCGATACAGATTGATTGACAATCGGCATACCTTTTTGCATCGGCCAAGAAGTTGCCGATGACTGATAGCCAGCTGACGCCTGTCGTTCTTGTGGCGCCGGATAATTGACAGCATGGCTACCTTGATTGGCAAGTGTTCCAGTTTGGAGAACCATTGCCGCCATGGGTTGACTCGCAACTGCTGGGCCTGGCTGTATCGGCAAGTAATTTACCGATGATTGGGCATAAGGCAATCTGGGTATTGCCCTTTGAAAATCCCCCGTCGGCCACTGCACCGTTGGAGAAGACATAACATAATGCATTTCTGGAACCATCGGCTGTACAGGCGTTGCCGATGCCATGGGGATCACCCATCCTGCATGATTATCTTGGACCAATCTGGAATCAGCAGATAGACTTGGAGACATACCGTATCCCCACCAGTTGGCAGAAGTTGGCTGATTCTGGGTCACAGGTCCAGACATTATCGAAGCCACCAGATTTGTGTTCACCTGAGTAGTGCTTGTTGGGCTCAATCGTGGTGGCGCGATCTCATCAGCAGATCGGCTCATAACTGGTGTGGACACCTTTGGAACTGCCGATGAAGCCGCAACATATGCTGATCCGAGTTGATGATACTCTGGACCAACATAATATAGTGTCTACCCCTTGAAAGCTTGCTTGACAGCATTGGATACGGTATCGGACAACACATTGAATTGGCTAATTAATACATTATTTAATGCATAATTAACCGTATCTTGTACTTTACTAGGATCGGCGTAGAAAGTAGTCTGCCGTGGCGACGGCGGATCTTGCTTCTGTACTGCTTCACCGATCCCGTTTAAGCTGAAGGATTTGAGATACAACCGCTTGTACTCCTTCATTGCCTGCTCCATAGCCTGCCTCTGATGATCCGTCAGATTTGCTGTGGAGACTTCAATGACACTCCTTGGATTAGTCATGATAGATATAAAAATCTATAAAATCATGTCCCACCGGGTGTGCCAAAAGAGGTGTTGACACAAAAAGCGTCAGGATTTGCGAACACCTCAGGCTATTACCCAAAGCTCGGTATTCCGGAGGCGTGCCAGTCGATTTGACCAGTTAATCGACAAGGACGATAACTAGAACAAAACTGAATGAGACAACGGCGATGCGCCCGGATGTCAAAGCTCAGATTGATCAAAGATAACTAGAACAAGATCCAATCCAGACAACGGCGATGCGTCCGGATGCTGGGATTGAAGCTTGATCAGGATAACTATAGCAGAGCTGAACGAGGCAACAGCGATGCGCCCGGATGCCAAGGCTCAGAGGTACTCCCACGCGGAACTTGTAAGGATTTGACGGAGAACAGGGTGATGCAGTCCGTCGAGGCTTGAAGAACTCGTTGAAAATCTATAACTAATGCAATAAAGGTAAATTGCGATAAAAGTAGAATAAGAGTAAAATTGGTTTGTTTGATATTGGATTGATTTTTCCATAGCCCTCAGGCACGTATTTATACTCCCGCATGGAGAGTTGTACAAAGACACGATACGTATCCTTCCTAAAACAAACTCTTAAACTGACTCAGGAGCCGGATAACAATATTTATTTCCCTAAACAAACACGTCTATTTTAAAGGAAAATAAACGACTCATGCAAGAGCCGGACTCAAACTACTATAATAATAATACCGGTACAAAACACAAGTTTCCTTATCCTCGATGGAAACTTTCCATCGGCAGATCCCTCCAATCCGCGACTTCCTTCTTTGGCCACCTATAGTCCTCCGCTGACATCACACGCTAAGTCATCTTATCGGCACCTCATGCCTATCGGCATCGGTAATACTTCCCGATCATCAATCTTGTACCGATAACTGTCTTTACCAACCTATCGGCAATCGGCAACCACTCCACCGGCACTCGGCATCAGCTTCTCATCGGCATTCGGCAACGTCATGCTCATCGGCAATCGGCATTTAACTTGAGCTACTCAGCTTCACCAATTAACCTTCGTCGGCAAGGACCCAGCCTCCATCGGTAATACACTTGGTATTCTCGCAGCACTCTCATCGGCAGTACTGGCTCACAATTTCCCGATGCCGACAGAAAACAGCCGTTGGCCAGTCAAGCCTTACCTCATTTGACACGTGCTGAAAAACGGTGTCAACATGACCAAAGATATATATACCTATATCTCGCAGGTGACAGGAATCATCACCTGACTTCTATCGGACTAAGCAAGGCTAAGCATATGACCCGTCCCTGTCTAAGTAGGATACAAGGTAATTATATCTGGACAAGGGGAGGATACTATGCAGCAAGGTTTTCAACCAAAACCTATTACTTAATGCAACAATACATATATAACATAATAACTCATTGCTTTAATAAAATAGGGTGTTAGAAATGCTCCGGGGTTTGCCTGGGATATGACACAAAGTCAATCAGGTTAGCTAGGTTAGCTAGCACCGTCTTGTGGACATCGTCTTGTGGACATCTCTGGTCCAAGCACTCCAGGTCCTTCCATCTTGAGGAAAAGTCCACCAAACACCGTCTTCGGGTTTGGCTCCAACATCACATCCTTCTCGTGGTGCGTCTACCGTACCTAGATGAAATGCAAGAATGCATATGTATGAATACATGAAAGTGCAGTAGATGATACATCACATATAGTAAACAGGATAAGAGAAAGGTTACACTAACATGCTTAAGCACTACAACAGATATGGGTCACACTTAGCGATCTAAAACATCACAAACATGCTTAAGCGAAGCAATCAGACATTCAGGCAATTCAGCAAAACTGGACCTACAAGCAGCAGTCAAGTAAATAAATCATAACTAGAGATATATAAGTCCAAATGACTTGCAAGAAGACATTCTGAAAAGCTTATGAAATTGTCTACATTTCATATTTAGACATCAAAGCCTAATTCTCAAGTTAAATTAGTCGAATTTATAGAATCACAGAAACTGTCCAGACAAGACAGAGAACACTCTTTTTCAGTGACCCAACTTTGAATAGCCATAACTTCTAAACTATTAAGCCAAAAGGTACCAAATTTGAACAGTAGATAGATAAACAAGTTATCTACACTTTTTGTATTTACCACAAACCTAGCAAAGTATTTTATCACAAAGATATTGACAAATTGCTCAGACCTGTCCAGAAAAGAGAATTATAGCCAAATAATTATTTATGCCCGAGCCAAACTCACATTCAAGCAAAACCAAAAGTACCAACAGTTTACATATATACCAAAACCACCAAAAAGTATAGTGGCCACCATCAAAGTTATTTATTTAATACCTTTTTCATTTTCTAAAAGAAAACAAGGGCTATATAAAGGAAAATCATAAGTCACTCATACAGTGGTCAAATTTCATGAAATTTAAACCAGAGCCTATACATAGCATGAGTATCATCCCACAAAAATTTCACATCAATAGGAGTTACACACAGGGAGATATGAATTTCCCCTAAAAGCAAGAGCATAAAAGGAATAAATCTACACTATTTAATTTACTGTATAACATGGCATATTTCATATTTTTAATAAAAACTAGATCCCAACAGAAGCACAACAAAATTGGAATCACTCAATTTGAAGCTTCCTAGCTCAAGATATGATTTTCCAAAGTTCAGCCATATATATACATTAATAATATTAATAACGAAAAAGATAAACACTTTTTCAACGTGAACCCTGGACTTCTCAATAATTAACCAAGCCCCTTGAATGTAAATTTATGTGTCTTGTCATTTTGCATCTAGACCCGGAAAGTGAAACGAATTTATGTTTTTACTCCCTTTGTGCAAAGGACGGAGCAGAGGATGTCGAGACCGGCTTGTTGCCTCGCCGTCGACGGCCGGGAAGGGCGGCCTGGCCCTGCCGAGGCTAGCCATGGCCGGCCTGGGTGGCTCCCTACCCTGGGCTCAGCCGGCAGCGGCACAGGAGGCCAGCCGTGATGGCTTGCGCTCCCTGTGCGAGGGGCGGCCGCGGCCTCGGCCATGGCCGGCAGGCGGCGCGGCTGCGGCTGGACGGCGGCGCCCAGCAGGAAGGAGGGCGACGGCTAGGGCTGGGATGGCGTGGAGGCAAGGCACGGCGAGCGGTGATGGTGGAGCTCTGCCACTCGGCCATGGCAACAGAGGGAGAACGAGAGAGGGACGGAGAGAGCCAGAGAGAGAAAGAGGGAGACGGAGAGACCGAGGAAGGGCGTTCGGCCCTTTTGCCACCGCACTAGGCTGCGAGGCGAGGTGGCGAACATGCGAGCGAGCGCACGGGCCACGCGGCACCGACGATCGAGGCCTGTCGACCGCGAGGCAGCCGATATGTGCGTTCCCTTTCCATTCCAAAACAGCCTGAACCCTGATATTCCCGGCCTTATAGCTCCCCAACCATGCCGATCTGGTTCAAGGTCTTATTGACAAAAGTGAAGAGCTACATGTGTTAATCATTTTTGTCAATTTGAGATTTAGCTGGTTCGGCTTATATTTGAAACTATAGAGCCCCAAAGTTGGGTACCCGAAACTGAAATTCCGAACTCAAAGAATTCAGTTAAGTCCCCGAGATTCAGTAAAACTTGCAGTTTTGGGAACCAATTTTGAATGCCCTATTGAACTCTAAATTTGATGAGACTTGCTTTGTTGTTTCAATCACAAAGAGTAATCCATCTCATAGCAAGGAATCCAATTGAGTTTCCTTACAAATTTGAAAGATAGAATGTCACAAACATGTGAACTCTCTGCTGCTGATTGGGGACTTGGAATATTTCAGAGAGTCCAAAACAGCATTGAATTCAAAATTGAGGTCACTGTTTGAGGCACTTAAAAGTGGAATCATGGCTTTTTCCAAAAACAAAGTTTGTTGTACACAAGCTAAACTTCACCTTTCATATAAGGTCAAACTTCACCACTGTTTCAGAAGTCCAAGTTTTCATTTGGTCAAAGTAGCAGCATGATAAAGCTTAAACTTGGGGTTTAGGCCAAATGAGACATTTTCTTGGCATTTGCTCCACATGAACCCTTCATGAATTTTGTTCATAAGTCCAAATAGATTTGTTTGAGCAAGGTTGCAAGGTTTGGTTGAACTCACATATATCCATTCAGTTAACAAAGCAATTTAAGCAGGGAAGCGACTTGGCATTACATATGACATTTAGTCCAAACTTCACTAAACCTTTCCAAGATTTGGTCTTAGCACCTTAGACCCTACTTGACCTGCCATGTTTGAGTTAACTTGCTGCTCAACTGGTGATAAACACCTGGGGTGTTACACCTGCCTCTGAGGCAAACTTGGAAGCTTTCAATGGATCATGTGGCCTTCTGTTCCCCTTGACAACCGAGATGGGCATCCTCGTTCCCATTGATTGGGTTATTTTATTTAGTAAAACTGCCCTGGTTGGTTGCCTGGACTTCCTTTCTCTTCTCTGCAATAATGGCACTACACGGTTTTCATACGTTGACATTGTTAGAAAAGTATCATGGATATCAAATAGTGTAAATTGATTGACAGACATGACTAACGTAATACCAACCTTCGCAAGTTTGGTCATTCTGCGGGTGTGGAGGGGGAGTCTCCTCTTCGGCATGGACAAGGTCATCCTGAAGTGACCAGTCCCTCACATCGCTTTGTTCGCCTTGTGCATGCTGACTTTTGGACCAAGCTAGAACTCTAAAATGCTGCAACTTTGCTGGACTAGTTGACTTCACTCTCTTGGAGAGGCGTCCATCTGGACCCATTGTCATGCTGCCTTTTGCCCCGCTGGTACGGACTTTTCTGGGGCTTGCTCAACCCAGAGGCTGGAATTTGAGAAACAAACTTGAGCGGCAAGAATGTACAAATTGTATTGCTATGAACACAACAAAAAACTAAATTGCACCGCTACCTACACCAACCCCATTTACCCTCCCGACCAAACAAGATATATAGAATAAGCACCTCGACTTTAAGGGGTGTTGGCTCTTCCAGAACACGCTCCCCTGCTTCAGGGAGATATTTCAAATGTCACCATCTAGATTACAAAGGCATTGAAGGAGTTAACCTTGTACCGAATGTCAACAAAAAAAGAGCATGGGGTGCGGACGGTGGTGTCGGCATCGCCCTCTTGTCATCCCGGTCGCAGAACTGGTGCGTACAGCGTCGACGAAGGGGTACCAGATCCTGTATGGCGGTCATCAACAAAGACGTTGCGGCTCGGTTGTAGGGGGTTAGATCCATCCTGTGCCGCCGCTGACGGCGCTCGACGAAGGGGATCAGATCTGGTTCAGGGGTTCGGAAAGTTATGGGAGAGGAGGAGCGGCTGGAGTGGGGAAGGAGTGAAGTAGCTATGCCTATGCGCCTAAGGTTCGGATTGGAGTGGTAGATGGGGCTAGGGTTTGCAGTGGGAGGAGAGATGGTGGCTGTGGCTGCTTCGGTGGGAGGAGAATCAAGATCGCCTTATCGCCTTGGCACGGTGAGCCCGTCTGCAGTCTCCCCTGTTTTGTGATTCTTCATGCATGTAAGGTGTTTGATGAAACACCTTTGTAATTTTTTCTGAGTTTTTGCAGATGATGCGAGTTGATAAACCACCACGACCTAGAAGGAGACTGGCAGACAGCCTCTGTGAAGCGGAGGAACAAACACCACCATAGCCTAGAAGGAGCCAGAGGGTGGCAGACAGTCGCCAAGAAGTGGAGGAACAAGCACCACCACAGCCCAGAAAGCACGAGAGGGAGGCTGACACTCTCCGAGAAGCAGAGGAAGAAGCACCACCACAGCCAAGGAGGAGGCAGAGGAAAGTTGACACGGACAGTCTCCGAGAGGCAGAGGAACAAGCAACCAAAGCTATGCTAGCCCTGGAGTCTGGGCATTCTCATAGACGGACTCGATCAGCCCGCCGACAGCAGCTGCGTGAGGAGAGTGCTGAGATCGAACTCAGGGAGGAGGAGCTCAGTGGGGAACAAGTACAAATGATGACCGAGTACCACTCCAAAAGGATGACCGAGTACCACTCCAAAATGTAGACCAGTGCCTTTGCACCTTCCTAGATCAGATCAGCAGCTGAGAGCAGTCATCTACGCCCTCGAACTCGTGGAGGTTTGAGTTCCAAGTGTGTCAGAATTGGTGGTACGAGGAGCAAGAGAATAGGTTTGATGTCTTCCAATGGTGGTATGAGTAGCAGTAACATTGAGAAAAAGAAAAAGATACAGTTCTATGACTTAGTAGATTTCAGCTCAAAGAAGATATGGGCCATCAGATTCTGCGATATTGACTTCTGGTTTCCACAACTCAAAGAGCATGGCACAAAAAAGAAGTTCTGGACTGTTCCTCAGGAGAGTTTCTTTAGGAGCTACAGTGCTAGAGGGACTGCACTAGCAGATCAAAAGATACTTGGGTGGGATGAGCTTGAGAAAGCAGCTGGTATACCCATTTGGCCCCTCTTTGAGCGGTTCTCGGGATTCGTTCACCTTTTCAGTGAGGTTGTGTTGATACAAAAATATGTTCGTGCACCACTTGGAGGCCTGCAGGATCATGTGAAGCAGAAGACTTCGAGATTCCCTAAGCCTCAAACCAACCGGATCGAATTAGGACAGACCAAGGTGTGCCAGTCAATTTGACCGTGCAATTGACAAGAAAAAAGAAAAAGTCAAATTATGGAACCTGCCAGTTTTGTTGCTGGACAGTTCCAAAATATGTGGCCCTAAGACAGCCGATGATCAAAGGAAATTTACTAGAAAGTCAACTCCTAGTATCGCAAAGCATGTAATAGTAATGACAAGATTAAAACGGCTATTCAGGATATGCAGTGAATAGAACAGGTACTCAGCCGATCTTACTTAGTCGATACGAGTAAAAACATCCAACATGCATGGCAATAGTCAATCTAAAACCAACAGATCAACTAAACATGTTGAATAGAATCTGATGGCTAACAGTGGGGTGTCTCCATGCAGTCATAATAGCAACCAAATCAACAAAGAAGCCTAATTACTAACGGTGGGGTGTTTCCATGCTGCCATGATAGTAAATCGGCTAAATTACGTTCAACATATTCAACAAATCTACTAGAATTAAACTAATGCATGTGTACATGTCATGGGTGAAAGCATAACTGGATCGGCTATTTAGCCGATACAGGGTCCATGAAGCACAAACGGGACTATTTGTCTAAATAATAAACAGATCTAAGATTAAAGCAAACCTGGTCTAATATTGCTGACAGTAGGGTCCGAAGATACAGCCTTAATAAACAATACCCGATCAAACCTATCTTAACCCGAAATCTATCCATGATTACACAAATAGCTCGAATGCACAACATGTAACAATCAAGATCGACAGATTAGCTGATGTAAGCCTATATCGACTGTTTCGACAAGGATAGACATGAAAACGTTCAAAACAATATATTTCGATAAGATTTAAGGCTAAACCTGCCAATCTTGATTGGGCAATGATATTGTTATAATAAATAAATTAATTTAAACAAACAATATCAATAACTTAATGAATATATTAGATTGTCGATCTAATAGAGCCGATAACTATGACTTTGCTGATCTAAGCTTGGGTGATGCTTAGGGCAGCAAGATCAAAAGGATAACTAGCTTAGATTGATTATTTGTAAGAGATTGAAGCAAGTCTTACAAATAAGATCTAAACCGATAACTAGCTCATACCAAACTTGCACGAGATTAAACAATGCAGCCGTACAAACGAGATATGAACCGTGGCAATACTCACAAGCAAACTAGAGGTCGACAATCGATGCAGCCCTGCTTGTTTGAAAATCTCGCGGGAATCTACATTACTCCTCCTAAGGGGTGGCCGGAGCCGAAAGGTTGCTGTATTGATTGATTGGATGATAATTACAATGGCCGGGGTTTTATATTTATACCCTGGGCTGATAGTTACGTACGTAACTTGACTCAATAAAATATCTAAATAAAAGGAAATACTAAGATACATGGACTCTAGCTTTCCTTTCTGTAGAATCCTCGCTAATGAAGTCCCTTTGACTGACGTATCTTTTCTTCTCTGGTCACAACGGCAAAGCCTTGCAGGCACATTACCTTATTGGTAAATATGTGCATATATATATCCTTAATATCCGAACAAGCAAGCCTTATGATCATGTATATGTATATGAATCCTTTTGCTTTGATCGGTATCCACATTTAAGCCACCTGCATGCTTTCCATTTGCTTGCCTTTTCCTTGTACATTCTGATTTCCTTATATAGGCTAACCAAATAAATAATCTTTCCTTTGGTCTTTCTTGCCTTGCACGTGAGACTTGCCATGTATGAATACATGCAGCCAAATATGTTAATTGGCCATACCTGAACATGCAAGTCTAGTTAATTACGTATGCATGTATATCTCCTTAGCTTCAATAATCTTGCTGGCAACCACGTCAAACAAGATTGCTTTGCCTCTCTGTCATGTCCCAACCAACACCAACTGTCCACACATGTATACATGTTATATCTGAATCTTTACGTATTCATATTAGTATATCACCAGGCAAGCGATGTGATGCACCCTATTGCGTCGTTCCTTCCAAAATAATATTTCTTGGCTGATGAGGAGCTCTTAGACGCCATAAATTTCAAATATATTAAAGAATATTTTCTGATCACTGTGCAGGTCGGCCAATTCCTTCCTTTCATGGGCTTCACCAAATTTTAGCATCAACACAGGCTCCCTAGTTCGGAGTATGAATCTTCATGTTTCGAACTATTTTATCCGACGGTCTTCTTCCAAAGAGCCGAGAAATTCACTCATATCTGCATGTACGCTCTTCTACTCCATGCCGACAAGTGCCTTCGCTTGGGACACACTTTTCACCAACGTGCTTGTCGGCTACCACATGTGGAATTCTCCCGCATGCTTCTCCGATGCTACTAAAGAGGAATTGTTCATGTGTTCCATCTTTGTCTTGTAATTCTGAAATCATCGGCTTTACTTTTATCTCCACAGCTGTTCATCATGGCTGATCCATTTTATATTTTTGTTGCCTCTCATGCTTGTATTCTCTAACCATAGACTGTCCCCTGATGGTCTTTGCATATTTTTCAGACTCAGGCAAAAATACACGTGTCCCAACACGTCAGCTTTATAGAACTAGCCGCAAGTCATGCCCATTGGTCCCAGAGCAAAGTAACGTATTGTCTTGCTGCTAGTAGTTTCACAGCCAGATCCTTCTAGGAAGCGATCGGCTATCATCTTTGTTGTTGTTGGCTTAGCTTCTTCATCATGAATTGTAACACTGAGTTGAGCAAACTTGAGTTCAGGCTCTACTTTCCTCTCGAAAAGCTTCATGGCGACGGAGCCGACGCCGGATGTGCCGTAGAAGACGGAGACGAGCTCGTCGCCGCGCAGATGCACGCAAGGCGGTTCTAGGCTAGGTCCCCTCCGACGTGTGATTTGATCCAGTCATTTACCAGCTCGGCTGTGATTGACCTCCAGATGTGAGACACCGAGCGTATTCATCCCGAGGATCTTTATGATGTTGGTTCCATAACCTTTGCACATAAATCTTGTAAAACAATAATCCTCCAATACATGTGGAAATAGGTTAGTAGCAAATGTATATGTGCGTAAATATTATAGTTTTGTCCATTTTTAGATAATAGTTGGTGGTATAAAATAGTCATTATTGACACCAGCAAAATCCCCCAAGCTTACCCTTGCGCGGGCGAATAAACATTGGTTGTTGATCAGGTGATGCTACAATGCCGATTACATCTCAAGAGTATCATATTTATAACTAAAATTTTTCTTAAATTTGAATAAAATGGTACTCTACTCATCCATCTTTCTCTTCAATCATGGGGCTTTTAATTCTCACTAAATCCTCAAGCAATTGCAAAATAGAACAGCTACAGAACTGCTTATCTTTCATTCCTTGGTCACTTTTCTTCCAGAGTTTTTTAGAACAATTGTATCACATAATATTGCAAAGTCAAAATCCGATCCATGAGGAGATACAAGCCATATACTTAGATCAAGAAGTGCTAGTGAAATTTTTTTCTATTTTTATTTTCCTTGTACATGTCATTCTCTCTAATCATTTAAAACTGTTCACACCAGAATTTGACAACAGACTCTGCCTATGGAATCCGTGAAGATAAATATACGGAATTAGCTGATTTTTACTGGATCGGCTATTTGAAAAGAGATCGACTAAAATGGATGACTTCAGCAAAAGACAGTTCCCGAGTCGAATTAATAAAGTAAGGCATGTCGGGCTCAACCAGAAAAAGGAAAGGATTATGGTCTAAGTTATCATGTAATTTTCCTTATTTAGTGATGAGTCGTGTTTGGTTAGAACTCATGTTAGACCTCGGGCTATAAATACTAAAGCCCCGGCCTTTGTAAAGGATACACACAATCAATACAACAACCCTTTTTTCGCTCCGGCCAAACCCTTAGGAGTAGGAGTAGCATAGATTTCGGCGAGATCTTCAAACAAGCAGGGGTGCATCGATTGGGTCCGACCTCCGGTTTGCTTGTAAGTATTGCCACGGTTCATATCTTGTTTGTATGGCTGCGTCGGTTGGGTCCGACCTCGTGAAAGATTGATATAAGCTAGTTATCGGTTTAGATCTTATTTGTAAGGCTGCATTGCTTCAATCTCTTGCATGTAATCAATCTAAGCTAGTTATCGGCTCTATTAGATTTGCGATCTAGTAGATTCATTAAGTTATCGATATTGTTTATTTAAATTGATTTATTTTTATAACAATATCTTTGTCCAATCAAGATTGATAGATTGCTAGCTTTGAATATCATTAAAATCTATTGTTTTGAGTGTCTTCACATCTATCTATATCAAAACAGGGCTTGTATCGGCAAATCTGTCGATCTTGATTGTTACATGTTGTGCATTGGAGCTGTTTGTACAATTATAGATTAATCTGAGGTTAAAACAGACTTGATTTGGTAAGCTTGTTATTGGTTGTATCTTCGGACCCCACTGTTAGGAATACTAGACCAAGTTTGCTTTAATCTTAGATTTATTTATGATTAGACAGATAGTCTCGTTTGTGCTTCATGGACCCTGTATCGGCTAAACATCCGATCTAGTTATACTTTCACCCATGATGTGTACGCATATATTAGTTTAAAATCAATAAATGTATTGAATATGTTGGACGCAATTTAGTCGATTCACTGCTATAGGCTGTATGGAAACACCCACCACTAGTAAGTAGGCTTCTTTGTTTGGTTTGATTATTGCTATAGGCTGCATGGAAACACCCACCACCAGTAATCAGATAACTCAGCATGTTTAATCGATCTATCTGTTTTAGATTGATTATTGTTATGCACATCGGATTTTATACCCGTATCAACTAAGTTAGATCGGCTAATTGTTTGTTCTATCTATTGCATATCTTGAATAATCGTTCTAAGCTTACCATCATTATTATATGCTTTATAATGCCATGAGTTGACTCTCTAGTCAATTTTCTTTGATCAAAAGGCTGTTTTAGAGCCATATATTTTGAAACTGTCTAGCAACAAAACCGGCAGGTTCCATAATTTGACATTTTCTTCTTCTTGTCAATTTTAAGGTCAAATTAACTGGCACGCCTTGATTCGTTCTCATCAGATCCGGCTTGTTTGAGGCTTAAGGAATCTCAAAGTCTCCTGCTTCACATGATCCTGCAGGCCTCCAAAGTGTTTTGGCATAGGAACATATTTTTTGTGTCAACACACTTTTTGGCACGCCTGGTGGGACCACAATCGTCATCATGTCTGTCACTGATCAATCTGCTCTCAATGTGGCTTTGGATGAACTTCCTGAAGATTGGCGTAATATTATCAATACAACAATATAACAATTTCAGGATAAGTGTTTATTGTCATATGCCAGAGATCATGAAGGAAAAATATATCAGAAGACTTATCTACCTAGAGTACTTCTTGATGGACAGCCTGATCCTAATGACCTTGCTGCTCGCAACGCAATGTATGATACCATTTCCAGAGCCATGAGTGCAACACTTACAAGCCACAATGAAATATTCTTGACAAGTTTGACAAATGATATGAAAGAAGCTCTGAATACGGGTGCAGGAATGATGCTGTCACAACAAATGTTATGCCAGGTAATGGTGGTCAAGCATCAGGAGGAGCTTCTATGCAACAAGGAGGTGTTTCTGCTCAACAAGGAGGAGCTTCTATGCAACAAGGAGGTGTTTCTCCTCAGCAAGGAGGAGGAAACGGGCAGCACTCTGTGCAACAGCCGATGGTTGATTATAGTGTTTGTCAATCAGCTGCAAAATTTGCTCCTGGTTACAAAAGGCTTGTCAGAGACATCAATGCTCCACCTTATCAAGGCAAAGTGGCGCCAGGAGAAATTCCTCTAGGATATCATTATGTGTCTGAATATTTTACTTTGAATGCTAATAAAAATCCTGGATATCAAAATGTCAATCAAAATGTCAATCAAGGGGCTTAAAATTCTGGACAGCAAAGCCAAGGCAATCAGAATGTTCAGAATACTGTAGGAAGTCAAGTGGATCAGCTAATGAGTCAAGTGACGGAAATGGTGCAAATGCAGTTTAGTTTGAAGCCAAAGAATTCAATAATTACTTATAGAAAGCCATATCCATCATGGTATGATTAGGTTGTGTTACCTCCACGGTATAGATTGCCCGATTTTGTTAAATTCACTGGGAATGGGTCAACATCAACTATGGAGCATATCAGTCAATACTTGGCTCAGCTTGGGGAGTTAGCTGATGAACCGACATTCAAAGTGTGGTTCTTTCCTTTGTCTTTATCTGGACCTGCCTTCTCATGGTTTGCATCTCTACCATATGATTCTGTTGTGGGATGGGAGGATCTAGTGTCCAAATTCCACCAATACTTTGATTCAGGAGTGACAGCAAAGAGCATTGCAGATTTAGTCGATGTCAGGCAAGGGAACACTGAATCTGGGAGTCATTACCTTCAAAGGTTCAGAGATGTTAGAAATCAATGCTATTCTTTGACACTCTCGAAATTAGAGGTGGTTAGTATTGCAATTCAAGGTTTGCTGCCAGCAATTAAAGAGAAGATCGGTACTGACTATTCAAATCTTGGGATGTTAGCCAAGAAGGTAGCTAGCATTGAAGCGCAATATAGGTATTCACGCTTCAGCAAACCATAGAAAGCTTCAAAGGTTGGTATTGAATTTGATTCAGTCATTGAAGAAATTGAAAGTGAAAGTGATGGAGAGAGTGAAGAGATCGCTGTTGTTGATTGGGCTTGGAAGCATGCAGAATATATACCTTGGGCTAAAGCTAAAACAGCTGATGATAAAGATGATAAGAAGTATAGCTTTGATATCAGCAAAGCCGATAAGATTTTTGATTACCTGCTTGAGCAAGGTCAAATCAAATTAACAGGTAATCATAGAATACCTTCGGCTGAAGAACTCAAGAGGAAGAAATATTGCAAATAAGACAATTCTACTACTCATACTACCAATGACTGCAAGGTCTTCAGAGAGCTTATTTAGAAAGCTATTGAAAAAGGCAAATAAGATGGCTGTAACTATTGATTCTGAAAGGGAGATATCGGCTAAGGAGTATCAAGAAATCAAGATGAAACAGAATCAACAAAATAGCCGATATGATCAGCTTGAGACATCTAAAGCTAGTGAAATGCGTAGACGTCCTACTTCTCGAATTCTACTGAATAAATGGCAGCGTCAGAAAGAGAAGAATCAAGTCCGGCAAGAGAGAGAATACCAAGAGTGGCTTGAAGAAGAATATAGGCGCTACCGTGATGAGGAAAGGAAAGAAAGGGAGCATAATGAATATCATTGGAATTGCCTTTTCTTCAGACATTGCTGGAATGAAGGCTTGAAATTGCCTTATCTTAACAATTGCCCTGAATGCAGTGATCAGTATTAGGAGTATAGACAAGCTAGAGCCAACCGCCGATCTGTGCATGAACGTATGAATCATGGAGGTATGGATCGGCGCTTAAAAATAGAGAGTGTTCATGATCAGCTTGGAAAGAGAATTGTTGATCGAGATATGGTTGGTCAGGACATGAAAGATTATGAAGAAGAAGAAGAGTATGTTAGGCAAGAAGATCAATGGTGTCCAGGAGGGTTAACTAAAAGCCAGAAAAGAAGGGTTCAACGTCTAAGGAACGATGAGCTGCAAGAAGCAAGAAAGAAACCCAAGATTTGGCAAGTCAAGCAAACAGCCGATAAGGGCAAAGGTAAGCCATCGGCTATGATTGGAGCAGCTTTCATGTTACCTGCTGAGTTTAGAGCTACAAGATAAGAAGTTGAAGATTCAGATGATGATGTGGTTGTAGCTCAGTGGATCTATCAAGCAAATAGTGCTACATTTGAGAAGCCAGAAAGATATCTGCACTTAAAGGCTCTTTATCTGAAAGGTTTTATTGATGGTAAACTAATGAATAAGATGCTAGTTGATGGAGGTGCAGCTGTCAATCTGATGCCTCATACTACTTTCAAAAAGCTTGGTAAGAAGCCTGAAGATTTGTGCCCAACAGATATGAGGTTGACAGGTTTCAGTGGAAAGACATCAATAACTAGGGGGACAGTTTGTGTAGAGTTAACAATTGTAAGCAAGATCTTGCCGACTACCTTCTTTGTTATTGATGCAAAAGGGTCATATAGCTTACTCCTTGGCAGGGACTGGATTCATGCTAATTGTTGTATCCCTTCTACAATGCACCAGAGTTTGATCCATTGGATTGGTGATACAGTTGAAATAGTTCTAGGGGATTCATCAGTTAGCATTGCATATGTCAGTCCATATGAATGGAATTTTGATGGAGTGGAATGTTTTTCTAGAAAGATTCATGAAGGAGACATCATTAAAGTTTTTAAAGATGACCAACAGTCGATACAAGTAGTTGGCTCTGAAAATTTTTATTAATGGATTCTCTGATTGACGATGATGAAGGAAAGATGGGCAAAGGTTTTATGTCGGCCGATGAGTTAGAGGCAGTAGATATTGGACCTAGTGATAAGCCAAGGCTGACGTATATTAGTGCTAATTATAAACTAGATCCTGAGTATAAGAAAGAGTTGATAGCTTTATTAAAAGAATATAAAGACTGCTTTGCTTGGGAATATTATGAGATGCCTGGTCTTGACCGAAAGTTAGTGGAACATCGTTTGTCGATCAAACCTGGATATCGACCGTTCAAGCAAGCCCCAAGGAGGGTATTGCCGCAAGATGAGTTGAAAGCTGATGATTATAAAAACCTTATGATGGATAATTTGGATGATTTAAATTTTCATCGGCTAAAGGCTCTAGAGAACATCGAAGCTCATAAGCTCAGGATTGCTAAATATTATAATCAGAAGATGAGAGAAAAAAGTTTAGCGATGGGGAGCTAGTTTGGAAAGTTATTTTGCCAATTGGGACCAAAGATAGCAAATATGAAAAATTGTCACCAAATTGGGAAGGACCCTATCGGATTACTCGAAGCGCTCCTGGCAATGCTTAACTTTGGAAGGAGAGAAGTTTTCTAGAGGAATCAATGGAAATTTTTTCAAGAAATATTACCCTAGCATTTGGGTAGATTTACTATAGCCGATCGCAGTGCTGCATTAGGCTCTAAGAGCCGATACATGAGTATGGCCTCTAGTGGAAAAATAAAGAACAACTTTGATCAAAAGCGACAGCCGATGCGATACGCATCGCCTTTAGAGCAAAAACACAAAATCAAAAGCACACAGATAAAATTAAAACTCCGACCCGGCGGAGGCAAAGTGCAGGACGAGTTTTAATAGGCGCCCACATTACATCAGTTTCTGCCCCTATTACAAATTTTTCTTCATCATCAGAAAAAACGTTGTTGATTATATCCCCAGCAGAGATGATGCCAGCAACAACGTCTGCATGATTAGCAAACCCCTCCACCAGCTCATCAAAGCCTTCGTCTCGCATTCCTCTATGAAGGATGGAGTGAGGGAGTCTGCCAGCTGCACTCCGTGACGAAGTTGAGCAGCGGCTAGTGCATTTGCTGCCCCAGCACGGACGCCATGGAGGGCGATCTCCCGAGCGCGGAAGGGGAGATTGTTGACACAAAAATTGTGTTCCTATGCCAACACACTTGGGAGGCCTGCAGGATCGTGTGAAGCAGGAGACTTTATGATTCCCTAAGCCTCAAACAAGTCGGATCTAATGAGAACAAACCAAGGCATGCCAGTCAATTTGACCCTGAAATTGACAATGAGAAGAAAATGTCAAATGCTGGAACCTGCCGGCTTTATTTCCAAATAGTTCCAAATATATGGCTCAATAACAGCCTTTTGATCAAAGGAAATTGACTAGAGAGTCAACTCCTAGCATTGTAGAGTATATAATAAAAATAGGCTTAGAACGACTATTCAAGATATGTAGTAAATAGAACAAACAATTAGCCGATCTAACTCAGTCGATACAGATATAAGATCCGACATGCATGACAATAACCAATTTAAAATCGATAGATCGACTAAACATGTTGAGTTATTTGATTACTGGTGGTGGGTAGCAACAAACCAAACAAAGAAGCCTATTCACTGGTGGTGGGTGTTTCCATGCAGCCTATAGCAATGAATCGACTAAATTGCGTCCAACATATTCAATAGATTTATTGACTCTAAACTGATACATGCGTACACGTCATGGGTGAAGGTATGACTGGATCGGCTATTTAGCCGATACAGGGTTCATGAAACACAAACGAGACTATTTGTCTAATCATAAATAGATCTACGATTAAAGAAAACCTGGTCTTGTATTCCTGACAGTGGGGTCCGAAGATATAGCCGATAACAAGCTTACCAAATCAAGTCTAATTTAACCTCAGATTAATCTATAATTGTACAAACAGCTCGAACGCACAACATGTAACAATCAAGATCGACAGATTTGCCGATACAAGCCTAAATTGACTGTTTTGACATGGATAGACGTGAAGATACTCAAAACAGTAGATTTTAATGATATTTAAAGCTAGCAATCTATCAATCTTGATTGGGCAAAGATATTGTTATAATAAATAAATCAATTTAAATAAACAATATCGATAACTTAATGAATCTACTAGATCGTCAATCTAATAGTGTCGATAACTAGCTTAGATTAATTACTTGTAAGAGATTGAAGCAATGCAGCCTTACAAATAAGATCTAAACCGATAACTAGCTTATATCAAGCTTGTAAGAGGTGGGACCCAACCGATGCAGCCATACAAACAAGATATAAACCATGACAATACTTACAAGCAAACCGGAGGTCGGACCCAATCGATGGAGCCCTGCTTGTTTGAAGATCTCGCCGAAATCTACTCTACTCCTATTCCTACTCCTAAGGGTTTGGCCGGAGCCGAAAAAGGGTTTGTTGTATTGATTGATTGTCCCTCTTACAATAGTCAGGGCTTTATTATTTATAGCCCGAAACGAGTCCTAATTAGCCACGACTTGATTACATAATAGAAAAAAAGATAACTTGGACTCCAATCTTTCCCTTCTAATGGAGTCCGACACGTTCCTTGGCCTCTCCGACCTTGATATGACTCGATCTTACTGACGTAATCCTCTTCGGTCGATCTCTTTCATATTAGCCGATCTTCGATAAATCGGTCTTTTCAAGTCTGACACCTGGACCCATAGATACGAATCCCTTTTGCTAAAATTTTGGTGTCAACACATGCCCTCTAATTTTGGGATAAAACTAGTTTTATGCCAAAATTATCTCAATTGTCTATTTACTTTTTCAAGAAAACCTTCCTAGAATTTTGAACTTCTCATATTCCTTATCACTTTTAGATCGATAATACTTCCAACTGAAATTCCGAAAGTTTCGTATGATTACATCTCTTCGCATTTTCTTCCATAACTTCTTAGAACAACCTTTTCAGATCCAATCTTTCCTTATCCCTTCTGGATTATAAATATGTGCCCATAGATTTCGTAAGAAGCATCATATCATATAGTTTATTCTTCCATACCTAGAGCTTTTCTTTTCATCAATGGAGAACCGCAAGCGTCCTAGCGTTGAACTTCCGATGGAATTTCAAGCTTCTCTTCCATACCGTAGACCTAACCCAGGTTTATCTGACGATAATCAATCAATTGTTCCGGTACAACTTCCAATCTTCCCTGGCGGTAATCTTGATTGTTTTCGCCGAGAGAGAGATGAGTATCAGTCTCTATACTAAGATTCAATCTGGGAGCTCAACCATGTCTATCAAACTCTTCATGAGACAAGGAGCGAACTTAGTGCTTCTACGCACAAGATTAATGAGCTCCAAATGGAATTGAAAATAGTCACAACTCGCCTTGAAGGTAACTTATTCCATTCTTAGATTTTTGCCTTTTTCTTTGAGGCTCTTTTTGACAAAATTTCCTCTTTCAGCTTTACAACTTCAACATACCAATCTTCGCATTGCTGCCACTATTGCTGTGAATGGAGTCAATGCTCGAGGTGTTACCTTGTCAGATCGCCTTCGGGATGTTTGGGAGCGTGTTGGAGAAATTGCCATCTATGGTGCTCAACATGGTGCTGCTCTGGCTCTGGCTTCTGCTCATGTTCGCTCCAGTTATGATCTTCGCTACCTTCGGCCGGACATCCCTTCAGATCAGATTGGTATTGCAATTGTTTTAAATGACTTTGTTGATGAATCAAGGGCAATAACCCGTTATGTTAGCTCAGGAACAATGTAACATCCTAAAATTTGAATGAATTTAAATTGACTAAATTGATTTATTTTTATTTATGTGAGCATTTAACATAGGCCAAATAATAAATTTATAAAAATAAAATCAACATCAGAGATAGATACATGTTTGTGCATACATGATGTTGCATTCTTTGTTTTGTGATGATTATCTTTTATCCAAAATTCAAAAGGAATTCAAAAGTTTGGAAAAATAAAAAGGAAAAAAAATAAAACCCTCACCCTCTCTCTGTCTGAGTATGGCCCAGTCGGCCTCCCTCCCTGCTTTCTTGGCCCGCTCGGCAAAGCCAGCGGCAGGCCCGGCTCCCTCCTCTTCTTCTTGGGCCGAGACGGCCAACCCAGCTCGCGGCAGCCCGCTCGCGTAGCGCCGCAGCTCCCTTCCCTCGCTGACGACCAGTTCCCGCCATTCCTCTCACTGACGAAGCTGGCCCACGCGTCAGGCGTGTCTTCCTCCTCTCTCCCGTGTCCAAGATGGACACCGCCGTCGTTGTCCGCGTGCGCCCGCCACCTTGGCTTGCCCCGCACACCCTCTGCGCAATAAAAAGCAAGTGCGACCGCGTCCGCACGCCCTTCTGAACCCCTAGCACCAGCAACCGCCTCGTTCCCAAGCTCCAGCGCCGCCGCGAACCCTAGACGCCGCCACGCCGTCGATTCCGCCGCTGCACCGCTTCACCGCCACCGTAAGCCCGCAGACAGGCTTCGCGTTGCATCTACGAGGCCGCACGTCCCCTCCCTTCTCGTTTTCTTGCACCCGGTCACTCACAGTGCGACGCCGAACCTTGCGGGAACGTCGCCGTCCGCTCCGTCATGCCGCACGCTCCCCTCGGAGCGCCTCGGTCTCCATCTTCTTGCCAGGTGAGATCCCCTCGTTCTTCGTTTTCGTTTGGTACCGGTCTCGTGTTCCGAGGTGACCGGAATCGACTAAACCACCAACTCCGGCGAGCTCGATCGCCACCGTTCATGTCGGCCATCGTCTCCCCCTTCTTCTCCGGCCGGCAGCGCCGCCCCTCACCCACGATCTAATCTGAGCCGTACATCCTGGATTAAACGGACCACAGTGGCCCATACCCCTTCGGCCGTCAATTTTGCTAAAGAGCCCCTGAGCTCTCTGGGTTTCGAACCCGCAGTCCAAAGCGTATTCCCTGGTTTACGTTTTCGTCTCTGGAAAACGTATTTTCCAATTTACAGATTCAAATTGAAGTTCCATCTAATTACAGTTTTGCCACTGCCTTTATTTGCTCATAACTTCTTCGTTTTAACTCCAAATTGATCCGTTCAAGTTGTGTTAGGTTCGTCTTTTCGAGATCTATCTGTTCATATAATTTGTCATCATGTTTTTGAACTATAAAATTCAAGTTTAGATTTAATCTATTTCTTTAATAGGAAAACTTGCTTTAACCATAACTTTCTCGTTATAGCTCCATTTTTCGTGATCTTTGCGTCTGTGTGATCATAGCAACGTGTAGAATAGTTTTATAAACTTTTCAAAATTGTTTGTCTCTGTTGGTGTACTGTTCTAATTAAATCTATTTGTTTGCCTCGTGTATGATTGCTCGGATGATTGTATGTTGCTGCTTGGTGTTGTTGATCGAGTATAGATGGTGAGGTTTTCGTTGGTGATCAAGAGTTCATCTACGACTAGCAAGACCAGCAGGACCTTCAGGAGACCTTTGATCAAGGCAAGTATAGTTTGGGACCTTCCTTGTTGTCCTATTCATGAGATACACTAAAATTCATTTGCATGTGTCCACTTTGATATCCTATGTAGGAAATCCTAGAATTTGATCTTGAATACCTTGAAACCTGGATATATGCATTTGGGTAGTGTTATGCTAGCGATAAACAGTAACCATGATCTTGATACTTGACTGATAATTGAGCTTTAAACAATTTAAGATGACTTGTTAGCAATGACAGGAGGGTTTAATTCTCTCTCCTCAAGGACTTGTTTGTAAGTGATCATCCGGGACTTATAGTACAGCTGTGAGGGCCACATGGCTCTAGCTATAGTTGCTTGGGAGACCTTTTCTAGCTGGCTTAGAGGATACTGCGAGTTGGGTATAGGACAACCTCTGTCCTATTGTGCCTTACTATGGAAGCGGCCTTTTATTGGAACGGGGGTTCCTATATCCGATGACCCTGCTGCCCTTCCCGGTTAGACAAACTTCTGAGCAGCTTCATATGGTTTTCGGTGTCTGGATGTAATTAACCCATGCATTCGTAAAACCATGACTCACAGTGAAAGTGTACACCTCTGCGCAGAGTTTAATAAACTGGTATACTAGCCGTGCTCACGGTCACGACCGGCCAAGGGATTCTTACACCATAGATGAGCTCTTGTTTAATTGTGCTTAACAAAGTTGTCTTTGAGCTAATTATTGTCCTAGTATAATGATCATGTGTTATGGGAACTATGGTACTACCTTGTTGCTAATAAATACTAAAACTTGATCATACACTTAAAAGCTATGTGCAGTTCAACCAGTGTCAGCTTATTGAGCCTCATGAACCCCTAGTTATTCTTGTTAAGTACGACATGAACTTATGCCTGGCTTTTACATTGTTTTGGAAAATCCCGGATGGGTAACAGATCAAGATTGGTGTGAAGACTATCGTCAAGAGTACTAGGTTTGGTGTCAACCAGTTGACGTCTCTGTGCTTGGACTTCCGCAATAGAGTTATCTTAGTATCTATTTATGTGTTAAAGACTATGTTTGATTATTGGTTCGTTATGTAATAAACATTGTGGTGATACTATTTATAATTTGTCAACTTATGTGTGCGACCATTCCAAGGGTCCACAAGTCTTTTTATGCATTCACTTTTGTTCTTAAAAATGGGTGTGACAGATTGGTATGAGCTCACTGTTGACTATAGGACGCAAGCCTAGCTAGAATGGTCGTTTTAGTGTTCTTTGCTTCACTCGCTTCTTGCTTTCCGTCTTGATCTTGTTATTTGCTAAACTTTGATGCTCTTCTCTCGCATTCTATTACAAAATATTGCTTCTTTCTAACTAAAGTCTAAATTCTATAGATGTCTCGTGCGTCCAAGAGAGCTCGCATGTCCATTGGAGGCTGCAATCCACCCTGTTGCGTGTACGAGCCTATGGAGCAAGATGAAGAGCTGAGGGTGTACAAGACAAGCAAGTGGCCTACCCTGTTGTACCTCCATCACCAATGTCATCTCCTACACCCGAGCCTGAAGAAGAAGAAGAAATAGAACCTATGAAGGAGATCCCTCAAGAGATCAACGATGTGAGCAGTGATGAAGAACAAGACGTCGATCAAGGTGATGGACAGCCCCCGTCACCGTCACAAGATGGATCATCGGGAAGTGTGCCACCCCCATCAATGGGATGGACTGAAAGAATACTCTAGGATCCAGAATGCAACGTCAACGTGCATCATCGTCTTGTAGCGCTCCTCTCTGATCACTACACTGATTGGAACGCTTCGGTGCACCATACATGCTCCCGGTTTACTCACCCCATGGAGAACACTTACTGGAAGACCATTGTGACCCTCAGTGCATGGAATGAAGAGTTAAAGGCTAATGAGGTGGAGATAGCACATCGACACATGGGTCGTCGTGCTACTATGGAAGATAGCATTGAAGCTGCTGCGTACCATGCTTGGGTGACTCTCCGTGGTAATCGCTTTGATGCTATAAGGCAAGGCCATGATCGTCATCTTCCCCGTGCCGATAAGGACTTAGAATATGGATGGGGCATGCTGGAACCTTTGGGTTTAGATTCAACTGCACGTGGCGCGGTATATTTTGCCTATGATATGGTGAAAAAGAGCCAAAATTTGGAAGATACGGTGCGCCAGCGAGGAAGAGATCTCAAGAGGTTGCAAAAGGAGAGTGATGACCTCAGGGAAAGACTTGGAGAACCAAGGATCTATGATTTGCTTCGCATCCCGCTTCGACCGTAGTTTTGGAGACCCTTTTGTAATAAGACGCTAGAAGCGAAAGTTGAGTATAGTCGAGTCTTTAAGTGTGGTGTGATCCTTGTATGATTAGTTGAGTTTTTATTATGCTTATGAGTGAGTTGCTTCTTTGTAATGAGTGCTGGGATATTGTAGGCTTGTCTACAGATCCCTTAGTTCAGAATATTAAGTTTTAAGTTAATAAATAAAAGTTTGGGTTGGTTTATCTCTTCTCGGAGTTGCTGTTTTCTGGAGCAATCAGTGGTGTTCTGGTCATAACTTTTTACCTGTTCAAGAAATATCTATGAAATTTTTGTGGAATAAATAGACCTCTGTATCTTTCCAATGCCACAAGAATCATCTCATTATCAGTTCTGTATTAAAAGTTATAACTGTTGCAAGCTGAAGTCTCTGTTCTGTCTGGAATCTGAAACCAGATTCTGTTGTGGTCAGTTTTTGATTAACTTAACGTCAGAATCAAAGCACCTGGTCTAAACAAAAGTTGTAGATAATTTCATAAGATTTCCATCCATATAAAGGTCACCCTATTTGGTTTTCTGGAACTCGAGATATTGCTGTTTTACTGATCTATTGACTCTAAGTCACGTCCAGAAATTCCAGATTTGCTTATCTCTTATCTATTGGTGATTTCGTGTTGGATGACAGATGTCTGGCCGTGGAAGAGGTAGAGGACGTGGCAGATGTTCTCCGCCACCACCACACCAACCATGACCGCAACGGAGGTGCTAGCAATGCAGGGGCAGTTCATGCAAAGCATGATGCAATTCTTCCAGAATCAACCCATTGGAGCACCACCACCTAGAGACAAGCGAAGGGAGTTCTTGAATGGTCACCCTCCTGTCTTCTCTCATGCCGCTGATCCTTTGGAGGCTGATGATTGGGTACGCACTATGGAGAAGCAGCTCAACATTGCTCAATGTGATGACCAACAGAAGGTGTTGTATGCATCTGGACAGCTATAGGGTGCAGCTCAGACTTGGTGGGAGTCATACCAGGCTGCACGTCCCGCTAACGCTCCTGCAATCACTTGGCAAGAGTTTGTGAGAGATTTCAAGGCTCATCAAATTCCAGATGGATTGATAGCACTGAAACAAGAGGAGTTCAGATCCCTCAGGATGGGCTCTATGACTGTCAGTGAGTACCATCACAAGTTTGCCCAATTAGCTCGTTATGCTCCTAATGAGGTGAGGGAGGTTGCTGATAAGCAGCGTCTCTTTCTCAAAGGCATCTACTATGATCTCAGGCTTCAGTTGTCTGGCAACTCCTATCCCAATTTCCAGGAGTTAGTGAATCGTGCTATTGTGCTTGACAATATGCGATTGGAGAGGGATAGGAAGAGGAAGGTGCAAGGACAAGGATCTGGAAGCAACACTCGTTTTTGTCCTAATAATCAGCAAAGGTACCAAGGACCAGTTAGTCAGTGTGACCGTGGTCAGCGTTCGCAGTATCAACAATAGAACTAGAACCAGCGTACTCCGCATCCTTCGGGCAATCAGGCTCCATCTCAGGGAACGCCCAACAACACTCCTATGAAGAGCAGTGCACCTAGTACTCCCAGTAGGTGTTTTTGCTGTGCTGAAGTGGGACACTATGCAAACCATTGCCCTCAGAAGCCAAATCAGAACCAACAAACCCCTCAACGACAGAATAGCAATCAGAAGCCTGCGTGTAACAATGGAAGAGTGAATCATGTGGCACCTGAGACTGCCATGGAAGCGCCAGGAGTTATGATGGGTACGTTCAACCTCAACTCTATCTTTGCCACCGTTCTATTTGATTCTGGAGCTTCGCATTCTTTTATTTCTCAAGCATTTGTTAGAAACCATAGCATACCTTTAATTGCAATGAAGAACCAAATGCTAGTAAATTCACCAGGGGGATCAATGACAGCTTCATATTGTTGTCCCTCAGTAAGTCTTACCTTAAGGGGGGTAGACTTTGCAGTCTGACCCATTGTGCTGAGAACCTTTGGCATTGATGTGATTCTGGGTATAGATTGGATGAATGAACACTGGGCAGTAATTCAGTGTCAAGAAAGAGTGGTAGTTCTGACAACACCAAAGGGAGATCGAATCAACATTGAGGTAGCTGTGCAACCACCACCAACCGCCATAGTGAACCAGATGAGTGATGCTAATCCTCAAGATCGTGTTGTGGAGGAATTTCCAGATGTGTTCCCCGATGATCTGCTAGGTATGCCACTTGACAACGATATTGAATTTATTATTGAGTTATTACCTGACACTGCACCTATAGCTAAACGTCCATATAGAATGGGGGTTAATGAATTAGAAGAACTTAAGAAACAATTGAAGGAATTATCAGAAAAAGGGTTTATTCGTCCTAGTGCATCACCTTGGGGAGCGCCAGTGATCTTTGTTGACAAGAAGGATGGATCTCAGCGTATGTGTGTTGACTACCGGTCACTCAATGAGGTAACCATCAAGAACAAGTACCCGTTGCCAAGAATTGATGATTTGTTTGATCAATTGAGAGGTGCTTGTGTGTTTTCTAAGATTGATTTGCGTTCTAGTTACCATCAATTGAAGATTCGTAACACTGATATACCAAAGACAACATTTACTACGAGGTATGGGTTGTATGAATACACTGTTATGTCTTTTGGGTTGACCAATGCACCTGCCTACTCTATGTATATGATGAACAAGGTGTTCATAGAGTATCTGGATAAATTTGTGGTTGTGTTCATTGATGTTATACTGGTATTCTCTAATACTGAGGAGGAACATGCTGAACATCTGAAGTTAGTTTTGCAAAAGCTTAGAGAGCATAAATTGTATGCAAAGCGCAGTAAGTGTGAGTTCTGGTTGAAAGAGGTCTCTTTTCTGGGTCATGTTGTCTCTAATGGTGGTATAGCAGTGGACCCTGGCAAAGTGACGGATGTGCTGAACTGGAAGCCGCCTACTGATGTAAGTTAGATTCGTAGCTTTCTCAGATTGACTGGTTATTATAGAATATTTATAGAGGGTTTCTCCAAGCTTGCTAAACCCATGATAGCTCTACTTGAGAAGAATGCTAAGTTCGAGTGGTCTACTAACTGCCAAGCTAGTTTTGAAGAGTTAAAGAAGAGGCTGACCGCCGCCCCAGTGTTGATATTGCTAGATTTGAGCAAGAAGTTCTCTATATATTGTGATGCATCCCGTCAAGGTTTGGGATGTGTTCTTATGCAAGATGGTAGAGTTGTTGCATATGCATCAAGACAGTTGAGGAAGCATGAATCAAATTATCCTACTCATGATTTGGAGTTAGTAGCTGTGGTTCATGCATTAAAGATCTGGAGACACTATCTGATTGGGCATAAGAGTGATATCTTCACTGATCACAAGAGCCTGAAGTACATATTCACCCAAACTGATCTAAATTTGAGACAACGTCGTTGGTTGGAGTTAATCAAAGGATTATGATCTAGAAGTACACTATCATCCTGGTAAGACAAACGTTGTGGCCGATGCTCTTAGTAGGAAGAGATATGACAATAGTTTTAAAGAGGGACCTGAGTCAGAGAAGTTATGTGAAGAGTTGAAACACTTGAATCTTGGTATAGTTGCAAATGTTATGAAGATAGAAGTGACTCCTACGTTAGAGCAAGAGATACGTAAAGGTCAGTTAGAGGATGAGAAGTGAAAAGAGATCACTGAGAATGTAGTGATTGGGAAAGAACCCGGATTCACTATAGATGAGAATGGTACTTTGTGGTTTGGGAAAAGGATATGTGTGCTTGAAGTGAAATCTATTCGTGATGCAATTCTGCGGGAGGCACATGAGTCAGCTTACTCTATTCATCCTGGAAGTACTAAGATGTATCTAGATCTTAAAGAGAAGTATTGGTGGTATGGATTAAAGAGAGATGTGGCTGAGTACGTAGCTCTGTGCGACACTTGTAAGAGATTGAAAGCTGAGCACCAGAAACCTGCAGGATTGTTGCAACCGATGAAGATCCTAGAGTGGAAGTGGGAAGAAGTTGGTATGGACTTCATAGTAGGATTACCTCGTACCCAGAAAGGTTATGATTCGATATGGGTAATTGTGGATCGATTGACTAAAGTTGCTCACTTTCTACCTATTAAGACTACTTACAATGGGCCAAAATTAGCAGAGCTATACATGGAAAGAATAGTGTGTCTGCATGGGGTTCCAAAGAAAATTGTGTCTGATAGAGGATCACAGTTTACCTCTCACTTTTGGAAGCAAATCCACAGTTCCTTGGGTACAGAGTTGAACTTCATTACTGCTTATCATCCTCAGACGGATGGGCAAACATAAAGACATAATCAGATACTAGAAGACATGTTGAGAGCTTGTGCTTTGTAGTATAGTACTAGTTGGGATAAAAGTTTACCATATGCAGAATTCTCCTACAATAATAGCTACCAAAATAGTCTGAAGATGGCACCGTTTGAAGCTTTATATGGTCGTAAGTATAGAACACCGTTGTTTTGGAATCAAACGGGAGAAAGTCAAGTCTTTGGACCTGATGTGCTTAAAAACGCTGAAGACCAAGTCATAATGATTAGAGAGAACCTTAGGGTGGCACAAACTCGTCAGAAGGGTTATGCCGATAATCGAAGGAGAGAATTAGCTTTCGAAGAAGGAGATTATGTGTACTTGAAGGTGTCGCCAATGAGGAGTGTAAAAAGGTTCAACATGAAAGGAAAGTTAGCACCAAGGTATGTTGGTCCTTTCAAAATTCTAAAGAGACATGGAGAAGTGGCTTATCAGTTGGAATTGCCTGATAGTTTATCAGGAGTGCATGATGTGTTCCACGTGTCTCAGCTTAAGAAGTGTTTGCGTGTACCGGAGGAACAAATACCACTAGAGGAACTCACTATGAAAGATGATCTTACTTATGAAGAGTTTCCGATAAAGATTTTAGAGACAGCGGAAAGGGTTACAAGGAGCAGAATTATTAAGATGTGTAAGGTTCAGTGGAATCGTTACTCGGAAGCAGAGGCTACTTTGGAAAGAGAAGATGAGTTGAGAAAGACATACTCATAGTTGTTTGAGTAAGCAGCTCAATCTCGGTGACGAGATTTTCTTAAGGGGGGTAGAATTGTAACACCCTAAAATTTGAATGAATTTAAATTGGCTAAATTCATTTATTTTTATTTATATGAGCATTTAACATAGGCCAAATAATAAATTTATAAAAATAAAATCAACATCAGAGATAGATACATGTTTGTGCATACATACTATTGCATTCTTTGTTTTGTGATCATTGGCTTTTATCCAAAATTCAAAAGGAATTCAAAATGGATTCAAAAGTTTGGAAAAATAAAAAGGAAAAAAAATAAAACCCTCACCCTCTCTCAGTCTGAGTCTGGCCCAGCCGGCCTCCCTCCCTGCTTTCTTGGCCCGCTCGGCAAAGCCAGCGGCAGGCCCGGCTCCCTCCTCTTCTTCTTGGGCCGAGACGGCCGGCCCAGCTCGCGGCAGCCCGCTCGCGCAGCGCCACAGCTCCCTTCCCTCGCTGACGACCGGGTCCCGCCGTTCCTCTCACTGACGAAGCTAGCCCACGCGTCAGGCGTGTCTTTCTCCTCTCTCCGTGTCCAAGACTGACACCGCCGTCGTTGTCCGCGTGCGCCCGCTGCCTTGGCTTGCCCTGCACGCCCTCTGCGCCACAAAAAGCATGCATGACCGCGTCTGCACGCCCTTCCGAACACCTAGCGCCAGCAACCGCCTCATTCCCAAGCTCCAGCGCCGCCGTGAACCCTAGACGCCACAGCACCGTCGATTCCGCCGCTACACCGCTTCACCGCCGCCGTAAGCCAGCAGATGGGCTTCGCGTTGCATCTGTGAGGCTGCGTGTCCCCTCCCTTCTATTTTTCTTGCACCTAGTCGCTCACAGTGCGATGTCGAACCTTGCAGGAACGCCGCCGTTCACCTCGTCGTGCCGCACGCTCGCCTCAAAGCGCCTCGGTCTCCATCTTCTTGCCAGGTGAGATCCCCTCGATCTCTGCTTTCGTTTGGTACCATTCTCATGTTCTAAGGTGACCGGAATCGCCTAAACCACCAACTCCGGCGAGCTCGGTCGCCGCCGTTCATGTCGGCCGTCGTCTCCCCCTTTTCTTCGGCCGGCAGCGCCGCCCCTCACCCCCGATCTAATCTGAGCCGTTCATCCTGGATTAAACGGACCACAGTGGCCCGTACCCCTTTGGCTGTCAATTTTGCTAAAGAGCCCCTGAGCTCTCTGGGTTTCGAACCCGCAATCCAAAGCGTATTCCCTGGTTTACGTTTTCGTCTCTGGAAAACGTATTTTTCAATTTACAGATTCAAATTGAAGTTCCATCTAATTATAGTTTTGCCACTGCCTTTAATTTCTCATAACTTCTTCGTTTTAACTCCAAATTGATCCGTTCAAGTTGCGTTAGGTTCGTCTTTTCGAGATCCATCTATTCATATAATTTGTCATCATGTTTTTGAACTTTAAAATTCGAGTTTAGATTTAATCTATTTCTTTAATAGGAAAACTTGCTTTAACCATAACTTTCTCGTTATAACTCCATTTTTCGTGATCTTCACGTCTATGTGATCATAGCAACGTGTAGAATAGTTTTATAAACTTTTCAAAACTGTTTTTCTCTATTGGTGTACTGTTCTAATTAAATCTATTTGTTTGCCTCATGTATGATTGCTCGGATGATTGTATGTTGTTGCTTGGTGTTGTTGATCGAGTATAGACGGTGAGGTTTTCGTTGGTGATCAAGAGTTCATCTACGACCAGCAAGACCAGCAGGATCTTCAGGAGCCCTTTGATCAAGGAAAGTATAGCTTGGACCTTCCTTGTTGTCCTATTCATGAGATACACTAAAATTCATTTGCATGTGTCCACATTGATATCCTATGTAGGAAATCCTAGAATTTGATCTTGAATACCTTGAAACCTGGATATATGCATTTGGGTAGTGTTATGCTAGCGCTAAACAGTAACCATGATCTTGATACTTGACTGATAATTGAGCTTTAAACAATTTAAGATGACTTGTTAGCAATGACAAGAGGGTTTAATTCCCTCTCCTCAAGGACTTGTTTGTAAGTGATCATCCGGGACTTATAGTACAGCTATGAGGGCCACATGGCTCTGGCTTTAGTTGCTTGGGAGACCTTTTCTAGCTGGCTTAGAGGATACTAATAGTTGGGTATAGGACAACCTCTGTCCTGTTGTGCCTTGCTATGGAAGGGGCCTTTTATTGGAAGGGGGGTTCCTATATCCGATGACCCTGCGGCCCTTCGTGGTTAGACGAACTTCTGAGTAGCTTCATATGGTTTTCGGTGTCTGGACATAATTAACCCATGCATTCATAAACTGGTATACTAGCCGTGCTCACGGTCACGAGCGGCCAAGGGATTTTTACACCATAGTTGAGCTCTTGTTTAATTGTGCTTAACTAAGTTGTCTTTGAGCTAATTATTGTCCTAGTATAATGATCATGTGTTATGGGAACTATGGTACTACCTTGTTGCTAATAAATACTAAAACTTGATCATACACTTAAAAGCTACTTGCAGTTCAACCAGTGTCAGCTTATTGAGCCTGATGAACCCCTAGTTATTCTTGTTAAGTATGATATGTACTTATGCCTTGCTTTTACATTCTTTTGGAAAATCCCGGATGGGTAACAGATCAAGATTGGTGTGAAGATTATCGTCAAGAGTACTAGGTTTGGTGTCAACCAGTTGATGTCCTTGTGCTTGGGCTTCCGCAAGAGAGTTGTCTCAGTATCTACTATTTATGTGTTAAAGACTATGTTTGATTATTGGTTCGTTATGTAATAAACATTGTGGTGATACTATTTATAATTTGTCAACTTATGTGTGCGACCACTTTTGTGCATCCACTTTTGTTCTTAAAAATTGGTGTGACAAACAATTACCCATCAAGTGTAGTCTAGAGATCCTTCATGGCAATAATGTTAATCAGATCTCTTATCCTTAGTCGATCTTTTATATTTTTGTTTCTCAGCCGATTCAACAAAACGGCTTCTGTACTTTATTGATTTCTGCTTTTGATGAAATAGCAATTTCTTTCATTTTGGTTTGATCTAAACTTCTCCATGAAATCTGGCTGATTAATCAATTCTTCAATAGTCATCTGGATTCGCACGGTTATCCATGAATTCTGAATCCATTAAGCAAACTTTCTATGATCGGCTGTTGATCAATCGGCAAAAAATCTTTATTGTCAAATTCCAAATTTTAGCCGATTCATTTCTCACGGACTAGTATAAAATTTCAAAACCACAATTAATAAAACCCAGACGTCCGTTTATGGCAACCATCCGGCTTCTCCTCGATTCTAGAAAAGATTCCCATCAATCAATTTGAACACGCTTGCACCGTTTGTGAAACGTCACATCCTCAGCTATAAATTAGACCAAAGCCTCTGGAGAAGGATCCACCTCACCATTGCATCCACACTCTTCTCCTTTCTCTAGAAAACCCCATCTTCTTTTCTGATGAGTGTTTGGGTGTCCCGATCTTTCGGTGGAGATAGATAACTACGATTTGACTGGAGAGACGTTCACGATCCGACTACAACCATCCAAGGACGCTGCGCCTTAGCGATCGATACACCAAATCCAGCGGTTGCTCACGATCTTGCGGATCACAACCAACCAAACCACTAGGGTTATTCCTGCAAGCAATCGAAGAACAAGCAAGAACAAGTAGAACAAGCACTCAATTGCAAATAAGAGATGAAGGATCAGATGTGATACACATGAAGGTGGGGTTCTGAATCACGTAGAACGGATGGTCTAGTCGACACCCGCGTCTACAAGGAAGTAGCAGCAGCTAAACTTTTATCTAAACAAAACTCAATCTGTTTGTGGCAGCTCTAGGGGATATAAGGAGGAGAGAGGACGACCACAAGGGTCCTGGGGTCGTCTAACAACCCTAGGATGAGTCCCTAATGGACTCAAGTTCATACAGGGCCATAGGCCCAAAATATGGTGACGCAGCACCGTTAGCAGACAAGGTCTCGGCATTAAATCGTCAACTGCGGTTGCATCTGGTAAGATATATGTATGAGTCCAGATCCGTTGGAAAGTAGACTTGATAAGCTTTCCAAAAAGTGCTAGAACGTCCTAATCGGAGTCCGTATGAAGTCGTGGCAACCATCGCAAGTTTGGACTCTTCTGCAGTCTGAATTGGACTTCCAAAACGTGTTGGACTTGGACTCTTTCTTTCCTTGAATCCAAAGTGACGTGGTGGCCTGGTGGAGGACGTTAGGAACACTTGGATTTGGTCCCCAATCAATTTCATTGACCATCCATGCTTTCCATATGCAATCTAACCGTTCCTTGATCCATGTAAGCAATTCTGAGAATGAAAACATACACACTTCATAGTGCAGCACTCGTTCATCAAATGTAACAATGATAAACCTGATATAGAATGGTTTCACCTTTGGTATAGAAGTGGTTGGCATGGTCATATCTAATCCGGTGATGTCCTCATCATTTCCAACCTAGGTTTAGCAACTGCCATGGACGACCGCGGCAAGTGCCCGATGGAAGCTACTTCTGAGTTGGTGAACCAACCCCGCCAGCATCGGCGCTTCATCTCTGGGTAAGATAAGAATAATTTGGAGAAGAAAACCCATCCTCTATCTGCTTTTACTGACTTATTCTTTCATAGGACCATCTCTACTGCTAGTCGACGGCAGGTTGTTGTGGCAGCAGCTATAGCAACGACGGACGGAGCAGATCCAGCGGGCTCTAGTGACTCAAGTTCTAGTTAATCGAGTCATCATGATGCCCCCTTTACTGTTGACAATGCCTCTCGTCATCTTAGGACCGTTCGAGATCAATACTCTGAAGAGTGCAACAGAACAACCCTACTAGAGAGTGCTTACTCAGAGACCCAGGCCGCTTTGAATGCTACTAGGGCTTAGACTAGCACCATTAGGGCGCAACTGGCGGAATCTGATGGCAGAGTTGTTGGTGAGTTTTCCCAAGGAAATCATTTTTCCTTCATCTTCCATTTGTTTGCCTATTATGCTGACATTATGTGTTCTTCTTTGCAGAGTTGATGCATCAATTGGAGACCTTAAGGGTTTCCATTGGGTCGGGTACCATAAAAAGGGGTACCCTAAGCCAGAACCGAAAAAATTGCTTAGACCTTGTAAATTTCAAAGCCAAAAGACAACCGCAGGCAAACCCCCCGCCTCATCCAAGGCCCAACTGGACCGCCCTGCCCACCTCGAACAATACCCAGGCTCGCCCTAAGCGGGCTCGGCCCAGAACGGCACCCGAGGCCTCGGACGAGGTACCGATTCTCTGACTCGCCCGAGGCTCTGCACCACGAGTCCTAGGATGAGCACCCAAATACCGATTCACCCGAGGCCGGCTCGACATCAACCCCGTCACCGCCACCCTGACCGACTTCTCTGATGGGACGTCATATCCAGTTAATGCGTTCAACCACTCCCACGACGTCAGCCACACGTCGGCACAGTATAGTGGAGTGGCCGACGAGACGGGAGTCACATCGACGCGACACCACCCGGTATAGGACGGGGCAAGGGTTACCGACCGTTGTGCTCTGCACTGTGCCCACGGTTGACACCCGTGTTGCACTCTGCTACCTAACCCCTGCTCAATAATTATTACCAAGGACAGCACGACGTGGAAAGTCATGTCCGGGTCCCTGTAGCCTCGGAATCAACGTGCAAGACCAACTACTCCTTCCGAGCCTCGGCTATCTGCTTCCGGGCTCCCGTAGCCTCGAGACTTGCGCCTGCCGAGCCCCCCACAATGGTTCAGCCTCTGCACCAATTGGGCCTCGGCTCTCTACGTTTTCAACGCGCTGGGACCAGCACGTCGCCCGCAGTGCGCGCCATGTCCTTCGCCAGGCTACGGGAGCTCCCACGTCATACACAGGGTCTAGCTCATGTAGCCTCGTAATCAGCGTACCCGCGCCGTCGCATCGACCTAGCCTCGGCTCTTCGCGCCGGTCAAGCGTACAGTGACCGGCACATCTCCAACAGAAGAGGGCATGCCTACCGGGCCACCACAGGAGTTCCCACGTCGCACAGGATCCGACGTGACCGGCGCGTCGCTCCAGTGCGCCGATGACCAAGACCATTCCACCGACTATGCCGCCACAGTAACGAGCTACAGGGCTCGGACGTGCCACCTCTGTTGAAGGACGCCATGTAGCAAACATTGTACAGCCCCTGCGCCCCACTTGCAACTATAAAAGGGAGTGGCCAGGGCCGCTTCGAGGGACGATCGAGGATACATCTCCATTACGCACGCACTTCTTCACTACGAGGGATCAACATCTCAAGCAACCCACACTACTCCCCATTGAGACTTGGGACTAGCCCCCTCTCTCGCATGGCTTGGAAACCCCTACAACAAGCACCACGGTGCAAGGAATACAAGATCGCTCTCTCGCAGACTGGACGTAGGGCACCCGTTGCCTGAACCAGTATAAACCTTGTGTCTCTTTGCATCACCATCTGGGATTAGGGGCACACAGTATAATTTCACTTGTTGGTTGAGGGCCCGCCGATCCAAAACACCGACAATTGGCGCGCCAGGTCAGGGCCAATGCTGCGTGTCAGCTTAGTCATCCCAACGATTTCCGGATGGCAGACCCCATGCGACCACTGCGTCTTGGCACGGTGATTTCGTTCGGGAGCCTAGAGTTCATGTCTCTAGGATATGAGTATGATATGGTACTCCTCCCACCCAGAACCCCATCGACCGACAACGATATCACGCACTAGTAGCCCAGGCACAGGCGGCGCCCGGGCCACCGCTCTCATCGCCCTCGCCAGGCACGACGCGAGCAGAACCACCCCGACACCGCGCAAGTTCGGGGCGACGCTCCGCGCTCCACCAGTATCCCACACCTGGCTGTTGGTACAGAATCCCTCGCGGGGGACCTGTCTAGCTTGAGCCTGGGTAAGGGAAAGGCGCCGGTGGCACGCAGCGACACCCCGTCATCAAGCTCTGCCCCGCCACCTCAAAGGTTCATCTCAGACCTGAATCTGTTCAAGGAAGGAGGTTCCGCACTAGTTACTAAGGAAGCTATGGCTCAAAAGACCATCTCTGAGTATTCTGCACCGTCGGCTGACAATGTCGCCACGGGGCCGCAGCTCAACTTTGGGGATGCGACTTTTGAGCTTAAGCCTGCGCTTATTAATATGGTGCAAGCCAACCCGTTCTGTGGGAAGCCACACGAGGACGCCAATGCCCATCTCCAACACTTCTTGGAGGTGTGTGGTACCTTCACTATCAAGAATGTCTCCGCAGACGCCATCCGTCTTCGCCTTTTCCCATTCTCGCTGTTGGGGAAGGCGAAGCAATGGTTCTACGCCAACAAGGATAAAGCTACCACTTGGGAGAAGTGCGCCAATGCGTTTCTCAAGAAGTTCTTCCCGATGGGCAAAACCAGCGCCCTTCGTGGAAAAATTTCTAGCTTCCAACAACAAGCTGATGAGACGATTCCCGAAGCAGGGGAGCGTCTCCAAGAGTACATTTGTGCCTGTCCTCATCATGGGATAGAGGAATGGCTCATAATCCAAGGTTTCTACCATGGTCTGACCGGATTGGCCCATAGTCACCTTGATGCTGCCGCTGGAGGAGCATTCTTGCAACACAAGGTCAAGGATGCTAAGGACCTCATAGAGAAGATGGTCACAAATCAAGGATGGAATGAGGAGCGCCTCCAGCCCAAAAAGAGAGGTGTCCACGCCCTCAGTGAGGTGGATATGCTCTCTGCCAAAATGGACCTCTTGATAAAGAAGATAGAAGAAGGTTCCAAGAAGGAACAAGAGGCCATTCAGCCCTACGCCACCGCACGAGCCGTCGAAGCTGATCTATGGTGCGAGGTGTGCGGAGGAGGTGATCAGTCGGGTAATAATTGCCCCAAAACAAAGGAGGAAGTGAGCTTCATCAACAACAACCACAACAACAATGGGTACTGGCCCCAACAACAACAATAAGGATAGAACTCGCGCCCCTTCTACCAAGGAAATCAAGGTAATGGTTACAATAATAATTTCAATAATTCCTTTGGTAACCAACCTTCATTAAGAGATCTTGTTTTAGGCCAATCTAAAATAAATGATAGTATTAACAAGAAAATTATGGCTAATGATTAGATCCTTGAAAATCTAAGTGAGAAAATGGATAGCTTTAATTCTGCTATGAAAAATCAATTGAGCTTTAACAAAATGTTAGAAACACAAATTAGCTCAATTAGTAGCAGCTGTCCCATCCTTCGAACAAGGTAAGATCCTAGGGAAGCCTGAGGATCCAGTTGAATCTGTTAAGTTAGTAACTATGAGGTTCGGTAAGCTTCCATCTCGATCAAACAACTGGGGCTACGGTGGCTACTTGGTGCAATCACCCGTCCTTAACAAGAAGGATGATCCTGGCCACCCGACCATCACCTGCGAGATTGGACCATAGACATTCCACAACGCCTTCTACAACCTTGGATCTGGTGTCAATATCATGTCCAAGGTAACATATTTTAATTTGCTAGGGGGGCCTACGCACCCTACATTTGTTCGTTTGCAGATGGCCGATCAAACGATTTGGTTCCCCGAGGGACTGGCAAGAGATGTGCTTGTCAAAGTTCAGAATGACTACGTCCCCGTCGACTTCATCATCTTGGACATGGGGTCCGACAATGAAGTCCCCGTCATCTTGGGAAGGCCGTTCCTCAACACAACTAATGCCATCATCTACGTGGGGTCCAGCCAGATTCACCTCCAATTCCCAGGGTGGAAGGTAAAGTGGCAATTCAATGGTTACAAGACTAACATGCAGGCGAAGGACAAAGAACCAAAGAACAAACCTCGCTATAACCCGCGCCGAAGGAATAACAAGAAGGATGAATCGGCCAAGAAGGCCGAAGTAAAGAAAGAACAACCCGCTGAACCGCAAGTCGAAATCAAGCAAGTGTGGCGGGAGAAAGAGGTGCAATCATGGTCTCCATCTCTGAGACCGACCGAAGCACCCGAAGAATGAACAAGACGGAGAGGTCCTGCTCTACGGACCTAAAACATGGAGCCCTTGCTAGTAAGGTAAATCAGTAGTTATCTCATATTTACTTTCTGCATTTCAATTTTTGCATCGCATCTTTCAAATGCATTCTTAGTTTCGATTCCGCATAATTTCTTTTGACAAAATACTTAGCCATAACGAACAAAATTTTGAGTTGTTCGATTACCCATAATGGGGTCGCCCGACCCCTCTATTGGGCCCACTCTCATTTCTTTCACTTTGGCTAGATGCTATGGTTCATTATCAACACTTAGATTCTCTTGGAGCTAAAAAGGGGGGGGGTCGCCCGACCCCTACCTGGCCCCCTTGGGCAGCCTACTGTCTCCCATTCACTTCACATGAGAATCCTATGCACGCCATGCCAGCCAAAGTCTGAAAAGAAATGGTCCCATGGTTTATCACTTTAAGCATAAGATGCTCCTTTTCACCTTGGATACTCTTGGGACCAAACCACCAGCCCAAAACCTGCAAAGTGGTCACCTAGACATGCTTTAGTGCTCCCATGGTCCATGGGAATCTCTTTAGACATGTCTCCACTTTGGCCATTCATCTTTTCTCTTTCACCAAGCACTAGACAAGGGAATCTCTGAAATTTTCACCACTTTTGGTCCACACTTGGCCTCCACCTTGCTGGACATGGCATGGCACATTGATTAAAGAGGAGGCAGGCCAAAGGAGGGGGTCGCCCGACCCCCCTTTGTCATCAATGTTTCTGAATTCTTGCAAGATTCCATGTCCAAAGCTCATGCCAATGTTTAAAGTTGCTTGGACCATCATGGGGGGGGGGGGTCGGCCGACCCCTATATTGGGGCTCCACCACTTTCCCTTCTTCCCCTATAAATACCCTTGCATTGTGAGCTCAACTCCACACTCAAACCAGCAGAATCATCTCGAGCTCACAATCTCTCTTCTTCTCTCTAGTAGTTGCAAGTTCTTCTCAAGTTTAGTTTAGTAGTAGCCACTCAAACAAAAACCCAAAAATATTTATCACCTTTCTCTTGCATAGTAGTAGTAGTAAAAGCTTGTCTTGCTCAAGAACAAGTTGTGGTGTGTCACTACCCACAAGCACACTTTGTTATGGAGGTGACCATACCCCGCAAGGACGACTAACGCTAACGCTAACGCTAATCTTTGTTGTCCTAGTGTGTTCTTGTGTTGTCTCACTTGTGCAGCTAGATGAAGAAATCATTCTCTTCCTTGATCAAGAAGGCCAAGAAGGGTGAGAGCTCATCCAGACGCTCTCACCACTCCGATGAAGGAACCCATGGGAGGAAAGAGGAAGAAGAAAGAAGCCATCATCAAATGGTGCCTCATGCACCTTCGCTAAGAGCAAGAGAGCCCGAGAGCGGTCTCTTGTTGAATCAAGAAGAGCTGCAAAAGTACATCACCATTCGAGCAAGTGTGTTCGCACACACGGGCATCATCGACCCGATCCTCTTGGACAACGCAGGTATGGATGTTGAATTTAACACTGTCTTCAATACAATTGGTTGGGGAGGATTTTGGAAAATTCCCGAACTTGGTATAAAAGTGCTTACCCAAGAATTTTTGTGCACCTTAAAAATTACACATGACGGGGTAGCATTTCGCATGTTTGAGGAAGAGTATAATTTAACTTGGAGCACCTTAAATACTACTTTAGGTTGTGATCATAATTGTTGCCTTGATCTAGACCATGCCACTCTTAGGTTTAAAAGGGATGATTTTTGGAAAGCAATATCCGGCTCCGATGATTGCTCTAATCCTGAACCCAGTCAAATCCACAATCCTACCTTGCGTTTTCTTCATTACTGGATAACTATTACTCTTTGTCCCGGTATTAAAGCCCACACCTTAAGTGATGATAAACTTAGATTACTTTATGCCATGACCTACAAAATTCAAATTTCACCTGTTAAACTGCTAGTGAACTTTTGGCTAAATTCCTTTGATTATGACATACCCATTTATTTCACATCTTTCATTACTCATATAGCCGATACAATGGGTTTGCTAGACTCACATGCCTCTGATAGAGATGTCATAAATGAGGATATTTTTATTGCTGCTAATGTGCTCAAAAGAGGTCCAAGGGGTGAACTCAAAATGATTTATCCTGGCCATACAGCCGAAGTCCCTCTCCCTTGTGAGAGACGTCGGTTGTATGTGCTCCGTACACTAACCCTTAAGTTGAATCGAGAGGCAAGAAGCCAAAATGTTGCGGGCACAAGAAGAATGACTAGAGGGATGTCACGAGCTGCTCAAATAGAGCAAGGTGGCCCCTCACAACCTGCAGGTGAAGATGTAGAAGAAGGCGATGAGGCAAGCTCTATGGACATTTCAGGGTCCATGGGGAGGTCTCCACATCCACAACACACTCCAAGAGAGAGCACTCCTCGCCCACGGGGTAGGGGGAGGCGCCACCAAAGGACGGACATGGACGAGCTCATCGACAACATGGGCACAATACACATTGAACAAGAAGCGACATTGAGCTTGGCGCAATAGAATGCCCAATTTCTGCAAGCAATACAAGATGAAGAAGCACAGCGTTGAGCCGGATGGTTCCAACACTATCCGCCACCACAGTGAGCAAAAGCCAAGCTTGGGGGAGATCCTCTCCCCCACTAAGGTAAGTATTCTATCTTAGCATTTTGCATTTTAGTTGTCCACTTTATTACATCTTAAAAATAAAATAAAAATTTGAATATGATAAAAATGCCAAAAATATTTATTTATTTCCCTAATCACGTATGTCTCATGTATGTTTATCTTCCTCATGGAAATAATGAAAAGTTGCTCTGTTAATATTTCTCTAGTGTCTAGTTTACAACTTAGCATTTCTCTAAGTATGGATCACTTAGCTCACTTAAACCATCATGAACCTGAAAACTTTGTGGGTTGCAAGTGCTAGAACTAAGTCTAAGTTGTTGTGAGATATGAGATAGTGAGATAAGAGCTGCTATAATATTGTTCTAAGCAAGCATGATTACCGGATGATTATTCTTGAAACAATCAAAACCTTAATTGTTCCTCAATGGTGATAAATTCCTACCATAGCCATATAAGCTATATATGTTACAAACCTTCCACTTAAGCTATTTGCTTTGTATTGAGTTTTGTCAAGTCTTGTTGACCCTTGTTGAGAGACTTATCATGCTCCCAAGATCAAGATCACGTACACACCACATATATATATATGCTGCTTCTACACTGGAAGTACGCAAAAACATGCCCTTCATTTCCATTAAGTAGATGCTGCATGCTCTAAGTGTTAGAATATCTCTCTAAATTATGAGCAAGTGTAGGCTCATGAGAAAAATAAAAAAAGAGAGAAAAATGCTAGCTATGTCTCATTAGAAACAAAAGTAGAGATAGATCTTATCAAATAAAGGAGCAATCTAGTCCACCATAGTACCACACACTTGCACATCTTGATCTAAGAGCATGACACTTCTCTCCAAGGATCCGAGCTTTGACTTTACAACAAATGCAAAGTAAGTATGCTATATCTCTTCATCCCTACCTTGAGCTCCATATAAGCCTTTTTAGAAGTAGGATGAAGGCAACTCTTACTATGTGCCTTGGTAAGGAATCATACACCATTTGAGCGACATGAGAGAACCATATGAGAAACATTAAGTTTTCTTTTAAAAATGTTGCAAAACCTTCGGTATGAAACTTACAAGGAATAAGAAAGTTAGTGCTCAAGTCAAACTGTTCTATCTCTCAACCGCCTAAGATAAAGGGAAGGCCATAAGCCCATGAAGGACTAAGGTAATATGGGTGAGTTTTCATAGCTAAATTTTCCATTCAAAGAGAAGAACTTTGTTGTACACATGGTACTCTTGAAATATGAGCATAGTAGCAACTCTTGATCCACCGAGGCTAAGTTTGATTGTTTGCTCGGGACAAGCAAAGGTTAAGCTTGGGGGATCTTGTTGACGGTGGATATACCATAGAAATCCACACTCAAAACACCGTCAACAGCCTCGGTTTCAAAGGAAGAATAACATCACATGAACATATTTTATCAAATAACAAGTTCCACTTGTACTCTTAGCTTATGATTGCAGGGAAGAACAAAACAGAGTCAAGATGACCCAATGAGGGGGTCGCTCGACCCCCCCCTGTGGGTCCACCTTGGCCTGGTGATCCTTGTCAAGGTCCCTGGAGTCCATATCCACCCTTTGATCAAATTGTGTTTTCATTCAACGATGGAAAAGAAATGCACATCGATCCATGGGCCCACAATGAAGCAAACAACATGACAAATACTTGTCAAACTCTGGAGCAACAGCCTATGACATGTGGGGACACCTTCTAGAAGACCCTGGCTGGGCCCACCTGCCATAGGGGGGTCGCCCGACCCCCTCATGGTGCCCAGCTAGGTCGGTTGACACCCCACCGAGCTTGGGATACCTTCTAGAAGACCCTGGCTGGGCCCACCTGCCATAGGGGAGTCGCCCGACCCCCTCCTGGTGCCCAGCCAGGTCGGTTGGCATCCCACCGACCTTGTACATGCCTCCATGCACTTGGATGCATCCCTGCCCTCCATCCAAGGCGGTTTGGAGGTCGGTTCATCCAAGGGTGGAGAGGTATGGAGCACACGGATCGCTGATGTGGCACACCCTCTCCTTCCCCTATAAATAGAGGCTGCCTCCACCCTTGAGAGCCAAGCCCAGAAATCTTCAATCTCCAATCTTGGAGATCTTCAAGCAAGAGTCAAGTAGTTCCACTAGAGTAGTAGTGTTAGTCTAGTGTGGGAGTTAGAGTTGAGTCGAGCGAAGCTCGGGGTCTCCGGAGTCGTCTTCTGGAGAGTCTGGTATAGCTCTTGTACCTTTCCCTTTTTGTAAGACTTTACCTTTATCAATATACTATTCTTACTTTACTTTACTTAGTGCAATTCTATATTCTTTATAGCATTGTTGTGTTCTTGTCTTAGCAATATAGTTGTCCTAGTTAGATTGGTTTCCTTAACCAACTTCTTGTGTGTGCATCATCGTCCTATCCAGCATATGAGCTCTAGTTATCTGTGCATATAGCTAGAGTCGTGAGAGTAAGTGTAAGCGTGGTGCTTAGGCTTAATCTTACCTTTGATTATCGCTGGTCTGCACGGATAGTTAGGGAGCGCACTCCCGAGAGGTGACAGGTCTTGGTCGGCATTAGGTTCTCCCCACGTTCAAGCTAGTTCTTAAAAGATAAGGCATCCATAAGCCCAGTAGTCGTTTGAGTAGAGGTTCTGTCTTCTGCTCTCTCGTCTATCCCTCTCACACAAGTAGTAAGGCATCAATCTAGCTAAGTCATCTATCTGTTAGGATTAAGTTCATAGGAGTAAAGTAAGATACATAGGAGTCCTATACTCACTCGTTGTCCTCCCACCTAGCTAATACTCTACTAGTTATCTTTAGAATAGACTCTTTGCTATCTTTTTACCTACCCTTCCTTTATATATATCGTTTACCCCATTTACACTAGTTGATACTAGATTGTAGTAGACATTAGGATCATCTCCCTTTTATTAAATATTCCTAGCTACCGCTTTCCCTTGGGATAAAATAAATAACGATACCTTGGAATACTCATCCTCGGTGAAGTGCTACATCGGTATATTCTATGCGCTTGCGGAATAATCCAATAGACATAAGAAATACCCACAAGGCACTTCTGGCGCCATTGCCTAAGGTAGCTCAACACCCTATCTTTGGTAGTTGCGTTAAGAAGTGTCAACAGCGGCCGCGCTCCTCGACATCACCACCAACTTCACCTCGGGCAAAGAGGCTATCGATGCCATCTTCCCCGACAACGACGCCAAGAGGAAGCGGAGGGCCTCAGCCCCCGGGGCCTCGGCCCCCTGCCTCTCCAAGAAGAAGAAAAAAGGGTCGCCAGGGGAAGCAGGAGGTCCTCGAGGCCGATCTCTTCGCGGTCGTGGATCATAAGAATCCCGAGGCCCCGGCAGGGGCCCCAGGCTCTTCGATGACATGCTTAAGAAACCCTGCCCTTACCATCAGGGCCCGGTGAAGCACACCCTCGAAGAGTGCACCATGCTCCGGCGTTACTACTCCAAGCTCGGGCTCCCCAATGACGATGCTAAGAAGAAGGGCACCGGCGACAGGGACAACGACAAGGACGATGGGTTCCCTGAGGTGCACAACGCCTTCATGATCTTCGGCGGGCCTTCAGCGGGCCTCACGGCTCGTCAGCGAAAGAAGGAGCGCCGGGAGGTCTTCTCGGTTGAGGTGGCCACTCCCAAGTACCTCAACTGGTCTCGGGAGGCGATCACCTTCGATCGGGATGACCACCCCGATTATGTCCCAAACCCCGGGCAGTACCCACTCGTCGTCGACCCAATCACAGGCAACACCTGGCTCACCAAGGTGATGATGGACGGAGGCAGCGGCCTCAACATCCTCTACGCCAACACTCTGGAGCTCCTGGAGCTCGACCAGTCATGGCTCCGAGGCGATGCCGCACCCTTCCACGGCGTCGTCCTGGGAAACGCACGCGACCCCTCGGGCGCATCGACTTGCCCGTCTGCTTCGGCACTCCTTCCAACTACCACAAGGAGGTCCTTACGTTCGAGGTGGTTGGGTTCAAGGGGACCTATCACGCCATCCTAGGGCACCCGTGCTACGCCAAGTTCATGGCGATCCCCAACTACACCTACCTCAAGCTCAAGATGTCGGGCCCCAACGGCGTCATCACTGTCGAGTCCACGTACAAGCACGCATACGACTGCGACGTTGAATGCATCGAGTATGCCAAAGCTCTCGTGGAGGCCAAAACCCTCATCGTCAACCTCGACCGACTCGTTAGTGAAGCACCCGACTCCAAGCGTCGTGCCGGGACTTTCGAGCCCGTAGAGGCAGTCAAGCTCATCCCAGTCGGTCCACCGGCCCCAACGACAGAGCGCTGAAGGTCAGCGCCACCCTCGATAACAAATAGGAAGCCGTGCTCATCGACTTTCTCCGCACGAATGTCGATATTTTCGCGTGGAGTCCCTCAGACATGCCGAGCATACCGAGGGAAGTCGCCGAGCACGTCTTGGACATCCGGGTCGGCTCCAGACCAGTGAAGCAGCGCTTGCGCCAATTCGACGAGGAGAAGCGTAGGGCCATCGCCGAGGAGGTGCAGAAGCTTTTGGCGGCCGGATTCATCAAGGAAGTGTCCCATCCGGAATGGCTAGCTAATCCTGTATTAGTTAAGAAGAAAAATGGAAAGCGGAGGATGTGTGTAGACTATACCGGTTTAAATAAACCATGTCCAAAAGTTCCATTCCCATTACCTCGAATCGACCAAATCATTGACTCCACTGCGAGATGCGAGACCCTATCTTTCCTTGATGCATATTCCGGTTACCATCAAATCAAGATGAAAGAGTCCGACCAGCTCGTGACTTCTTTCATCACCCCATTCGGCATGTACTGCTATGTGACTATGCCATTCGGTCTCAGAAACACAAGGGGCACGTACCAGCAGTGCATGACCCAGGTCTTTGGCAAGCACATCAGGTGAATCATCGAGGCCTACGTGGACGACATCGTGGTCAAGTCTAGGAAGGCCAGTGATCTCGTCGATGACTTGGAAATAGCCTTCAAGTGCCTCAAAGAGAGGGGCATCAAGCTCAACCCCGAGAAGTGTATCTTCGGGGGTCCCCCGAGGCATGCTCTTAGGATTCATAATTTTGGAGCGTGGCATCGAGGCCAACCCAGAGAAAGTCTCGGCCGTAACCAACATGGGACCAATTAGAGACCTCAAGGGACTGCAAAGGGTACAGGATGTCTTGCGGCCCTGAGTCACTTCATCTCGCGCCTTGGTGAAAAAGGCTTGCCTCTGTACCGCCTCTTGAGAAAATCTGAACGTTTTTCTTGGACCCCCGAGGCCGAAGAAGCCCTTACCAAGCTCAAACCGCTGCTCACCAATCCTCCCGTCCTGGTGCCACCAACTAAGGGAGAGGCCCTCTTACTCTACGTTGTTGCGATGACCCAAGTGGTTAGCGCGGCCATAGTAGTTGAGAGGTAGGAAGAAGGACATGCTCTACCCGTCCAACGACCTATTTACTTCATCAGCGAGCTGCTCTCCGAGACTAAGACACACTACCCCCAGATTCAGAAGTTGATCTACGCCGTAGTATTGGCTCAGCGCAAGCTGCATCACTACTTCGAGTCCCACCCATTGACCATGGTGTCGTCTTTCCCTTTGGGAGAGATAATCCAGAACTCGGAGGCCTCAGGAAGAATAGCCAAGTGGGTTGTTGAACTTATGGGGGAAACCCTATCTTTTGCGCCTTGGAAAGCAATCAAATCCTAGGTCTTGGCTGATTTTGTGACTGAATGGACTGACACCCAGCTGTCACCTGCTCAAATCCAGGCGGAGTGCTGGACCATGTACTTTGACGGGTCCCTGATGAAGGCCGGGGTAGGTGCGGGTCTGCTCTTCATCTCGCCCCTCGGAGTACACATGCGCTACATCATCTGGCTTCACTTTGCCACTTCCAACAACGTGGTCGAGTATGAGGCCCTCGTTAACGGCCTGCATATCACCATCGAACTTGGAGTGTGGCATCTTGACGTATGGGACGATTCGCAACTTGTCATCGATCAAGTGATGAAGGAGCCGAGCTGCCATGACCCCAAAATGGAGGCGTACTGCAAGGCAGTACGTCGCCTAGAAGACAAGTTCGACGACCTCGAACTCAACCACATTGCCCGAAAATTCAACGAGGCCGCAGATGAACTGGCAAAGATGGCATCGGCGCGGGCCCCGGCTCCCCCGAACATCTTCGCTAGAGACCTCCACAAGCCTTCGGTCGACTACGTCTCGGCGGCAGAAGAGGGCCCACCGGTCGAGCCCACCACAGGGCCCGAGGCCCCCTCTGTCACCAAGACCCCTGCGGCCGAGCCCGAGGCCATGGAAATCAACACGAAGCCTCCTGAGGCCGACCAGGGTACGAACTGGCGAGTCCCATTCCTTGATTGCCTCATTCGAGGGGAGCTTCCTGTAGACAGGACCGAGGCCCGACGGCTTGCGCGATGAGCCAAAGCTTACGTCCTCAGTAATGACGAGTTGTACAGGTGAAGTCCATCTGGTGTCCTCCAGCTGATGAGGATATCACCGGCTTAGATATGACCATGCCAACCACTTCTATACCAAAGGTGAAACCATTCTATATGAGGTTTATCGTCCTGGTGTCATCCTACAACCCTAGGATGAGTCCCTAATGGACTCAACTTGATACACGGGCCATCGGCCCAAAATAGGGTGACGCAGCACCGTTGGTAGAAAAGATCTCGGTATTAAATTGTCTACTGCGCACGCATCTGATAGGATATAGGTATGAGTCCGGACCCATTGGAAAGTAGACTTGATAAGCTTTCCAAAAAGTGCTAGAACGTCCCAATCGGAGTCCGTATGAAGTCGTGGCAACCGTCGCAAGTTTGGACTCTTCTGTAGCCCGAATTGAACTTTCCAAAACGTGTTGGACTTGGACTCTTTGTTTCCTTGGATCCAATGTGACGTGGTGGCCTGGTGGAGAACGTTAGGAACACTTGGATTTGGTCCCCAATCAACTTCATTGACCATCCATGCTTTCCATATGCAATCTAACCCTTTCTTGATCCATGTAAGCAATTCTGAAAATGAAAACATACACACTTCATAGTGCAGCACCCATTCATCAAATGTAACAATGATAAATCTCATATAGAATGGTTTCACCTTTGGTATAGAAGTGGTTGGCATGGTCATATCTAAGCCGGTGATGTCCTCATCACCAGCGATGCATCGCCACCGAGGAAGGCCAGGCCCTACTACGGGACTTGCATGCGGGAGCCTGCGGGCACCATGCAGCGCCTCGGACGATCGTCGGAAACGCCTTTCGCCAAGGATTCTACTGGCCAACGGCGGTTGCTGATGCCACCTCCCGGCCAGTACTATGCACGACGGACGCACCTCCCGGCCCAAGCCCTCCAAACCATCCCCATTGTCGACGAAATATGGTCGACAGTCCACCGAGGGGGGTGCCCGTGGTGGTAGATGATCGGTAGAGGTGCGCGTAATCAGGAACCAGATGGTTACAGAGACACAAGACACACGATTTATACAGGTTCGGGCCACCGAGGTGGCGTAAAACCGTACGTCCTGTGTTCCGTTATTTGTATTGAGATGTTGTGGCCTGTTGTGAGGCCTGAGATCTGTCTCCTAGGGGACCCCTTCCTCTCCTTATATACTCGAGGAAGAGAGTTACAAGTAGAATAGTCTATTTGGTACTATTACAATAGTCTTGTCGTGCGCAGCACGTCTTTATCTTCTGGGCCAGGCCTTCTTGATGGTGCGGCCCATGTGCCATCTTGTGGTACCTAGGGGTCCATTCCCCCACAGCTAGTCCCCGAGCGTCTTGTATCCTTCGAGTAGCGCTGTCTTGAGCTTGTCAAAAGGATGTAAGGGGCTCAAGATAAAATTTGAAAAATATTTCCCCCGAAGTGTGCCCACTTTGACTCTGAGTCGAAAAGAGACATCGTCGTCCTTGTAGAATCGGAGGCGTTTGATCCAGTAGATCGAGCACATTCACCATAAGGTGAAGTGTGCCCACTTAGTCCTCGAGTCTGGTAGTAGGTGACGTAGGCACGTGGTGCCAGGGTCTAAAAAAGCAGTCTTCAGAATCAAAAATAGTGTGCACCGTCAGGTGCATCATACTAATGTAGTCCCCGAGCTTGCTGGAAGGCGAAGTATGAGCCTTGTAGCAAGGTCTAAAGAAAATAAATGTCCATCAACTGTATGCGAGCAAATCACATGTAGCTGAACAGGACGAGTCCCCGAGCACGAAGTGGTCTGGCGAGTCCCCGAGCACGAGCGTGGTCTGGCCAGAGTCCTCGAGCACCGTAGTGGTCTTGACGAGCCCCGAAGCATGAGCTCGTTGACCGAACTGTGTTCCTGAAAAATAAACATGCAGAGCGGTAGTACATGATGATGTACGAAATATATTGACCTCTCTGTAGGAGGTGAAGTAAACACTTGATGTTCGGTTGGCGATGAATTATACTTGGTGTAATATTCGAAAAATAACATTAGCTGTTTTTAGCCCTTTTGTTATGTAACGGCGTAGCGCGATGTATTAACCTGTCCTGGAGAATGCGCCAGCCCTGGGCTGACCAACATCTCGTAGCGCGAGGTACGGAACGCTGCCGCGCGTAGAGTGCCAGTGTTACCAGGGAGCGACTGCCGACTACCTGTAGCGCAGAGGGCGGACTCTCATGCACGCGTGGGGTGGAGCCGGAGACAATGCCGTCTCTGGGATTCTCAAGCAGGAAGGAAAACGTATCGGCGAACCGTTGTAAAAACTTATACATGTTTTGGATTTTATGTATGGAGAAAATTCGACGCGGAGCGCACCCTTAGGGTGGTCGGCAGAGGTGTACGATGATCGAAGAAATTTTCAATTAAAAATAATACTTAGCTTTATTGACGATCGGTGGGTGTAGTCGACGTGATGCGATGTTCGAGAGATGGCTTGACGTGGCTCGCTTGTGGCTCGGCGCGGCTCGCTCAACGGCTCGACGTGGCTCGCCGACGGCTCGTCCGTCTCGCTTGATGGCTTGCCGTGGCTCGTTTAAACAGCTTGGACGCTTCTTTTGGTAGCTCGTGCGGCTCGGTTAACAACTTGATTCGGACGGCTCCATATATTACATTCCCCCACACCCATTACATGGCCATTCCCCACACCCATTACATGGCCATTCGGCGTGTGGGGGCTGGACATGGTTGGGCCTCTGCAGAAGGCCCCCGGGGGCTACACCCACTTGTTGGTAGCTATTGACAAGTTCTCCAAATGGATCGAGGCTCGTTCGAACACCCGAATCAAATATGAGCAAGCGGTGTTGTTCTTCACTGATATCATCCATAGGTTCGGGATTCCAAATACCAACATCACCGACAATGGAACGCAATTCACCGACCACAAGTTCCTGACATTCTGCGACGACCACCACATCCGTGTGGCCTGGTCGGCCGTAGGACACCCTAGGACAAATGGCCAAGTAGAACGTGCCAACGGCATGATCCTACAAGGTCTCAAGCCAAGAATATACAACCGGTTGAAGAAATTCGGTAAGAAATGGCTTGCCGAACTCCCGTCGGTCATCTGGAGCCTGAGGAACACTCCGAGCCGAGCCACGGGGTTCACACCATTTTTCCTGGTATGTGGAGCCGAGGCCATCCTCCCCACTGACTTGGAATACGGCTCCCCGAGGCTACAAGCCTACAACGAGCAAAGTAACCGCACTGCCTGCGAGGACGCCCTCGACCAACTGGAGGAAGCCCGAGACGTCACGCTACTACACTCAGCCAAATACCAGCAAGCCCTACGACACTACCAAGCCCGCCGCATTCGAAGCCGAGGCCTGAAGGTGGGCGACCTGGTGCTGAGACTGAGGTAGAGCAATAAGGGCCACCACAAGCTGACCCCGCCATGGGAAGGGCCGTACATCGTCGCCCAAGTACTAAAGCCCGGGACCTACAAGCTAGCCAACGAGAAGGGCGAAATCCTCACCAACGTTTGGAACAAAGAACAGCTACGTCGCTTCTACCCTTAAATTCCCAAACATTGTACACATTTTTTCTCGAAATACAATAAGAAGCATTCTTTAGTTGTACTAATTTTTCAAGAAACCCTCCGAGCCCATCGGTAGGGGTTCGGCGTTACAATAACGCTATAAGGGAGACTCGGCTCTTCCTCTGCAGAACCGAGCCTCCCTCGCGGGCTAGAAGGAGGGGAACCCCCCTAAGTCCTAGACATCGTTTTTAGTCATTTTTTTGAAAAATTTCTACGCCAAACTCTCTCGCATACTCTGACAAATCGATTGTAAAAAACTTAAGGACCGAAAAGTTTGTCTCAAGGACAAAAGGCCGGCCGAACCTTGAGACGGCCTACACCTATGGACAACCGGATGCCGTCGATCGGCTCACCCGGTGTCATCCTGAACAGGCACTGCCGCCGAGCCATCAGCAGAAGCACCCTCCGGCGGTGGAAGGCCGCCACGACCACGGCCACCGTAAGACCGCGGCTACGCAACTTCTCTAGGGCCCTCACGAGCGGCTGCAACCTGGGTTGATCCGTCTTTGGGATGCCATGCCTCCACCTCTCCGGCTGGCTGTCCACAACCCGCCCGGTATAGGGGGGAAGCCCGCCGTCATCGTTGCGGAGGTAGAACCAGCCATGGTACCAGCCGTGGTTGGACGTCGCGAGCTGGGCCGGGATGTAGAGGGGCTGCCGGTGTTGGCGCACTTGGAGAGTGCAGCCGCCGGTCCTCAATGCCTTCCGTGTGCCCGCCGTGCCCGTCGGCTTGGTGGTGAGCCCCGCCCGAAAGAGGTGGAGCCACAGCTCCCAGTTGGGAGCAATACCCAAATACCCCTTGCAGACGGCAACGAAGATGGCCGCCTGCGCGATGGAGTTGGGGTTGAAGTTGTGGAGCTCCACGCCGTAGTAATGCAGGAGCGCCCGCATGAACCAGTCCACCGGCAAGCCGAGGCCGCGCTCGTGGAAGGTCACGAAGCTCACGACGTAGCCATCGCGTGGCCTCGGCTCCGTCTCGTTCCCCGGAGCAATCTACTCCGGCCTGTTGGGGTCGGTGATTGGGCGAAGGAGCCGTCGTCGACAAGCGACTGCAGCGTCGCCGCGGACACATCAGACGGACACTAGGGATCCACCTGGAGGACAACAGCGCCGTCGGCCATGGGTGCGGTGGAAAATGTGATGGCAGCGGTTAGGCGTTAGCTCTCTCCCTCTCTCTTTCTTCTCCCCGGCGCTCTCTCCCTGTATTCTTGGCAACCGCTCAAGGGCAGAGAAGGCGTATGCAGGCAGAAAAGGTAACAGGGGCAGAGCGCGGCGCGTCGCATATTTATAAGTGAGGAGAGAGGGCGAATGGGCAAGCGACGAATCCGGGAAAATTTTCCTCAGATTAGCGCAGTTAATGCGGGTCCGACAAAACCACCCAAGCGTCTGGCTTTTTCTCGCTAACCGTGCGTGCGCACAGTAATTTCCTGTCTGCGGACAGCACGTCACGTCGAACTGCAACAGTAGCAGGCGTCGTTTCGTCTCCCCGAGAAACCGCCTCAAAAGGCGCACCCGCCGTCGTCAGCCGATGGGAAGCGAATATTCCCTCCTGGATTCCTTCCAGATGAAGAAAAACAGGGCGGCGAGCCCTCTATGGTCCAGAGGTTCGAAGGCTGGCCCCTCAGAGGTTTTCGACAGCCGCCACAGGACGAACAGAGTCAGGGATGACCACGTGCGAGCCCGTAGATGGCCGAGGCCCAAGCAAGCAGTTGCTTGGGATGCCCTAAGTCGTGTCCGAGACCGCAGGGAGGTCTCTGAATGGGATCCCACCGTAGGGAGGCACCGAGCCCCTGGGGCAAATAGAACGGCCCTGGGACCCACTAGGGAAGCCCTCTGGTACTTTTGGAGTGCGTCTCTGGACCGCTAGCCGACCCCTATTGAATGGGGCACGGGCCTCCACTTGGACTTACCCGTTAACAGCTCATCGGAGGTGTCACTGCTAGCCCACCGAGGGTAGCCTGGCATACTCCACCCCTCCTTCCGAGCGAAAAGGATGCGTGAGGGTCGTACAAAAAAGACAGGGAAACTCCTGACCGCCCTCTTGCTCGAGCAGAGGCTTCGGGGCTCTTCCTGCGACCAAGCCGAGACCCAGCGACCCAAATTCGCACACGGTCCCTTTATAGACGTACCTCTTCCATGACTAGGGGACTCGGGGGCTCGGCAAACCCGATAAAACCCCTCACTCAACAGGAAAAAAGCCCCTAGAGGAGTAACCCACTCCTCCAGGACCTCGGGGGCTACACCCGGCGGGTGCGCTCACGCGCACCCACCAAAACCTCGAGTATGAAACACAATCCCGACAGGGGCTGCCGCGAGCCAAGTCTCCTAAAAACCTCAGGAAGAGCGCACGCACTCTCCCTGAGGCTCGGGGGCTACTGTCGGGTACCATAAAAAGGGGTACCCTAAGCTAGAACCGAAAAAATTGCTTAGACCTTGTAAATATCAAAGCCAAAACAAAACCGCGGGCAAACCTCCCGCCTCATCCAAGGCCCAGCTGGACCACCCTGCCCACCTCGAACAATACCCAGGCTTGCCCGGAGCGGGCTCGGCCCAGAACGGTGCCTCGAGGCTTCGGACGAGGTACTGATTCTCAGACTCGCCCGAGGCTCCACACCATGAGTCCGATGAGCGCCCATATACCGATTCACCCGAGGCCGGCTTGGCATCAACGCCGTCACTGCCGCCTTGACCGACTTCTCTGACGGGACATCACATCCAGTTAATGTGTTCAACCACTCCCACGACGTCAGCCGCACGTCGGCACGGTACAGCGGAGTGGCCAATGAGATGGGAGTCACATCGACGCCACGCCACCCGAGATAGGATGGGGCAAGGGTTACCGGCCGCTGTGCTCTGCACTGTGCCCACTGCTGACACCCGTGCTGCACTATGCTGCCTAACCCCTGCTCAGTAATTATTACCAAGGATAGCACAGCGTGGAAAGTCATGTCCGGGTCCCTGTAGCCTCGGAATTGACGTGCAAGACCAACTGCTCCCTCCGAGCCTCGGCTATCCGCTTCCGGGCTCCCGTAGCCTCGGGACTTGCGCCTGCTGAGCCCCCCCACAATGGCTCAGCCTCTGCACCAACTGGGCCTCGGCTCTTTATGTTGTCAACGCGCTGGGACCAGCACATCGCCCACAATGTGCGCCATGTCCTGTGCCAGGCTACGGGAGCTCCCACGTCATACACAGGGTCTAGCTCCTGTAGCCTCGGAATCATAGTACCCGCGCCGTCGCATCGACCCGGCCTCGGCTCTTCGCGCCGGTCAAGCGTACAGTGACCGGCACGTCTCCAACAGAAGAGGGCACGCCTGCCGGGCCACCACAGGAGTTCCCACGTCGCATAGGATCAGGCATGACTGGCGCATCGCTCCAGTGCACCGAGGACCAAGACCACTCCACCGACTATGCTGCCACAGTGATGAGCTACAGGGCTCAGACATGCCTCCTTTGTTGAAGGACGCCACGTAGCAAACATTGTACAGCCCCTACGCCCCCCTTGCAACTATAAAAGGGAGTGGCTAGGGCCGCTTCGAGGGACGATCGAGGATACATCTCCATTACGCACGCACTCCTTCACTACGAGGGATCAACATCTCAAGCAACCCACACTACTCCCCATAGAGACTTGGGACTAGCCCCCTCTCTCGCCTGGCTTGTAAACCCCTACTACAAGCACCATGGTGCAAGGAATACAAGATCGCTCTCTCGCAGACTGGCCGTAGGGCACCCGTTGCCTGAACCAGTATAAACCTTGTGTCTCTTTGCATCACCATCCGGGATTAGGGGCACGCAGTATAATTTCACTTGTTGGTTGAGGGCCCGCCGGTCCAAAACACCGACACATTGCCTCCGTCACCGGTGTCGTGAATGCCCGCGGTGACACCGACATCGAGCACCTTCAAGATGTCGAGGTGCGCATCCGGGAAATAGCTTCCCACGGCGTTCGTAACGGTGCCGTGCATGCATTGGCTGCTGCTCAGTTCAGGGACGGAGCAAATCCTGTCAACACCCTCTCCCCCAGCTTTGTCGAGGAACGATACCATGCTGGTTATGATGAACTGGTTACAGAATTCGTTCCTCTTGGTAATGCAGTGGCAGACACCAACCCGGCCGAGGATATCATTAGCAAAGTGTTCCTCGTCCCTTAGTTTAAACTTAGGGTTATATCAATAAAAATTCTTCTTTTGCTGATGCATATTGTTTATAAATCCTGAAATGTGTTTATGTCTGTATTTTTGCTCTAAAGGCGATGTGTATCGCATCGGCTGTTGCTCTTGATCAAAGTTGCTCTTTATTTTCCACTAGAGGCGATACTCATGTATCGGCTATTAGAGCCTGATGCAGCATGGCGATCGGCTATAGTAAATCTACCCAAATGCTAGGGTGATATTTCTTGAAAAATTTTCCATTGATTGCTCTAGAAAACTTCTGTCCTTTCAAAGTTTCATAGAAGTAAGCATTGCCTGGAGCACTCCGAGTAATCCGATAGGGCCCTTTCCAATTTGGTGACCATTTTCCATATTTGCTATCTTTGGTCCCAATTGGCAAAATAACTTTCCAAACTAGCTCTCCATCATTAAACTTCTTTTCTCTTACCTTCTGATTATAATATTTAGCGATCCTGAGCTTATGAGCTTCGATGTTCTCTAGAGCCTTTAGCCGATGAAAATTTAAATCATCCAAATTATCTATCATAAGGTTTTTATAATCATCTGCTTTCAATTCATCTTACTACAATACCCTTCTTGATCCGATGTTAATTTCCCAGGGCAAAACAGCCTCATGTCCATAAACCAATTCATACGGTGAGCACTTAGTAGATCCATGACAAGACATCCGATAAGACCAAAGAGTCTCATTAAGAATTGTATGCCACTTTCTTGGATTCTCATTGATCTTTTTCTTGATTAACTTGATTAAAATCTGATTTGATGCCTCTGCTTGCCCATTGGCTTGAGCATAATAAGGAGATGAATTCATTAACTTAAAACCTGTACTGGCAGCGAAATCTTCAAATTCTTGAGATGTAAACATCTTTCCTTGATCAGTTGTTATAGATTGAGGGATCCCAAATCTGTAGATAATGTGTTCTTTGATAAACTCAATCATATTAGCTGATGATGCCACTTTTAGAGGAATAGCTTCAACCCATTTGGTAAAATAATCAGTTGCCACCAATACAAACTTATGCCCTTTACTAGATGAAGGATAAATTTGACCGATCAGATCTATTCCCCAACCTCTAAACAGCCATGGTTTCATTATTGGATTCATAGCCGATGCTGAAGATTTTTGCACATTGCCAAACTTTTGACAGTCTTGACATCCTTTATAATATTTGAAATAATCTTCCAACATAGTCGGCCAAAAATATCTCGCTCTCCTAATCATCCACTTCATTTTGTGAGCTGATTGATGTGCACCACAAACACCTTCATGGATTTCTCCCATCAACACTTTCGCTTCTTCTTGATTGAGGCATTTGAGTAGCACACCATCGATTGTTTTGTAATATAGCTAATCATCAAGGAGAACAAATTTAATGGCTTTATACCTCAACTTTTTAGATACCCGTTGTGATGGCTCTTTCAGATATTTGATAATCTCAATCCTCCAATCATCAACCTCATCAGCAATATCATTATTTAATACTTCACAAATTTGCCGATACCCAGAAGCACTTTGAGCCAATCTGTTAGCTTCTTGATTATGACTTCTAAGAATATGCTTAATCATAACAGAAGAAAAGTAATCAAGCAATTTACGGCAATCTTCGTAATATTTCCTCAAAATATCATCTTTGCATTCATATAGGCCGAGTAATTGATTTATAATTAACTGAGAATCTCCAAAGATTTCAACAGCCTCGGCCTTAACCTCATACAGAAGTTGAAGTCCCTTGAGAATAGCTTCATATTTAGCTTGATTATTGGTAGACATTGGCTTTATAGAGAAAGCAAACTCAAAACTTGCTCCGATAATGCCAATTCCACCACCTTGTTTGCAAGTTGATCCATCAAAGAATAAAGCCCAAGGTGTTATCTCTACGAACTTGATCTCCTTTTCATGATGATGAGTAATGAAATCAGCTATTACCTGTCTTTTAACTGCTTTAGCCGATTCTTACCTCAAATCAAATTCTGATAGTGCAAGAATCCACTTTCCAATTCTCCCATTCAAATAGGCATCGACAACATATGTTTGATAACATCATATTTAGATACCACTGTGCACTCAGAGCATAATAAATAATGTCGAAGCTTGGTGCAAGAAAAATACAAGCATAGACATAATTTTTCAACAGGAGAATACCTAGTTTCTGGATCCAAAAGCCTCCTTCTTAGATAAAATATCACTCTTTCTTTTCCTTCAAATTCTTGCATCAAAACCGATCCAATTGTATGGTCATCGGCCGCTACGTACAATTTAAAACGCTTACCTTTTTGAGGAGGAATTAAAACTTGTGGAGATTTCATATATTCCTTGATCTCCTCAAATGTCTTTTGTTGTTCGTTACCCCACTTGAATTCTTGATCAGCTTTCAATTTTAACAATACAGAGAACGACAAAATTTTAGCTGATAGGTTTGATATGAATCTTCTGATAAAATTAATCTTGCCGATCAAAGATTGCAACTCAGTTTTAGTGGTTGGTGGCACAGCTTTATTAACAGCATCCATGCTTTTCTGGCCAATTTCAATTCCCTTTTCATGCCCCATGAAACCTCTGAATTGTCCAGCTGAAACTCCAAATGCACACTTATGAGGATTCGTTCTTAGCCCATTCTTTCTCGCACAATCTAAAGTTCTTCTCAAATCTTGGAGATGTTCCTGATATCCCTTAGATTTCACCACCACATCATCAATATATATTTTGACTATTTTGACGATCAACTCATGAAAAATATAATTCATAGCTCTCTGATAAGTTGCACCGGCATTTTTGAGACCAAAAGTCATTACTATCCACTCATACAATCCCAAAGCACCAGGACACCTGAAAGCAGTCTTATGGATGTCTTCTTCTGCCATAAAATTTGATTATATCCTGCATTATCATCCATAAAACTGATTACTTTGTGTCCCACGGCTGCATTGACTACCATATCAGCAACTGGCATTGGGTAACCATCCATTGAAGTAGCCTTGTTTAAGTCCCTGAAATCAATGTATACTCTCATCTTTCCATTCTTTTTGTATACAGGGACTACACTTGATATCCACTCTGCATATCGGCACTGCCGTATAAATTTAGCCTCATATAATCTAGTAATTTATGTTTTTACATCTACCATAACTTCAGCTTTGATCCTTCTTGGGGCTTGCTTGAACGGCCGATATCCAGGTTTGATCGGCAAACGATAGTCCACTAATTTCCGGTCAAGACCAGGCATCTCATAATATTCTCAAGCAAAGCAATCTTTATATTCTTTTAATAAAGCTATCAACTCTTTCTTATACTCAGGATCTAATTTAGCACTAATATACGTCGGCCTTGGCTTATCACCAGGTCCAATATCTACTGCCTCTAACTCATCAGCCGACATAAATCCTTTACCCATCTTGCCTTCATCATCGTCAATCAGAGAATCCATTAATAAAAACTTTCAGAGCCGACTGCTTGTATCGGCTGTTGATCATCCTCAAAAACTTTGATGATGTCTCCTTCATGAATCTTTCTAGAGAAACATTCCACTCCATCAAAATTCCATTCATCTGGACTGACATATGCAATGCTAACTGATGAATCCCCTCGAACTATTTCAACTGTATCACCAATCCATTGGATCAAGCTCTGGTGCATTGTAGAAGGAATACAACAGTTAGCATGAATCCAGTCCCATCCAATGAGTATGCTATATGTCCCTTTCGCATCAATAACAAAGAAAGTAGTTGGCAAACTCTTGCTTCCAATTGTTAACTCTACACAAACTGCCCCCTAGTTATTGATGCCTTTCCACTGAAATCTGTCAACCTCATATCTATTGGGCACAAATCTTTAGGCTTCTTACCAAGCTTTCTGAAGGTACTATAGGGCATTAGATTGACAGTTGCACCTCCATCAACTAGCATCTTAGTCATTGGTCTATCATCAATAAAACCTTTCAGATAAAGAGCCTTTAAGTGCAGATATCTTTCTGGCTTCTCAAATGTAGCACTCTCTGCTTGATAGATCCACTGAGCTATAGCCACATCATTATCTAAATCTTCAATTTCTTGCCCTGTAGCTCTAAACTCAGTAGGTAGCATGAAAGCTCTCCTATCATAGCTGATGGTTTACCTTTGCCCTTATCGGCTATTTGCATGACTTGCCAAATCTTGGGTTTCTTTCTTGCTTCTTGCAACTCATTATTCCTTAGACATTGAACCCTTCTTTTTTGGCTTTTGGTTAGCCCTCCTGGGCACCATTGATCTTCTTGCCAAACATACCCTTCTTCTTCTTCATAATCTTCCATGTCCTGATCAGCCATATCTTGATCGACAATTCTCTTTCCAAGCCGATCATGAACATTGTCGATGTTTTACCACCGATAGCCTGCCACGGGGGTACCCGGGACAGTTGTTTGGGCTTCGGCGAATAGTGGAACTCGGCGGTTATGCAAAGAGACTCACGATTTATACTGGTTCAGGCCCTTGACTTGGTCGAGTAATAACCTTACGTCCAGTCGGCGTTAGCCTATTTGCATCGTGTTGCTTTGAGTATTCGGTGTGCGTTGTTTACAGGTGAAACCCTTAGCAGCCCTTTATAGTCTAGGTACTGCAGAGGGTTGTTTGAATACTACTCGGATACAAGGTTAGAGTCCTAAGCTACGCTTCGAGTGTCTTTCCTTGTACAATCCGAATTGTAGGTTTGCTTCTACACGTTGCTTTTGCTCCATGTCATCTTGATAATTGGGCCGTGAGCCTTATTATTAAGGCCCACTTCCCTGTAGTATGGTCTATGGGGGGCCCAAAGGGTTCCCCATTGACAAGCCCCGAGCATTTCATGATTGAGCTTCGAGGGCCGGGTTGTTGTAGACTTGATCCGGGTTCTTCTTGAAGTGAAATCTTGAGATGGTCTTCTTGCTGTCTTATGTGCACTTTTTGCGAAAAAGTGCACTCAGTGAGTGTATCCCCCGAGCCTCTTGCTATTTGGTACAAAAAGCTGGAGGGTCTTGATATTTTCCGTGTTCTTTTCTTGAGTGCAGCGGGTGCAATTTTGTAAAACTTGCACTCACTGAGTGTAGCCCCCGAGCCTCTTGTTTTTTGGTACAAAAAGTTGGAGGGTCAAGGAGTTGAAAAATTTGATCTAGTGTGGTGGGTACTTAGCAGCCCCCGATCCTTCTCCGGGTTATTTTTTGTTGAAAAGAAGCCGGTAGAAGGGTCTTGACTTGTATTCCTCTGGTCTTTATCTTTTGTTGTTCATGGGTGGGTTCTGTATACCCACGAGTGGATTCCTTCTTGTGATTTTGTCATTTTGCTGCCAGGAATCCTGGCAGGAATCTCACTGTTTGCTTTTGTTGTTTTCCTTTTCTTTTTCTCGTGATCCTTGGCTTGGTATGCCCTTGACTTGCTATAAATTTCTTCCTGGTGGTTTGCATTTTTGCTTTGAGTAGGAAAGAGTTTTGAGTCCCCTTAGTGTCTTTGATCTATGGATATGCTGGTGTGCGAGGTTGAGCAGCCCCCGGGCTTCTGCTCTATCTGTCTTTTAATCTTCGGGCTATCACTGTTGCCGGTCCTGGGTTGGCAGATGTGGTGCGCTCCACTTTCTTGGCGGTCAATGTTTGCACCTAACTCCTGCTGGCTGACCCTGAGTTGGAGGTGACCATATCGGTGTGCTCGTCCAGGATGTGGCTGTCTCCCTGTCCGCAACCCAGGATTTGCTTGATCCTTTGTAGTTGTAATGTATCCGGGTTGTTTTTATTCTGCTAGGCATTAACCAGGGTCCTCTTGTTCTTTACCACGGTGATTCTATCATGGCCTTGGTTTTGTCTTGTATTTTGTGACTTGTGGTCTTTTGTAGTAGTCGAATTCCTCAGGGTTCCTTATCATAGTATTTAGAGACTCCTTCTTGTTGTCATTCTGTAAACCGTGTAATCTTGTATCCTTGTAATTGAGAAGATGAATATATTCCCTTGCTCTGATTTGCCCTGATGCTTGCTTTTCCTGTGATGATGCGTTCTTTTCTGAATTCCGGGTTGTTTCTTTGGCTGATCCTTGCTGCTGTCAATCTGGTTGTTTGAAGAATTTAATGCATGTCCTCATGGGTTGTACTGTTGTTGTGGAATATTCTTTTGGATATGCTTTATTTTGTATTGCAGCTGTCCTGGGTATGCACTGTTCCCTCATGGTAGTCTAGTCATGCCTGACTTTTACTGTAGTTCTTGTGACTCATCAAGATTGTCCTTTTGGAATCTTTTTTCTCCATGGACTTGGTGTATGTGCACCTGTTTTTACTCTATAAATACTTGTCGGTCTGATGCTTCTCTGTTCTTATCTCGTTTGTAGTCTTATCTCCATTTTCTTGTAGCCATGTATATTATAGTTTGCGAACATGATGAGCCCCGGGCTTGTTCTCTTTCTTTTATCTCTTCTGCTGGTAAATGGTGTAGGTCTTGTGATAGAGATTAGTAGCAGGCTAATCTTGGGGTGGTATTTAGCTGTAAGGGGCATTCAGGAAAATGGTGTAGGACTTGTGATGTAGGTGGTGCATGTTGCGCTGCCTAATCTTCCAGTGCCTGCCCTCTATCCTTTTTGCTCTCCTTACAGTGATGATTGGCGCGTGGTCCGGCTTGTTCTTCGACAGTCCATTGTAGCTCAGCCATTGCTCTGTCTTCTGCTGTGTCATTGTGGCTCAGTTCGGTGCAGATCAGCACGTGTTGGGAGGTGGTGCCAGGTTCTTCCATATTGGCGTATTTATTGTTGTCAATCTTGGATGACTTACGGGTGTTGCCTCTGCCATCTATAGCAATCTGGATGTGTGTCTTTCCTTTGGAGAAAAGTACGTCCGGGTTGTTTTATCCTGCTTGGCAATATCGAATCTTGGGTGCAGTGGGTTGCAACCTCGAATTCCACTGGGTTCTTTGCTGCCACTCTAGAATGATTTCCTTTGCTTTCTTTGTTGAATTTATCAGATCTTGTACTCTGTTGTAATCTCAATGTTCTTCCAATCAGAGAAATAATGAATAAGATTGTTTCTGTTGGAGGCCGAGTTGTCTGTTACTGTATCCGAGTTCTTTTCTGTATATGCATGCTTTGGCTGTAGTATAGTGTTGTTACCGACTTGTTGTACCCCTTTTTCAGCATTATTTTCTTGTGAATGGTTCGTTTTGGTATGTGACCGTTGTGATCTGAATGGACCGTTGCTTTCCTTTTCCGTTGTGTGTGCCATTGATTGCGGAACGGTAATTTTTGGTAACCGCATCACTTGGGCCATATGGGCCGCGTATTTTTTCCCCTCATAAAAATAACTACCCTGTTACTGTTGGCTCCACCTACCTTTGCGGTGAAAAAATTCCCCAACCTCCTTTTGCTGAAAACCCTAGCCTTGCATCCGCCATAGCGATTCCGGCTCTCTGCTGCTGCTGATGTCCTCTGTTCGCATTTGATGGTGAAGAATAACAAGGGCAAGGGCAAGCTTGTTGATCAAGAGAAGACCCTCAAGCAGATTGACAATCCTGAGTTCATGGCTATGAGGCGGATGCAGAAATAGTTCCCGAAGCCGTCGACGCAGGAGGCGGAGCTGGATCTGCTTGTTGCCTATGGGCTTATTCAAGAGAAGTTTCTTTCCAATTTCTTGCCGCCTGGTGAGCATGTGATTCCATCCCCTTCTCCTGATCAATCTGTCTTGTTTATTCCTTTTGTGCGGGCGGGGCTCTGTTTTCCCCTGTCTGGTTTTTTGCTAGAATTTCTTGAACCTTACCAGATTCAGCTTCACCATCTTACCCCAAACAGGGTTCTTTTTTCTTTCTGCCTTCGCACATCTTTGCGAAGTTTTTATTAGAATCCCGCCTTCTCTGCTTCTCTTTCGTTATTTCTTTCGCATGTGACTTTCTGACGGCAAGAATCCCCCTTTTTTGGCTGCTGTCTCCTTCAATCTCGTCAGGGACATAAGGAAACTTTTCCTTCTTTCACTCTTTCTGATTCTGTCAAGGACTGGGCCGAGAAGTGGTTCTATGTCCCAAAACCGGCCCCTTCTTTTTCTTCTGATCTTTCTTCTACTCCGAGTTCTCTTCCTATTTGGAAGGACAAGCTTTTTTCTTCCGAGCTCAAGGCTCTTAAACCCTTGCTTGCTCGAGTTAGCCAGCTTAAGCAGGCTGGCTTGACTGGTAATGGGATTGTTGCCAGTTTTTTGCGCCGCCAGGTTCAACCTCTTATGAAGAGGGAGAATCTTGACTTTGAATCTGAGGGATTCTTCTCGGCTTATCCTTGATGCCGAGTTGCCTGAGGAAATTGTTCTTGAATGAATGAAGAGAATTCTCAGCAACGTGACTGCGATGCCAGCCTTGGTTGCGGAGTATGATGCTGCTCACCCTCCTCCTCAGGTATGGTTTTTGCTCTTTTCCGGGTTCTTTTATATTGGGTTCTGATCTTGTGCTGATTTTGTCTCTTTTTCGCAAGGCTATTGTCGGGCTTTTGAGCTCATCATCCCTACTGCTGCTGCTGATGATGATGTGGCCGAGGAGGAGGCCAAAGAAGATGAAGATGATGTTATTGCCACTGCTGGCAACGTGACCGAGGCTGCCATTCCAGGACCGGGTTCTTCTTCCACTAGGTTGTTTACTGGCTTGTTTGAAGGTCAAAACTCCTATGTTGAGTATGTTCCTGATCCTCAAATTGCTCAATATATCTTGTCATCTAGGAAGCGGAGGTCAGAGACCGCTGCTAAGCAGACTTTGCGCAAGAGGCGGCGTTCGACCAGTCAGAGTGCTTCAACAGGTAATGTTCTCGTAGGTGAGCTTGTGCTGAGCCTTTCCCGAGTTGTTTTCCTAGCTTTGTTTCGATTTGTCTTGCTAATCCGAGCTCTGTTTGTTGCTTTGATAGATGGTCATTATGTTATTGTGTATGAGGGGGAGTCTGACGATAACATCCCCTTAGCCTTCGTCCGTAAGTCTTTTGTTTTAGATAAACCTTTGTGTTGTGCTTCCTGTGTTGATTCTCTTAGTGATAGAGTTCTTTAATATGCAGTCGCAGGCCGGCAGCTTGTGCCCCTAGTGTGACAGTTGCGTCTGCTTCTGTCCCGTCAGCCGTCCCTCTTTTTTCTTCTGGGATGGCTGATGATGATTTGTTTTCTATGCCACTTCCCGACTTCACTTTCTCGGAGGTGGTCGGCGACTTCAAGAAGGTCATCAAGTAAGTCTTTCTTCTTGATTTCTTGATTCATTTTTCGATATCTTGCTTTGTTCTTGATGAGTTTGGGTTCTTTTGTTGCAGGCCTTCTGAAGATGCCACTTCTTCCCTAGCCCCTGATGCTGGGAAATCTTTACAAGAATCTGCTGCTGGTGAGTTTTTGTTCTGTCTTCCCTTTGCTTTTTGGTCCTTTTCAGTCTGTTTTTTCTGAAAAAATTTGTACTTCTTTTGTAGCTTCTTCTCCACGTGTTGTTTCACCTGAACCACGTGTTGAGAAGCAGAATGTCGGGTCCCTGGTGTCCTCTCAGGAGGAGCACCGGGTTGTGGATAGTCCCTCGAGCATTTTTGCTGCTGCCCGTCTGCCGCCTGGGTCGTCTCTGTTGGACTCCCTCGAGGCTGCTGCTCGAGTTGATGAGGTAGTGGGTGAGGGTTCTGACAACCACCCTCCCCCTGCTTCTGCTGCTGATGTTGGTCGGCCCTCAACATCTGGGCCGACTACTCTTCTGTTAACTCGGTCAGGAGAGGAGATGGCTCAGCTTGGCCGTGTTGAACGGCTAGCCGAGTTGGTTTCTTCTTGGGAATCTTTCCCTGGTACTTATGGTGCCAAGCTCAAGGTAACAAAGCTTTTTTGCTTATTTATCTTGATTTCTTTTTTATTGTTGCTTTTTCATCAGATTTCCTTCTGCAGGCTTTATTTGATGATCAGGATCTCTTGTTTGGTCCTCAAGAGATGCAATCTGCTGCTCTCATTGAGGTCAATCTGAAGAATGCTGAATCCGAGTTGGCCCGGGTTCATGCCGAGCTGGCTCAGGAGAGGGAGCAGCGTGGAGTTATGGAGGCTGCCCTCAATGCAAAGGTTGTAGATGCTGAGTCGGTGCACCAATCTGTTTTGCAGGCTGTAGCTGAGGCTCAGATCGAGAATTCTGACTTGAAACGTGATCGAGCTGGTGAGTTGCTTTAAATATAATTGTTTTTCCTGGGTTCTTCCTTTTGCTTTTTTTCTTCCTCTGACATGGTTGTTCTTTTCCAGCTCTTGAGAGGGAAAAAGAAGCTTGGTTGAAGGAGCGGGAGGAGATGGTCAATACCCTCCGCACCTCTGAAAATAATGCTGAATCTGTAAGTGCTTTTGCTGACCAGAGGTTGAAAGAGGCCCAAGATTTGTTTGCTCAGGCCGCGTTAATTCGATCTGGAGCTGATCATGATCTTATTCAGGCGATGAAGTCAGTACAAGACTTGCAGAGGAAGTTGACGGCTGCCCAAAATCAATTCCGGGCTCTTTATGCAGCTGTCACTCCTGTGATTGCTTTTGTTTGCCGGCGGGAGGACAAGGAGCTGGGCCTTGGAGGCATAATACCGGTGCTTTCTTCTTGGTTTTATGATTTTGTGAAGGGTGGCTTCCACCGGTGCATCAACAATGTAGTTTCATATGTCCGGGTTGTTGCCCCTGATGCACCTCTTGAGCAGATCACTGAAGCTTCCGTAACGGCTGAGTTCTCAAGACGGTGGGAGGAGGCCAAAGTAGAGCTTAGTGGTCTATCAGACCAAATTCTTGATCAAATGAATGTACTTCCTCCTTCTCCGTCTTCTTGAACAGATGTGTAAAGTCAACTTTCTTTTGATGTCCTTGTAATATACTTTGTCTCTGAATTTTTAGGATGTGAGCAGGCTTCGCCCTGCCTTCTTTTTTGATTTATATTTCCTTTATTGATATAGGCTTCGATAGCGCTCTGTGCCTTGTCATAGTTTGTTCCTTTCTTGGAACAAAGTAGTTGATTGCACCCTTTCTGGGTAGACTGCCGGGTAGTAGAAATGATTGCGCCGCTCTTGGAGCGACGTAGTCGATCGTACCATTCTTAGGGTAGGCGACTAAGTTGTAGAAATGATTGCGCCGCTCTTGGGGCGAAGTAGTCGATTGTACCGCTCTTGGGGTAGTTGACCGAGTTGTAGAAATGATTGCGCCGCTCTTGGGGTGAGGTAGTCGATCGTACCGTTCTTGGGGTAGGCGACCGAGTTGTAGAAATGATTGCGCCGCTTCTTTGGCGAAGTAGTCGATCGTACCGCTCTTGGAGTAGGCGACCGAGTTGTAGAAATGATTGTGCCACTCTTGGGCGAAGTAGTCGATTGTACCACTCTTGGGGTAGTTGACCGAGTTATAGAAATGGTTGCGCCACTCTTGGGGCGAGGTAGTCGATCGTACCGTTCTTGGGGTAGGCGACCGAGTTGTAGAAATGAGTGCGCCGCTCTTTGGGCGAAGTAGTCGATCGTACCGCTCTTGGGATAGGCGACCGAGTTGTAGAAATGATTGCGCCGCTCTTAGGGCGAAGTAGTCGATCGTACCGCTCTTGAGGTAGGTGATCGAGTTGTTTTTGGCCGTTGGACGTCAGTCATACCATCTCCATATGGTTGAGTGACAAAATTGCCCGTATAGCACAACCGTTTCTAGGTTGGCTGTTAGCAGGGCTGCCCCTTTTATCCCCAACCTGATTACGGGTTGGTTTGTCGGTTCGACAGGTCTGTCAGTCGTACCATCTCCATATGGTCGAGTGACTAATATTTGTGCTTGCTTGGATCTCCATACCCAAGTAGCTTTTTGGCCGTTGGCCATCAGTCAAACCATCTCCATATGGTTGAGTGACAAAATTGCCGATGTAGCGCAACCGTTTCCGGGTTGGCTGTTAACAAAGCTGCCCCTTTTATCCCCAACCCGATTATGGGTTGGTTTGTCGGTTCGACAGGGCTGTCAGTCGTACCATCTCCATATGGTCGAGTGACTAATATTTGTGCTTGCTTGGATCTCCATACCCAAGTAGCTTTTTGGCCATTGGTCGTCAGTCAAACCATCTCCATATGGTTGAGTGACAAAATTGCCCGTGTAGCGCAACCGTTTTCGGGTTGGCTGTTAACAGAGCTGCCCCTTTTATCCCCAACCTGATTACGGGTTGGTTTGTCGGTTCGACAGGGCTTATGATTGTTTTGAAATCTTATTTGAAGAACTCTTCTTTATTTCTTTTGAATATTGAGTACAGTATGCTTTGCTAATTGTAGAATCTCTTGAGTTGGCTAATATGCCACGTATTCCCTGATCACTAAAACCCTGATCACTAAAACCAGGGGACTACGAAGGCATTACGAGTAATAACCTTACGTCCAGTCGGCGTTATCCTATTTGCATCGTGTTGCTTTGAGTATTCGGTGTGCGTTGTTTACAGGTGATACCTCAGCAGCCCTTTATAGTCTAGGTACTGCAGAGGGTTGTTTGAATACTACTCGGATACAACGCTTCGGGTGTCTTTCCTTGTACAATCCGAATTGTAGATTTGCTTCTGCACGTTGCTTTTGCTCCGTATCATCTTGATGATTGGGCCGTGAGCCTTATTATTAAGGCCCACTTCCCTATAGTATGGTCTATGGGGGCCCATAGGGTTCTCCATCAACAAACACTTTCTATTTTTAAGTGCCAATCCATACCTCCATGACTCATACGTTCATGTACAGATCGGCAGTTGGCTTTAGCTTGTCTATACTCCCAATACTGATCACTGCATTCAGGTGAATTGTTGAGAGTATGCAATTTCAAGCCTTCATTCCAGCAATGTCTGAAGAAAGGACAATTCCAATGATATTCATTTTGTTCTCTTACCCTACTTTCCTCATCACGGTAGCGCCTATATTCTTCTTCTTCAAGCCACTCTTGGTATTCTCTCTCTTGCTGGAGTTGATTCTTCTCTTTCTGATGTTGCCATTTGTTTAGTAAAATTCGAGAAGTGGGACGTCTACGCATTTCACCAGCTTTAGATGTCTCAGGCTGATCATATTGGCTATTTTGCTGATCCTATTTCATCTTGATTTCTTGATACTGCTTAGCCGATATTTGCCTCTCAGAATCAACTGTTCCAGCCTTCTTGGCTCTCTCTGAGGTAAGTACTTTGAAGTTCCTTTTCGAAAAAGATGAGGCGACCATATTCATGGGGAAAGGATGGCCCTCTATATCCATATTACCTTTGTTCTTTTCCAATCCTATTCTGCCTTTTTCAATAGCTTTCTGAATAAGCTATCTGAAGACTCTGCAGTCATTGGTAGTATGGGTAGTAGAATTGTGGTATTTGCAATACCTCTTCCTCTTGAGTTCTTCAGCCGAAGGTATTCTATAATTACCTGTTAATTTGATTTGACCTTGCTCAAGCAGGTAATCAAAAATCTTATCGGCTTTGCAGATATCAAAGCTATACTTCTTATCACCTTTATCATCAGCTGTTTTAGCCCAAGGTATATATTCTGCATGCTTCCAAGCCCAATCAACAGTAGCGATTTCTTCACTCTTTTTATCACTTTCACTTTCAATTTCTTCAATGACTGGATCAAATTCAATACCAACCTTTGAAACTTTTTGTGGTTTGCTGAAGCATGAATATCTGTATTGTGCTTCAATGCTAGCTACCTTTTTAGCTAACATCCCAAGATTTGAATAGTCAGTACCGATCTTTTCCCTAATTGCTAGCAGCAAACCTCGAATTGCAATACTAACCACCTCTGATTCCGAGAGTGTCAAAGAATAGCATTGATTTCTAACATCTCTGAACCTTTGAAGATAATGACTCCCAGATTCAGTATTCCCTTGCCTGACATCGACTAAATCTGCAATGATCTTTTCTGTCACTCCTGAATCAAAGTATTGATAGAATTTGGACTCTAGATCCTCTCATCCCACAACAAAATCATATGGTAGAGATGCAAACCATGAGAAGGCTGGTCCAGATAGAGACAAAGGAAAGAACCACACTTTGAATGCCGGTTCATCAGCTAATTCCCCAAGCTGAGCCAAGTATTGACTGATGTGCTCCATTGTTGATGTTGACCCATTCCTAGTGAATTTAACAAACTCAGGCAATTGATACCGTGGAGGTAACACAACTTGATCATACCATGATGGATATGGCTTTCTGTAAGTAATTGTTGAATTCTTTGGTTTTAAACCAAACTGTCTCTGTACCATCTCAGTCACTTGACTCATTAGCTGATCCACTTGATTTCCTACAGTATTCTGAACATTCTGATTGCCTTGGTTTTGCTGTCTAGAATTCTGAGCTCCTTGATTGATATTTTGATTAACATTTTGATATCTAGGATTTTCATTAGCATTCAATGTAAAATATTCAGACACATAATGATATCCTAGGGAATCTCTCCTGGCGCCACTCTCCCTTGATAAGGTGGAGCATTAAGGTCTCTAACAAGCCTTTTGTAACCAGGAGCAAATTTTGCAGCCGATTGACAAACACTATAATCAACCATCGGCTGTTGCACAGAGTGCTACCTGTTTCCTCCTCCTTGCTGAGCAGAAACACCTCCTTATTGTATAGAAGCTCCTCCTGATGCTTGACCATCATTACCTGGCATAACGTTTGTTGCAACAGCATCATTCTTTTTACCACCTTGATTGTTATATGCTGGTCCTCTGTGTCCTGCACTTGTATTCAGAGCTTCTTTCATAGCATTTGTCAAACTTATTAAGAATATTTCATTGTGGCTTTGTAGTGTTGCACTCATGGCTCTGGTAATAGTATCAAACATTGCATTGCGAGCAGCAACATCATTAGGATCAGGCTGTCCATCAAGGAGTACTCTAGGTAGATAGGTCTTCTGGTATATTTTTCCCTCATGATCTCTGGCATATGACAATAAACACTTATCCTGAAATTGTTGCACTGCTGTATTGATAGTATTACGCCAATCTTCAAGAAGTTCATCCAAAGCCACATTAAGAGCAGATTGAGCAGATTGATCAGTAAAAGACATGATGACGATTGTGGTCCCACCGAGCGTGATGAGGACATCACCGGCTTAGATATGACCATGCCAACCACTTCTATACCAAATGATGAGGACATCACCGGCTTAGATATGACCATGTCAACCACTTCTATACCAAAGGTGAAACCATTCTATATGAGGTTTATCATTGTTACATTTGATGAATGGGTGCTGCACTATGAAGTGTGTATGTTTTCATTTTCAGAATTGCTTACATGGATCAAGGAAGGGTTAGATTGCATATGGAAAGCATGGATGGTCAATGAAGTTGATTGGGGACCAAATCCAAGTGTTCCTAACGTTCTCCACCAGGTCACCACGTCACATTGGATCCAAGGAAACAAAGAGTCCAAGTCCAACACGTTTTGGAAAGTTCAATTCGGACTGCAGAAGAGTCCAAACTTGCGACGCTTGCCACGACTTCATACGGGTCCGATTGGGACGTTCTAGCACTTTTTGGAAAGCTTATCAAGTCTACTTTCCAATGGGTCCGGACTCATACCTATATCCTATCAGATGCGTGCGCAGTAGACAATTTAATATCGAGATCTTTTCTGCCAACGGTACTGCGTCACACTATTTTGGGCCGATGGCCCGTGTATCAACTTGAGTCCATTAGGGACTCATCCTAGGGTTGTAGGACGACACCAGGACTCTTGTGGTCGTCCTCCCTCCTCCTTATATCCCCCTAGAGCCGCCACAAACAGATTGAGTTTTGTTTAGATGAAAGTTTAGCTGCTGCTACTTCCTTGTAGACGCGTGTATCGACTAGACCATCCGTTCTACTTGATTCGGAACCCCACCTTCATGTGTATCACATCTGATCCTTCATCTCTTATTTGCAATTGAGTGCTTATTCTACTTGTTCTTGCTTGTTCTTCGATTGCTTGCAGGAATAACCCTAGTGGTTTGGTTGGTTGTGATCCGCAAGATCGTGAGCAACCGCTGGATTTGGTGTATCGATCGCTAAGGCGCAGCGTCCTTGGATGGTTGTAGTCGGATCGTGAACGTCTCTCCAGTCAAGTCGTAGTTATCTATCTCCACCGAAAGATCGGGACAACCCATACCCTCATCAAGTGGTATTCAGAGCAAGGTTTCATCGGTGAGAGAATTCAGTTTGTTATTAATTTCCTATAGTCCAGAACAGCCAATAAAAATAGTAGATTTGTTTTCCCATAATCCTATAAACTCTTTGTGCCTTTTTACTAGTATTACTTAGTACGAGCTTGTTGAGTTTGGTTTACATCGGTTGAGTCGTGTTGCTGGTTTTAGGGTTAGGCTTTTAGAGTTTCGAGTTCTTGTCACGTTTTGGTCACTATCATATCTCCACTGCCATATATATATCTGCTGCCATCACCACCACCATACACATCTCACTACATAATTTATATCTCCATTGCAATCATTGCTATCATATACACCTTTCCTGCACTATATCCATCTCCAATTTTTTTTCTACACCGTGAAAATCTGCTTTGGACACATAAATACAAATCTGCCTTGCTAGTTCTTTTCTTGTTATTCCCTAAAAAGAAATAGAAACACTTTGTAAATTGCTTTACTGAAATCTGATTTGTTAAGATTCAGATTCTTGCTAGTTGTGCAAAGTAAAAGAAAAGAAGAAGAAAAGTTCGAAAGAAAAGAAAAGAAAAAAAAAGAAAGAGGAAGAAAGAGAAAGAGGAAAAAAAGAAAAACAAGAGAGGAGGAAAGAAGGAGAGTGTGTTGTTATTGTGCCTTTTTCCTGCTATACCGTGACTTCATTTGTGTCTAGGCTCGCGTCTCTAGCACGGTCTAGCCTAGGACCAGCACGGTACCTCCGTTGAACAATTTCTCAACTTGCTTTTGTGACTAATGTGGTGCTAGTACTTCCTTGCATATTATTTTTAGCCCTCCTATAGCTCCACATATCCGGATACAGCTTGACAGGTGTTGTTGCTATGGTGTCGATACACTACATCCAAGGTTTCCGACTTCCTGGTTGTTGCAACCCCCCTGTTTTGCTGGGTAAGAACTTGTAAGAATTTGTTTGATCGAGTTTAGAGTGAGAGAATTACAGCAACCACATCCTACTAGTTAATAGGAACATAAATACTACTGTGTATGTTTCTTGTTTTATTCTAATCATGACAGGAATCTACATGAAAATTGGAGATGATCAGATTGTCTATTCCAATCACTTTGCTAGGGGTGTGACAAGTGATAACCATGCTACTCATGAGGTATGTGATGTTTGGTTTGATAAAATAAAATCTGTAGTACCTTATTTTGAAGGAAACTATGATCCTCATGCATATATTGAATGGGAGCTACATGTAGATAAGGAATTTAAAAAATATGATTTGTCTGAAAAACAAAAGGTTAGCATTGCTTCAAGTGTTCTTATCAACTATGCTTTAACTGAGTGGAAACACCTTTGTAGATTTGATAAAGCTCCTCAATCATGGAAAGATATAAAAAGACATTTTAGAGATGTTTTTGTTCCTAGCTATTATTTTGAATTTTTGTATGGAAAATTACAATCTATAAAACAAGAAAACAAAACTGTAGCAGAATACTTGGAAAGACTAAAATTATGTTTGCTACGTTGTGGCTTTGAAGAAAATGATGAGTTTCTAGAACATAGATTTTTGCAAGGTCTTAACATGCAAATTCAGAATATTCTTGTTGATAAACATTATAATACTTTTGATGAGTTGTTTGGTCTTGCTTGTGATTCTGAAATAACTCTAAAAAAGGATCTCACAAATACTATAGCATCCTGTATCTCTCCTATTACTAATAATTTGCAGCAAGTAGATGATAATATACAAATGGACATTGATCAATTTGAGATAGAAGGTGAAATATTTGAAAAACGCATGAATCTGGCTGCACATACACCATTTGAGAAGAGCAGCAAAGGTAAGTCAGACAGTTGTAACATAAATCAAGGTGAGCATACTTTTGTAGAATTACATTTGTCCACTAATCATGATATTATAGATCAATCAATTGTGGAGCCCATCGCTGATTTTCCTTTGTCACACTTTCATATGCTTAATATTCCATGTGACAAAGAAGAGTTGTGTGATAATGAATTACTTATATCCATACCACAACTACCGAATAAAGCTAAAAATTCTAAATCAATGAGTGCTGAATTCCAGCATATTGTTCATATTGTAAATGAAAAAGAAGAAATTCAATTGTTTTCATCTTTACATACAATAGGGTACATTGAGTTTGATGATCTTTGTGAGCTTAGCAATTTGCAGAATAAACTGATTGGTAGATTTGAATTGCCATGTTCTTCTAATGTTAGTTTCCATACTATTGGAAAATATTATTGTAAAGAGGAGTATATGGTACATCAAATTTACATTTGCTCAGTTCTGCAATCTTCTTTTATTGTGAAAAGATGTGATCAATTAGAGGTATGCAATAATTATAAACATGCCATGTCGAGCTTCTCTAGTTTTATTATGCAGAAACAGGATAACAAATAAGAAAGGGAGCCCGGTTTGCTTTTACCTACACCACATTCTCCAACAGTAGTCAAACCGAGGACGGTTTGCTGTCAAGAAAGGGAGAATGATGAGGACATCACCGGCTTAGATATGACCATGCCAACCACTTCTATACCAAAGGTGAAACCATTCTATAAGAGGTTTATCATTGTTACATTTGATGAATGGGTGCTGCACTATAAAGTGTGTATGTTTTCATTTTCAGAATTGCTTACATGGATCAAGGAAGGGTTAGATTGCATATGGAAAGCATGGATGGTCAATGAAGTTGATTGGGGACCAAATCCAAGTGTTCCTAACGTTCTCCACCAGGCCACCACGTCACATTGGATCCAAGGAAACAAAGAGTCCAAGTCCAACACGTTTTGGAAAGTTCAATTCGGACTACAGAAGAGTCCAAACTTGCGACGCTTGCCACGACTTCATACGGACTCCGATTGGGACGTTCTAGCACTTTTTGGAAAGCTTATCAAGTCTACTTTCCAATGGGTCCGGACTCATACCTATATCCTATCAGATGCGTGCGCAGTAGACAATTTAATACCGAGATCTTTTCTGTCAACGGTGCTGCGTCACCCTATTTTGGGCCGATGGCCCGTGTATCAAGTTGAGTCCATTAGGGACTCATCCTAGGGTTGTAGGACGACACTAGGACCCTTGTGGTCGTCCTCCCTCCTCCTTATATCCCCTAGAGCCGCCACAAACAGATTGGGTTTTGTTTAGATGAAAGTTTAGCTGCTGCTACTTCCTTGTAGACGCGTGTGTCGACTAGACCATCCGTTCTACTTGATTCGGAACCCCACCTTCATGAGTATCAGATTTGAACCTTCATCTCTTATTTGCAATTGAGTGCTTGTTCTACTTGTTCTTTGATTGCTTGCAGGAATAACCCTAGTGGTTTGGTTGGTTGTGATCCGCAAGATCGTGAGCAACCGCTGGATTTGGTGTATCGATCGCTAAGGCGCAGCGTCCTTGGATGGTTGTAGTCGGATCGTGAACGTCTCTCCAGTCAATCAAATCTGCCCTACCTTATTTTCAAATGATGCATCCGGCCCAGGTAGGGTTGGCCGAGGCCCGATAAATTTTAGGTTGCCCGGACCCCAACAGTTCTTAGGCACACCCACTAAGAGAAAGACCCAATCTCCCCAAAAGACTAGTCTGATAGGGGAAGGGTGGCTCTCCCTTTTAAGGTGGCTTCCTCCTCCCTAGCTAAGCAAGGTGGGATTATTCAGAGGCTCACACGTTCGCCGCCCGACTACAACTGGGTCATTATTTGTTGCGTCTTTGCCAACGGGTAATAATGGAGGATGTCCTCATCATTTCCACCCCCTTAAACAAGGGCCCAGCTCTGATACCAAATGATGCATCCGGCCCAGGTAGGGTTGGCCGAGGCCCGATAAATTTTAGGTTGCCCGGACCCCAACAGTTCTTAGGCACACCCACTAAGAGAAAGACCCAATCTCCCCAAAAGATGGGTCTTTCTCCGAGTGGGTGTGCCTAAGAACTGTTGGGGTCCGGGCAACCTCAATTTATCGGGCCTCGGTCAACCCTACCTGGGCCGGATGTATCAGAGCGTCCCAAAAAATGTGTTGACACAAAAATTGTGTTCCTATGCCAACACACTTGGGAGGCCTGTAGGATCGTGTGAAGCAGGAGACTTCGTGATTCCCTAAGCCTCAAAAAAGTCGGATCTGATGAGAACAAACTAAGGCGTGTCAGTCAATTTGACCCTGAAATTGACAAGGAGAAGAAAATGTCAAATGCTAAAACCTGCCGGCTTTGTTACCAGATAGTTCCAAATATATGACTCAATAACAGCCTTTTGATCAAAGGAACTAGAGAGTCAACTCCTAGCATTGTAGAGTATATAATAAAAATAGGCTTAGAACGGCTATTCAGGATATGTAGTAAATAGAACAAACAATTAGCCGATCTAACTCAATCGATACAGATATTATCCGACATGCATAACAATAACAAATATAAAAATCAAGGCTGACTACTTTTGGACTCATGTCTCACCAGTTGTTTATTGGGCCAAGAGTGTTGCTCGGATATTCAAAAGGGCAACAGGTAAGCATCGGCAGAAGTATCAATCGGCTATCCGGAAGAAACATCGGCTGACATGCATCCGCCTGAATAAACAACTTAACAACACTTGTTGAATTTGAGAAAGCCAGTTGCCTGGATTACTCCTATCCATTCAGATGATATTGGCTGGCCAAAGATATTATATTGTAAGAAAACTAACCAGTGCATTGAAACTCTTGGAGAGTAGCAGACTGTGGAAATACAGGAATCGGCTGTTGGGAAATCGACTGTTCAAGGAAAAAGATCAGAATGGACAACGGAAAGAAATGGAGTCCGAGCTCAGGTTTGCATGTGTTGCTAAAAATAGCCGATGGATTTCCCCTAAAGATAGAATCGGCTCATGAGTTCTGAAAAATAGGGTCCACATCAAGAGGATTTGCATAAAATTAATTCCATTTCAGTCTAGGCCACTGGTACATATTGTTTCAATCTATGTGATGTCCTCCTGAAAGCATGAAGGAATTGAACAAATTTATCAAAGCAAACCGAGTATGCGAGGAAGGACGAGATGGCTGGCGTATATATGAGTACATGATGTAAAGAAGCTAGAAAGAAGCCAGCCATCGTGCGTCGATTTTGGGTCTCACGCAATTAATAAAGAAAACATTGGGTATCGGCTGATTAAACAAAAGGTACCGATCGGCTGTCCAAGAGAAGCATCAGTTGTTCTGTTTGGTTGGTGGTCACGTTGGCCTACTAATGGCTGGTCATCAAAGTGAACTGCACAATACATGGAAACATAAGAACCGTTGTGATTGCTTTTGGATATCAGCTATATCATTGCAATAAATTGGAATTTAACAACGCTGAGACAAAAGTATTGGAACAAAATGGCCGATGAAACTGCTGCATGGATCGGCTAAAGGGGCCAGAAGAGATCACCATCATGAAAGCTTGAGGAGCAACAGTCAGAGAATTGCCATGTTCGATGACTATAATCAGTTATTTTATTGTCGGCGCCATCATCGCTATGCTCGGGGGGCCAATTACTTGTCAAGTGGTCTGTCGAAATCCTGCAAATATTCGTCCATGTTAAACACAGAGGTAACTTGGTATTTGCATTTGCATAATTACTTTAAAAAATTACACTCTATAATTATGTGATATAAATGTTTTAGTTTATCCATTGTTGAAATGATGAATAGGTGCTTTATTTTATATTTCACTTGTGTCTAGTTTATAACTTCGATTTCTTTAAAGATTTGGGTTTAGTGGCTATGATATTTATCTTGAAGACTTTGAAATCTGTGGTTGCATAAAGTTTGAACTTTGTCTAAAAAGTAGTTGTGGAATATGAATGGAGATAGAATTTGCTATGACATTATTCTGAGAGATGCTTGAAATCCGGAGATTTTATAAAAGTATTAAATAAAATTTACTTGATGTCATATTGAGCTTTGTCAAATTGTTGTGACCACTAGTCGATATTATAGTCATATTCTCAAGATCAAGATTCACGCACACACGTTATGAGCTAATAAATTCTTTGATAAGGCATGGACATTCTCTCTCTGATTGGAATAATATGAGGCTATCAAAAAAAATGACGGATACGTGTCCGCCGAAATTAAAATAATGGGTACTTAGATGCCTGCCCAAAATAAAAAAAATGGTCAAGTGACCACCTAAATAAAAAGAATATAGATATAAATAAAAGATGGCCAAAGGCCCAATAGTCTCATAAAGTTTTTGTTGACACAAAAAATGTGTTCCTATGCCAACACACTTTGGATGCCTGCAGGATCGTGTGAAGCAGGAGACTTCAAGATTCCCTAAGCCTCAAACAAGCCAGATCTGATGAGAACGAACCAAGGCATGCCAATCAATTTGACCCTGAAATTGACAAGGAGAAGAAAATATCAAACTATGGAACCTGCCGGTTTTGTTGCCAGACAGTTCCAAATTATATGGCTCTAAAACAACCTTTTGATCGAAGGAAATTGACTAGAGTCAACTCCTGGCATTATAAAGCATATAATAATGATGGTAAGCTTAGAACGGCTATTCAAGATATGCAATAGATAGAACGAACAATTAGCCGATCTAACTGTTGGGGGCCCACATGGAACGTGGCACCCCATCTAGCCGTTCGGACCGAAAGGAATACATTTCGGCATGCCGAAATGTAAAATCTCAGCCGAATAGACATTTCGGTCTGTCGACGGCGCCTCGCAAGCCAAAATGGCGGAGCGATACCGAACGATGCGTCGGTGTCGGTCCTCACTTTTGGCTTAGGCAGTACGCCACGGATGATCGCACTTGTGCGAGAAGGAACCGAAGTGTAGTCGATCTACCGAAAGTGCTTTCGGTATCATCGGGATTATCAAGCGCGCTACCTCCGGTTCTGCTTGAGCCGAAGTGACCAGGCGAAGCCGAATAAGGCCTTCGGTTGCGGTCTACGTTTTCGTCCATGAACGCGGTTGTTGCTAATTGTGCAGGTTGTCCAGGGAGTAGGAGTCTGACGCGTCTGTGGACCCAGCATGTCGTCTTGAAGCCGACCGGAGTGGGTCCCACCAAGAAGAAGTGTTTGCCCCTGGACACCAAAGGGCATGTACTAACAAGTGAGTAGGTGCAAGGGCACGGTCGACATGTAAAAGACTATGGGCTCCTATAAATATGACCCCCCCCCAGTGAGATTGTAACAGGACAGATGAATGTATTGAAACAGTGATCAAATCAATATATAACGTTTCGTCATTCGGTCCCATCTTGTGTTGTTGCCGGCTTGACCGGTTGTTGGTTTCAGGGCCCAAAGGGGTTCCGCCGTTCGGGCCAGAAACAACACTAACTTAGTTGATACGGGTATAAAATCTGACGTGCATAACAATAATCAATCTAAAACCGATAGATCGATTAAACATGTTGAGTTATCTTATTACTGGTGGTGGGTGTTTCCATGCAGCCTATAGCAATAATCAAACCAAACAAAGAAGCCTACTCACTGGTGGTGGGTGTTTCCATGCAGCCTATAGCAGTGAATCGACTAAATTGCGTCCAACATATTCAATAGATTTATTGATTTTAAACTGATACATGCGTACACATCATGGGTGAAAGTGTAACTGGATCGGCTATTTAGCCGATACAGGGTCCCTGAAGCACAAACAAGACTATCTGTCTAATCATAAATAAATCTAAAATTAAAGCAAACCTGGTCTAGTATTCCTGACACTGGGTCCGAAGATACAGTCGATAACAAGCTTACCAAATCAAGTCTGTTTTAACCTCAGATTAATCTATAATTGTACAAACAGCTCGAATGCACGACATGTTACAATCAAGATCAACAGATTTGCCGATACAAGCCTAAATCGACTGTTTTGATATAGATAGATGTGAAGACACTCAATACAATAGATTTTAATGATATTCAAAGCTAGCAATCTGTCAATCTTGATTGGGCAAAGATATTGTTATAACAAATAAATCAATTTAAATAAACAATATCGATAACTTAATGAATCTACTAGATCGCAAATCTAATAGAGCCGATAACTAGCTTAGATTGATTACATGCAAGAGATTGAAACAATGCAGCCTTACAAATAAGATCTAAACCGATAACTAGCTTATATCAATCTTTCACGAGGTCGGACCCAACCGACGCAGCCATACAAACAAGATATGAACCATGGCAATACTTACAAGCAAACCGGAGGTCGGACCCAACCGATGCACCCCTTCTTGTTTGAAGATCTCGCCGGAATCTATGCTACTCCTACTCCTAAGGGTTTGGCCGGAGCGAAAAAAGGGTTGTTGTATTGATTGTGTGTATCCTTTACAATGGCCGGGGCTTTAGTATTTATAGCCCGAGGTCTAACATGAGTTCTAACCGAACATGACTCATCACTAAATAAGGAAAATTACATGATAACTTGGACCCTAATCCTTTCCCTTTTCTGGTAGAGCCCGACATGCCTTACTTCATTAATTCGACTCGGAAACCGTCTCTTGCTGACGTCATCCATTTTAGTCGATCTCTCTTCAAATAGTCGATCCAGTAAAAAGCAGCCGATTCCGTATCTTTATCTTCACGGATTCCATAGGCAGAGTCTGTTGCCAAATTCTGGTGTCAACACATGCCCCCCAATTTTGGGATAAAAATGTTTTTATTCCAAAATTATTGGTCCTTGTTCCTTTTACCGTTCAGCCGAACCTTTCAACATATTTACCAATCTGCCATTCGTCTCTTCTATTTGGCTCTTAACCCTAGCTGCCTTCAAAACGCTCGAGCGCCGCCTCTGTCAAAACCCTAGTAGAGAATCGAAGGTTGCCTGAAGCATTCTTCAATAGAACAAGCAATCCCAAGCTGTCTCCTCTCATCACACCTGATTTCGGCGGAAATGGCATCAATCGAGAGCATTCCTGAGGTAATTACGTGTTCTCAGCTCCTTATTTTCCATCATTGTTCATGCTTTTAAGCTCCTTTTTTCCACTCTTTTATCTTGGTTTTAAGAACTCAAGAATAAGATCGTGATACCGGTAGCCAATAGCTCGAATAGTTTTTTTCTTGGTCCAATGGGTAATCTAGATCCATCCGAAGTAATTGTCGTTGAAACTAATAGAGTCCCCTTCAAACAAGCCACCATGAGTCCTGAGGATTGGGACAAAAGGCTTCTTTCAGAAATTGGCTGACCATAATTCCAGGCTGGAGGAATTGGTTTGTCAAGGTTGCATCTAAGAAATGGACAGATTGGTTTCTCCGCAATCTAGATCAGTGCATCTCCCTCTCCTTGTCCAATATGAAGAAGAATGAACCTTTGCTTAGAGCTGCGTCTTATTTCTGGTCCAGTACATATAATGCTTTCCTCTTTGGTCATGGACCCATGACTCCCACCTTGGCCGATATCCACATGCTGACCGGCCTTAACATCACAGGGACAGCTCTCCCTCACAGTTTCTTGATCAAGCCTTCTTACAAATTTGACAGCACAAGAACTGGAGGCTGGTCCAGTTATATTACCACCCATAACTCTGCCAAGAAGAGTGTGGATGACAGAGAGCATGCTGCTTTTCTGAACATGTGGCTTGATAGATACCTCTTCTGCGGGCAGGCTTGCTCTCCAACATTCAATTATCAAGTATTAGCAGAGAAAATAGCAGTGGACTCAGAAGTACCTCTTGGTAAATACTTATTGGGTGCTTTGTATCATCTGTTGAATCAAGTGTCCCAACGTCTACTGAAAAATGAGACAGTCCCAACTATTACTGGCCCTTGGTGGCTACTGCAACTCTGGCTCAACCTATACATGCAGAAAACTGTGACTCAAGACCTGAGATCACTCAAATTCCCAGTCTTGACCTTTCTGGAAGAACAAGAGAAGCAGCTATCTGATGTCAATAAGACTCACCGATGCACATCCTTTGGTGAAGCAGCATCGGCAATTTCAATTGATGGATCTGTCAGCTACTTTTTTAAGCTATTCTACAAAGGTTTCCCTGAAGAAATTTTGGAATGGTTTGTGTACCTGACATCCAAGAATTTGAACTGCCCTTCTCTTTCAGATTTCAGTCTGAATACGCTGATGCTAGTTCACTGAAAATTTTGAATTGTATGATCAAACGTTGCCTGCTGCCAACAGAGGTCAGACATGGCAGAGAGAAACCACCAATCTCATATAAATTCTATCATCCTTCAATAGCAGCCAGGCAAATAGGATTCGGTCAGCTCCCTCCGGCACTCTTTTTTGCCAATAAACTGAAACCAAGAGAAGCAGTGCCTACAGCAGTGGAGTTTAGCAGAATTCTTCAATTTGAACAGGCCCTCCCTGCTGAAATCATTACAGAATAGGACTGCCAACCTTTCTCATCATCTGCCTTTGATGCTTGGTGGCAAGAATGGCACCAACACCTGTTCAGCTCATCAGTATCCTCTTATTGCTCTACCTTGGAACCTGATTTTCAAGCAAATTCTGTGGTATCTCTTTCCTCCCTCCATCTTACTGTGCTTTATGAACAGATTCCTCACACAATTCTTTTACAGGACCTTGTTGAGCTGTCCCCTCCAGAAGTTGCTTATCAGCAATGGTGTCCATTCCCAAGGCTAGACTGGAATGATCCATCCTTGAAGGCAGTGATGAAAAGGAAAGTTACTGACATCCTTGATGACCAGCCAATTTCTTCTCTTATTTGTAAAGGAACTGGCTCTTCCAAAAGACTGGCTAAAAATCTTAAGATCAGCAAAATAAAACCTCAAGAGGTATTTACTCCAAGTGCTGATTTAAAAATATTAGCTGATGCTGCAATTAAGGTATTACCCTTCTCAAATCTCTCTTCTAACACTTCATCAACTAATTTTTCTTTGAACAGGTTGCCGTACAAGGTACTGATTCTGAAGAAGAACAACCTCATTCTGATCCATTAAACATTTCATCTTCTTCTAGTGAAAGAAATGTGAATGACAACCCCAATAAATCTCCAGAAACCATCTCAGGTGACAAAAATTTAGCCGATGAACCTAAGTTCAAACAATAATTGTTTTACCTAACAAAAGTATGTCTCACAGGGAATCAACCTTCTGCAAGCTCATCGGCTGTTCCTGGTCAAAATGTAATTCAAGAAGAACAGGTACCAGAAAATATTTCTTGAAAATAATTCCCCTTCCACTTCATAATTCTTATTTATGCAGGAACAAAGCTCTTCTCCTTACAACCCGTTTACATTAGAGGACTACATTGAAGAAGAAATTGTCTCTGCTCCTAAGGATACTAATGTGTCCTCTCTGTCTGAAAATGTTAAGAATTAGCTTCAACTGTCGATACCTTACCTAGAGACAGATACAACAATCTTGGTGCAGAAGCCATCAGGAATATCTTCCACTCAATTAAGAATGAGCTTCCTCCTCAGCTGACAGAAATCCTCAAACTAGTTGCCTTTATCGAGTTCCATGAACCAAAATTCTCTAGAGCTCAATCAAGACTTGCAGCACGTGAAGCTCAGAAGAATTTGCCAGCTCAGGAGCAACAGTGTGTTGAAAATATGATATCAGTCAAAAAGATAATTGACCAGCTAAATGATTCTCCTGCTAAGATTAACCAAAAGCTGACAACTCCTAATGAAGAAAAAGAACAGCTGCTGTCTAAACTGAGGACTGTTGAGGCTGCTATCAAGCATGAAGAAGAGAATCTGGCAAGAATCCCAACGTCATTGAGTGAGCAGAAAAAATTAATGTCAAACCTTCATTCTGAACTTCAGGGCATCAAGATCAAGAAGAGAAATCCAGTGCCAGGGACAGCTGAAGAAGACAACCAACAAATTGCTGATGTAGATAGTGTACGCCTCGAAGCCCTTGATCTGGTCAAGTCTGTACTGAACATGTAATTATGATATATAAAACTCAACATTATCTGTCGTGCAAACTTTGATCATACTGTTGCATGTACTTGTGGTCATCATTTTACACTCCTGAACGTTTCTCTTATGCCTGCTTAGTTTATCAGCAAATATAGCCGATCCGTTTTATACTGCTCAAGATAACCTAAAAAATATCGGCAAACTTAGCCGATCCGCCCTATGCCGCCTCAGGCAAGATTCCAAATCCACAGTTAATAAAATTTTTGGGGGTCCGCGCCGCTCAGTTTAGTTTGACTGATCAGAACGCATCACTGGCTGCACCCTTTCAACTTCTTGGATTATAAATATAACCGACGATTTCGATAAAGGGATCAAACTTCATTTGCTTTCGTCTCCAGCCTTTGCCTCCTTTCTCAAACCAAAAACCGTCTCTCTTCCAAATAGTAAACCCTAACATGATGGCAAACAACTGCAAGCTTTCGATGGAGGAGCTCTCCCAGGAGGTTGATCAGCCATCCCAGCGCCTTCGTCTTGGGTAAGATTAGATCTAAAATTTCCTTTCCTCTTGATCTACATCCGCTAATCTTTTTCCTTGCAGTGCTACCCCCATGCCGTGGCCGCTGGTGGAGCGGGACCCAGCAGGCCAGTGCAGGTCGACTCCGACAGCACTCATCTTTTAATGGAGGTGGCGGCGGCAGCAGTAGCAGCGGTCGGAGCAAGCCAGGCTGACCCTGAGCCGGATCCACCGCCTCTAGGTCCAAGTGACGACTTCGGTCGTGATGACGCCTGGCGCTTCCTCAACAACTGGAAGGATGCCACGGACGACTACGGCGAGGAATGTAAGAAGACGCATCGCCTGGAAGAGCAGCTAGCGGCCAAGGAAGCAGTGCTTCAGGGCACTAAGGATGCGCTTGCCACGGTCAAGCAGTAGTTGGTGGACTCGGATGCCACGGTCGCCGATAATCTTACCACTCTTGATCTTGAATTCTTGCTCTTATTGTAGATCAACAATCCTTTTATGCTAGCAGTAGATTTTTCTTCTTCAAAGAAAACCCTGTTTCTGAATTGACTAGATTTACGTAAGGCCCTTTTGATTAAACCATAGTTTGTATTTGCAAACTTATCTGCTTGATTGGATTTGCAATCTGCAAACTACTCCTCAAGCTTGATTAGATCTGAATAGGTATCCCATGGTACTCTGCATCCGCTTTTTTTTAATCTTATCCTTAGCCGATTGAATTTCTGTCTTTTATTCCTCAATCACATACCTTTCAGAACTCTAAAATTATGTTTTAATTTATAGGTCTTCGGGCGCAACTTGATGCGCTCCACCCAGCTATCGCCCCTGCTACTGGCACTATGAACGCTCATGGTGAGACTGTGGTGGATCGCCTCTATGATCTCTGTTGACACCAAATTTTGGCAAAATGGATTCGTATCTATGGGTCCAGGTGTCAGACTTGAAAAGACCGATTTATCGAAGATCGGCTAATATGAAAGAGATCGACCGAAGAGGATTACGTCAGCAAGATCAACTCGTATCAAGGTCGGAGAGGCCAATGAACGTGTTGGACTCCATTAAAGGGAAAGATTAGAGTCCAAGTTATCTTTTTTCCTATTATGTAATCAAGTCGTGGCTAATTAGGACTCGTTTCGGGCTATAAATAATAAAGCCCTGACTATTGTAAGAGGGACAATCAATCAATATAACAAACCCTTTTTCGGCTCTGGCCAAACCCTTAGGAGTAGGAGTAGAGTAGATTCCGACGAGATCTTCAAACAAGTAGGGCTGCATCGGTTGGGTCCGACCTCCGGTTTGCTTGTAAGTATTGCCATGGTTTATATCTTGTTTGTACGGCTGCATCGGTTGGGTCCGACCTCTTGCAAGCTTGATATAAGCTAGCTATCGGTTTAGATCTTATTTGTAAGCCTGCATTGCTTCAATCTCTTATAAGTAATTAATCTAAGCTAGTTATCGACTCATTAGATTGGCGATCTAGTAGATTCATTAAGTTATTGATATTGTTTATTTAAATTGATTATTTATTATAACAATATCTTTGTCCAATCAAGATTGATAGATTGCTAGCTTCAAATATCATTAAAATCTACTATTTTGAGTATTTTCACGTCTATCCATGTCAAAACAGTCAATTTAGGCTTGTATAGGCAAATCTGTTTATCTTGATTGTTACATGTTGTGCGTTCGAGCTGTTTGTACAATTATAGATTAATCTGAGGTTAAATTAGACTTGATTTGGTAAGCTTGTTATCGGCTGTATCTTCGGACCCCCACTGTCAGGAATACTAGATCGGGTTTGCTTTAATCTTAGATTTATTTATGATTAGACAGATAGTCTCGTTTGTGCTTCATGGACCCTGTATCGGCTAAACAGCCGATCCAGTTACACTTTCACCCATGATGTGTACGCATGTATCAGTTTAAAATCAATAAATCTATTGAATATGTTGGACGCAATTTAGTCGATTCACTGTTATAGGTTGTATAGGCTGCATGGAAACACCCACCACCAGTGAGTAGGCTTCTTTGTTTGGTTTGATTATTGCTATAGGCTGCATGGAAACACCCACCACCAGTAATCAGATAACTCAGCATGTTTAATCGATCTATCGGTTTTAGATTGATTATTGTTATGCACGTCAGATTTTATACCCGTATCAACTAAGTTAGTGTTGTTTCTGGCCCGAACGGCGGAACCCCTTTGGGCCCCGAAACCAACAACCGGTCAAGCCGACAACAACACAAGATGGGACCGAATGACGGAACGTTGTATATTGATTTGATCACTGTTTCAATACATTCATCTGTCCTGTTACAATCCCCATGGGGGTCATATTTATAGGAGCCCGTAGTCTTTTACATGTCGACCGTGCCCTTATACCTACTCACTTGTTAGTACATGCCCTTTGGTGTCCAGGGGCAAACACGTCTTCTTGGCGGGATCCACTCCGGTCGGCTTCAAGATGACATGCTGGGTCCACAGACGCGTCAGACTCCTACTCCCTGGACAACCTGCACAATTAGCAACAACCGCGTTCATGGACGAAAACGTAGACCGCAACCGAAGGCCTTATTCGGCCCCGCCTGGTCACTTCGGCCCCGTCTGAGGAGGGTGGCGATGCTGAATGTGTAGCGGTGCCTCACGTGAAGAAGTCGCCTCCCCCTCGACAGCAGCTGGAGCTCCCTCAGGTGCAACGGGCACCGACTGAGGAAGCTGCTCGAACGGCCCCCATGTAGAGGAAGTAGAAAGGTCCAGGCCGTGAGCCGAAATAGACGTCACAGGGTCGACTGGGGCAGCCGGTGGAGTCGGCTCGGGATCACCCCAATCGGCGTCGTCCTGCTCCTCCTCCACAAAGATGCTAGTGTTCACCTCATCATCACCTGCAAGCTCAAAAGCAGTGGAAACACAGGGCATAGTTTCATCGAATGTAATCTCACTAGTCTCCATCACTCGGTTAGTCTCAAGGTTAAGTGCACGATAAGCACGAGAGTGAGTAGAATAACCAAGAAATATACCGTCAGAAGACTGTGATTCAAATTTATCCAACTTACCGCCCTTTTTGAGGATGAAGCACCTACATCCAAACACCCGTAGGTGACTTACCTTGGGTGGTCTCCCAAATCGCAGCTCATAAGAGGTCTTTTTCTTAAAAGCCCGGAGAAAATGCGATTGGAAACATAGCAAGCAGAATTGAGTGCTTCGGCCCAATACCGCCTAGGAGTCCTATGCTCATCGAGCATCGTCCTGGCCATCTCAACAAGGGTCCGATTCTTGCGCTCAACAACACCATTCTGCTGGGGAGTGTAAGGAGAGGAAAATTGGTGATCCAAACCCAAAGAAGAGCAAAGAGATGCAAATTGAGCATTCTTGAATTCTGTGCCATTATCACTGTGAATAGCTCTCATGGCATGCTTAGGTAGCTCATTTTGCAATCTCAAAATCAGATCACGCACATGCATAAAAGCCTCATCCTTACTCTCCAAAAAGAACACCCAAGAGTACCTCGAGTAGTCATCAACGACTACAACCACATACCACTTCCCTCCTTCCGACCTAACCCGAGCTGGACCAACTGTGTCCATGTGTAAGAGCTCGTCGGGTTGTGAGGTCAAAATTTGAGTTACGGGAGGATGGGAAGCAGCAACCATCTTGCCATGTCTGCAAGGATGGCAAACCAAATCCTTCTCGAACTTTAGCTTTGGCAATCCTTGGATAAGGTCCATTGAGCTAAGCCTTGCAAGCAAGTCAAAAATCAAATGTCCTAATCTCCTATGCCACTTCCAAAGCTCAGAAGAAGAACCGGCAAGAAGACAACGAGAAGGTCCGGAAGAGATAGAAAAATCCGCACGAAAAACCTTCCCGAAGGGTAAAATCCGGCAAACAAGCTCACCATGAGAGTCCAAAATCCGAGACAAGTTTGGCTTAAAGCTCACTTCAAAACCGTCTTCAAGGAGTTGCGAAACCGATAGAAGGTTAAAATGCAAATTCGCAACCAAAGCAACATCCTTGAGGACAAAAGACGAATTGACTCGAATGGACCCCTGGGAGACAACCTTACCTTTACTCTTGTCCCCGAATGTGATGTACTCGGTGTGGTGCACGGGGTCGAGGCTAGAGAACCACTTGGCACTTCCGGTCATATGGCGTGAGCATCCAGAATCCACAAGCCAAGTCTCCTCCAGTCCTCCTTCCTACATCAATAAAAAGACATAGGGTGAGCAAACGGACCAACACTGGGGTTAGTAAACTGTGAAGGATACCAGTGTTGTCCCACTTGCCCAAAGAATAGGTTAGGAGAAAAACCAAACATCTCCTGCCCCACGGGAGGATAGCGATCACCACGATAGGGAAAACGTGGTCCACTAAAGAAGGGTGGAGTAAAGCCACCGCCACGAGGCCCATAGTCGTATGGGTCATGACCGGTACCCCGCCGGGCACGACCACCACGTGGTCTCGCCTCCTGAGGCCTAGCACCTTGAGGCATTGCACCTCTAGGCCTAGAAGTGCGCCTCTGAACTTCCGGTTCACACACCCCAACTCGTGGGTGGTATATGTCCCGGTTGTTCAACTCAACCTGCCTCCGATCATCTCTCTTCCTCCTAAAGCAAAACTCAGCCAAGTGCCCATCCCGCTCACAATACTCACAATGGTACCTCACCACACTCTTGGTAGGAACTCTCTTGTTGGGTTGGGTGGCTCTCGCTTTCTTAGGAAGGGGATCACTAGAGATGTCTGGCAGTGTGTCAAGTGGGTTGCGAAGGTGGTTTGGTTTGGCAATCCACACTTGCTTCTGTGGAGTGGTTTTGGGTGGCTCTTCAAACACACCATCTCTCACAGGAAACTTGGAGGGGTCGGTAGGCTTAGGTGGAGTGATCTTGGTAAGCTTGGGTGTTGTAGTGGGTTTCTCATTCTCGCTCAAACCACTGCACTCACCGATCTTTCCGAACAAGCTATCGTCCTTCCCACCTACAGCAAAGCCTACTCCCGTGCTTCCAGCTCGCTTGCACTGGCTAAGCATCATCCCCAACTGCGGCTCTCGGCAAGACACCTAGCTCAAGATGGACCGAAGGTATGTGTTTTCTTCCTCGGTACGCATCTTGTCGTGTCTGCACGACGCGATCTCAAGCTCCAAAGCCTCAAAGTGATCCGACTCTCTAGTGCTATCTGAGTTGACCTTCTCTAGCACAGCAATCCTAGCATCCTTCTGTGCCAGCTCAAAACGCAAGCCTAAGCAAGACTTGCACACACCAAGTAAGCTAGGCCTAGCCTTCAGCTCACTAATCTCCTCAAGTAGAGTGCCATACTTGTCCTGAAGTGTGACAAGATCAGACATGTGGATGGCACAAGCATCACACTCTACCTCCTCGGTAACCACCACTTGTGCCTTAGCAAACTCCAGCTCATGAAGCGTGCTAAGGTACTTTGCTTTGAAATCGTTCCTCTCACAAGCGGCACGCTTGAGCAAAACATCCTGACTGAGCAAGGTATCGTTCATAGACTCAAGCTCGAGAGAGAGGGATTCGATGGTGGGTGATACCTCGGGTGTGTCGGAGTCGTAGTCGGGGTCATCCTTGAACTTCCCGACCTTGCCTTCTTCAATCGCCATGGTGCAAAAGCCACCGTGCTTGGCGTCGGCGTAGAAGCAGAGGCCGTTGAACTTGTCCTCAACCTTTCCCTTCGACTCATCATCGCTTGAGGAAGAACCCCCGTCGGAGGAGGCATCGATGTCGCTGAGGGAGGCGAGGAAGGCTCGGTGCTTGGCCTTCACCTTGTCGATCACCTTCTTGGAGGACTTTCGGTTGTAGCCGCCCTTGGCCTTGTGCTTGTCCTCGAAGCGGTGCTCGCGCTTGTCCTTGCGCTTGGTGAAGTCACCCGCAACTTTCTTAGGGCAGTTTGCGATGAAGTGATCCTCATCACCGCAACGGTAGCACCCCTTGGCTGAGCCACCACGCCGACGGTTCAAACGGTTGTTGTGAAACCGTGAGAACTTGGTGATGACCAAAGCCAGCTCATCATCTCCAAGCGCCTCCACTTGTTCCTCTGTCACAGACATCAAAGACAAAGCGAACGAAGAATGTGAAGGATTAGAGGAAGAAGAAGACACACCGCCGGGGCCAGAAACCAACGCCATGGATAGGTTCGATGGGTTCTCAAGCTTGGCCCGGGTCTGGTGGTCAATCTCCGAGGACTTGAGCTTGATGAATAGCTCGTCCACGGTCAGGGCGTCATAGCCCGGTGACTCCTGGATGGCAGCCACCTTCATCTCCCATACCTTCCGATCAAGAGCATGCAAAAGCTTGATAGCCATCTCATGATCATCATAAGGCAAGTTGGTCCGATTAGCACGCATCTTGTTGACGATAGATTGGAAGCGAGTGAACATCCCGTCAACAGATTCGCCGGCCAACTGAACGAAGTTCTCGTACTCCCTACGGTACGTGTTGAAGAGTCTGGACTTGATCTGAGGGTTGCCCTCATGATAACGCACAAGTGTTTGCCAGATCTCTCGTGCCGTAGTGAGACTCGAAACCCGCTCAAACTCAGGAAGAGACAAACTCGAGAAGAGGATGCTACGGGCTCTTGCGTTTGAAGCATGTTGCGTAGCTTGGAGTTCGGTGATCCGAGCGCCAAGAACCACGTAGTCCTCATTCTCACAAATCTCCCAAATCTTCGAATCAAGCCCTTGAAGGTAAGCGGACATGCGCACCTTCCAATAGGCGAAATTCGTTCCATCAAAGAACGGAGGTTTGCCAACACCTCGCTCCATATCGCCTTCGCGGATCAAGAACCGTTTAAGGTGGAAAGATCCTTAACCGGCTCCGATACCAATTGAAGGACCGAGAACGGCGACCAGAGGGGGGGGTGAATGGGAGCCTCAAATTTCTCTCGAAATATTCGGGCCACTCTTCCCAAAAATCAAACCCAGTTGCTGGGTGCTCAACCTCCCCCGAGCAACGCGAGCGGGGATTCAGACGAAATCGGAGAAATGAGAGCTCACCGGCAGTGGAGGAAAACTCACCGGAAACCCCCAAGATAGAGTTCTCAACCCCTATGAGAAAGAGGCAAAAACCCTAAGCAAAACAGCCAGAAAAACAGGCGACGGACGTTGGAAGACAACGCGACGGACGCTCCAGGACAGGGCGACGGACGCTAGCGACGGACGCAGAGAGATCGTCCGTCGACCTTCCAGAGAGCACTGCAGAAGAGAAGCAGAAGGCAGGGCGTCGGACGCTGGGCGACGAACGCTTGGGTGAGCGTCCGTTGGCGTCGGACGCTGCGCGACGGACGCTTAGGCGAGCGTTCGTCGGCCTTCCAGAGAGCCAGACAAAAACTCGGAAACAGCAGAGGCGACGGACGGTCGGCGACGGACCCTGAGGAGCGTCCGGCGCCAAACCAAAAGCTCAGACACACCGAGCGACGGACGCTGACGTCAGCACGCACCAGCGTCCGACGCAAAACCCTCGGAGCGTCCGACGCCCCCGAAAAACGCGCAGAAACCCCGAAAAGCGATTTTCCTCCGCCAAATCTTCCCAAATCTTGACCAAATGATCACCAACTGCAACCAAACTTTGTAGGCATGATCCTAGTGCAGTTGGGGAGCTATCCCGAAGAAATCATCGCTCAATTTGGGTCGGAAAAGCGGGAACACTCGGATTTGGGGGAGAAAAGGGAAAACGAAGAACGTCGCAATGAAATCGCCAGATCTGCGTACTCAAGAGGTTTGAGGAAGGATCCTTCGGTGCAAAGAAGCTCCTCTTGAATACGAACAACTTGATTCAAACGGATTTGCAAGAGCTACTCCCTACGAAGAGAAATCATCTCGGGAAAAGAGGGAGCAAGAGCAAAAACACGAAGAACACAAGCAAAACGAGGCACAATCACGAAATCGAAGCTGCCATGGCTTACGGAGGTTACGGCCTCCGATTCCTCGCAACAAACTCGAGTTCTTACAAAGGTTGGTGGGATCAACCTAGGGATCTCATGAACTAGAGAGAGGTTAGAGAGAGAGAGTTGGGGCAAAGTGATTAGGGTTCAAGAGCTGGGATGAGGATACCCCTTCATCCTCTATTTATTAGAGGCTTTGGCTATTTCCTAAAGACCCCCCTAGATACAATGAGTGAACTACCTAGCCTAAGCATTGCAGTCCAAGCTCCGGTAAATATCTCCCTCGATTTGAATGGACGGCCCCGCTTCCTGCCGGGAGTTGCCGTCACCTCGACGCAACCTCCAGGATTCCGCCACGTGCCATCCCCGCTTCCTCGGAAGCTCCGCCCGGGTTTTGAGGCCCAAACCCGCGAAACCCGCCACCAGTAGCTTTCGGCTCAACTACCGAACCCCGAGTTTTGAGGCCCAAACTCGGAAACCGTCCTCCGGTGGTTTTGAGGCCCAAACCACCAAACCGCTCGACTCGAGCCACCTTGTCCTCGCCCGGTCGGACTCCGAGTCCCCTGAGCCTCCGCTCGACCCGCTCGTCCACCGTCTTGACTCGACGACTCGGTCTATCTCCATGTCTTCTCGCACTCGCCGGTGCCAAGTACTAGCCACCACAGCTAGTCCGCCGGCGCCCATGGTCCCTCAGTCCGAGCCCCGCTTCTGCCCTTCACCGCTCTCAGTTCATCGGCACGACAAGCCTCTACTCGACCTTCTCCACGCTATTGACCACCGTCACTAGGCATAGCACCTGCACACCACAAGCCGATAGACAGGCACACATTTGCTTTCGCAAAGAGGTTAGAAGTAACCGCTCAAACTGAAACACTCATGTGTTGGTCAATCACTCATTATCAAAACTGAACATCATGGGCACATATCAACCATGTGTTCGCACTTACAATATAATATCTTTGGCCAGCCAATATCATCTGAATGGATAGGAGTAATCCAGGCAACTGGCTTTCTCAAATTCAACAAGTGTTGTTAAGTTGTTTATTCAGGCGGACGCGTGTCAACCGATGTTTCTTCCGGATAGCCGATTGATACTTCTGCCGATGCTTACCTGTTGCCCTTTTGAATATCCGAGCAACACTCTTGGCCCAATAAACAACTGGTGAGACATGAGTCCAAAAGTAGTCAGCCTTGATTTTTTATCAGCCGGCATTTGCTCTTCGAATATAAACTTTCAAGAGTAATTATTTGGACTGAATCAGGAACCGGAGGTGACGAATTAATCAATAAACAACTTGGACCAATCCGTTGTTTATGAACTTCTGAGTAGTACTATCGACCTCCATGTCTTTGCTTCTTTTGACCGATAGAATCGCCATATAAAGAACCAGTGCTTTATTTTCTTTGGCTGACTGACTTGACGTGTTGCTCATGAATCCTTCTTGTTTGCCTGCATGCATGACGCTAGACATTCTATTGAAACGGACGTCGAGGCACTATTGAGTAACGACGGACTCGACTTGCCCTTCGACGTCTGTAGTCCTCTGAGCCTTGTCACCTGGGCGCGCTGTGCGGTTCGTTCGGCGATTTCAGAAAGCTCGTGGTAGCCCTGGTTGCCCTCTGTTCTGTGGCGAGCTCCATGGCCGAGCATGACATGGTGAAGATTTCTTCGAAATTCCACAAGTTGGATGCCAGCAACAGCCTCGCATGGTCCTTAGAGATAGTCATGATGGTACTGTCGTTGTGGATGAGCTTGGCATCGTGTAGATGCACGCGTGTCCCCCGACACATAGTCAATATGAGATCAATCTCTAGAATTTTCTCGGTGCTAACCCCTGTGATGGCCTGATGATGGCGAGCAGCACGTTCTGCGTCTTTGGCTTCCGAACTCCCGTCAAACTGTCGATTTCTCCAACGTCTGCACCATCATGTACCTCATTGGTAACTTGATATAATAATATTTTAAATAGCCGATATATTTTTCATCAGCGACATTAAAAGGACATAGTCCCGTTCTTCTTCTTCATGTACTCATATATATGTCCAGCCATCTTGTCCTTTCCGTGGCTTGTCAAATATGACTATGCTCATGTACAGGCTGATGTATCACGCGATGCTCAACCTCATTTCATTTTCTTTGCTTGATAAAATCTTGAGAATCCGTCTTCAGGAGATGTATACCATGCATGGAGCTATTATACATAGTAGCTTCACAGCCGATTCCTTTTCAGGAAGTGATCGACTATCAGTCTATCACCTTCGTCATGAGTCTGAATACTGGGAATGTAGTACTCCCTTCATCTCAAATTATAAGACATTCCAACAATTTTGGAGAGTCAAAGCTTCTCAAGTTTGACTAAATTTATATGATAAGGTAATAACATTTATGATCCCAACTAAGTACCATTAGATTCTTCATTACCCATATTTTCATAGTAAACCTATTTGATGTCACAAATCTTTATATTTTTTTCTATAATTTTGGTCAAACTTAGGATGCTTTGACTCTCCAAGATTCTTAAAATGTCTTATAATTTAAAATGGAGGGAGTATTAAATATTAACCACTCAAAATTATTCAACCGATGGTCATTTATCAAACTTACTCAGCTGACTGTAGAGTAACATTTCCTTAGCTCATCGGTTATTTATAGCAGCATGCAAACTTGAATTACATAAACCTGAGTTCAGACTCCACTCTTGCATGTATAAAGGATATTACCATCTGAATCTCTTCATGTGACGACTCCTGTATCTTCACGGTGTAGCCCGTTCCAACTCATCAACCATCAGTGTGACCATCGGCATTATTGGCATCAAATCAGCCGATGCTTCTTTTGGATAGCCGATCAGTACTTTTTGATTGATGAGCTGCTACACATTGCTTCCTTTATTAATCTCGTGAGGTTCTGAGGCTGATGCATAATGGTTGGCTTCCTTCTTGCCCCTACATCACGTACTCATATATACAGCCAGCCATCTTGTTTTCCCTTGCATAGATATTGACAACTCAAAGAAATAGCAACTCCATTGTTCTCTTGATTTTTCTTTCCAATACCTGGACACCTGGCCGTTGATGATAATATAAGCCGTCCTTTTGCGTTGCGTGCAGCCGATGGCCTCCTACCGACTCCCAGGTTGCCGATTATAATTTTTAGCCGATGGTTTCATATCAGCTGTCAGGTTATCAATCTTCTGTCGTATCTGACGTAACCTCCCACAACAACTTTTCTTCTTATTATGATGTCGTTCTTTATTGAGGTCAAACACCTTGAGTGCTCCTCGTCTTCATTATCAGAATGATCCTTGGACAAAGTCACATTAACAGGAGCCGATAGGTACGCCTTATCGGCTCTCTGCTTGGTCCGCCTTTAGCATCCATGATGAGCAAGTTCTCCTTTGATCCCTGGTACCTCAATCGGACTCTATGCTACAAATAGCCGCACAATCAGGCATGTTGATCAGCCAATTTACTTCTTCATATCTTCTGACGGCGACATGTAAACTTCGCATATTTTCTAGAAAAGCACTGAGTCAACCAAATTTTCTTCTCCTTCGACAACTTAGATTCATATCACCGATGATTCTCAGCACAACTGCTCTTTTTCACTTTCCCGCTCTTAGCCAATTGACGATGGTAGCTCTTGCAATCTGTGTACAAGTTTTTCAGCCAAGCGTCCCACAACTTCTGACGATGCAAGCCAGCAAAAAACTCAATTCTTGATTCTCTAGCGGCTGTGCCAAGTATGACTAACATATTTGGCCTTAGTGCTCAATTCGTGGTATTGTTTCTGGCCCTTCGAGCCACAAACCGTCAACCGAAAGGAAACAACACAATGTAGGGGAAACAACACAATGTAGGATAGCACGAATAGCATGCCGAACTATATTAATTGGATCTCTATTTTATTACATCCATCCCCCCTTTACAACCCCCAGGGGGGCACTATTTATAGGAGCCATGGGCTTTTACATGACGGTTTTGCCCCTGCACCTACTCATCTGGCAAAGTACACCCTCCGGCGACCAAGGGCAAACAGGTCTCCTGAGCAAAAGCAGCCACGGTTGGCTTCTCGTCGACCAGCCGGGCCCACCGGTATATGCATTTCTCGCCACCCGTGACACCTGCAAAAACGGTCAAGGACCAAGTTTCGCCAAGTTCATATTAAATATAGCTGAAAGCGGATGCTTGAGCCAAAAAAGCCTATTCCTCATCGCGCAGCCATTTCGGTCACGCTATCGACACCGCGTAGAACGCCCAAGAGTAGTTACTGGATAAACCGAGGAGTGACCCGACAGACCGAAACCCCCTTCCGGTTTTACGTGGCCGTTTCGGCCTTGCTGGTAGCCCGAAAACCACCATTGGGATAACCGAAAGCGACTCGATGGACCGAAACACCTATCCAGTATCGCGCAGCCGAATCGGCCTGGCTGTCGCCGTGCGGGAGCTCACAAGTTACTATAGGTGCAACTGAAAATGACCCGACTGACCGAAACACCTATTCGGTATCGCGCTGCCGTTTCGGTCATGCCGTTGTCGCTCGTAAAAACCCTCAAGTCATTATTGTGGGAACCAAAAGTGACCCGGCTAACCGAAACGCTCATTCGGCAGTCCGATCGGCTGAGTGGGGTTCCACTTTCCCTGGCGGCCCCCAACAGTAGCCCCTCGGCATAGGTTGAAACAATCTACTTGCTTATTCTCTTTCGGTCGTTGCCGCTCTTTTTGCCGAATAGTGATACGCCGTCCCAGCCAGGAGGACGAAACTCGTTTTCGATAATTTGGCGGGATAAAATTCGAAAAGTTTTGAAATTTCTCGCCGCGGAATTTGAATCTGACGGATGGGAGACCTTGGGGTACACGCGAAACGGCGGGAGACCTCCGGGTGCGTGCGAAACGGCGGTTCGCCTGGTCGGGTAGACGCCCCTATATAAAGGGCCGTGCGTGACCAGCCATGGCACGCCCTCCAGCCCCTCAACGCCATGGTCATAGCGTTCGGTTTTCCCTTCGCATGAGCCTTCGGTACTTCAGACGTCCCTCTCCTTCAGTAAAAAAATTTCTTTGCTTTGATAATGCATCGTTCATCTTTCGGTTTTGACGTCTTGTAGATTCGTTAGTTTTTGTTTATTCATTTCATCATTTTTGTTTTCTTTTTTGTTTTAGTTTCGGTGGTTTTCATCTTGTTTAGTATTGTTGTTATTATGTTGAGCTCCGAAAGCTCAGGAAGCTCTTCGTCGGGTGGTTCTGTTTCCGATGATAGCTCTAGCAGTGAATCGGCTTCTTCTAGCCGCCGGGTCGTCTTGCCGAATCCGCTGCCCTTGAGTTGTGCAGCTATAGTTACTGATATTCCGGAGGCTTCCAGAGCAGCTGCCGATGTTGGTGACCGTGACTCTCAACAGGTAGAGGAAGAGTATGTCGAATGTTTTGACTCTGTTGCAGCCGATACCAGCTTTGTTAACACGGATCTCGAAGAGGCTGACGATGCGGAATCTGGGCCGAAACTCAAGAAACCAAAGTTCACTGGCTAGTGTTTATGGCTTGGCCAATCAGATGTGACCAAAGAAAAATTAGATAAGTATGTTCGTGAGGGATTGCTTTCGGTTACGGATCGAGTAAAGTGCCGTGTTCCTGAAGGTGAAAAAATTCCGGATCCTAGACCCTATGAGGCGATAGTGTTTCGTGATTTTTTCAAAGCTGGTCTTCAGTTCCCTGTGCAGCCTTTTTTGTTGAAGTTTTGTAGAAATTTAATCTGCAGATTTATCATCTGACTCCGAATGCTATTACTCGGCTCAGCATTTATGCTATGTCATTGAAAATGATGGGCTGCCAGCTTAGTGTTTTGACCTTCGTTCAGCATCATGAGACGCATTTGCACTCGAACATCGGTGTAGCCAGAGCTATAGGTGAAGATATCAAGGTCGAAGCTGGTTCTTACAACTTTGTTCCCGCAAGGGGCTTGTCTTCGTCATGCATCGTCCCTGCCTTCAAGAATAAATGGACCGATTGGAAGGAACATTGGTTTTTATATTTGGGTATGCAAAGACACGGACGTGCAGGCCGCTGTTTTAAACAACTTGCCGAAAGCACATACTCTTGTGTCACAAGTGGCACCCATGGCTGGCTTTAAGCGTGCCAAAAAGATGTCAGATACTCCTAATGACCTCAAGGCGGCTGAAGCCTCACCGTGAATCGGCAGATTAGCCGAGACCTCGTCGAAGAGATGATAGCTCTCGATCGCTGGCCACTGAGTAGCAATGTTCATTTCGGCCCCATTGAAGAGCGAAATGGTTATAAGGGACTGTCTTTGCAGATTCAGCGGCCAGATGCTTTTCCTTCGGATAGCAGCTACGTATTTGAGATTGAACGATTAACTAACCAGTTATGCGACTGTTACAATGCAAAGGAGCATGAGGGCTGTGTTCGTAAGATGGGGAATTCTACTCGCTTGAATCGCGTCTTCGACACTATGGGCGTTGTATATCCCGAAAGGGCATTACCCACGAAAAGAAACAAGGCATCCATGGGCCGTCCATTCGTGGTCGAGGTGGCCGGGAGTCATCTGCCCTTGGTCGTGGTGTAGACCGGAGTCGTAGCACCGCGATTGCCAAATCAAGGAAATGGAAACGAGTCGCCCAATCTTCGACAGACCGAAAGTGGGATAAACCCTTGAAGCGTTCCACAAAGCTAAATATCAATGACCGTAGTGATTTCGGCGAATTTTTTACCGATATGGTAGTTTTCGCAAGTTTGTCTCGTTTTGCTGCGTTCTCCAATGCCTTTTAATTTTTTGGTCTTCTTCATTTGTTTAGTTTTGGTTTGGCTACTGAAATGATAATTCTTCTTCTCTTTTTTGTTGTTTGTTTGCAGCAGGTCTCGTCTGATTCGGATACTAGCCATGACCTGATGGTAGGGCGGATCAATAATCCTTGCGATGTGCAGACAGGTGCCCAGGGGCCCTCTCTTAGTGGGTTTGCCTTTGCGCCCAAGAAGAGCAAGGCCTGTTCTGGGGCTGCCTTGGAGCCAAACCCAAAGAAGCATCGGGCTCTTCCCCTTTCGGGTACCCCGGCGACATCCGCCGAGGCGGCCTCACGGGAAATTTCAGCTTCGGCCTCGGAGGATGCCGAAGCGCAGCAAAGTGGCCTGCAGGGCCGTCGGCCAGTTGGTAAGTCTTGGGTTTTTACTGAATCTAGCCGAATGACTCCTGCCATGGCGCAATCTGTTTTATTCGGCTATGGGGTTATTCCACTGGAGGGCAACCCCGAAGAGTATGGTGAGATGAGAGTGTATTCTGGACTCTCTTCTCCCGAAGAAATGAGTCCGAGACGCGAAGAAACTTATCGCATTGCTCGTGCTTTAGGGGTGGCCTCGGACGCCCGACTAGTGGCGAGAGTCGATTACCGCCGCGTCGGTATCATGCCTTCGGCGGAAGCTCTCGCTTTCGCGCATGAGTGTAGCTCTACCTACGCCGCTCCAGACACCGAAAGGGATCTGTTGAAGGAGAACAGTGCCGAGCTTCTTTTGGCTATTGACTACCACTCTGTTTCGGTAAGTTTTATTCTTGCCACATAGTTTTTGGATTCTTTTTCGAAGTTTTGGCTTATAAAAGGCTTGTCTTGTGCAGGCTTCGTTTTCGGCGAATGCTCTGCTGAAGCAAGAGCGCGGAGCCATGGCTCTTGTCGAGTCACGGCTAGCCACCAGTGAGTCTCGGGTGAAAACGCTTGAGACCGAGCTGGCGGCTGCCTAGGCGAAGCTGAAGGAGGAGGTTAAAGCCCGGAAAGCTGGCGAAGTGGTCGCCCAGAAAGCCAAATCTGAGTTGTCTACTCAAGCAGAGAAAGATGCGTCCTGGCGCAGGAAGGTCGCTAACGAACTGCAGGCAACAATTGATTCATTTTTGCGTTTGTTTACCAGCGTTGGGGACGAAGCTACTCCTCCGGAACGGGATGCTTCGGTTTTTGAAGGTCTTCGGTTCTTGAGCTCCGGCCTCGACACCTTCGGCCACCTGATGGATCTCGGCCGCGAGTATGCTTCGCTGGAAGCTGTCCGTGCCTTGTGTAAATCACTAAGGGATATGGGCTGTGACCATCACGGCGAGGTTACCACCGAGAACGCCGAGGCTTACTAGGATGTTGACTTCGAAGCACATAAGGCAGCTATTGGGTTTTTTTGATGCTTTCGGGAAATCTGGGGGCCGAGATCTTAGCCTACTCCATGCTGCGCTTTTGCGAGCCAAGGTTGACTGTTTGAGATCTTAGCCTACTCCATGCTGCGCTTTTGCGAGCCAAGGTTGACTCTTTGATTATTCTCCCTTATTTTAGACGAGTTGATATTAAGTTATCCTTTCGTTGGTTTGTTTTTCGGTTCTGACTTTCTCCTTTGTAGAGCAAGGATGAGGAACGTTCTATCAAGGAGAAGATAGCTTCGTTCATTCAAGCTCGCAACGATCGAGAGGCTTCGACTGGCACTGGCACTCCTGGTGATGTGTCAGCCGGCACGCCGCCCATCCAAGCCGAAGACACCACTGCCGCCGCCGGGACCTCCTCTGGGCCAACAGAGACCAAAACTACCCAAGTTGGCAAAGATTCGGTGGTTGCCTAGGGTGTTTTTCCTCTGTAATGTTTAAACTTAATGTTCTTTGTAAGCTTTGCGGGGTTGCGATACATTGTTGTTTTAAACTGGCGCCAGTTTTCGGCTGCGCAGGTTCCTGTTGGTGGGCCTGTGCAGGAAGCCGAAGAAGTTTATCCTTTGATGATCGATTGTGATGGGTTTATTGTGAATGGCGAGACCTGGTATCGGCATCGCGTACGACATCCCGGTTCTAGCATGGCAGGGGGGCTTCGGTATCATTTTGAACGTACGCTTCGACGATTTGGTCTGCATCTGGACCAAGATAACTTAGGTGATTTGCTGAAACATAATGTTGCTAAGTTGGGATAGGCTGTGTATTTGCTCTTAGGCTGTGATTTAATGCTCAAAAGAAGTTTTCAGCACCTTTGATTTTTTTTGTTGCGAACCGAAAAATGATGCTTTTGCTTTTATTTTGTAAACTCTGCCCCCCTCGACTTTTTTAGCCAAAAGGGCGTTTCGGAATTTATTAGCCCCTTCGGTTTTTTCTCTTAAACCAAAAGGCAAATGGCAACACTTTTGGTTTTCCTTAGAAAATGCCGTCCCCCCAACTTTTTTTAGCCGAAAGGGCGTTTCGTAATTTTTTAGCCCCTTTGGTTTTTGTTCAAAACCGAAAGGCAACGTTTTTTGTTTTCTTTAGAAAACGCCGCCCCCCAACCTTTTTAGCTGAAAGGGCGTTTCAGTATTTTTTAGCCCCTTTGGTTTTTAATCCAAAACCGAAAGGCAAGGTTTTTTGTTTTCCTTAGAAAACGCCATCCCCCCTCAAGTTTTTTAGAGAAAAGGGCGTTTCGTAATTTTTAGCCCCTTCGGTTTTTTGTTCAAAACTTGTCGATGGTGAACCCTACGGGCCCCCAAGGACTGTACTGTAGGGAAGTGGGCCTTGGTAACAAGGCCCACAGCCCAACCGTCAAGAAGAACACGGAGCAAAGCAACGTGCAAAGACCAAAACTCTAACTCGGACCATACAAGAAAAGGCGCCCGAAGCATAGCTTAGGACTCTGACCTTGTATCCGAGTAGAAGACAAACAACTCCTCTCAGCACCTGAGCTATAAAGGGCTGGTGAGGAGACCCCTTGTAAATGACTGAACGCATACCCAATACTAAAAGCAATACGACGCAAATAGGCTAACGCCGAACTGGACGTAAGGTTATTACTCGACCAAGTCGAGGGCCCGAACCAGTATAAATCATGAGTCTCTTTGCGTAACCGCCGAGTTCCACTATTCGCCGAAGCCCGAACAACTGTCCCGGGTACCCCCGTGGCAGGCTATCGGTGGTAAAACATCGACAGCTGGCGCGCCAGGTAGGGGCTTTCGACGAATTTTTTCTCGAGAGCTCGGCGGACCTCGACCTCAAGATGGCTTTTTCGGCGGGAACAACCTTCGTCTTCGGATCCTGGATCTGCGAGGCTGACGACGACGGCAAGCTACACACCCGTCTCCGAGTAGAAAAAGAATTCGATGACGAAGTAGAATATGAACTCGCCGAGAAGATGACGAAACTCTCAACTTCGGATCCAACTCGAAATGATGAAGAAAGTGGATACGAAACCGACTCTGAGAAAGAGATACAACCCGACTCCAAGACAATCTTCACAGCAAAAGAGCCAAGCCTAATTGGACTTAGAGACACAACAACGATCATGAAGAAATACAACCCGTACAACTCCAAGAAGAACTCGGGAACGTATGGACTACACAACAAGGCATCAATCTATCAACACTTTACCCAAGACAAGATGAACTCAGCAAGAAGAATACTCCTGGAGGGAGCACAAGAAGGGATGATCATGACAGTTACCCCGCAAGACTGTGTGGTGCATTGGCCGGGTTCTTTCACCTCAAGCAAAGCCCAGACTAGCACGCACGTTGAAGAACTACCTTATCAAGAGGGAAAAGAACTCGGATCAAGCTCAGAAACTACCGACAGCTCAACCGAACGAAGGATGAAATACCGTACAAGAAGAGCTCGGAAGAGGTACACCGTATACATGGTGGAGCAGTTAGAGTAACCTTTGGAGCCACCACAAATACCAGATATAAAATCTTCAGACGAATCAGAAGGCAACATCTCGCCAGATGAGAAAAGCGACAACAATGAAAATGATGAGCAAAGACTAGCAAGACTAAAGAAGAATAAATTGAAAGCTAGAATGAGGAATAGGGCCAAGCAAAGGAAGCAAATTTGGAATAAATACAAGACGGAACTAACAGAATATAACAGAAAGAAGGCGGAAAGAGAAGCCGCAAAAAGCATAAAAAGGGAGAGAATTGAAGAGTTAACAAAAGAGCCGCACACCCTCACAAATAACGGAAAGACAAAGGAAGACTAGAAAAAAGAAGTCAGGGGATCAGAAAAACAACCCGGCGAAGAAGTTCCACAGGAGCCACAAGGAGAACAACCACCCAAAAAGTCAATTTTTCAAAGACTAGGAGAGAATACTGACAATAATGGAAGGCAAGAACATTACCCAAGGCTACAAGAAAAGGGCAAGCCAGAAATGAGTCAACGATACCCGGAAGCATCAAGAAGATTTGACAAAGAAGATGACTATGGAGAATCCGAATTTAAAGAAGACAGATCATATTACAGGAGAGCAAGATCACCAGATTACAAAAGAATAGAACCGTACGACAGGTTCCCTTGTTTTGCAGGAAGGCTACAAACATTGAAACTACCTCACAAATTTAAACCAGCAAATCATTCTAAGTATGATTGCAAGGTAGAACCAAGACAATGGCTAAGGGTTTACTCCCAATCCATTGAATTGCCTAGAGGAGACGACGACATCAAAGCTCTATTTTTCCCAATGGCCCTCGAAGCAATGCCACTACAATGGTTTGACAAATTGAGGCCAAGATCAATCAGATATTGGGAAGACTTGCAAGAAGCTTTTTGTAATAACTTCGCAGGCATTATTACCCATCCAATGACCGCAGCCGAGTTGAAAGGAGTAAGACAAAGGAGAGGAGAAAGTCTAAGGGAATACTATAGAAGATTTGGAGAATTCAGGGCTCAAGTCCACAACATTACCAACAGAGAGGTGATAGAGGCCTTTGCGGAAGGAATCTTAGCAAATGTGCAATACAAAGACTATTTCAATGAGAACCCAAGGACAAATGAAGACTTTAAGAGGGTTGTTGAAAAGCTGATTTCATCAGAAGAAAGAACCCGACACCGGTTTGCTAGGGACAACCCGAAGAATAGAGGAAGACCCGATTACAGACAACAAGACAAAAGGCCAAGGCAGGACAACATGGTGGCAACCACAGATAACAAGAGAAGATACAATGGCAACAACAACGATAACAACGGTGGTAATTACAATAGCAACTACAACAATAGCAACAACCGTAGCAACAACGGTTACAATAGTAATAACAATTATCAGAGCAACAACTACCGAGGAAGAGTGCCAGAGAACATAGAGAACATGTGTGTCACATACACCCAGGGGCCAGACACAAGTTAGTTGAATGCAACACTTTTCAGTGGCAATTCATGAAGAGAGAAAACATAAATCGAAACAACTCGGAGCAAAAGCAAGAAGATTCTAAGAAGGAAGAAAAGAAAGCTGAAGGAGATTATCAAGAACCCCAACGCCAATTAGCAGTAATATTCTCAGGTGTTCCTAATACATGAAGCAAAAGGCAAGAGAAATTAGCTCACAGAGCCATCATGGCAGCTGAACCAGCCACCCCAAGGTATCTAGATTGGTTAGAGTACCCCATCCACTTCACAAGAGAAGACCAATGGACCAATGCAGCAAACGCAGGAAGCTACCCACTGGTACTGGGTCCATCTATCGCAGGAGTGGTAGTAACTAAAGTACTCATCGATGGAGGAGCCGGGCTCAACATAATTTTCGCAGATACTCTCAAAAGGATGAATCTGGATTCTGAAGGTCTAATGACACCAACAAGCACACCATTCTACGGAATAGTACCCGGCAGAGCAGCTATGCCACTCAGACAGATAACCCTATCAGTCACCTTTGGCACACCAGACAAATACCAGACGGAATTCATCAAATTCGAAGTTGCAGACTTTGAATCATGCTACCACACAATACTTGGGAGACTAGCTTTGACAAAGTACATGGCAGTGCCACACTTCCATATCTGCTACTCAAGATGCCAACAACAAAGGGCGTATTATCATTCAAAGGAGATCTAAAGAAAGCGCATGATTGCGACGTACAAGCAGTACAAATATCCAAAAGATTACAAGACATAAAGGAAGGAAAAGAGATCGCAACGCTAGCCAACGAGATGAACCCGGATGAGATTCAGATACCGGCTAAGAAGCCAAGCAACTTTGCACCACCAAAAGAAGCCGCTACCAAGACTATTGACTTATTGACTGGTGACCCGGAGAAGACGACAATCATCAGTGCAAATCTCGATCCCAAATAGGAACTCGCGCTCACCAACTTTCTTCGGGACAACAAAGATATCTTCACTTGGAAGCCGACCGACATGCCAGGGGTCCCAAGAGAGTTGGCTGAGCACATAATTGACGTAAACAAAGGGTCCAAACCCGTTAAGCAGAAGCTACGAAGATTCGCTTTAGACAGAAAAGCAGCAATCAAAAAAGAGATCACCAAGCTCATGGCAGCAGGATTCATCAGAGAAATAATCAACCCGGATTGGCTTGCCAACCCGGTCCTAGTAGAGAAGAAGAATTCAAAAAATGGCGCATCTGCATCGACTACACAGACCTCAACAAACATTGCTCAAAAGATCCATATGTCCCACCAAGGATTGATCAAATCATCGACTCAACAGCAGGATCAACTCTATTATCCTTTCTAGATTGCTATTCAGGCTATCATCAAATATCCTTAAGAGAAGAAGACCAAAGCAAAACATCGTTCATTACACCCTTTGGGGCATATTGCTACAAATCAATGCCTTTTGGGCTAAAAAATACAGGGGCAACATATCAAAGAGCAATTCAAACTTTGTTTGGGGAGTCAAGTCGAAATGAACGCAGAAGCATACATTGACGATGTAGTAATCAAGACAAAAGAACCCGGATCATTGATAGAAGACCTTGAGGAAACTTTCAAGAATCTAAAAGCATGGCAGTGGAAATTAAACCCCATGAAATGTGTTTTTGGGGTCCCATCAGGACAACTACTCGGATTTCTAGTCAGCAACCGAGGAATTGAAGCAAGCACAAAACAAGTTAAAGCCATCATGGATATGAAACCTCCAAAGAAAGTTAAAGACATACAGAAGCTTACAGGGTGCATGGCGGCACTCAACAGATTCATCTCCCGGCTAGGAGAGAAAGGACTACCTTTTTCAAACTATTGAAAAAGGCAGGAAATTTTGAATGGACAAAAGAGGCAGAAGAAGCGTTCCAAAAGCTAAAAGAATACTTGGCATCATCACCAATAATGACACCACCAAAAGGCAAAGAAGACATGATGCTATACATTACAACAACCAAGAACGTTGTCAGCACAACAATTGTGGTTGAAAGAGAAGAACCCGGACACACATACAAAGTACAGAGACCAGTCTATTACATAAGTGAAGTATTAACAGAATCAAAAGTGAGATACCCACACGTGCAAAAGCTACTTTATGCAGTATTGATATCATCAAGAAAGCTGAGACATTATTTCCATAAACACATGATTACAGTGTAACCAATTTTTCACTCCAAGACATTCTACGCAACAAAGATGCAACGGGTCAGATATCAAAATGGGCAGTAGAACTCGGTGCTCTCAACCTCGACTTCAAACCAAGAACAACGATCAAATCTCAAGCATTATCCGACTTCATTGCTGAATGGACAGAAATCAGTCAAAAAGAGCCCGAACCAATACTTGATCATTGGAAAATGTATTTTGACGGTTCCCTAAAGTTAGGAGGAGCTGGAGCAGGAGTACTATTCATATCACCAGAAGGGAGACAGTTGAAGTATGTGTTGCAAATACTTTGGCAGGCAACTAACAAGGAGGCAGAATATGAAGAATTAATACATGGTCTAAGAGTTGCAAGCTCACTTGGGATCAAAAGACTACTTGTCTACGGTAATTCAGCTGTAGTAGTCAATCAAGTCAACAAAGATTGGGATTGTACAAAAGACAATATGGACGCATACTGTGCAGAAGTCAGAAAATTGGAGAAAAATTTCCAAGGGCTCGAAATCCATCATGTGCTAGCCAAATTGGGACCAGACAGAGCAAAAGTACCACCTGGTATATTTGTAGAAGAACTCACAGCTCCATCCATCAAACAACTCGGGAACACAGAAAAAGAGAAGAAAACAACAGATCCTATGGAAATAGATCAAGCAGAAGAACCAGACTAGTCAAGACAAATCATGGTCATACAAAATGATTGGAGACAAACACACATTGATTTTATCAAAGAAAAGAAACTACCCGAAGACAAAGCAGAAGCAACCCAGGTTGTACGAAGAAGCAAAAACTACGTCCTGGTAGGAGACAAACTATACAAAAGAGCAGCATCATCTGGAGTACTACTTAAATGTGTTCCCACAGATAAAGGAAAGGAAATCTTGGATGAAATCCACTCAGGATGCTGTGGAAATCATGCAGCCTCTAGGACACTTGTCGGCAAAGCATTCAGAACCGGGTTCTATTGGCCAACAACACTCAAAGATCTAGAAGAGCTCGTCAAAACATGCAAGAATTGCCAAATGTTTGCCAGGCAATCGCATGTGCCCGCTCATAATCTGATATGCATACGACCAGCCTGGCCGTTCTCATGCTGGGGGCTGGATCAAGTTGGACCACTCAAAAAAGCAAAAGGAGGCTTCGAATACATATTTGTGGTAATCGACAAATTTACAAAGTGGATTGAATACAAACCTTTGGTCAAATACAGTGCAGAAAAAAGCAGTGGAATTCATACAAGACATCATGCATAGGTTTGGCATGCCCAACAGAATAATCACAGATCTTGGTTCACCATTTACAGCAAGAGAATTCCAATACTGGGCAAAGGATTGTGGGATAGAAATTGACTTTGCATCAGTCGAAAGAGCAAATGGACTCATATTACAAGGCTTAAAACCAAGATTATATGAAGATTTGAAAGATTATGGTGGAAAATGGATCGACGAACTACCAAAGTAGTATGGGGTTTAAGAACCCAGATCAGCAGAGCCACCGGCTACTCACCTTTCTTTCTGGTCTATGGATCAGAGGCAATATTACCAGCCGATTTGATATGGCTATCTCCAAGAATCAAGCAATATGAAGAAGGAGAAGCAGAAGAAACAAGGCGGTTAGAAATTGATTCAATAGAAGAAATAAGAGACAGTGCAATAATCCAAAATGCAAGATATCAACAAGGACTACGAAGACATTATGACAAAAGTACTCAGCCCCGATCACTAAAGCTAGGGGACTCAGTATTACGACTAATCCAGAAGAAAGATGGACGACACAAACTACTCAGTCCTTGGAAAGGACCCTTCATCGTGAAGAACGCAACAGGACCCGACACATATGAATTGATGACTCCAGATGAAATACCAGTGAAGAATACTTGGCATATCAGCCAACTCAAAAGATTCTACAATTAGTACAACATATTGTACTCAAGCTTCAAAGAGAAATAAAGCAAAAATTCTTCAAGAAGAACGACTTCAGATATAAGCCCTGTCGAACCAACAAACCAACCCGTAATCAGGTTGGGGATAAAAGGGGCTTCCCTGTTAACAGCCAACCCGGAAACGGTTGTGCTACACGGGCAATTTTGTCACTCAACCATATGGAGATGGTTTGACTGACGGCCAACGGCCAAATAGCTTCTTGGGTAAGGAGACCCAAGCTAGCATTTGTCACTCTACCATAAAAAAGATGGTACGACTGACAGCCCCGTCCAACGGACAGAACCAACCCGTAATTAGGTTGGGGAAAAAGGGGCAACCCTGCAAACAGCTCAACCTGGAAATGATTGTTTCTATACGGGCGCAATCGCTTACCCCAAGAGCTGGTACGATTGCTTACTTACCCTGCAAACAGCCAACCTAGAAACAGTTGTGCTATACGGGTCCGATCGCTTACCCCAAGAGCTGGTACGATCGTCTACTACGCCCAACAAGCGACGCTATCTACAAAAACAACTCGGTCGCCTACCCCAAGAGCGGTACGATTGACTACTTTGCCCAAAGAGCGGCACAATCACTCTAACAACTCGGTCGCCTACCCCAAGAGCGGTACGATCGACTACTTTGCCCAAAGAGCGGCACAATCACTCCAACAACTCGGTCGCCTACCCCAGGAGCGGCACGATCGACTACTTCGCCCAAAGAGCGGCACCAGCACTCCAATAACTCGGTCGTCGACTCCAAGAGCGGTACAATCGACAACTTCGCCCAACAAGCGGCGAAATTCAACAAAGAAAGCAAAGGAAATCATTCTTGTGTGGCAGCAAAGAACCCAGTGGAATTTGAGGTTGTAACCCTCCGCACCAAGATTCGATATTGCCAAGCAGGATAAAACAACCCGGATGTACTTTTCTCCGAAGGAAAGACGCACATCCAGATTGCTATAGATGGCAGAGGTGGCACCCACAAGTCATCCAAGATTGACAAAAGAACTCGGCACCTCCTCCCAGCACGTGCTGATCTGCACCGGACTGAGCCACGATGGCACAACAGAAGACAGAACAATAGTTGATCTACAACGGACTGTCGAAGAACAAGCCGGACCACGCACCAGTCATCACTGTAAGGAGAGCAAAAAGGATAGAGGGCAGGCACTTGAACACCAGGCAGCGCAACATGCACCACCTATATCACAAGTCCTACACCATTTGCTTCAATGCCCCTTACAGCTAAATACCACCTTGAGACTAGCCTGCTACTAGTCTCAATCATAAAACCTACACCATTTGCTAACAGAAGGAATAAAAGAGAGAGAACAAGCCCGGGGGCTCATCAAGTTCACAAAATACACATGGTTACAAGGAAATAGAGAGAAGACTACAAGCGAGACAAGAACAAGAAGCATCAGACCGGCAAGTATTTATAGAGCAACAACAGGTGCACATACACCAAGTCTAGGAAGAAACAAGATTCTAAAAGGACAATCCTCATGAGTCACAAGGACTACAGTAAAAGTCAGGCATGACCTGACTACCACGAGGGAACAGTACATACCCAGAGCAGTCACAGTACAAGATAAAGCATATCCAAGAGAATATGCCACAACAACAGTACAACCCGTGAGGACATGCATTGAATTCTTCAACAGCCAGATTATCTTCAACAGCCAGATTAACAGCAGCAAGGACCGGTCAAAGAAACAACCCAGACACCAAGAAAATAACCCGTCATCACAAGAAAAGCAAGCATCAAGACAAAACGGAACTGGAGAATACATTCATCTTCTCAATTACAAGGATACAAGATTACACAGTTTACAGAATGACAATAAGGAGTCTCTGAATACCTTGATAAGGAACCTTGAGGAATGCGACTACTACAATAGACCACAAGTCACAAAATACAAAGATAAAACCAAGGCCATAGTAGAATCACCGTGTGTAACACCCTAAATTGTGCATTTTTCAAAATAGAATAAAAGCAATTTAAATGCATTTGTGTGGTCATTTTATAACCTAGGGAAAATTTATTAAGGATTTCGTAAAATAAAATTATCACAAATAGGAACATGATTGTTGCATTCATGCTGGTGCACAGTACTTCGTATTGTTGGAGTTTACAAATTTCAAACTTGTGTTCAAATGTGTTTTTGAAATTGTGTTTGGAAAATTCAAAATCAAAAAGAAAAGCATTCACTCTTTCTCTCTCCCTTTTTCCACCTTTCTGGCCCGAGGCAATTTCTCCCCAGCCCACTTCCCTTCCCCTCTTTCTCGGATGGGCCAACACCCCCGCAGGCCGGCCCATCTCCTCATTCCCGCACCACCTCTCTCTCTCCCACTGACAGAAGGACCCCACCTGTCAGCTCCATCTCTTTCCTTTCTCTCCCTCTCCTTTCCTTTTCTCTGTGCCGACGGTTTCCCCCCCGCCGAGCACAATCCGAGCAGGATTCGATCTCTCTTCCCTTCGCTAGAGCGGTCCCGTGTTCGGCAAGCCAAGCGCCGCCACCGGCCTTTCCTTCCTCCCCTTCCCTCCTTTCCTTTCTGCGCCGCCGCCCTTTCCTCGCGGCCGAACGTGAATCCGCGGCGGAATCCACCTTTCCTTCCCTGCGGCGCTTCTCGAGCTATAAAAGCTCATGCCCTGCGCCCTTCTATCCTCACCTTGCCCCTGCGGAACATCCCAGAGGCACACCAGAGCTGCAGAGCCCCCAACGCCGCCGCAGTTTGAGCAGCGCCACCGCCGCTGTCGATTCCGCCCCTACCGAGCTTCTCCGCTCCGCCTGAACATCGTGACAGTCTCGCATCGTGGTAAGCTAGCTTCTCGATGCCCCAGAACTCCTTCTCAACCCTTTCCCTACCTCCGCACGCACTCACCGGCGATGCAGAGACGCCTCACCGCATGGGCACTCCGCCCCCGAGCGCGATCCGTTCAACCAACTCCACCACCGTGTTCGCCATGTCCCCCTCTTTCTTCCCGACCCGGTTGCGTTGAGTTTCGTGCTCCGAATCCTCGGATTGCCCTACGCCGCCGCCGTCCGGCCATGGCGCCACCGCGTCTCCGACTCCGGCCGCCGAGCGCCGCCACCTACTCGCTCTGTTCTAATCTCTATCGTCCGTTTCTAATCGGACGGTCCATAGAGTCGCGTACCCCTTCGGCTGACGCATTTGCGAAAGAGACCCCACCCTTTTTAAAGACTGAACCCGCGGTCCTAAAGCGTATTCCTTTGTTACGCTTTCTGTTCTGGAAAACGTAATTCTTCTCGGTTCCGTTTTAATTCAAAAATAAAAAGGAAAATTCTATTTACAGTTTTGCCACTCTGTTTCAAATGCTTATAAATTGCTCATTTTAAATCCAAATCGATCCATTCAAGTTGCGTTAGATCCGTAATTTTATGCTCTATCCAGTAGTATAGATTTCATCTATGTTAATTACTTTTGAAAATCAAAGAAAATTAATCTAGTAATGCTTTAACTTTGCCTTTTCAAAATCTAGTTTAATTCATATCTTTTCCGTTATAGCTCCGTTTTTCGTGATTCAAGCGTCTATGTGATCGTAGTGATACGTAGATTTGTTTTATAAACTTTTACTTTTGTTTTATTGTGATTGGCGTACTGTTCTAATCTATAGCTTTGTTTGGTTGCATGTTATGCCTCTGTATGATTGCATGTGATGTGGTGATCGAGTACAGACGGTGAGCAGTACGTGGGTGACCAGGAGTTTTGCTTTGAGCAGGAGCAGCAACAGGAACCCTTGGAGCAAGGCAAGTATTATATGGGATCTTCCTTGATGTCCTATTCATGATGTTCTAAATAAAATCATATGCATGTGTCTAATATTGTCACCATAGGGTTTTCCTAGATTTGGTTACCCTGATCCTTGAAATCCTATGGGTTACCGTTGCATATGGGTAGTTATTGCTAGCGCTCCTCTTTAATAAGCATGATCCTTTAATCTTGATTAATGACTACATGAGATGATAAAGTAAAACTTGACTTTTTAGCAACATGGACTTAGGATCCTATCTGTCAGCAAAAGCTGGGACATACAGTACAACCATGAGGGCTATATGGCTCTGGCTTTAGTTCAGTATTAGGGTCACTCTCTCGCATGCGGCAGTTCACGAAAGTTTCCATTGACGAGCGGTTGCGGTAGCGGCTGGAGTGGGGACCGCTGCGTGTGTGTACCATCCCGGTGCTCCTATATACCCCTTGCCCGTGGATCCGTACTGTCTGTGGTATGTCAGCGAACCCCTTTGAAAAACTTCATAGTGTTCCCTGCCCGCTCACCTCGGTAGTGTTAAGGGAGTCATGATCCCGGGGCATTTGGGCAAACACGACTCATGGGTAAAGTGTACAAACTCTGCAGAGTGTTAAAAACTGGTATATCAGCCGTGCTCACGGACACGAGCGGCCTGGAAAACTCACAGAACCTTTGGTTACTTGTTGTTTACCTTTATGAATCACTTTATCATGGAATTATGTTACTTGTTCATTCGTTTACATGATCATGCAATTTAATTTGGGGACTTAAGCATAACTTTGATCTATCACTTATAAAGTTTTGTTACAAATTAAAATGCTTATCGCAGTAAACCAGTGTCATACTTTTTGAGCCTCATGAACCCTATATATACTTGTTGAGTACGAAAGTACTTACGCTTGTTTCCTTTCTTTTCAATACCTTGGATAAAAATCCCGGATGGGTACCAGATTACCAGAGTTATGAGGAGTATCCAGAGGACTACTAGGTTTGGGATCAACCAGTTGACGTCCCTGTGCTATGGAGCTTCGCGAGAGTTATCTTATATTCCGTTGTTATGTAATAGACATTATTTAAATACTTGTTCTCTATGTAATAAACACTTGTGATGATACAATTTTGATAATTTGTCGGCTTGTGTGTGTGACTGATCTCTGGGCACACATAAGGTTATTGCATCCCGTTTTGTCTTTAAAACTGGGTGTGACAGATTGGTATCAAAGCCGTGTTGACTATAGGACGCAAACCTAGATAGAATTGGTTCTTAGGAATGCTCTTTTCATGCTTTTATACCTTGTTATTATTTGTTAAAACTATTACTCATCTCAAAATTATATTATCTTGATTCTAACTTAGTTCTCATCTTTGCTTTTCTATAGATGGCCCGCAACAAGCAGACTGCTCGCAAGTCCACTCGTCCCCCGCCGAAGTTCGTGCTAATGGAGCCCCGCGAGGATGGAGAAGAAGAACCCCAAGAAGAGAGCTCTGAGAACAGCCGTTCCAGGACTCCCTCTGATGAGAACAGCCGCTCCAAGACTCCGTCTGGTGGTTCCAAAGCTGGTGAAGAACGCTTGGGATGGACCAAGCACTTCCACTTCAAGGAGGGAGACGATGAGGACTACTACCATGGCTTGTTGAAGTGGACTTTGGAGAACCACTACTCCGACTGGAAGACCGAGGTGAAGTACATGTGCTACAAGAACAAGCACTTCCAGGACCCCTCCTTCTGGAAGTGTACCCTCTACATCTGCATCCAGAAGGACGCCACACAATCGTGGCAAGTGGAGGCCGTCTATGAGCCTAAGATCAGCCGTGCCAACATGATGGAGTGTATGGAGGATGCAGCTCGCATGGCCCTCTTCGACCTTCGTGCTCATCGTCGTAACCGCATGATGGAGGACAAGTATCGACACCTTCCCTTTGAGACCCGTGAGGGATGGTCCATGTTCGAGGCGAAGGATGAATATGATGACGTCACCAAGGTGATGATCGACTTTGCTCATGAGCTGATGCAGCAGGTCGAGGTGCTGACTGATGAGCTTGGTGGCCAACGCAAGCTACTCAAGAGAACCCATGCAGAGAATGACGAGCTCAGAGGACGCCTGAAGATGCCCAAGTTCCATCAGAAGCTTCCCCCAGTTTTCCTTCCATAGGATGAGTACCACCTTGATGTAATAAAACGCTAGCAGCGAGTTGAGTCGAGTCTTGTCGTGTCTTGTGAACTTGGTTTCATTATATGGTTGTTATTATGATTATGAGTGATTTAGAGTTTTGTAATGAGTGCTGGAACATTGTGGGCCTGTCCACAAGTTCCTTAGTTAAAGACATATAAGTTTGATATAAATAAAAGTGCTAGCGGGTGGGTTATCCTGTTTCTACCTTGCTGTTTTTCTGGAGCAGTCAGTAATCTTTCGGTTGTATCTAAAATATGGTTTGTCCTATGATCATGAAATTTGTATGGCAACAACTAGACTTCAGTACCTTTCCAATGCATCTTGAATTACATTCATACCTGTTATGGTTCGGGAGATATAACAGTTACAAGTTGAGGTTTCTGCGCAGTCTGGAACTCAGAAACAGTTTTGTTAAATTACTGTTTTCACCTAATTTCGCATCAGGATCTGGAAAAGTGAGAATTATGAAAGTTGTAGGAAATTTCATAAGCTTTCCAACCATGTAAGTTTCACATTTGTTTGACTTTTGGAGCTTGATATATGACTGTTTACAGTACTGCTTGTAAGGTTTAGATTTCAGAAAAATTATGAACAATTAATCTAAAGGTCATACTATATGTTTTGGATGACAGATGGCTGCACGAGGTGGTAGAGGAAGAGGCCGTGGTAGGGGTGCACCAACAGTACTGCCAGTACCCCCACTGCCACCACCACTAGTACCACCGACCATGGAGCAATTCATGATAGCGCAAACCCAGCTGATGCAGACCATGATGCAATAGCTCCAGAATCCACCTGTACCACCACCACCTCCACCACCACCTGTCCAGCCACGGGACAAGCGTGGAGAATTTATGAAGGGTCGCCCTCCGGTGTTCACTCATGCTTCTGAACCACTGGAGGCGGACAACTGGTTAAGAGCTGTGGAGAAGCAGCTGAACATCGCTCAATGCAATGAGCGCGAGAAGGTGCTATACGCATCAGGCCAGCTGCAGGGTGCTGCTCAGGATTGGTGGGACTCATACATGTATGGACATCCCAACAACGCACCAGAGGTGTCATGACAAGAGTTCACCAAAAGCTTCAGGTCTTATCATATTCCTGAAGGCATAGTGGAGCTCAAGCAGGAAGAGTTAAGAGCTCTGCGACAAGGATCTATGACAGTGGCGGAGTACAGAGACAAGTTCGCACAGTTGTCTCAGTATGCTCCTCATGAGGTTGTCAACGACGCTGACAAGCAGCGCCGCTTTCTGAAGGGTCTCTATGATGGTTTGCAGTTGCAACTCATGTCCAATCTCTACCCTAAATTTCAAGCCCTCGTGAATCGCGCTATTGTTATTGATAACAAGCGCAAGGAGATGGAAGCCAAGAAGAGGAGGCTTCAGGGACCAGCTTCAGGAAGCAATACCCGCCAGCGTCCCAACCCCCCACAGAATTTCCAGCAGAGGTACCAAGGTCCGAGCAACCAGTGGAACCGTGGTCCGAATCCGCATCACGGTCAGTTTCCGCAGCGTAATCAGTTCCCACAGCGTGCTCAGAACCAGCAGCAGATTGTGCCACAGGCGCCACGTCAGGGGAACACCAATGCCACTCCAATGAAGAACAGTGCTCCCAACACTCCCAACAGGTGTTTCCGTTGCAACAAGGAGGGACACATGTCTTACAACTGTCCTGACAAGCAGAACCAGCAGACGCCCCAGAACCAGAGCAACCAGCAGAGGGCAAGGCACCAGCCACCACCCAACACTGGAAGGGTGAACCACGTGGCGACAGATACGGCACAGGAGACTCCTGAGGTTATGATGGGTACGTTCAGCATCAACTCTATCCCCGCTACTGTACTTTTTGATTCTGGAGCTTCGCATTCTTTCATTTCTGCCGCTTTTGTTAGAATGCATGATCTTTTGTTGCGCTTCATGAAAACCCCCATAACAGTAAGTTCACCGGGAGGTATTTTGACTGCAAATCAATATAGTCCTTCAATTAGTGTGCTTCTAAGGGGGGTAGCCTTTGAGGTTGAACCTATCATGCTAAGGACAGCTGGTATTGATCTCATTTTGGGAATGGACTGGATGATGAAGTACAAGGCAGATATTCAGTGCCACAAGAAAGTTGTTGTCTTAACTTCACCTAAAGGGGACAGAATTAGTGTGGAAGTTGTTTTGAAAGCTCCGCCGATAGCTACTGTGAATCAACTAGATGATGATGGTCGTGAATATGAATTAGTTGTTGATGAGTTCCCGGATGTTTTCCCCGATGACTTGCCAGGTATGCCACTCGACTGCGACATTGAATTTCTTATTGAGCTTTTGCCTGGTACTGCACCTATTGCTAAGCGTCCATATAGGATGGGGGTTAATGAGTTAGAGGAACTTAAGAAACAGTTGCAGGAGTTACAAGAAAAGGGTTTCATATGTCCTAGCTCTTCACCTTGGGGAGCTCCGGTGATCTTTGTTGACAAGAAGGATGGTACACAACGGATGTGTGTGGATTACCGTTCGCTCAATGAGGTAACTATCAAGAACAAATACCCTCTACCAAGGATTGATGACTTGTTTGACCAGTTGAAAGGAGCTTGTGTGTTCTCTAAGATCGATCTTTGATTGGGATATCACCAGTTGAAGATTCGTGCCTCTGACATACCTAAGACTGCATTTACTACGAGATATGGGCTATATGAGTACACTGTGATGTCATTTGGGTTAACCAATGCACCTGCCTACTTTATGTACTTGATGAATAAGGTGTTCATGGAGTTTCTGGACAAGTTTGTGGTAGTGTTCATTGATGACATTTTGGTCTACTCCAAGAATGAGGAAGAACATGCAGAAAATCTCAGGTTGGTCTTGCAAAAGCTCAGAGAACATCAGTTGTATGCTAAAAGGAGCAAGTGTGAGTTTTGGTTGAAGGAAGTGTCATTCCGAGGTCATGTTATATCCAATGGTGGAATAGCAGTGGATCCGAGTAAGGTGGCAGATGTGTTGAATTGGAATCCACCTACCAGTGTGACAGAGATTCGTAGTTTCCTTGGATTGGCTGGTTACTACAGGAGGTTCATCGAAGGTTTCTCTAAGCTTGCTAAACCAATGACTGCATTGCTAGAGAAGAATGCTAAGTTTGTATGGTCTGAGAAGTGTCAAGCTAACTTTGAAGAGTTAAAGAAACGGTTAACCACAGCGCCAGTGTTGATTTTGCCAGATCTGAATAAGAGTTTCTCCATATATTGTGATGCATCTCGCTTGGGTCTTGGTTGTGTGTTGATGCAAGAAGGCAGAGTGGTTGCTTATGCATCGAGGCAGTTAAGAAAGCACGAGTTGAATTATCCTACACATGACTTGGAGTTAGCAGCTGTGGTACATGCACTGAAAATCTGGAGACACTACTTCGTTGGTCACAAGAGTGATATTTACACGGATCACAAGAGTCTGAAGTACATATTCACCCAGTCAGATCTGAACTTGAGGCAACGCTGTTGGTTGGAACTGATCAAGGACTATGACTTGGAGGTACATTATCACCCTGGAAAGGCGAATGTTGTGGCAGATGCCCTCAGTAGAAAAAGTTATGCCAATGAGGTACACCTAGAGATACAGTCTAAAGAGTTGTGTGCTCAATTAGCGCATCTAAACTTGGGATTCGTTGTTGATGCTATGGAGTTAGTTTTGGAACCAACCCTGGAACAGGAGATACGCAAGGGTCAATTGGAAGATGAAAAACTGTAGGAGATTGCTGAGAATATTGTGATTGGCAAGGCACCCGGTTTCAGTCTGGATGACAATGGTACCCTTTGGTTTGGTAAGAGGTTATGTGTACCTAGAGTAAAAGAGATCCGTGAGATAATTCTGCGAGAGGCTCATGACTCAGCTTACTCTATACACCCGGGAAGTACCAAGATGTACCTGGATTTGAAGGAGAAGTATTGGTGGTATGGTCTAAAACGGGATGTTACAGAGTATGTGGCAGTGTGTGATACATGTCAGAGAGTTAAGGCAGAACACCAGAGACCGGCAGGATTGTTACAACCGATGAAAATTCCAGAGTGGAAATGGGAAGAAGTTGGTATGGACTTCATAGTGGGTTTGCCTCGCACTCAAAGTGGTTATGACTCGATATGGGTAATTGTGGATCGGTTGACAAAAGTTGCTCACTTCTTGCCAGTCAGGACCACCTACACTGGAGCCATGTTAGCAGAGTTGTACATGGAAAAGATAGTGTGTATGCATGGTGTTCCTAAAAAGATTGTGTCAGATAGGGGTACTCAGTTCACGTCACACTTCTGGCAGATGATTCATAGGTCCCTTGGAACCAAGCTGAACTTCAGTACAGCCTATCACCCGCAGACAGATGGTCAGACAGAAAGAACCAACCAGATATTGGAGGATATGTTGAGATCTTGTGCACTGCAGAATGGGACTAGTTGGGATAAGAGTTTGCCGTACGCTGAGTTTTCGTATAACAACAGTCACCAAAATAGTTTAAAGATGGCACCGTTTGAGGCTTTATATGGAAGGAAGTGCAGAACCCCTTTGTTCTGGAATCAGACGGGAGAGAGTCAAGTGTTTGGACCAGATGTGTTGAAAAGTGCAGAGGAACAGGTACGGACTATACGGGAAAACTTGAAAATTGCACAGTCTCGACAGAAGAGTTATGCTGACACCCGCAGAAGAGATTTGACTTTCAAAGTAGGTGACTATGTCTATTTAAAGGTGTCACCTATGACAAGCGTAAAAAAGTTCAATATGAAGGGTAAGTTAGCACCCAGATATGTTGGTCCCTTCAAGATAGTGGAACGACGTGGTGAAGTGGCTTATCAGCTGGAGTTACCAGAGAGTCTAGCAGGGGTACACGATGTCTTTCATGTGTCACAGTTGAAAAAGTGTTTGCGTGTGCCAGAAGAGCAGATACCGTTGGAAGAGTTGGCAGTTAAGGAGGATCTCACCTATGAGGAATACCCGATAAGGATTTTGGAAACGGCAGAAAGAGTCACCCGGAGCCGAGTCATTCGTATGTGCAAGGTTCAGTGGAATCGGTATTCAGTGGATGAGGCAACTTGGGAAAGAGAAGAGGATCTGAAACGGACATACCCGCAGTTGTTTGAGTGAGTACCAGCTGAATCTCGGGACAAGATTCCTTTAAGGGGGGTATATTTGTAATACCCTAAATTGTGCATTTTTCAAAATAGAATAAAAGCAATTTAAATGCATTTGTGTGGTCATTTTATAACCTAGGGAAAATTTATTAAGGATTTCGTAAAATAAAATTATCACAAATAGGAACATGATTGTTGCATTCATGCTGGTGCACAGTACTTCGTATTGTTGGAGTTTACAGATTTCAAACTTGTGTTCAAATGTGTTTTTGAAATTGTGTTTGGAAAATTCAAAATCAAAAAGAAAAGCATTCACTCTTTCTCTCTCCCTTTTTCCACCTTTCTGGCCCGAGGCCATTTCTCCCCAGCCCACTTCCCTTCCCCTCTTTCTCGGATGGGCCAACACCCCCGCAGGCCGACCCATCTCCTCATTCCCGCACCACCTCTCTCTCTGCCACTGACAGAAGGACCCCACCTGTCAGCTCCATCTCTTTCCTTTCTCTCCCTCTCCTTTCCTTTTCTCTGTGCCGACGGTTTCCCCCCCGCCGAGCACAATCCGAGCAGGATTCGATCTCTCTTCCCTTTGCCAGAGCGGTCCCGTGTTCGGCAAGCTAAGCGCCGCCACCGGCCTTTCCTTCCTCCCCTTCCCTCCTTTCCTTTTTGCGCCGCCGCCCTTTCCTCGCGGCCGAAAGTGAATCCGCGGCGGAATCCGCCTTTCCTTCCCTGCAGCGCTTCCCGAGCTATAAAAGCTCATGCCCTGCGCCCTTCTGTCCTCACCTTGCCCCTGCGGAACATCCCAGAGGCACACCAGAGCTGCAGAGCCCCCAACGCCGCCGCAATTTGAGCAGCGCCGCCGCCGCTGTCGATTCCGCCCCTGCCGAGCTTCTCCGCTCCGCCTGAACATCGTGACAGTCTCGCATCGTGGTAAGCTAGCTTCTCGATGCCCCAGAACTCCTTCTCAACCCTTTCCCTACCTCTGCATGCACTCACCGGCGATGCAGAGATGCCTCACCGCATGGGCACTCCGCCCCCGAGCGCGATCCGTTCAACCAACTCCACCACCGTGTTCGCCATGTCCCCCTCTTTCTTCCCGACCCGGTTGCGTTGAGTTTCGTGCTCCGAATCCTCGGATTGCCCTACGCCGCCGCCATCCGGCCATGGCGCCACCGCGTCTCCGACTCCGGCCGCCGAGCGCCGCCACCTACTCCCTCTGTTCTAATCTCTATCGTCCGTTTCTAATCGGACGGTCCATAGAGTCGCGTACCCCTTCGGCTGACGCATTTGCGAAAGAGACCCCACCCTTTTTAAAGACTGAACCCGCGGTCCTAAAGCGTATTCCTTTGTTACACTTTCTGTTCTGGAAAACATAATTCTTCTCGGTTCCGTTTTAATTCAAAAATAAAAAGGAAAATTCTATTTACAGTTTTGCCACTCTGTTTCAAATGCTTATAAATTGCTCATTTTAAATCCAAATCGATCCGTTCAAGTTGCGTTAGATCCATAATTTTATGCTCTATCCAGTAGTATAGATTTCATCTATGTTAATTAATTTTGAAAATCAAAGAAAATTAATCTAGTAATGCTTTAACTTTTCCTTTTCAAAATCTAGTTTAATTCATATCTTTTCCGTTATAGCTCCGTTTTTCGTGATTCAAGCGTCTATGTGATCGTAGTGATACGTAGATTTGTTTTATAAACTTTTACTTTTGTTTTATTGTGATTAGCGTACTGTTCTAATCTATAGCTTTGTTTGCTTGCATGTTATGCCTCTGTATGATTGCATGTGATGTGGTGATCGAGTACAGACGGTGAGCAGTACGTGGGTGACCAGGAGTTTTGCTTTGAGCAGGAGCAGCAACAGGAACCCTTTGAGCAAGGCAAGTATTATATGAGATCTTCCTTGATGTCCTATTCATGATGTTCTAAATAAAATCATATGCATGTGTCTAATATTGTCACCATAGGGTTTTCCTAGATTTGGTTACCGTGATCCTTGAAATCCTATGGGTTACCGTTGCATATGGGTAGTTATTGCTAGCGCTCCTCTTTAATAAGCATGATCCTTTAATCTTGATTAATGACTACATAAGATGATAAAGTAAAACTTGACTTTTTAGCAACATGGACTTAGGATCCTATCTGTCAGCAAAAGCTGGGACATACAGTACAACCATGAGGGCTATATGGCTCTGGCTTTAGTTCAGTATTAGGGTCACTCTCTCGCATGCGGCAGTTCACGAAAGTTGCCATTGACGAGCGGTTGCGGTAGCGGCTGGAGTGGGGACCGCTGCGTGTGTGTACCATCCCGGTGCTCCTATATACCCCTTGCCCGTGGATCCGTACTGTCTGTGGTATGTCAGCGAACCCCTTTGAAAAACTTCATAGTGTTCCCTGCCCGCTCACCTCGGTAGTGTTAAGGGAGTCATGATCCCGGGGCATTTGGGCAAACACGACTCATGGGTAAAGTGTACAAACTCTGCAGAGTGTTAAAAACTGGTATATCAGCCGTGCTCACGGACACGAGCGGCCTGGAAAACTCACAGAACCTTTGGTTACTTGTTGTTTACCTTTATGAATCACTTTATCATGGAATTATGTTACTTGTTCATTCGTTTACATGATCATGCAATTTAATTTGGGGACTTAAGCATAACTTTGATCTATCACTTATAAAGTTTTGTTACAAATTAAAATGCTTATCGCAGTAAACCAGTGTCATACTTTTTGAGCCTCATGAACCCTATATATACTTGTTGAGTACGAAAGTACTTACGCTTGTTTCCTTTCTTTTCAATACCTTGGATAAAAATCCCGGATGGGTACCAGATTACCAGAGTTATGAGGAGTATCCAGAGGACTACTAGGTTTGGGATCAACTAGTTGACGTCCCTGTGCTATGGAGCTTCGCGAGAGTTATCTTATATTCCGCTGTTATGTAATAGACATTATTTAAATACTTGTTCGCTATGTAATAAACACTTGTGATGATACAATTTTGATAATTTGTCGGCTTGTGTGTGTGACTGATCTCTGGGCACACATAAGGTTATTGCATCCCGTTTTGTCTTTAAAACTGGGTGTGACACCGTGGTAAAGAACAGGAGAACCCTGGTTAATACCTAGCAGAATAAACACAACCCAGATACACTACAACCACAGAGGATGAAGCAAATCCTAGGTTATGGACAGGGAGACAGCCACGTCTTGGACAAGGATACTGATAGGGTCACCTCCATCTCAGGGTCAGCCAGCAGGAGTTAGGTGCAAGCATTGATCGCCAAGAAAGTAGAAAGCACCACATCTGCCAACCCAGGACCGGCAACAGTGACAACCCGAAGATTGAAAGGCAGATAGAGCAAGCATGGAAGCCACATCACAAGAACTCTTCTACCTGCTCCCTCAAACTTCTCAGGAAAATCTCCCCGAGGGATTAGTCTGCTTCTAACCCTTTCACAAGAACTCTTCTAACTGCCAACGCGAAAGTTAGCAAGTATACGAAAGCCCGAGGGCTGCTCAACTTCACACACCAGCATAGCTACGAATAAAGAAAAGAATTGAAGAAGAAAAGTCCGACTCAAGGCAGAACCACAACCAACAAAGAAGGTATTTATAACAAGCCGAAGGCAAGCGAGGCTAAAGATCACAAGAAAGAAAGAGGAAAAGAACAAAAGAGCAAAGCAACAAAGGTGAATAGTACTCAAAAGCAAGATTCCTGACAAAAAGTAAAAGAAGATGCTCAAATCATGGGTATATAGAACCCATCCGTGACCAGCAAACGACAAAGACCAAAGGAACATAAATCAAGAACCTTCTACCGACTTCTTCTCAACAGAAAAGAACTCGGAGAATGCTCGGGGGCTGCAAGTACCAACCACAGAAAAGTACATTCCCAATTTTTTGACCCTCCAGCTTTTTGTACCAAAAAACAAGAGGCTCGGGGGCTACACTCACTGAGTGCACTTTTTTCAGCAAAAGTGCACATCAATCAAAAGAAGAATCAAAGAAGACCATCTCAAGATTTCACTTCAAGAAAAACCCGGATCAAGTCTACAACAACTCGGCCCTTGAAGCTCAATCATAAATGCTCGGGGGCTTGTCGATGGAGAACCCTACGGGCCCCCATGGACTGTATTGTAGGGAAGTGGGCCTTGGTAACAAGGCCCACAGCCCAACCGTCAAGAAGAACACGGAGCAAAGCAACGTGCAAAGACCAAAACTCCAACTCGAACCATACAAGGAAAGGTGCCCGAAGCATAGCTTAGGACTCTGACCTTGTATCCGAGTAGAAGACAAACAACTCCTCTCAGCACCTGAGCTATAAAGGGCTGGTGAGGAGACCCCTTGTAAAGGACCGAACGCATACCCAATACTAAAAGCAATACGACGCAAACAGGCTAACGCCGAACTGGACGTAAGGTTATTACTCGACCAAGTCGAGGGGCCAAACCAGTATAAATCATGAGTCTCTTTGCGTAACCGCCGAGTTCCACTATTCGCCGAAGCCCGAACAACTGTCCCGGGTACCCCCGTGGCAGGCTATCGGTGGTAAAACATCGACAAAACTGAAAGGCAACGTTTTTTGTTTTCCTTAGAAAATGCCGCCCCCAACTTTTTTAGCCGAAAGGGCGTTTCGGAATTTTTTAGCCACTTCTGTTTTTTCTCCAAAACCGAAAGGCAACGCTTTTGGTTTTCCTTAGAAAACGCCGCCCCCGATTTTTTTAGCTGAAAGGGCGTTTCGGTATTTCTGAGCCCCTTCGGTTTTTAATCCAAAACCGAAAGGCAATACTTTTTCCTGCTGTGATCACTGTATAATGTGATATTTTGTATTTTTTTGATACCGAATTGGAAGAGAGCGATTACATTTGGAACTAGGCTATCCGAACTTTGTTTGGATGAGTTGTACAAAGATCCTTTTCGTCGGAGTAATTACCAGCAGATATTCGGTTATCGGTGGGACTTGCTTGGTGCGAAGAGTAACACGTGGGAGACACGAGATTTATCCTGGTTCGGGGCCCTCGGGAAGTGAGTAAAAGCACCCTACGTCCAACAGTTCTACTTCTCTTTATTATGATCTCGTCGTGATGGCGAGATGAGGGTTTACAATAGGGCTGAGCCTATGAGAATCATGATGATTACAACAAGCGGATGTGCTAGCTATCTATATCCGAGGCCTACTTGCCCTACAAGGCATGTGAATCGTGATCTAGTCGGAGTAAGGCGATCTGGCGATGACCTTCCTTGTAGTTGAGTCTTGATCCTCCGGGAGTCTTCAGCATGGTTTTGGTAACTAGCAGATCCGGTTGCTTGATGCGTCACATGGCTAGACTCTTGTACACCTTATCTGGACAGACGTGGGCTCGTCTAGGAATCATCAACCACCTGGAGTCGATACCGCAGGTGATCGGAAACTAAGACTCGGCACCTTCCCATGATCAGAGTGTTCTAGGAGTATGGCACCGTCATTAGCCCCCGAGCTTGTCTGTCAACCTGAGAATCGGTAACATTGAGACTTGGACCTTTTGTGAAGGCTAGTCTATCAAATGCTACAGGATCTCGGCCCGTTTGGCAGATAAGTTGTGTGAGAGCATCTTTAGTCTTGTCAATACACAGTACACATGAGTCAGACGGCGGTCGGAGGCACTCAAGTGGCCGCCTCGTTTCATCTTCCAATGTGTACACGTGGCCTACGCAATTAAAGAGTGGCATATGGGATTCCCTCGAGTGCTCTGTCCTGGATCTATATAATGCCAGGGTTGAGAGACTTGGGGTCAGATCCATTAGCTCTCTCTTCTCAAGCGCGATGAGGACGAAAACCCCAGGCCGTCGCCGCAAGATCCCACGCCTGCTGCTCGGTGGGTCTCCAGGGCACTGGCGATTCACCAATGCCACCCTTGCCTCCACCATTCCCTGCTCTCCCAGCACCACCGCCAGCCTCGCCTCCCATCGCTCCTTCGTCCCCGAGCAGATCAGGATTGTGAAGTTGGAGCCGAAGGAAATCGATGTCGGCAAGGCCGCCATTGGCGCACTGGACGCGCCTAGATCCAGCAGGTTGGCGGAGGAGATGATCGATCTTTCCGATGATGAATCGTACGGGTTGGTTGCCTCCTTCGACATCACCGCCGCTGATGCTAATGCCAGCCCCTCGGACCGCGATGCCGCTACCCCTGACACGAGTGGCGACTTCGCCTTCGCCCATTGTCTCTACGGGGAACTGAACCCGGAGACTACGGGTGCTAGTGGGGACGACAACCTCATCATCCTCTCCAGCGACAAGGAGGACTACGGCGATGAGGAAATTGTCGCTCCGGGGAGCCACTCTGGTGGTGACGAGAAGGAGGCCGACGAGGAGGAGAAGGTCGACGACGCCACCGGAGATGACGCCGTGCCTCCTGGTCCTCGTCCAAATGCTTAGGCTTGGCTACGCCCTAGCGGATGGCGTAGATCTAGCCCCTGAGCATCGGGAGCTTGATTCGTCATTCGGATAGCTAGGTGTAGTTTAGGGTTTTTTGTTTTTTGTGTAAATGCCATCTCGAACGGATGATCGGAAGGATGAATGAAGTGAAGCTTTTGCTAGATCTCTTTTGAATCAAAGATCCTGATCTTGCTTTCGGTATTTCTAGTTTGGTCTGTGACAAGTTGCCCTGTTTATTCCTCGAAATCAGGAATGATACAAGTCCTTGTTTGTTTAGCCAAACATAGTTGATCGGATACCAGATGGCAATATATTCCAATGGTAGTCATATAGACAACTCAGTTGTTTTTCTGTTTTGCCGATCGGTCATGATCTAAGCACATACTTGTTCTGCATTTTTGCCCCAGAATGTAATGTCTAGCGCATTATCGATCTGTTATGCATAATACGTTTCTCTTTGAGTTATAGGACTCGGGCAAAAATAGAGACTCGATTGGCCTCATTTCTGCTGTTCCCAATAGACTATACAGAGTCGGACGTTTTTATGCATCAGAAAATTTTTAACAAGTAGGCCTATATGTAGTAGCCCCGAGCATCTGACTAAATTATTTTAGGCAGATGGTACAGACTTATACTGTTAAGCCTTGTGTTTATATTTAAACAAAAGGTAACAATATTTTTGATTAGCCCCCGAGTGATTTGTAACAAGTAAATACTACTACCATAATTGTCGAGCGTGATTGGTACTTACTTGTTTAACAAAATGTTTTCTTATTTAAGAAATAAGGAAAACAGTGCACTTATTCAGGGTAATCTTTTGTACACGGAAATCGAGGTTGCCATTTAGGTGACAGTTTATTAGGGGTTACCTTTGGTGCGGAGCCATTTCTAACCCTAACTCTCCCCCGTATCAGCACTGTTGTGCCTCTCCTCTTGTTTCCGCCGCCAGTGTCCTGCTTTTCATCCTCCTTTGGTGAATCTGCTTCCCTCTGCCGCCATGTCGAGGTCTCAACGCAATGAAAGTGCCGCCAACGCCGCTGATGCTAGCTAGGAGGTCAGGGACCGGTCAGCAGTCATGGACCCTCGGGATTACTGGAAGACATCAACGACCAAACCAGCAGATCTAGAGCTACTGCGGGCGAGGGGATTATTGCCAGATCCTCAAATCCGGATCTGGAAATCTACCAAAGGTGAGGTGACCCCTTTCCCGAGGCCAATTTCATCCCCACCTTTGTTGGCCACAGCAAGTGCGGATTCAGGGCGTTTCTGTCCCAATTTCTTGAGCGTATTTGTCGGCACTATGGGATTGGGATGTGTCATCTACTGCCCAATGCTGTGTCGATGCTCAGTGTTTTTGCCTTTTTACGTGAGGCATGGCTCGGCATCAAACCCACAGTTGACCTGTGGCGTTATTACTATTATGCCGTCTGGTACTCAGAAAAGCTGGCCATAGGCTCAGTTGGCTTCTCATTGAGTTCTGTTGAAGAGTACATCCACTTCCCCATCAAGACCTACTGGAAGGGCTATGAGAAGAAGTGGTTTTATCTCGATCTGGGGGGTCTGAGTCCAGTTGTGGGTCAAGCCCTGATGCCTGTTGTCAACAAGTTGAAATCGGCCCCGATCGTGACGGAGAAGATGAGGAAACATGCGGCTAGGATCAAGGAGCTGAAGAAAGCTAGCCTCTAACTTTGCTCTATTGATTTGACAAGGGATGGCTGTAGAGGAAGAAAGAATTCGAATTGGCTCGAATGAAGATTCGGCATCTTCTAACCACTCATTGCTCATGATAGAAGTCAGCTCTTGAACCGTCTCCTGAAGATAGGCTTCCTCTATGCGGCTAGGAATGTGAAGGTTCGGAGCTTTTCGAGCAGTAGACTTCTTTTGCACAGCGTGATTCGAGGTATTCCCAAAATCAGAAAATAGATCAGCCTCGATATCAAGGAGGAATTCCAAGGGATGAATTTCTTCTTCGCTTAGTGGTTCAGGTTCGATAGCATGATCTTGAGATGTAGAGGGAAGAGTTTCAGCTATCGATGTTGTTTCTATTCTGGGGGTTGGTTTTTGTTCTTCCGCGTGTTCTTCATAATATACGTTAGTATAGGGGTGTTATCAAGAATCTTCATAAGAAGAGTCTTCCCTGCACTAACGGATAAACACAGGAAGGCTCCCCCGGAAGATATGTCAAGGAGTTGCGCAGAATCTCTGCTAAGAGCGCCATAAAAATGTTGTAACATTGTAGGCTCGGTTTTAGCAAGATCAGGGCCTGAAGATACTAGATCTACAAGACGGGCCCATGCTTCACCTAGAGGTTCTTTCTCTTTTTGTGAGAACTTGATGACCTCTTTTCGAAGACGAATGACACAAGGGATAGGGAAGAATGCTAAATAGAATTTAGGCAACAATTTTTCTCATTCTCCCTTTGTGTCATCTACGTGGCGAGCATACCATCGTTTGGCTATTCCCGTTAAATAGAACGGAAATAGCTTCCACTTAAGCGTACCTTGCCTCATCCTTTGGATGTGGACACATGAACAAAGTTGTTCAAAGTCACGTATATGAGTATAGGGATTCTCGTCTTCGTCCCCAGAAAACGGTTTTTCCTGAATCATCACTATGAGACTTGGGCGAAGCTCATAACGAACAGCAAGAACGGACTGAGATGATTTCGGTGGATCCAAGCTAGCGCCCGTTGGAGCACCATATTCAAAAAGTGGTGTTTGATCCATATGCGTATGTGGAATGAAAGGATGAAATCAAACAAAGATAAAATAGGACCAAAGGGTACTAGTTAAAACAGCTACCGTTCCCCGGCAACGGCGCTAGAAAGCTTGTTGACACCAAAGTGGAAAATGGGTAAAAGTCCGCAAGCGTACAGTTGTCAAGTGTAGTCTTCACCGGGAGTATTTCAGGTATCGTATTTTCCTCAGGGAATGAGAAGTGAGTTAACTAGGATTATGGATATGTCCTATGATGGATAAAGGAGATTATGATAACTGGGTTGAGAGGTTCGATATAGCAAAGATATCTAACAAGGGATAGCTGGTTATACTGGCCTTATCAGCCCTTCTCTTACAGGAGGCGATGGGATAGATCAGAAAGAGGACAAAACTCTAACCGAACCGTGCCATCAAGTTGTATTGAAGCCCTACCTTTTAAGAACTTATCTGACACGCGTGGTGGAATACGAAGACTAGATAGAGTTGTCACCTTCTACTAGCATCCACGAACAATCCGTGCGATAAGCGGTTTACAAAGTTAAGATCTAGTCTAGACACCACGTCTACACTTATCTTACTACTTTAACCTTGGCCTAAGATTAAAGCACTTTACTCAGACCAAAGCGATGAAGCGTGAAAAGTTGTATAACAGCTAAACTAGATATAGAATACTGAATACTATAAAGAACTCAGAAGAAGTCAGTTACACGTGCTAAACTTACAAGAGACTCGCATCCGTTGAGGAGGAACTCTGGAGAAGATTCCCGACACATCCGAAGCTTTCTCCAGAAAAATTCCTCACTCTCCTCCAACTAGCATAACACTACTGAAGAGCTCAACTAAGAGACTAGAGAGTAGTTTCTCCAATGAGGCATAAATGATAAGGGAGCTCTAGGGGTCTATTTATAGCTAGAGGTAGAGCCTAGTGTCACGTCAGCGATCTGCGTCACCTCCATCAGCCACCGTAGGATCAAACTATCATTAGAACCGACTTAGATCAACAGTGGAGATCAAGTGGATGCATGACGGCATGCAGGAAGGTGGTGGGGGGCATGGAGCACCTTTTGGGCACCTAGGTGTGGTCGGTCGACCACCCCATGATAGGTGGGCCCTGCCACTTCCTCCAGGAGGTGTCCCCACTACACAAGGGCATGTGGGTGTCCTGGTGGACCCTTTTTACAGGTCAGCCGACCACCCTAAGGGATCTCTGGCCCACCTCTGTCTCCTGTATGCTGGTCCCACTTGTCATTTTCATTGGTTGTTTGTGCTGAGGTGTTTATCTTGATGATATCCTTGATGTGGGCCCATGGATCCTTGTGATGCAAATCTGAACCATTGGGAGGAAACACACTTGGATCTAAGGGGTAGAGAGTGCTCTAGAGAGTGGTTCTTGGATCATGGGGGCTTGGGAGGTCTAGTGGCCCCATAGGGTGGTCGGTCGACCCCCTAAGTGGGCCCACTAGCTCCAAAAAGTCCCCATTTGTCATTACCTGCATCAAATAGTCAAGGGACATGTGGAACTAGTTATTTGGTACAATATGTTTAGTTTATGCTTGTTTTTCTTCAAATATGAGGATGTTGACAGTATTTTGATGGTGATAAAATAGCTCATATTTACCGTCAACATACACGAGCTTGAACTCGGAGCTGATGGTGATGATACCGTTCGGCCCTTGCATCTTGAGCTTGAGGTAGGTGTAGCTTGGGATAACCATGAACTTTGCATAACACGGCCTCCCCAAGACGGCGTGGTACGTCCCACAGTACCCCATGACCTCGAACGTGAGGGTTTCGCTCCAGGAGTTGTCCGGATCTCTGAATGTAACGGGTGGATCGATCAGTCCCAAGGGCACGGTCTGCCTACTAGGCACAATACCCTGGAACGGAGCTCCCGACGAATGGAGTTTGGCCCTGCTTATGCCCAAGGACTCAAAGGCGTTGAGGTACATGATGTTGAGACTGCTGCCCCCGTCCATCAGGATATGGGTGAAGTGAACATCTCCTATGATCGGATCCACCACGAGCAGATAGCGACCAGGCTATGAGATGTGGCTTGGGTGATCGTCATGGCCGAAGGTGATGTCGGACTCCGACTAGTCGAGGAAGACCGAAGTCACTGGAGCCGCTACGAACACTTCGCGTTGCTCGATCTTTTGCCGGTGCTTGCAGCCGTAGGCGTCCGCGCCTCTGAAGATCATGAGACGTTTGTTTACGCGAGGATAGGAGTCTTCACGACTCACGTCTTCGTCCTGGTCCTCCGGCTGCTTCCCCTGATCGTCCTTCTTGGGGATCGCCGAGTAGAACCTGGCTAGGATGTCACACTCCTGAAGTGTATGCTTGACCGGGCCCTTGTGATAGGGGCAGGGCTTGGCAAGCATCTCATCGAATAGCCCACCATTCTTTTCGCCTTGGGGGCGAGGTATCTTGCGATCTGCTGCCGTGACCAGGTTGTCGCCGCTGCTGCGCTGCGGCCTGCCCTTCTTCTTCTTCTTCTAAGTGCGGTTGGAGGTGCCCTCGTCATCATCCTCTGCGCGCTTCCCCCTTTGTCGGAGTGGAATATGGCACCAACTGCCTCCTCGCCGGATGCAAAGCTCGTGGCAATGTCCAGGAGTCGTTTGGTGGTGCGTGGGTTGCCGCGCCCCAGTTCGTGAACCAGTTCCTTGCAGGTAGTGCCCGCGAGGAATGCCCCGACAACATACGCGTCGACCGCGGTAGGGAGCTTTGTGCACTGCTGGGAGAAACGGCAGATGTAGTCCCGGAGGGACTCGTCGGTCTTCTGCTAGCAACTCCAGAGATCCCAAGGATTGCCCGGACACGTGTAAGTGCCCTAGAAATTTGGGATGAACGCACGTCGCAGGGACTTCCACCTCGTACTATTGTTGGGGGGTAGATGCTCGAGCGAGGTGTGCGATGAGTCCAAGAGATGAGAGGTAGGTTACGGATAATGAACTCATTGTCATCCGCGCCGCCCGCCTGGCAGGCGAGGCGGGTAGTCATCAAGCCAGAGCCCCAGGTTGGTCTCCTCGGAGTACTGGACGATGTTGGCCGGTTGCTAGAAGCATTGCGGGAATGGCGAGAGGTGGATAGCGCGGATGTAGGCAAACGGCCCCGCCGGCACCGGGCTCGGAGACCGGTCTTCGCCGTTGTTGTAACGTCCGCCCTGGCGCACATGGTAGCCCCAGCTCGTGTCGTCTTGCTTGGCATGCTTGCGCGCTTCGAGCGTGTCGCGCACGTCACGCTTGTCGTGCATGCGGTCGCGGACTGTAGGATGCTGATCCTTGGGCGCCGGGTCGGCCTGCTGGATGGAGTTGAGGCTGCATCTCCGTGACACGAAGCTCTCGGTCTGATGGGATGCGGCATGCTCCATTAGAGTCTTCAGCTCTTCGTGAGCTTGCTTTCCTTCGGGGGTATCCAGAAAAGGGAAAGAGTAAAGCAGAATAGCCACCACCGTGACATTCTGGTTCGCTCATGTAAACTGCGGTGTCTCGTGCTCGTCGTGGATGATGCACTGATATACGGCCTGGGATTCCCTATGAGCGTGGGGCTCCTCGGGTGCCCAGGCTATTTCATGCACGAGCCTTTCCCGCTCGAACGTTACGCCACGCTAGCCAACCTCGAGTTGTCACTCTATATCGCGGAGATCTTGTAGATGTCGCTGCTAAGGGTCCAGGGGTTGTGGAACGCGCTGCGTATGGTCATGCCACATCCGTGGCCATATGGTTGCCGTCCCCCTCTCGGACCTTAGGAATTGACGCATCGGTGGGCGTTCCATCTCGCGGCGGGTCGCACATGAAAAACTCACGTCCGCAATTGATGCTCCCATCGCTGGAGTGCAGGAAACCATAGAAAGCCTCCTTGTTACCCAGACCCTCGAAGTCGAGGTGCTACCAGAAGCCGATGCTTCCTCGGCTAGAATCGGTATCAGACATATTCTCCGAGCCCACGAGGAGCTCAGAGATGGACCGGAGGTGGTGGGTTGCGAGCTCGACGCATGTCCCTTCCATAGGGTCAGCGTGGAAACCCGCAGCCATTGCTTCTGAGTAGGCCGAGGCGGCATTCCGCATGTCGTATGGTAGCGCCGTCAGACCGGGCGCAGAGATGCGCTTGGGAGAGAGCGAGGCCCCTCCCGTGAGCTGCATTGCTACATTGGCGAACGCGAAGTAGAAGTTGTGGAGAGATAATCGTCGGTTGGTGACCCATGAGGGCATCAAGTTGGCACTCAAATCCTGGATAATCGGCATCCGGGGCGGTGGATCCTAGGGGAGCATGTTCCCTGGAGGAGACAAATTGAGGCAGTCCATGGATGTTGTAATGGCATCTATGGCTACATTAGTGAGTGCGGCGGGATGAAGGAGGACAAGATCTGCCCCCAGCCCAGTGCACAGGAAGTCCAGGCTACCGAAGCGAATGACGGAGCCTGCGGTGAAGTCGACGTGACGAGATGCCATCCAAAACTCGAAAAATACAGGTGACGCGCACAGTTCCCCTACCTAGCGCGCCAACTGTTGGTGTCTAAAATGGTGGGGTCTAGACGTCCAAATAGTAAATTTCTAAGCACGTCTAAGCTCGGATGGTGTGTGAGGAGGACACAACGATGTATACTGGTTCAGGCATGAACGCCATATGTTGAGTTCGGTTTGGTCATGTTACCAAGCACAGGGGTGCCCGCAGAGGGGAGCTACAAGCGGTTGAGAGAGGGAAGGGGGTTCTCAAGTCTCGTGCGTAGAGGTGGATGTGTGCGAGTGTCAGTCCTAGTGGGCGTTCGAGTTACCAAGAGTTCGAATGTTGGAGTGCTTGAGAGAAAGTTCAGCCCGTAGGCCAGGGGGTCCCTCCTCCCTTTATAACATGTAGGGAAAGAAGGCTGTTGACTGTAATTACAAGCTATTTTAGCACCATCAAAATACTGTCAACATCATCATATTCAAAGGAAAACAAGAATAACATGCACATAATTTACCTAATAACTAGTTCCACATGTCCCATGACTATTTGAGTGCAGGTAATGACAAATGGGAACTTTGGGAGCTAGTGGGCCCACTTAGGGGGTCGCCCGACCACCCTGTGGGGCCACTGGACCTCCCAAGATCCCATGATCCAAGTAACACTCTCCAAAGCACTTCTACCCTTCGGATCCAAGTGGACCTCTCAACGGTTCTCGATCAAAGCACGAGGATCCATGGGCCCAACATGACATATTTCCATGTATGGCAAATGTGCAAAATCCATACACAATCATGACGGGCATTACCACTAGAAGCTACCTTCAAAAGATGAGCTCATTTGGCCAGAAAAGACGGTCGGCCTACCGCACTTTGGGCCCAATTTCAGACAGCAGGATCCACACCTATCAAGGATGTCCCACACCGAAGGGGAGGCCCATGGCTGTCTGAATGAGGTCGGCTGACCACCATGGTAGGCCCAGAGGCCACCCACATGCCTCCTGACTAGTGGGGTCAGCTTCTAGAAGAAAGTGGTAGGGCCCACCTGTCAGGGGGTGGTCGGCCGACCATGAACATGTGCCCAAAAGATGCCCCAAGGTCTCCACCGACTTATTCCTGCATGCCTCCATGCATCAACTTCATCTCCACCGTTGATCTAAGGCGGTTACAATGATGGTTTGATCCTACGGTGGCTGATGGAGGTGGCGCCGATCGCTGACGTGGCACCGGAGTAGCCTCTACTCCACCTCTAGCTATAAATACCCCTAGGGCCTTACTCTGACTCATGCCTCATTGGAGAAACTACTCTCTAGTCTCTTAGCTGAGCTCTTCAGTAGTGTTATGCTAGTTGGAGGAGAGTGAGGAGATCCTTCTAGAGAAAGCCACGGGTCTGTCGGGAATCTTCTCCGGAGTTCTTCCTCAGTGGATGCGAGTCTCTTGTAAGTTTAGCACATGTAAGTGACTTCTTCTGAGTTCTTTATAGTATTCAGTACTCTAAATCTGGTTTAGTTGTTATACAACTGTTCATGCTTGATCATCACTTTACATTAAGTAGAGTACTTTAATCTTATGCAAGGGTTAAAGTAGTAAGAATAGTGTAGACGTGGTGTCTAGAATAGATCTTGCCTTTGTAAACCGCTTATCGCGCGGATTGTTTTTGGATGCTAGTAGAAAGTGACAGCTCTATCTAGTCTTTGTATTCCACCACACATGTCAGATAAGTTCTTAAAAGGTAAGGCTTCAATGTGACGGCGCGGTCCGGTTAGAGTTTTGCCCTCTTTCTGATCTATCTCGTCGCCTCCTACAAGAGAACGGCTGATAAGGCCAATATAACCAGCTATCCCTTGTTAGACATCTATGCTATATTGAACCTCTCAACCTAGTTATCATAATCTCCCTTGATCCATCATATGACATATCTTTAATCCTAGTTAGATCACTATCGTTCCCTGAGGAAAATATGATACCTGGAATACTCCTGGTGAAGTGCTACATCGGTATAATCTGTGCGCTTGCGGATTTATCCAATAGTCATAAGAAATACCAACAAAGGTCTGGTATAGTTGTCAGAGGGAGATAGAAAATGTGATATGGTGGAACATCTACAGGAGCACGGTGGGCCTCTATCTGTCTTCCTTCTTGGGCAAGCTGCCCTCAGCTAGCGTTGATGATATGTCGTGGGGCTATTCGTCCTTCACATGTACTGTGGCCATGCACCTTCCGGTCGTGGGTTTCCTGTTTCCCGATTTGGGGATGGGCAAAGGTTGGTGAAATAGGGCTAAGTACCCATGTGTCCCCTCGTACAGTGTCATGTACATGTTTGCCCCTAGTCGTGTTGCCTGCACATGCCCTGCCTAGACATGGCGAGTCTCAATCGGAGAGTAGGCAGCATGGGCGTCGTCCTGCGAGTCCCAACAGGTACCGTCATGGCGAGCCATACCAGGGTGGACCCACTTCCTTGGTGGAAGGGACGATCAGCATTGTACGCCCCCAACCGATGATGACGTTATCCTCGGGCGGGAGAGGCAGAATGCCTCCCGGGGGGCGATGACGTCAATGATGACGCCACCTCCAGTCGGGCGAGGCGGAGTGCCTCCTAGGGAGCGATGACGTCAATGATGACGCCACAACCGGTCGGGCGAGGCGGAGCGCCTCTGATGGGTGTGTTGGGAGCTTGTTAGGCCTTTGGGCCGAGTCTTTTTCAAAGCTTGGTCCCTGGTGAGCCCGTTTATTAGTTTGGTTTGGCGAAAGAAGAATCGGGGCGGGTTTGGCTTGGGTGGTTTTCGTTTCTTCATTTTTTAAGGTGTTGGGGTACCCTATTTCCAGGTATCCAACACAACCGGTCCATTGAACCAATTCATGCCTTGATCTTCTCCATCTTTTCACATGACTCCATGTCATGTTTCATATGCAATAAGTTCTTTCAGCATACAACCTCATGTGAACTAATCTCCAATGTATATCACTCAAATACATATTAGTTCACCTAAGTTGCCACTTAATTACCAAAACCAAACAAGGAATTCCAATCTCCCTCTTTTTGGTAATTGATGACAACTCTACAAAGATATAGAAGTTAAGTTCTTTTGGACTTTATGCCATTTATCCAATATTTAAGCTCTATGTTATGATTTGGATAAACATCATAAAATTCATCTTGGTAGTGATAACTCCCCCTACATGTGTTCTCAAATCATTTGGTTTCAAGCTTTGCACACATGCATAAATATGACATTTGTGGGATTGCTAGCACTACTAAGTGATGGTAAGGAATATAGGATAAACCCTTGAAGATACCAATTGTAGTTTCACTTTGAAGTTCATACTTAGCACCATGGTTAGCTAGATACCAAATAAACACTAGAAACCTCGTGAGATCAACATTATAAGCAAGTTTCTAGATACCAATATAAAGACCATATATCTAGCTTACCAACCTATGCATGCTAGTTGTCAAATCATCATATAAGTCCTATAACTAGCATACATCACACAAGCATGCATATAAAGATAATACTTATGAAATATGCAAGCAAGCACATGAATATGCACATATCAAATGCAATCAATCAAATTCATGAGCTTGCTCCCCCTACTTGTGTGCTTCACTTAGTCTTTAGTCTTGGACTTTGATCCTTTAAATCTTGATTGTTTCTTCCTCTTGGTTCATGTCCATTTCCATGTCCATATTTCCCCCCTAAGTGCATGCATCCTTGTATATTTTCATATCTTTGCACTAACATCCCCCATTTGGCATCAATTTCCATAAAAGGTATGCTTCTTTCATCCCAAAAGTGAGACAAGGGTAGATAGTTGATACTTGTATCTTTCCATTTTTTATGGACACTAACACATATGTATTGGAATGACACTACATGTAGGATCATTGACCTTGATACCATTGAGTGGGGGCAACTGTCCTTTAGTCAAAGAAAATGTCATATAAATAATCTTTGCAAGTAAGAGACTTTTGATTTGATCACTTAAAGTTGAGGACACTTGTAAACTTGTAGGATACCATTTGTGAGATACCACTTGTAGGATTACTTAAATGAAATACTTGTGGAACATCACATATATATACTTGATCTAGACATCTTTTGTTAGTGCCAATTACACGTTGATACTACTTGAATCATAACATGAGTATAGATACCAAATGTAAACTAAACCTTGATATCCATTTGCATTGTTGTCTTGTGCTTGAACTAGATTCATCTTCATGAGCTTCTATTGTTGACTTGAACTAAAATGATTTGCATAAGCTTTCAAGTCTGGTTTAAACCCTCTCTAAGCTTCTTCACACAAACACTAAGCGGTTATCTTATAGAGGTCATACTTATCACTTAATTGCAAACCAAAATAGATAAAGTACTTGGGTTTAATAGCTCATGAACAAATACATATACTACCACTAGATTCAAATGATCAATCAAGCAATAGTGGTAGGCTATAAGGATCAAATTTATTTGATTTTCAATGAATGAGCACTATATATAGATATGCACTAAACATGTCCTAAGCAATGTATGTATGCATATGTCAAACAATTTCACCTTTGCTATGTTGGAGTCAAGGATAGTCAAATAGATTTCATCTCCAATTAGGTGAAGACCAATGAATGTAACACCCCTGGTGTTTGCCACGGGTTAAACAGTGATTGAGCCTGAACATTTTGGATCAAGTCATAATCGAAGGCTATAGTTCATAATTTGGAAAGTGATGATAAGGTGTTTGTTTCATACATCTCATCTCTATTTCCATCTATACGAACCATTGGAAAAGTTTCCTAAAGTTGGAAATCAAAAGTCACCTAGCATAAGGATTCATATAATTATATGATTTACCTTGTGAAGTGGAAATAATTATATGAGTCAACCAAGTCTCACGACCTTGCCCAAAATACTCCAATTGAATTCTACACCAAAAGTTGTGAAAGGTTCATGTGGAGCGGAAGTGGAGAAAATGCCCGAAAAATATTGGAAACCCTAGTCCGAGCTTAATCAACCCTGTTTTTGACCGTCGTTGATCGACATTGTAGAGATCTCGCATGGCGACGTGCATTGAACGAAAGTTGTAGGTCGGATCGATACGAACAAACTTGATTCAATAATCGAGACACGAATCAGCTCCGAAAATAGTAGAACAAGTGCCCGAAAGATCATCGGCGGGTCGGGATTTCAGTTCCCGGTTTCCGCGAAGTTTCCTTTGGGAATTCTTTATCGCGAAAAGTAATCTGAATCTGCCCAAGGTGGTAAAATGGAACTTGCTCTACTCGTCGAGATCTTCGCAACGGCGCAATCGGATTTGAGAAACGACTTACGGTTTAAAAAGTGCAAAATTGCAACGTCGGTGGCAATGTCGTATTCTTTTAAGAGTTGTGGGGACAAGAATGAAATAAAAGGTGGCGACCTGCACCTGCAGGAGCACTTGCTCCTCTCCTCACGCCTTCTCCCTCCCCTCTCTTTGCTGCTGAGCAACAGCAGCTGCTGCTGCTCCCCTCCTTCGTCCTCCTCCTGCAGCTCCCCTCCCATGGAGCTCCCCTCTCTCCCTCTCCCTCCAATGGCTGAACCCTAGCTCCCTGCTCCTCCGGTGCTGCTGCAGCCGTGGTCGGGCCGTCGCCCAAACCTCAGCTCGCCCCCTGGGCACCCCTCTAGCAGGGTCTGGCTGCTCAGCTCGCCCTCCTTCCTTGTCGCCCTGCTGCTGTCCATGGCCGGGAGGACCAGCGCCTCCTCCCTGTCCTCTTCTGGCTGCTGCAGCTGCTTTGGTGCCGCTGCCTCCTCCTTGCTGTGTGGAGCAGCAAGGCCAGCACAAGACCGGCACCACCTCCCCAACCACGACGACGACCATCCCCTGCATCATCTCCATGAATAGAGCCAAGAACAGCACCCCTTCTCCCTCTTCCTCCTTTGTGTCTGTTTTGTTTCCTTATGTGCAGCAACTTCGGAAATTCGTCGCATGGATGTGTGGTTGTGCTTTTTGAAATCTTTGATAAATTCTCTATGCAGTAGGTCCATTGGATGATATGTCTTGTATTGAATTGATTGCTCTAAATGTCAAGTATTCAGTTAGGATTAAAAATCTGATTTGTGTGATTTATATATTTGTCACCATTGAGGAGTGCTCCAAAAATTGTGAAATAAATATGGTGTATTTCTAATTCTATGAAAAGTATTTGGTTAAAATTTCATAACTAGATGTTGGATAGTCTGTGAGTTATGAAGATAACAAGTGTCGTATTCACTGTTTTGGACTGCATGCATGAACTCTGAAGATTAATGTTTTTCATGTATAAAATATTATTTTTATGTTGGTATGATAAATACCAAAGTTGTAGATGATGATATTATAAAGCTTGTGTTAAAGTTTCATGGTCATATCACTAATAGTTTAGAAGATATGGATTAATCAAGTTGATGGTTGAAAACTGTCATTCTCTGGGTAGATCTGAATGTTTGTGTTGTTTGACCAAGTTAAACATGGAATCATGTCTTGAGAATGTGGAAACATTTGTAGTATACTTTATAATGTTTTTAGATTGTCCAAATTCATATTTTTAGGAGCTCTAGATTATGAGTTATGACTGTTTAAAGGAGAGTGTATGAATTTGTTCCCCTTTTTGGACAGAGATGCATTCTTTGCTTATTTAGAGTTTGTTAAGTAATGAATCATGTTGAGATAATTATAAGAAATTTGTAGTTAACTTTATAAGCTTTCCAACAGGTCTTGGTTCATGTATCTTGGAGTTCTAAAACTTCAGTTATGCTTGTCTGAATGTTGATAGCCATGTTATATCTATGAAATGCATCATCTTTGCTAGGACTGAATATGCAGTGTTTCATATATAATTATTTGCATAATGTTATTAATGTTTGCTATGGTTGAACTGAATACCAAAGTTAATCATGACATTCTAAGCTTTCTAAAATGTCTAGAACCACCCTTATGCGATAAATAGAACTCGAGTTATGGGTATTATAAGTTGCATGTCAAATTTGTCTAAAGTGAGCACAGAGTTGCTCCCTTACACTTGTTTGACCTTGTTAAGTATAGAATCATCTTGTGATGATAATAAGCATGTTTAGATAATTTAATAAGCCTTCTCTAAAGTTAAGATTCATGCTTTTTGGATGTTTGCAACTCAAGTTGTGCATGTTTGAATGTAATGTTACTTTTCTATCCTAGCTGTGCAGATCTGAAATAATTGTATAATTGACTTGTTTAACTTGTGAATTAGCTTTTTGTGTTAATAACAAAGTTGTAGCTAATTTCATTACCTTTCCAGAAAGTCTAAGATCGACTCTATTGGATGTTTATAACTCTAGTTATGATAGAAACAAGTAACCTATGTGCTGCTGCCCCGTTTTCTTTATGCATGCTAAATGAATTACTCTAGCTTATGCTTGTTGGATTGAATCCTTTTGTTAGCTCTTGAGTGATGAGCTCTTGCAATACCTTAGTTGATTAGTAAGCATGCAGCCTCCTAATATGTTTGTTATCCTCTTATGCTATGTTAGGGTAACAAGTAATTAAATAAATCGGGTGCTTATCGAATGCTTAAAATGGCTTGAACTAGTGAATTAATATGTTATTCTTGATATGATTGCTATCCATCCGTGATATGCATGTGTGATGATTAGTTCAAATAAATCTATATGCTTATGTGGTTGTTGTCATATAGCTGCCCTAGTTCTTGTATGTTATCATTATTGAGTAGTTCTTGACTGTTGCGTGCTTGTAATGGCTTAGCATGGATGAAGTTAACTAGTATGTTACACTTGATATGCATGCTACCCTCTGGTGATATATTTGTATGATAATTAGTTTAACCATCCCAAGTGCTTATGTGTGTTTGGCATAATATAGTGCCTGTCAGTAATGCTTGTATATATGTCTTGTGTTGCTTCATCGCATTCATACACTTGTATTTTGCAATCATTTAGGTACGCTAAGTACACTATGTGGAGATGTGATGATTGGAGCCAAAACCGAATACAGTGTTTGGTGGAGCCAACCTAAAGGTGGTGTTGATGGATGAATCCAGAAGACGGATCGATCCAAAAAGGACAAGCGTGGATCTGAAGAGCTCGCCAAGCGAGTGTCAACTAACCATCGCTAACTTTGTGTCGGTTCCCAAGGCAAGCCCCGGAGCATTACAAGCCTCCTCTCTCTTTTTAAAGTATTCACATTCAATTCACAATATTGCTTGTGCATTAAGTTATAGGAGTTGAATGAAACCCTTTACTACATTACCCTCCTTGTCCACTAAAAAGAACCTTGTAGGTCTAGGATCGAAACATATGCTTAGCCATGCTTAAACCGATAGAAGTCAGGTGATCTCCTATCACCTGCGAGATATAGGATGATACTGGTCACGGTTGGATATATTTTCTATCGTGGAAATAACCATGTGGAAGTAATAAATCGAGACCGGGCAGACAAGGTGTGTGTGAGCCACTTGACTTGGAGGTCTTGTGAGCGGGTTCTCTCCGCCTGTGTCGTTAGGCACTGGACCATGGTTGGATATCTGCCGAGATTGAACGCATGTCTCCTTCATAGCTGGCCGAATAACTCGTTTCGACCGCGAAGCCTAACTTTGTAGTTCGGGCCAAAATCCCCTCTTACTTTGGTCATGAAGACCGCGAGCGGCATACTAGTCGTGGGCAAGTACGACCTGAGCTACCTAGCATTGTACCGTGGGCAGGACCTGCTTGAACGACCTGGCTATCCATGAGTCACTACTTATGCCTGTACCTGGGGATCCACGGCGTCACCCAAACTATACTGAAGGTAACTCGTCAAAGTCACCCCGACGGGGGAGGCTTGGTTGTGATTGAGGAATAAACCTCCAGCTGGATAGGAATTCGATTCGAATCGCGGTCTCTCCCGTCAGTGAGAAACTTGAAAGATCTTCCTTTCACTGTAGAAACTAGAACCCTAATAAGTAACCAAAAGATGGTTATATGGTTTACATACCAAACTTAATATGGTTACTATTGTGATGCTTTAATTAAGTGATTGCTCTAGATCAGGTGCAAATCTAGACTTGGTAAGCTTCACTAATCTTGATGCTAAAATATTGATTAAAATATTGAAAGATAGAACTCAAGGTAGTAATGCTCTTTTTGCAAAAGATATGCTATCTTGTCAACTCCACTATATGAGTCGTGCATATCCTTGGGAGTCTTTTTATTTCTCTCTCATCGGGTAGATCTAGCTGAGTACATTCGAGTACTCAGGGTTTATCCCACCCTGTTGCAGGTGAAGGACTTCGTCCTGCCGAAGGAGTGGTTAACCACCGGTGGGCTCGGTGACTTTGTAGTTATTCTCACCTATATGTTGTTGTTGGAGGATGTCACTTTAAGCTAGCAATGTATTTTAACTTATGTCACTATAATCATTTCAAAGCTATGTTGCTTCGTTAAACAGTTTTGAACTCAGACTTGTATCATTATTTCTGAGCTTATATTGTAACATCATTTCCGCTACAAAACTCTGTGTAAGTGATTGGTGTTTACTTAATCAAGCGATCTTGGTTGGGTTGTTCATTGACCGAGGTCTTTCGAGATACTCGGCGGACTACCGAGCTGGTATAACTGAGAGTATGCGCGTGTCAACGTGTTAGACGGGGACAGTCGTGATTGATCTTATACTAGTTGGGCGGTTCCGTGACAATGAATACCAATTTGAATTCCGTTCTTCACCATATGAGTTGAGAACCACTAATTATCAAGTGCACTTTCTTGTTGTGTTGACTTGTTTCTTCTTTTGATCTTTGCTTGCATGAGAAAATACCAAATGGTGTACCACATGTAAATCTATAATACCACTTGCATGTCAGTTCATGAATTTCTCTCTTTTGGCTTTTGGTTGCTTTCTTTTGATCAATCCTATTGATTTCTTCAACTAAGCATCTCCAAATAACCCCAAGATCACCACTACCATGTTAGCCTTCCAAATATTACACTTGGTTTACCTACAAAAGGCAGCAAGCCCCTACACTAGGGAGAAGTGACCTATCTCCAAGAATCATCCTTCATACTCACTTGACATGACTTTGTTTGATTGATCCAAATGTTGAACTCAACTTGATGAATGACATGAATCCAATATGAGTTCAAACTATCTTGTTTAAGGCTTTTTTCTTTATATCAAATGATCTCCAATCATCACAAGAACTTAAACTTCATCTTCATCTTGAGTTTGATCTTGATCTTCAATTTGAGTACCAAATTTGTGCCAAATACACTCCACAATCAAATGGCCTTGTACTCATTGCTTGTCATGCTATAATATCAATCCAAAACCAAACATAGGTAATCACTTATAAACATCATTCCAACTTGAGGACCTTTCAATCTAAGTGACTCTAGATCAATGCAATAATTGTAACTTTTCTAGCAGATTCTGTACTCTACAAATAATATATCATAGCTCTCAAAGTACATATCAAATGATCATGAAATTTGGTGGAAATATGTTTCACTAAGTCATCTGTTAGCTATAAAAATTGAGTTTCATTTGACTTCTAGATTGCTACCAGATTTCACATCTTTCAACACTACTACATGCTGAAAACTGTTGCACTATAGTTGAAAAGATCCACTTCAAAACTGAAGTATACCTTATCCACACTACTAATTTTTTACCATGTTGCATTGGCAAAAAAATGATGTATTAGGGCCTAAATTGATGTCATTGCTTGGTATTACATCAATTTCGCAATTGATGCGAGCCGATGCAATAGCTCTAGATGCAATAGGCTTGTAGCATCGGTTTGCTGTGACTGATGTGACAGATCGCTATTGCATCAGCCATCCATTGTCTCTTGCATCAAAACAGAGAGATGCAAAAGGGTTATTGCATCTAAATTGTTTTGATGCGAGGTCGCTATTGCATCGCCATAGATGCCTCTTGCATCAAGGTAGAGAGATGCAAAAAGGTTATTGCATCAAATCATATAGATGTAATACATGTAAATAATTTGGTGCAATAAGAATTTCAATTGCAACGGCTAACGTTCGGTGCAATAGACCATGTTGCATCGACATTAGGTTCGATGTCATAAAACCTGTTGCATCGATATAAGGTTTTCGATGCAATAAACCTTATTGCAACGGCATTAGGTTTGGTGCAATATAACCTATTACATCAACATTAGGTTCGATGCAATTCAAACTATAGCATCGATATTAGGTTCAATTTGTTTCATATTGCATCCATTTTTATTTACTGAATAACAAATATTTGGAGCACAAAACTTCACAAAATTACAATCCAATGTCACAAAAGGGTAATGATATTAATAACTTTGATCATCCACATTCAGTAACATTTACAATAAGAAAATTTAAAGAAGCTTGATAGTTCAAAAACTAAACAATTAAACTAAGGACTCTTAATGAAGGCTCGTTGTCATTGTAGATTTCTTGATTAAGTTCATCCTTCCAAAGAATCTGAGCAATCTTGTCAAGATTCAAGGTTCGTCTTCCTGCAGAAATAGTGCAAATGTCATGTGCATTAGTAGATAAAATATTAACAGCCGAAGAGTAGTTGCTTGAGATCAATAGAAGCTCCATAGAAGTGAAACAACACTACATACAAAAACACAGTTGTACGAATTGGTTAAACCATCACTTAGGAAGGCAAAGCTGTAGTATAGCACTTTAGAGTACAAACTACAAATCACAAAAGAATAAGTACTTCTTGTGCATCTAGACCAAGAATTTAAAAGCAAGACAAAACTAGGAACATGTAAAGAGCTCAAACTGCTAAGGAAAGAAGTAAATGTTCATTTTGATTTCTAATTAACCCAACATGCACCTAAGCTCCAGTAGTCTCTTAGTACACAGAAAACAACTATACAATGATGATGAGCAAAAAACGCAAGATTCTATAACTATTCCTTTTTTGTTCAGCTATCATCTTCAAATCTAGATAATAGATGGAATTTTCAAATTCATCTTACAAAAATCATCTTATAAAAAAACACTTTTCAAATTCACAGGTAAATAGATGAACAAATGAAACATATCATCATCACACAAGCAAGAGGCTACAGAGGGTCGACTTTTACCACTGCAACCACATTGCCCATGTATGTACTAGTGATGGGTTAAATCTCATCAGTTTAATTCATGGCTAGCCAAATCTGGACTGAACTATTTATTCATGTGATGCACATATACATACACATAGCGAAGGCTGCAACTGTAACATGGTAACTTATGAAATTTACTAAAGAAAAATATGCTCCTATTATCTGTAATACTCACATTAACCTAGGTAATAGAGATAGCAGAGACACATAATAATACGCTATGCACAATTGTGCCATATCATCTTCCATAGCTCAAGGATGATTTTAGACAATTGTTCAATGGCACAGTATGTAACACCCTAAAATTTGCTTTTTGAAAAATAGAGTTAAATTGATTTAATTCTTAATTTTGTGCTTATAAAAATATAGAAAAACAAAAACTTTTCATTAAATTAAAATTTGTCCTTTAATTAGCAACATGTTTGAGCATTCGTGCCTTGCATTGGATTCTTTTGTATTGAGTGGTTTGAAAACAAAACCTAAAATGAATTCAAATGCTTTTCAAAATAATTTTGAAGATGGCTTAGAAGTAAAAGAAAAACAAAATCCTTTCCTCCTTCTCCCATATCTGGCCCAGGCCCTCTCGGTCCCTTTTCTCCCACAGGCCCAGCACCTCCCTCCCTTCTCTGCTTCTGGCCCAAAGGCCTGCTTCACCCCCTCGGCCTTCTCCCTTCTCTCACCCGCAGGCCCGTTCCGTAGGTCCAGCGACCCAACCAGGCTAGCTCGCCCCGGCTCAGGCGGACAGCCCACGCGCGCGCCTTCCCCTTTCCCTTACTGCCACCGCGGGTCCACAAGTCAGTGACCCGCCATCGTCTTCCTCCTCTGGACGGAAGGAAGCCATCGCTTTCCTTTTACCCGCCGAGCGAGGGATCCCCTTCCCTCCCCGTCACGCCCCTCTGGACTATAAAAGCCAAGCCCGCACCCCATCGCCCCCGCCTTTCTCTCGCGCAGCAGCTGCGAAGCCTCCTAGCGGCGCCCTGCGAGCCCTAGAATTCCACCGCCACGAGCTCCATTTCCAGTTGCCGCCGCTACAGTCGGTCCATGCTTCTGCCGCTTCACCACCATCTCGAGAATCCCATTGAGCTCCGCAGCATGGTAAGGAGGCCGAAGACCCCGGCTTCACCCTCTCTTTCTCCTCCTGCTCTTCCGTGCACGCACGCCGGTTCTCATGAGCAGCCCCGCCTTGCGTACCGTCGTCTCCATAGGGAAATCGGCTTCAACCGATGTCGCAGAGGAGTTCGCCATCACCTCCTCTCCGTCTCTGTCCTACTCCCGTCGAGTATCGTGCCCCGAAGCGGCGGATTGAATCGCGCCACCCGCGTCCGGCCGTGGCACCGCCGTGTTCCCTTCCTGCTCTGGCGAACCGCCCTCCCTCCCTCTGTTCTTCTAATCCGCGTCGTCCGTGTTGGATCCAACGGCTGTAGCCGTCCGATACCCTTTCGGCCGTCACTTTTGCAAAAGAAACCCTCATGTTTTTAATGTATGAACCCGCAGTCCTAATCGCCCTCTCGTTAATATGTTTTTCAGTTTTGAAAACGCAAACCTGCTCGGGTAGATTAAAATACGCTTTCTAAGATTTACAAAAATGCCATTAACTTTCTTTTGCCCATAAAATCTTTGTTTTAACTCCGTTTCAAACCATTAAAATTGCGTTAAGTTCGTATCGACGTAATCTACGTGTTAGTAAGTTCTTATACCATATTGAAAAACTTTGAAAATCATTTATTTATTTGATTTCTTTTAATCTCAAGTTTTAATTATGAATCTTGTTTAATCCATAACTTCTATGTTTTAGATCCATTAGAACTCGTTCAAGTTGCGTTGGCTTCATATCGATAAAATCTTCGTATTAGTGATCTTTAATATCATGTTAGTAGCTCTATATTTTCATGATGTGAAACCCTAACTTGATTAACAAATATGCAACTTGTTTTATACATAAAATATCGATAGATCCTACTCTCGTTTTTGAAATCCAAAATAAAAGCTTGACTTAATTCAACTAAGGTACTTCTATGGAGTATCTTATGCACCCTTTTATAGTTAAAATAAATAAAGCCTATAGTTCTATTTTTATAAAGTAAATCTTTCGGTAGATGCATCTTTCTATTTGTAGCTTCGATTAGCGTGTTCTTTGCGCCTGTGTGATCGTAGAAATGCGTAGTTTTCTTTTAAAATCTTTTTAATTGATTGGTGTATTGTTATAAAATATATATATGTTTGTATTGTTTTGTATGTTTGATCAGATGCTTGAGTGGTGTTTATGAACTTGTCCAATCGGTGAGTTTTACGCTGGAAATCAAGAAGAAGTTGGTTTTCTAGAAGATCTTTTGAAGACTAGAAATAGAAGAAAGGAGTTGAGTTTAAGGCAAGTATTATATGGGAACTTCCTTGATGTCCTATTCATGATGGTTTTTAAATCAAATCATATGCATGTGTCTAATTTTATTACCATAGGGTTTACCTAGAATTGTTACCTTGAACCTTGAAATCCTATGGGTTATTTGCATCTGGGTAGTTATTGCTAGTGCTCCATTTACTAAGAATGATCTTGAATATTGATTAATGACTATATGAAATGATAAAGTAAAACTTGACTTTTTAGCAACATGGATTTAGGAACTTATCTGTCAGCAAAAGCTAGGACATACAGTACAACCATTAGAGCTACATGGCTCTGGCTTTAGTTAAGTATGAGGGTCACTCTCTCGCATGTGATAGTTCATGAAAGTTGCCATTGACGAGCGGTTGCGGGGTATGGCCAGAGTGGCTACCGCTGCGCGTGTGTACCATCGAGGAGTCCTCGTATACCCCTTGCCCGTGGATCCGTAATGTCTGTTGTTTGTCAGCGAGCCCCTTTGAAAGACTTCATAGTGTACCCTACCCTCTCACCTTGGAAGTGTTTTGGGACTAGCTATCCCGGGCATATGGGCAACACGACTCATGGGTAAATATGTACAACCTCTGTAGAGTGTTAAAAACTGATATATCAGCCGTGCTCACGGACACGAGCGGCCCGGAAAACTCACAGAAACTTTGTTTATTTATTGCTTGTTATTATGAATCACTTTACCATGCTATTATGTTATTTGTTCATTTGCCTATATGATCATGCAGTTTAAACTGGGGGCTTAAGCATAACTTTTGATTCACCACTTGTAAAGTTTTGTTACAAATTAAAAATGCCTACCGCAGTAAACCATGTCATACCTTTTGAACCTCATGAACCCCATATATGATTGTTGAGTACTAGAAGTACTTACGCTTGTTTACTTTTCAATATTTGGATAAAAATCCCGGATGGGTACCAAATTGCAAGAGTTTGGAGAAGTTAGGCTTGTGATCAACCAGTCAGTTGATCCCTGTGGAGTGGAGTCTTCACCTGAAGATCGGAGTGTCTTTCCGTTGTTTGCTCTCTCAAGGTTATTTTTTTTACCTTATATGTTATGTATTTAAGTATTGTCTTTTGATATTACCTTGTTCTGTGGCTATATGTGAGATTTGACTTCCTAGGCTCACATATGGTGTATACCTGGTTTTGTCCTAAAAACCGGGTGTGACAGATTGGTATCAGAGCAATGCTGACTGTAGGATGCAAGCCTACAGAGGATAATGAAGCTGCCAGTAGGAGAAATGAAGGCAAACTACATCTGCCCAAAAGTTACATTGGGTATAAAAGGTGTTAACTTTAAGGTGAACCTTATTGTTTTGGAGATCTTAGAGATCGATGTTATCCTTGGAAGGGGATGGTTCTCTGCTTGTAAAGGAGTGATCGAGTACGCTTTCCAGTATTATGTCCATGTCATGTGAGATGTGTGCATTATGTAACATTTTTTAAAAAAAATAGCAACTTTTTTATCTTCTAGAATAATCAAAGGTGGGATTCATTTCTTTATTCGCTTAGTTTTCTGATTTACCACAAGCATAAGAGACCAGGACACTAACAACCATTAGAATTGAGAACAAACTACTACGGCTGAAATGAGTCCTTTTACCATGTGTTCCATTCAACTACAACTTTAATTATATACCAACTCACTCAAAATCCGCTCATACATGTTAGGGATGAAAAATAGGATTAAGATGTTCCATTGCCACTTACTTTATTATATTTCTATAAGAGATAATTTTTATATTTCTAGCTCATACCTTTCTGCCTTTCTTTCTCATATCGCGCTTTTTAGATGCAACATTGTTCCGCAGTGTCTGTGTAGAAATAAATTTCGTTTGCCCATTATTGCCTTTGTCATTTGGGAACAAAGATTTGTTGGTTGTCCCACGTGTGACACGACTAGATTGAATTGTGTTTTGTGTTCTCAATACACCTTCTATTAGAGTCTGCAAAATCTAGGAGATTTGAATGAGCAATCACCTTTAAGAAATTACTAGAATCTATGTAAGTGCAGGTGATATTCTGAAAATATACTACCTGTTGCACATGTTCTCCTCCTTGGCTTGGAGTGGGAACAACAGTAGGTCCATCAAAAGCTTTAATATCTGTGGCCATTACAGTTTCCATCCCAGCCTGCATATTGAAAAAGAGATGCACATGTTACCTCTAGATTATATATAGGTATCCATTACATTGCAGTTGTCATTAGCCAATACAAGTATTACCTGTGCTAAAGGTGCATCTTCATGTTCGCTAACCAAAGTAGCATGATTAGTATTGAATTGTGCAGGTTCACTGGTGGTTGTGGTTGGTGCATCAGACTTTATATTGGAGTTGTAAGGTGAAACATTAGCACTCAAGCATTGTTTAAATCCATGATGTTACTAAACAATTAAGAAGTTGTATTACCTGTGTCGGTGCTTGTCTATGTTGAGCTACTAGTAGTGAAAACAACTCTTGCCTTAGTTCTTCTCTAATCTTGTTGCTTGTATTCTCCTGTTGTTGTTTCAGCTGCTGAATTGTTTCCTTGTCGCTCTCCCTCTCAGCAACTTGAATGGTAAACTGCTCTTTTAACTTCTCCATATCAGCTTGCATCTCATTATTTTTTTTGTTGGGTGGCTGCTGCTAATGCAGCTGCACGTGCTTGCTCTTCAATTCTTTCATTCATCAGTTGGCTTCGGGTCGGATACTTCGCCATGTACCCATGTCCAGGACCTTTGTTACTCCTGCATCCAGTGGTTTCCTTGTAGGTTTCCCGGAGAATGTGGCTTTCTTCATTTTTTGAAAGCACAGAAGCATGTGCCTCAATTCTCTCAAAGATTTTGGCACAACTTTTATCCTATATTTAATAAGAACATAATTAGTGTTTTTAACGTTAGTTGTTCATAAATTTAAGAACATATATAGTTATTAATCAACAAAGTAGTACTTACATATACTTCCTTAGCATCATCATCAGACAATTACAGTATTGCACCTTTGGACAATTTAATTTTATTTGGCAATTCATGCTCAGATACATTAGTGAGGACAATGACTACAGTGGCTCGGCCAACAACCATACAACCATACATCAATTAATTATGCACTATTTTGTGCCACTGTTTTAGGGAGAAAAGATTTTCTTATACCAATTAATTATCATTCTTGAGGCCTGAAAACTCTATCATTAGTATGAATCAAGGCAATATATTGTCTGTTAGAAATTATAAAAAACAGTATTCTTATTATGCTGAATCTTTAGTTAGTGCATTATAAAAACAAATAGTAGAAAGGAAAGGATTTCATTAAAAAACAGTACTGAGTGCTAGTTTTTTCATACTAGTTGGGTGTTTTTCAAAGATCAGGAAGGATCATACCATTAGAAGCAATAATATAGAGATTTCTATTTAGTTTTTGGGCAATTACAAAATAGTAGTAACTTACACTAAGTGCAAACAATTTCTATCTAGTTTTTGTGTGTACCGTAACAAGTTCTTAGCAATTTCAGTTCAATTACCATATCAATTAGAAATTTATGTTCATCTTATTTGTTTTTGTGTGTGTTTTCAGGCATTCGAAACAGTATGTCACATCAGGGTAGTAGTTGGATGTGGTTGGACAGGGCAACTGCGGAGTGGCAACAAAGATTAATAGATTATCTTGATAGCACCTTTGTAGGCAGTCGTAAAGGAGGAACATCACCATGTCCATGTCCAGCATGTTGTTCCGTGTCATATAGAAAATGGTCGGAGGTTCAGAAGCATTTGGTTCGGAAAGGTTTTGATGAAAGCTTCATCAGAGAGAAAGAAAGTATATGTGAAGGTTCAGCTATTGATGTCGATAATAATGGTGATACAAGTGACAGGGTTGCTTCCGAACACTTGATAAAATCATTGATCAGAGGGGCTATACATGGATAAATCGATGAGGAACAACCAAATGAGAAGGCAAGGAAATTTTTTCAACTGTTACATGAGGCCAAGAAGGAGTTGTTTCCAGGATGCACAGAAGCTACCAAGGTGTCTTTCATTGTCAAAATCTTTCAACTTAAGTGCATGTTTGGTTGCAGTAATGCTTCCTTGGAGTTTGTACTTCAGTTGTTCTTGCTTATTCTTCCTGATGGGCACTGTCTCCCAGACAATATGTATAAAATAAAAAGGTTGTTAGAGATCTTGGTCTAAATTATGAAAAGATAGATGCATGTTACAATGATTGTGTGTTATTTAGAGGGATTATGCAGATATGGATAATTGCCCAAAATGTGGTTTGTCAAGGTGGAAGGAGTGTGAAAATGCAGAGGCTATTGGCAGTAGTTTTGGATTAAAGAAGTCTACTCCACGTAAAATTCTACGGTACTTCCCACTAATTCCACGACTCCAAAGATTATATATGTCAGAGACTAGAGCATCATATATGCGTTGGCATAAGGAAGAATTGGTGGTTGATGGCAAAATGCGACATCCGGCAAACTCCTTGGCATGGAAGCATGTGTATGCAACATATGAATGGTTTGCACAGGATCCTCGTACTGTCCGGCTTGGTCTAGCATCTGATGGATTCAATCTGTTTGGTATGTTGAACGTCTCATACAGTTGTTGGCCTGTGATCTTAATTCCTTACAACCTTCCGCCATGGCTTTGTTTGAAACAACCATATTGGATGATGTCGATGCTGATACCTGGAGCGAAATCTCCTGGTGTTAACATTGATGTATATTTGCAGCCTCTAATTGAGGAGCTAAAGGTTCTCTGGGATGACGGTGTCCGAACATGGGATGTAAAGACAAAGAAGAATTTTAATTTGCATGCACTTGTACTGTGGACAATTAATGACTTTCCTGCGTACGCAATGCTTTCTGGATGGAGCATGAAAGGCAAGTTTGCATGTCCATACTGCCATAAGATACTGACTACTTGTGGTTGAAGAATGGAAACAAGCTTTGTTACATGGGGTGTCGCCGCTTTTTGCCTTCGGACCACAAGTGGCGCAGAAACAAGGTTAGCTTCAATAACAAGGTGGAAAATAGGGAGTCTCCAGAACCACTTACAGGAAACAGGTGTTGGGACAATTCGAAAGTTTTAATCAAATCAACTTTGGTCCCGAGTCAAGAAAAAGGAAGCAGCGTGACGAATAAAAAAGATGGCACAATTGGTGGAAGAAGAGTATTTTTTTCCATCTTCCTTACTGGGAAAATTTGCTTATTAGGCACAATTTGGATGTGATGCATATTGAGAAAAATATATGTGAAAGCATATTGGGCACTTTGCTAGACATAGAAGGTAAAGGTAAGGATAATGAGAAAGCTCGACTGGATATGCAACATCTCGGGATAAGGAAGGATCAACATCCAGTGCATCAGAATGGTAAGTTCACCTTGCCACCTGCATTGTACTCTTTAGAGAAAGAAGACAAGAAACTTTTATGCAAATTTCTAAATCAAGTTAAGTTGCCTGATGGGTACGCTTCCAATATTAAGAGATGTGTGGATGAAAACCGATGTCACTTGTCTGGATTGAAAACTCATGATTGCCATGTGATATTCCAAAAACTTTTACCACTAGTAGTACGCAACATTCTGCCTCAAGAAGTTGTTGTCTCATTGATTGACTTGAGTAAGTTCTTTAGTTCACTATGTTCGAAGGAGCTGGACGAAAAGGATATTGCTGAAATGAGTGCTTCAATTGGGGAGACTCTTTGTCGTCTTGAGATGATTTTCCCACCTGCATTTTTTCATATCATGGTACATTTACCAGTTCATCTAGCTGAAGAGGCTCGACTTGGTGGACCTGTATGCTATAGATGGATGTATCCAATTGAAAGATATTTGCGTACACTGAAAGGTTATGTGATGAACAAAGCACACCCTGAGGGCTCAATAGCAGAGGGATATATCACCGAAGAGTGCATGACATTTTGTTCTCAGTTCTTCGAAGATGTGCCGACTCGCCCAGAGCGTCATGAAAGTGTTGCATTGTCTGAACCACCATCTGGTCTAAGTGTTTTTGGTAGCCTTGACTACAGTAGGAAAGGCTTTAGTATGGTTGTCTTGGAGGACACTGAGATGCAGACTATGAGGCACTACATACTGACAAATTGTGATGAGTGTGCTACATTGGCTGAGTGAGTTAAATTTAACATCTCAGCATGTTATTTTTTTCCATACATGATATGTTACTCAATCTTTGCATTTTATTTGTTCTGCACATTGTAGTGAACCTAAGGATTTACTCAAGAAATATAACCCACATAATGTTGAGAGAAGACACAAGGATCAATTTGTTCGCTGGTTTGAGGACAAAGTGAGTTACCAGGAAAATAATATTTTGTTCGTCTCTTATGATCCATGTGATGAAAGTAGTTTCAATAAAATATTTTATTCATCTTATAAAATTTTGTTTAATCTAAGTGCAGATCAGAAAAGACTATGAACAAGGGAAAGCAAGTGAGCTGATGTACGCCCTTTCTCATGGACCAGATCCTCGTGCTCGTGTATTCAATAGATGTTACATCAACGGTTTTCTATTTCGAACGGTGGCGGCAGAGAGGAACTTGATCACACAAAACAGTGGTGTACTTGTCAAGGGCGGTGAAAGTACAGGTAATATGGACTGGTATGACGTTATTAAGAAAATTATCTCTCTAGAATTCCCTGGTGGAAAGGAAGTGATGTTGTTTCAGTGTGTTTGGTATGATGTCCCTGCTCCAACAAAGAACAAAGGTAGAGGGTACAAGAAAGATCAATATGGAATTATAGATATTGATACTACTCGTTTCAGATATTCAAATGATCCCTATATTCTAGTGACACAAGCAGAGCAAGTGTTTTATGTTAAGGATGCAAAGAAATTAGATTGGTCTAGTGTTGTTAGAATAAAACCAAGAAACCTTTTCTTCATGCCAGAATCAACAAGTGTTGAAGAGGAGGCCAATTTTGATGTTGACTCATTGGTTGTTGGGGTGGAGAACATGACTGATAGACGAGCAGGGGGAGTTGATGAATTGGCGACGATCAGACATGGAAGGGGTAACAATTGAGTCTTCTATTATTGAAAAAGCAATTCCTTAATCTGTACCAGAACCAAATGATTCAGACTTTAGTGATGAAGATGGAGATGATGGTGACACATATATTGATGATGGAGTTGCCGCGCCTGCCGTTGCCCCAGACAATGTAGCCGATGATGATTTTTTTGTTTAAGCCTTCATATTGCACCTTTATACAAGTTTTTATTTGTTTCGTAAACTTATAATAATATTTCAATGTTCACAGTCATGCTCAGAATTTTTTTACAAGAAACATATTTTTGTTTCATGCAAAGTAAACCGCTATATAATTTTGTACTTTGTGTTAAGAATGAATAGACCAATCTATGTTGGGTACTCCCTCTATCCCACAAATGAATTCGTTATGGGGCTTTTGAGATTTTCACAAATGAATTCGTTCACTGTGGTCTACTACTAAATGGGACGAAAAACTGTTCTGCGTCATGAGATTTCCGGACGAGCCAACGCATGTCTTCTGATTGGATAAGCATGGAATGAGGCTCGTCTAGCTTGTTAGCTTGTCAAGTACGTACATGTTTATTTTCTTTTGTTTCTTTTGTTAGCTTGTCAAGTACGTACACATGTTTCTTTTTCACACAGTAATCTGTCCAAGGGAAATTAATGGTAACCGATGAATGTGTACGTGTGATCAGTTTGATACCTATTAACAAAAGGGTCTTAAAGCAGGAACTAACACATGCATATCACTAATCTGATATTAGATTATGCACCACGCGACCCACATTGCGGCCGGTTTGATGTCGTCGATGGTGTCGGAGTCAAGGAGGATCACCTCACGCGTGGAGGAAACTAGCCGTGCAAGTTCTGCACATGGGTTTGGGTACTATGGCCGCGCTCGTCGCTTGACATGGTTGACGTGTGATTCCAGTGCCTATGTCACTGCCATGGGGATTCAGTTCGCTGAGCTGCCATTGCTCGTGTGAGTTACGAGGGAGTTGGATAATTTATTTTTTTGGTGGCTCTGAAGGTGTGGTGTGGGCTTATGACGAGATTTTTTTGAGCAAGGCTGGATTTGGGATAAGCGAGTGGGTTCCTTACACCTCAGTTTTTCATGGGCCAAGGCACTTGTGGCACAAAGTGACAATGTACCGCATCAAATCAATTTTGTAGGGATTTAATAAAAACCACATATTGCACTAGAGTTTAGCACTCTCAATCTGATGCAATAGTACTTTATAATTGCACCGATATTAGAAACTGGTGCAATACCACCTACATATTGCATCAAAAATCAACTCTAATGCAACAAAAATTATCTGATGCAATAATTTCTACCTATTGCATCTTTGGTATGAAATCGATGCAATAGGTCTACATTAATTACTATCGCATCAAATTCATTCTCGATGCAATAATGCCCACCTATTGCATCAGATTTTAAAAATTAATGTAATAGCAATGCCACACCCCAAAATTTCACATTTTGGGTTGTGCTTAGAAAACACTAAATAAAATAAATGATTTCTATGTTCATATAAAAATTTCCAAGATTAGTTTGATTTGCACAAATTTAGTATAGGAAAAGTGAATTTATAAACTTTTCTAAATCAATTCGATAGACTTTAATTGTTGTGGTGGTTGTTCATTGCTTGTCTTGATGCATGTGAGTGTTTAAAGTTTTTAAAACGCGTTTAGTAAGTCGTTTATCGGTCTCTGGTTCGTCTCTATCTTTTTCCATAATCAAATTCTTGTTCTCGATCTTAATCTTTCATTTGGACATTCCCAGTATCCGTTGTCTCTCGATCCAAATGATTCCCTTGAGTTCATAATTCATCAACATGTCTCTAAATTCTTTCCGGGAATTTTTCTGAATTTTTCCGGACCTTTTTCCTATTTATCTACGAGCAAACTCTAATTTTTAGATGCTCCAAAATATCTTTTCATGAGCTCCAAATAATTTATTTGGGTTCATTGTGTTCAAAAGTATCTCCGAGAATTTTCCCTGAATTTTTGGAGCATTCGGAGTATTTTTCGTGGCTTAATTATTAGTTCTAGACTTTTCTAGAATTATTTTATTCACGAAAATAATTTATTCCGAAAATAAATAATGAAGACCTCAATTTCCCACCAGCCCACAAAGCCCATGTGCAATAATCCTCATATATCACAAAAGCCCAAGCATTTATTTACTAATGGGCTTTGATGGTTAATTTGGCCCATTAGTAAAGGTGGAGATGCAACGTGAATTAGTACCATATCCCTAGTTGATGTTGAGGTGGAGAGTCTTCCTCCCTATAAATATGTATCCACCCCCTTGACCAAAGCACACCACGTCTACCACAAGGGGTGCCCCTAGTTTGGGAATACCTAACGGTAGAAAATCATATCTTTTTCCTACTCTGCCGTTATCGTGCAGCCTACTCCAACCGTGGTGATGCTCTCCAATCGACATCCCTTGCCGGCGTCTGATCGACATCCCTTGGCCCGACGAACCCCTCCTTCTGCACGAACGAGCAGCAGCAGCATCAAGAGCGTTCGTACAAAAGTGAAGGAAGGAGACAAGTGCAATTTTCTTTGACGGTATAATCTCTAGTCTCCACCGTTTCTTCGTTTTATCTCCGTTTTACTTCGTTCAAGTTGCGTTAGATTTGTAGAGTTTTTATCTACATATTAAAACCATAATCAATCTGTTTTGCAAACTTTGAAAATAAATATTTATTTAATGCCTTTTGATTTCCATGTTTAATCTCCAAATCTTGTTTAAATCCTATCTTCTCCGTTTTTAATCCGTTTCGTTCCGTTCAAGTTGCGTTGGCTTCGTATCGACGTAACCTTTTCTTTAGTGATCTTTAATACCATGTTAATAGCTCTATAATTTTATGGTTAACTCCTAAACTTGATTAATAACTATGCAACTTGTTTTATATCTAAAATATGATTAGTTCTACTTTTATTTCGAGATCCAAATATAACTTTGACTTAATCTAACTTGGGTGTTCCTTTGAAATACCTTATCCATCCTTTTTCATAGCTAAAACTAATAAAGCTCTTAGTTCTTGTTTTAAAAAGCAAAATCCCCGTTAGTCGTAGCTTGATCACCATAGCACCGTTTAGTGTGTTCTTCGCGGCTATGTGTTCGTAGAGATGCGTAATTTTCTTTTAAAATCCTTTTCATTGATTAGTGTATTGTTCTAAATAGACATGTATGTATGCTATGTTTGGTCAGGTGTTTGAGTGGTGTTTGTTAATTGTCGTCCAATCGGTGAGTTTTGCGTTGGTGATCAAGAAGAAGTCGTCTGAAGTTGAGAAGCAGTTGAGCAAAGGATCTAAGCTTTTAAGGCAAGTATTCATGGGATCATCCTTGTTGTCCTAGTCACTTAAATCATTAATTCATGATTGCATGTGTTACCTTGATATCCTATTTAGTTTCACCATAGCTTTGTACCTTATACCTTGTTACCTTGGGAATTTATGCATTTGGGTAGATCAAGCTAGTGCTCTCGAGAAATAACCATGATCATGTAAACCTGACTAATGACTTATGCAACAATGGTAAAATCTGCTTTTTAGCAACATGGATTAGGGTGAACTAGAGCACAGTTTTTGAGATGCTCTAGAACCTCCGTAAGCGATCACCCGGGATTTACAGTACAACCATGAGGGCTATATGGCTCTGGCTTTAGTTCAGTATGAGGGTAACTCTCTCGCATGTGGCAGTTCGCGAAAGTTGCCATTGACGAGCGGTTGCGGAGCGGCTAGAGTGGGGACCGCTGCGTGTGTGTACCATCCCGGGGCTCCTATATACCCCTTGCCCGTGGATCCGTAGTGTCTGTTGTTTGTCAGTGAGCCCCTTTGAAAGACTTCATAGTGAACCCTGCTGGCCTTCCTTGGAAGTGGGTCAAGAGGCTGATCCCCTCTGGCGAAAGGGTAAATCACGACTCATAGGTAAAGATGTACAACCTCTGCAGAGTGTCTTAAAACTAATATATTAGTCGTGCTCACGGATACGAGTGGCCTGGAATTCTTATGGAACAGAATGACTTTAATCTATCATTTACTAGTTTGCTATTCATTATTCATGTTTACTCGATCATATGGTTATTGGACTGTTGATGTTATTGATGCTATCCATATGCTAAAATTGTGACAACATAAAAGCTGATGCAGTTTAACCAATATCATACCTTTTTGAGCCTCATGAACCCCATGAATATTTGTTGAGTACGAAAGTACTTACGCTTGTTCTTTACTTTTCAATATTTGGATAAAAATCCCGGATGGGTACCAGTTTGCAAGAGCTTCGAACAGTTAGGCTTGTGATCAACCAGTTAGTTGGTCCCTGTGGAGTGGAGTCTTCACCTAAAGTTCGGAGTGTCTTACCGTTGTTTGCTCTTTCAAGGTTATTCCTTTGACCATATACGTTATATACTTAAGTATTGTCTTTTGATATTACCTTGTTCTGTGACTATATGTGGGATTTGACTTCCTGGGCTCACATATAGGGTATATCTGGTTTTGTCCTTAAAACCAGGTGTGACAAGCAACCACCTAAATTTGCATTTGATGCAAGGTGAGGCGATGTGATAGGGTCAAAAATTAGTAGTGCCAATACTTATGAAATTTATACAGCAACTAATACCATAAGTGTAGAGCATGCATACCAAATTTAAAGTCAATCCAAATAGATTTGATTTATCAAACATGACTATGATCACAACTAGCTCGGATTCTGAATAAAAGATAGATTTGAGCATATTGAGCTAAACTTATTCAAATTGAACCAAACTTGATATCAATTTGTTTGAATACCAACACAAGACATATATTTATTCAATTAACTCACTAAAGGTAGTATTATGAACATATCTATTCAAACCAACTCAAATTTGATCACCAAACATTTAATCCATTCAATCAACTCATATGCACTATATGTATATCCAATTCAAATATCTTATACACACCAAAATAAACATTTGATCAACAATAGATGTACCTTAGTAGATCATGATCAATCAATAGCAAGCTTCAACTCAATTATTTGCAAGCCATCAAATAATCCAATGGATCACCACAACTTGAATGTGACACTTGTATATTGTAGCACTTGGACTTCACTCTTTTAGCTTGGCATTGGGATGAGGATAGCATTAAGCTTAGATTACTTGATTCAACATATGATGAACACTATGAAACAATTGAACCAAGTCTCCAATGGCAATGGTACCTACACACATTCATTCACTTTTTGATGGTACCCAAACTAGTTTGGGTGCTCTCAAGTTAGTAGAAACATACTTAGGCAATGGCTTAGTATGGATAGTGGGATGTTTTGCAGTAGCAACTAATGTGGTACCATTACCATCCTTTCTAAGCACATTATTATCAACAATTGAAATAGGCTTAGAAGTCATACCTAGGGGACATGAATTAGCCATGTGTCCGCTTTCCCAACATGAGTAACATAATCTCTTTGATTGAGCCTTATCTTCCTTGCTCATGTTGAGCTTCTCATTGCCTTGCCTCTTTTATTTTGCTTGAATCTTCATCTCAATCTTGGTAGGATACTTTGAGGCAAAGTGCCCCATATCATTACACTTGTAGCACTTGATGTGAGCCAAATCCTTCTTCTCTTGTTCTTTGCTCATCATCATGGCATCTTTAGTAAGAGTTGGATGCCTTGCTTTTTCTTTGCCACTTCTTCTTGTTTTCTTCTTCTTCATCCCCAAATCACCATCTTGATGGTTGATCCTGTTTTGCATTTGGGCTTGACTTGTGGCTTAGCTTGAACATTTTTGGTTGGGCAAGCACTTGCAAGATGTACCATCCCATGGAACTTGAAGCACATGAAATGAGATAGCTTATTTTGTTCTTGCTTATTCACTTCCTTGCCCTTGCTCTTTTTGAAACCAACTCCATTCTTGTCACCATGGCTTCTTTGATTGTTCATCATGTGCTCAAAGGTGACTTTGGTGTTGTAGCACCTCTCTAATTTTTTGCTCAAATTCTTCAATTCATTGAGCTCATTGTTCTTCTTCAAAAGGTTGGTCTCACAAGACATAGAAGTAGAACAAGCATCTATATATGAAGAACATGGCATATCCAATAAATCATCACAAGAGGTGGATACATGCTTCTTTTCGAGTACATCACATGTGATGAGCTCTCATTGTTTTTAATTTTCTTTGAAAATGCCTTAATGATAGAAGCATGCATTTCAATTAATTCTTCACGAGAATCAATTAGTTCCTCATGAGTCAATTTAAGCTCTTCATGTGAACAAATAGTAATATGAAATAAATTCTTTGTTGTTCACATGTGTTCTTTAGAAGTGAGATTTCATTTTATAAATTCAATGTTTTAGCTTTCTTATTTTCTAAAGACATGGTCATGCTAGCAAGTCTATGAACAAGCTCATCATATGAATCAACATGATCAACATCATTGTTGTTTGATACCTTTGTGTCACCTTGTGACATGAAGCGATGTGGTGATGTAGGAGAGCTTGTAGTAGCATAATCATCAACCAAGCATGAGCCATCATCATCAAGTGTGCATGGGGTATCATCATCATTAAGCCCGGGCACCAAATACCGAGAACCGAATACCGAACCAAAAATACCGAGAACCGAACCGAAAATACCGAAACCGAAATATTCGGTTCCAAGTTTCCAGGAACTGAATTTACCGAGGTAAATTCGGTTCTTTACCTCGGGGAACTGAATTTACCGAGTTTACTGAATTGTCTGAAATGTGATGACTTTGAGTGTTATTATATTATTTATTGTACTATCATAGTATATAATTTTTGTACTCACTCTTATAATTTTGTATAGTTTTATATGTATATGTATTTTGCACTATTATTCTCAATGAAATCATGTCAAAATTAGTTTTTGAACTTGTTATTTCATATATCTATGATCAGTTCAGTACTGTTCGGTAAATACCGGAACCGAACCGAAAGTACCGATACCGAATTTCCTCGGTACCGAATTTTTTTAGGAACCGAACGGTACCAGCTTTTGAGGAACCGAATTAGGCGAGGTACCGAAGAACCGAACCGATCGGTTCAGTATTTACCGAATGCCCAGGGTGAATCATCATTAGCAACACTTGAAGCATCATCATCATCAATTATGTCAAGTGAGCTTGTTATAGATCGATCATCATCATCTTCACTTGACCATGAGGTAGAGCTATCTTCCACAATCTTGTGGTCATGCTCAACATCCTCATGTGCCACCACCTTGGGCTCATCATCATTGGAGATCACACCATAATTGTCATTGAATAAACCCATATCGCATGAGCGCTTGTCATATCCTTGATCTTACTAAATATGTTACCTTTCATAGAATGATAGAAAATGTTAGTAGCTTGGCAATCGAGATGTAGGTATTTATTTTGTGCTTGGGTTGCATTCTTTCTATTGATCGCATGAGAAAAGCCCACATCTACAATCCACCACATTTGAGGACAAATGAACTTAAAATTGCAAATCATCTAATGTTTTCATCGTGTAAAGTGTGTGCCATTAAAAAATGTGTGGACACACTACGCCGGAAAGCTTAATGGTGTCGGTCAAAAACAGTTAACCACAACGGGCAATGGCATCCGCTGCGATGACAAGGCCACGGTAAATAGGGCATTTATCGTGGCAGTCACCAGCGCCCGCTGCGAAAAAAGGATTAACCACAACGGGCACCTTACGCCGCCTGCTGCGGTTAATGCCCTTTACCGCAGCGGGCATCCTACAATGCCCGCTGCGGTTAATGCAATAACCGTAGCGGGCAATTTACAATGCCCGCCACAATTAAGTTTTTTAATTAAAAAAAATAAAAATGCAGTTTCAGAATCTGAATTTAATATTTACAGATTGCATCTAGATTTCATAGCACACATATTTCATAGCAGAGATAAACAACATATATATATATACATATAACATCCATACACAAACATCCACATAAGTTATTCTCGTGTACAAAAGAAACCAAGTATTACATATCAAATTCAAATTTTCACTTGGTGTTTGTAATCCGTGGGACGGAGCATGGTGTCCCACTTCGTGAACTTCTCGAACTCAGGTAGAACCGCTAGGTCACCCTCATTGTTGAAGAATTCTTGCCCTTAGAGCACATAGTTCTCTAGTAGGAACTTACAAATGTCCGCCTTGAGTTGCTTGAAAGCAAGTTTGTCTCTCGTAATGCATTCTCAATCGTTGATTCCCGCCTTGAGCTTCTTCCAGCTACTGGTGTACTCCTTGCACTGCCTTAGGTGTGCGCAGGTGTACAAGCCACATGCCTTTGATCCATATGGTTGTTTAGCGCACTACACGATCGAAACAGAAATGTTAGAACAATACATATATATGAAAACATGACTGAATCTTTGGAATACTTACGGGGAATTCATGTCGGATTTTAAGTGGTATGAATGTTTCTTCTTGAACTTTTCACTTCTTCTATCCCAGCATTGGGGTTCCTTTAGGTATGCCCTGTAAGCACTGTACGAAATGCATTAGTGTTAGTTAGCAACAATTTGAATACATACGATATAACCGTAAATTATCAATAAGCTTGGTGACTTATGTTTTCAAGCAATCTTCGAAGGCCTTGTACCCTAGTCTATTTAGTACCCTCAACGAGTCAAATATGCATTCCCTACCATCTTGAGGATAGATGATAAATGCAACCCAATGTCCATCGACTTGGCCCTTACTACACCATTCAAACAAAATATAGGTTACGACGACGATGTAAGTTTATGATCCAAGCCACTTAGCTCTATGTACAATTTTGACATACTCAAAGTGGTAAGCCGCCTTGATACAGTGCGGCCCATCAGGGTGAATCTTCTTCATCGCTTCATTTATGTACCTTGACAATATCTTTTTCTCCTCTTTCATATTGTCGTCGTATTTCTGTTTCCTCTGCCGCATGGTCAACTTTGGATCTGTTATCTCATACCCTTTGATGACTCTCTCAGCAATATACATTGGAGAGAGGTAGAGAACATGATGTCTCTTTTTGTTGCTTACTATCACCGACGTCCTGCATAGAGAAGTCATCGTGCCATAATAAGTATATAGTTGACCATTAGTATTGTTGAAATCTGTGAAACTGACAATGAGACTTACAGATTGAATAGGGTGACTTGGACAATATCTAAGTCTTCTTCTTGGAATATATGCCACATGTCGCGGAAGTCTACGGGAAGAGTAATAGTTTCTGGCAAGTGGAAGTACTTCGGGGGAATCTTGATTGTAAAACCTGACATCCCGACTTTTGCCGCTTCCATATACCACCTATGAAATCTCCTTGTTTCACATAGTTCCTCATCTATGAGTTGTGCCATAGGAATCAAGAACTTCCCACGCTCATAGATGTCAAGACAGTCTTCGTCCTCTAGACATAGGTGTTGGTGTGTATTTGCAGTCCTAGAGAACGGTTAAGAGAGTTTAGTAAAGGTTACTACCATTTTATTGGATAGAAAGTTGAACATGATATTATGCATCACGATACCGTACCTGTCGAATGTAGTAGTGTACGACAGCGATTTGGTGTTCATGCCTGGATCCTTCCTTGGTGGGCTCCTTGGTGCCTCCTTCATGCCTTGTTGCCCCTCTGGCCCTTCTGTGTCCCCCATTGGTGCCTCTGCACTTCCCGGTTGGTCCACAGGTGGGTCCCCCATAGGTGCCTCTGCATTTCCTGGTGGGTCCAGAGGTGGGTCCGCAAGTGGGTACGTAGCTCCTTGTTGCAATGATCCTCGACGGCTTGGACCTTCTTTGGTAGATCGGTGAAAAGTTGGAGCTCTTCGTAGTTGTTGTATTGTTCTGGACTCTAGACACCACTAGCTCCCATGATCCTCTGCTTTCCAGACACGACCAAGTGTTTCTTTGTGTCCTCTAGATAGATATAGTAAGCCACTTGCATGACATTTGTAGCAAGTACCCACTGATCATATTTATATCCGGTACTTTTGAGGTTCACTGTGGTTAACCCTATTTTGTCCACAACAACTGTTTTCGATTTAACCTAGTCGCATTGAAAGGCATCTATGCGAACGTTTTTCCATAGTCAAGCTCCCATATTTCTTCAACCTGTCCATAGCATTATGTCCTCGTGTTTGTGGCCACGTCGACTCCTTCATATCGAACACCGCTATTCTGTGACGCGCTCTTCTTGTCCTTTTATTTTGTGTGGAACCTATACCCCTTCACGTCGTACCCTTGCCAAGTGGTAACTTGAGTGGACGGTCCTTGTATCAACTTCTTAACGGTATCCGTATCTTCATCAGGGCATCCTTCCAGTGGGATGCATTTATCTTTGAGCAACTCTATGAAACGGCTCTTGTGATGTTTTTGGACCCATTCCTCCATGTGTTGTCCGTCATATACGGCGCGAAGCTCATCTAGGTGTTTTTCAACATATTTGTCCATGCTCACCAACTGATGAAGGATGCTATAATGAGCTTGTTCTACGTCTTTGTATGGTATATCGGTGCGTACTTGTCGTCCCGTGCACCCCTTCCCGGTGGTTCTGCCCTCGTGCTAATGAACAGGCAGCCCTATCGCCCTCCCATCCTTTATATACCTCATACACCAGTTGACGAACTCATCGGTTGTGTATGCCTCGATCATAGAGCCCTCTGGGTAAGCACGGTTATGGACATATCTGTTTAGGGTGGACATGAACCGCTCGTACGTCCACATCTGGTGCAGGTACACGGGGCCCAGTTGCTCGATCTGATCAACCATGTGTATCATTAAGTGAGGCATAATGTCAAAGAAAGAAGGGGGGAAAGCACATCTCGAGCTGGCAAAGGGTCTCCGTGATGAACTCCTTCAGGGCATGCAGTTCAGCTTTGTCGATGACCTTCTGTGTGATACGGTTCAAAAAGTACGACATTCGAGTGATTACCATCTTCACATACTCTGGATCGATAGCCATGATAACAATGGGAAGGAACACCGTCAACATGATGTGGCGGTCATGTGAGTTGAAGCCAGCCATTGTGAGGTCTTTCATGCAGACGAGGCTCTTGATGTTTGATGAGAAACCGTTCGGTACCTTGATATCCCTCAACAAACTGAGCATAGATATCTTCTCATCGCATCTTAGGTTATATGCTGCACCTGGATGTCAACTTTACCATTATGAGGCGGTCCCAGGTGAAGGTCATGCCTGATGCCCTGGTGGAGAAGATCCATCCGTGATTTTAGACCATCCTTCGTCTTGTTTGTGATGTCGAGCAATACACCGATCGTGCTTTCGAATACATTCTTCTCGAGATGCATGCAGTCGATGGCATGGGGTGTGTTTAGTGTTTTGCAGTATGACAGGTAGTTGAAGAAGATTGACTTCTTCTTGAAAGGAACATGTGTTGTTTCCTCCTCCTCATCCTCCATCTTGTTGTCCCGCTTTCGCTTTCTTGTTTGTTTTGTTGCCTCCTCTGATGGCTTCTTCTTCTTGCCAAACTCGATGCCATCCATATCCTTCACCATCTCATACACCTTTTGACCCCAGCAAGTAGATGTCGGTGGTTCACCCTGCAGCTCTACCTCATTGTCAAAGTATTGATTCATACATAGTCTTCTATACCTGTGATTTTTGCTAAGGAACCGCATATGTGTTGGTATTTCTTATGACTATTGGATAAATCCGCAAGGGCGCAGATTATACCGATGTAGCACTTCACCGGGAGTATTCCAGGTATCGTATTTTCCTCAGGGAACGATAGTGATCTAACTAGGATTAAAGATATGTCCTATGATGGATCAAGGGAGATTATGATAACTGGGTTGAGAGGTTCAATATAGCACAGATGTCTAACAAGGGATAGCTGGTTATACTGGCCTTATCAGCCCTTCTCTTGCAGGAGGTGACGAGATAGATCAGAAAGAGGGCAAAACTCTAACCGGATCGCGCCATCACGTTGTATTGAAGCCTTACCTTTTAAGAACTTATCTGACACGCATGGTGGAATACAAAGACTAGATAGAGTTGTCACTTTCTACTAGCATCCAAAAACAATCCACGCGATAAGCGGTTTACAAAGGCAAGATCTATTCTAGACACCACGTCTACACTATTCTTACTACTTTAACCCTTGCATAAGATTAAAGTATAAAGCAAGCATAAAGATTCATTCAAGACATTTTGTCATACCAATGGGATATGTGATATTGGCTAACATATATCCTTGAGAAGTTGAGAAATGGAACAGCTCTCAAGGCAAAGTCATCTTCCCAAATCATATTTTAGTAATTGGAGTTTTTGATAATTTTTAAAAAGAAAGCTCATAAGTCAACTTACTCCTCATATAGTACTCTAGATCACTCATAAGGTGTATGGTTCCTCACCAAGGCATATGTTTGAAATTTGCCTTCTTTTTATCTTCCTACTTCTAAAAGGCTTATGTGGAGCTCAGGTAGGGATAAACATGTAGAAAACTTACCTTGCATATATTGTTGAGAAATGTCATACTCTTAGATCAAGATTTGCAAGTGTGTGGAAACATGGCGAATGATCAAAACTCCTTTATAAGATCTCTCTTTCCTAACTTATTATTTTGAGACATAGCTATCATTTTATTTTTCTACGAGCTTTGGAATGCTCATCATCATTTTTTTCTATGAGCGTTGATGTGCTCATTATCATTTTTTTAATATATTTTATTTTCATAATTTTGCATAGTCTATGTCTCATTTACTAGCACATACTAGAGAGAGGATTTTCTATTAGAGCATGGAGCATGGAGCATGAATCTATGTGGAAAATGTAAGGCATGTTTCTGCGTACTTCCAGTATAGAAGCAACATGTATATGTGGCGTGTACGTGATCTTGATCTTAGGAGCATGATAAATCTCTCAACAAGGGTCACGAAACTTGACCAACTCAACACAAAGTAAGTAGCTTATGTAGAAAGCTTATATCATGAAAGAGCATATATGGCTTTGGTAGGAATTTTCTTACTATAGAGGAGTAGTGACATTATGGTTTTATGACATTTTCAAAAGTTAATCTCCAAGAACCTTAAATAGATAGGTATGAATCATGAGCCGAGAACTATATCACATTAATCAATAACTTAGTCAATATGGTTCCCTATCAAGATATTTTCCCACTAGCATAAGCAAAAGCAAGAATTCATCTTTATGACGGTTTTACCCTCAGAACGTCATAGATCATGTCACTTTTCAAATTTTAGTTTCAAATGCGATCTTGTTTTTATTCAATTAAAAGGAAAATAAACTAAGCAATTCATTTTATGAAGAAATAAAATTTTATTTTATTTTATGATGATTATTATTTATTTAATTTAATTTAATTTTTTTTTATTATTATAAGAGAAATTAACTAAGTGATTAGTTTCATGAAGAAATTATTTTTATTTCATTTTTATTAAAATATAAAATGAGTAAACAAATGAAAAAGTATAGAGAAAAGGGGAGAGACGTGGCAAACCAGTCAGATTTGACGTTTGAAATTCAAAGGATGTTGGCTGGTGGGTCTAGGCCCTAGAAGCACGTTCGGCCAAACGTCTTCGGAGCCGTTTGGCCACTTCGAACTCTGCATTTGGATCCCTTACCTCTGAATGTTGATGTACTCTAAACTTTCTAAATGTTGGCCTCCAACATGGTTAGGTCGAACCACAAATGTGGCCATTTTGGTCCAATTTTTTTCTAGTACGTGTCATGGATGTGCTCAGCATGATTCAGTGATCCTTTTTGTGTTTTGACAAGTTCGAGTGTCAACCGACCTCCCCCATACTTGTTTCAGCGCATACTGTGACACAGGACAGAGAAAGATCAAATGCAGGGGTTCTGCTGGGGTAAGATACCAGCAGAACCAAGAGTTTAATTTATCATTGATAGCTTTAGGCACGTGTTCATTGATTCAAGAGTAAAATACTATCATGCCTAAGTATCTTGTTTCTATAAAGGGCTAAGGTGATCCAAGGGAGAAGATGGAGAGAGAAGGTCCTTAGCATAATGGATGACAAGCATCTCTTCATGCTCTCTTCTATTAGGGCCATGAGGCAGGTTGTGCCGATGACTCTAGAGGATTACTAAGGAGAAGGAGAGGCAAGGAGATCCTCTCTCTCAATGGCTGTAGATAAGCGTTTGAACTTTGCATTAGTGATAATGCGAAGATCATTAAAGCTATCTTCAAGACCGAGACACACCATTCTCTCCTCAGAAACTCTTTCTTCTAAGTTGGTAAAGCTTTCTTTGGAAACAACACGTATAAACTTTTCCATATCGCTCTTCTTCTTGGTGGAACCATGGTGAGGTTAAGGAAGGTGAGAAGGGAAACAAGAGGAGATGGAATTTCTACTGGTGGTGAAGAAGAACAAGGTAAGAGGAGGAAGAAGGAGAAGGAGAGGTTAAGAAGAAGAGAAACAATGTTCACGACCTTCGTTTTCGCTCGAATCACGATGAAAACAAAAGGGGTGTTGGCCTGATGTTTCTGTGCAGCGGGGTGTTTGAACTAGTTCGAAACACAATTGGCCGAACGCTTTTTGAAAGATTTTGAACAAAGGAGCCAGGTTTCGAACTTGTTCGGGTTAGGTGAGTCAGCTCGTGAAGTTTCAGGTTGTTTGGCCCAAATAGAGGTTCGGCCGAACCACTTTAGAGGCCAAATGGGACGACCTTTCACGAGGGGGGAGTCAAGGCTAAGTCTAGGCCATTTCTAAGGTCCTTTTCGAAATTTGAACAAAAAAGTTAAAACATGTAGATTTTAGTTCTAATTTGAGATTAAGAACAAAATCTATCATATCAGTTTCTTGCTCAGGAATTTCATGCTCATATAAACTTACTGACCATTTACCTTTAAAGGTGTTGCAGCCGTAATCTCGAAGCCTGACGATTCCTTGTGTCATGACATTGATTATGACGAATGGTCTTTCTTTTGTGAATCGTCGTGTTGTACTCAGACCCTTTTCTCCATTCATTTCTTTTCTCCTACGAAGGATTAGTGGACAACACATACCCGAAGGAATGAACAAATGCTTTGAAGCAGGAGCATTATTGTCATAGAAACAAAGGACATCTTCTATGTTATAGAAAAGTTATTTTTAATATTTTAGAATAGGAAGAGATGTTCCATCATTGTTCACCAAATCTTTAAAAGTTAAGGAAGGTTGAGGCAAAGATGTGCAAGATTATTTCATTACTACCTCAACCCTTGATTTGTCTCTATGAAAGATCTCATGACTTAACCACCAAAATTTTGAAGTTATCATGCATTGGTTAGTCCAAGAGCACAACCAAATTTCATACAAGTTTACTTTAGGTTCATTAATCAAACTTGACACCATGTCTAATTTGATTAAGGAAGACTATTTAACCTAAGCACCATGCTTAATTTGAAAATCCTTTGAGAGTACACTCGAGAAGTACTCCAAACCAAAACATACTTATAACAGAACCAGGAAGCATGAAGATATCCAGAGATTAAAAAATGAGACAGGATCATGGATGGTGAACTAGATGAGCATTTGTAGTTTTTTTAATATGACTTGGCAGGATGAGCAAGGTATATAAAGAGAAAGCAATATAGAGACAACCAAACAAAATTAAGAATGAAGCATGATATAAATTTCTTAGAGAAATCCACTCCCCCATACTTGAATTTTGCAACATTTTACAATGTGAAAATCCAAGTCTAGGATGTGAAAATTTCTTTTAAATGTGCTTCATTATTGAAGGATGTTTGGTTGGACATACCTTGTGTTTTGCTCCATCGTTCTTTTTGTTCAAACCTGAAATGGTTAGTGACAAAAATACCCGAAGGAACACTTTCACAAATATTCCCTTAATCTCTTTTTACAAAGTCATTTTATTCATTTTAGAATTTTGAGAAACTAGAAATATTTTCATTTTTTGTTTTATATTTTCTTTTAAGAAAATTTTAATGGAAAAGAAGAAATCTCGGGTTATCTCCCGAAAGTGCTTAATTTTAAGACACAAGCTTGTCATTGGGAAACCTTCAAGTTGCAACTCCTATTGGCGAAGCGGTTTCCCCTTCAACTCCAACATTTTCAAATCTATCCTCAAGACCAAAACCACTATGAGATTTACAAAATTTGTGGTAGACAAACACATCTACAACCAACCTTGCAAAGATTTTAGAAATAAGAAGACTGAAGGGGTTGTAGATCATGTGTGTAGTCATGGTAGAGGGAAGGGTTGATTTGGGAGATTTCTCATGTGAGCATGGGATTGAGGAGAAGATCAAGGAATAGCTTCCATGCTCATTGACATCATTCTCCCTTTCAAGGAGTGGGTGATCACTTTCTTTCTCATGACATTTCAAGTCACCCTCAAGGCTTGAATGGGTCATGGCTGTTAGCGATATTGACATTAGCTCACCCCTTGGATCAAGAACTGGTTTGGATTCTAACCCTTTGATGAGAGGTCAGGAAGACCAAACGGGTACATAATCTTTACCAATTCTATAACCAACCTTCTCATGATTGGCCTTCTGATAAAGGTAAGATGAAAGGAGAGTCTAGGAAGGTCAAAGATATGGAAATCTAGGAAGATCTTGAGATCATCAACCATCACAAGAACATTATGAAGGACTCCTAAACAATCAAGGATTTGACCATTAGGGAGTCTAAGGTGTTTTTGTGATTGAGATAGATGATCCTTTGATGATGTTGGAACATGGAAATGAGGAATGATGTTGATCCCGAGGCTAGGATCATAGCAGATTTCACCATTAATGCCTAACACTTGACAGAGTATTCTCCTCACATGTGTGGGCATTTTAGTGTCTTCCTTTGAGGATTTGGCCTCATCCAACCATTCTTGACTTACAACGGTAGACAAAGGCTCTAACCGTTGATTATGTCCTCTTGGTTAGATTTATGGCCCTCATGGCTTCCATACCTCAGGTGTCTTAATGAATTCCCAAAGTCATTACGTGGGTCATCATAAGACTTGAATGAAGAAACACATGGGGGATCATCAGGATCAAGGATGGGTTCATAAGATAAGTCAGATGTGGGCATAGAGAAGGAGAGGATAGATTTGTCTTCTAGACACTTTAGTTCTCCTTCTATAAGCTCACTCATCATTCCTTCATCAAATATCCCAAGATTTTCCTGATGTACCATGCGTGAAGTCAAGGCACAGGATGATGTTGATTTGGGAGGTTTTTGAAGAGATCCCTTCATGAGAAGCCTAGAAAGATGTTTCTTAGAAGGTCTCTTTAGGAAAGGATCGTTTTGGGCATTCCCAAAACCAGCAAGATCATATGAAAGGTTAGCCTCGCACTCGAAGGAATGGTTTAGATGTTGAATTTCTTCTTCCTTCGAGATTTGTGGTATTTGTGGTTCAGGATCGATGGCAGAATCTTTGGATAGAAGTGGTGGTAATTCGGCTATCGAGGATTCTTTTCTAGGGGCTGGTTTTTGTTCTTCCTTGGGTCCTTAATTATAATCGTTAGTAGAGGAAGTGTCAAGAATCTTCGAAGATTCTTCCCTGCACTAACGGATAAACACAGGAAGGCTCCCCTGGAAGTTATATCGAGAAGTTGTGCGGAATCTTTGCTAAGACCGCCATAAAAGTGTTGTAACAATGTTGGCTCGGTTATAGCAAGATCAGGGCCAGATGATGATAGCTCTAAAATACGGGCCCATGCCGCACCTAGAGGTTCTTTCTCCTTGTGAGAAGTTGATGACCTCTTTTCGAAGACGAGCAACGCGAGGAATAGGGAAGAAAGCTAGGCAGAATTTGGATTGTAACTTTTCCCATTCTCCATTTACACCATCTACGTGGTGAAGGTACCATCGTTTGGCTATTCCCATCAAAGAGAACGGAAATAGCTTCCACTTAAGGGTACCTCGCCTCATCCCTTGGATGTTGACACATGAACACAATTGTTCAAAGTCACATAGGTGAGTGTATGGATTTTCATCTTCGTCCCTAGAGAAAAATTGTTCCCGAACTTTGGCTATGAAGCTAGGGCGAAACTCATAGCTGAGTGAAAAGATGGGATGTGATGATGGTGGTGGTTGCAAACTATGGCCCTTTGGAAAAGCAAGGTGAGAGATGGATGGTTCGTTCATGGTGTATATGAAAAGGATAAAATGAAAAGAAAGATAAAACAAGGATAATAGGACCAAAGGGTTATAGTTAAAAGCTACCGTTCCCCGGCAACGACACCAGAAATGCTTGTTGGTATTTCTTATTACTATTGGATAAATCCGCAAGCGCACAGATTATACCGATGTAGCACTTCACCGGGAGTATTCTAGGTACCGTATTTTCATCAGGGAACAATAGTTATCTAACTAGGATTAAAGATATGTCCTATGATGGATCAAGGGAGATTATGATAACTGGGTTGAGAGGTTCAGTATAGCACAGATGTCTAATAAGGGATAGCTGGTTATACTGGCCTTATCGGACCTTCTCTTGCAGGAGGTGACGGGATAGATCAGAAAGAGGGCAAAACTCTAACCGGATCGTGCCGTCATGTTGTATTGAAGCCTTACCTTTTAAGAACTTATCTTACACACGTGGTGGAATACAAAGACTAGATAGGCCTGTCACTTCCTACTAGCATCCACAAACAATCCATGCGATAAGCGGTTTACAAAGGTAAGATCTAGTTTAGACACCACGTCTACACTATTCTTACTACTTTAACCCAAGCTTAAGATTAAAGCACTCTACTTAAAGTAAAGCGATGATCAAGCATGAAAGGTTGTATAATAGCTAAACCAGATTTAGAACACTGAATACTATAAAGAACTCAGAAGAAGTCACTTACAAGTGCTAAACTTACAAGAGACTCGCATCCGCTGAGGTACAACTCGGAGAAGACGCCAGATAGGCCCGACTCTCCTCCAGGCGCTCCTCACTCTCCTCCAACTAGCATAGCACTACTACGGTGCCACGAGTGAGAGTGAGGGCCTAGGGAGGCTACTCCGGTGCCACGTCAGCGATCCGCGCCACTTCCGTAGGATCAAACCGTCATAAAACCAACTCAGATCAATGAGGGAGATCAAGTGGATGCATGGAGGCATGCATGGAGTCGGTGGGGAGGTAGTTGCACCCTTTGGTCACCAGGCCTAGTTCGGCCGAACCCCCCCTACAGGTGGGCACTGCCCATTTCTTCTAGAATCTGACCCCACTGGTCAGGGGGGCAGTGGGAGGTCTCTGATCCCACGTAGGTGTTCGACCGAATGTGAATTGTGGTTGTTGGCCTCCATCTTTCGTGTGGAGAATGGCCCACATGTCATAGACACCTTGGCAATGGTTTGGTATTTTTCCAAGATAGTTTGTGGACCCATGTATCCTCGTGCTTTGATCTAGAGCCCTTGAGAAGAAGCACAAAGGAGATCCAAGGGTGAATCTTCACTCTAGGAGGTCTCTTATGGATTATGGACACATGAGAAGCCTTGGTGGTCCCTTAGTGGGGTCGGCCGACCCCCCTAAGTGGGCCCATAGGCTCCCAAGTGTCCCTATTTGCTGTTATCTGCATAGAACATACTCAAGGTACATGTGGAACCAATTATTGATAAAAATGCTCTAGCTATGTTATTATACTCTTGAATCCAAGGTTGTTGACGGTATTTTGAGGGTGTAAAAACATGGTGTAATTACCATCAACAATATGCCTCATGTAAACTGTCTTGTAGGATGCCTTAAGGTAAGTGTGGCATGTCCCATCAATGCACTTTACGCAGCCAGTTTTCCCTTTGATCTGCCTTGACAGTGAGAAGAGACCAGAGTAATCGGTGATCGTGACAAATATGATGGTCCTTAGGGTGAACTTCTCCTTGCGGTACGCATCAGTCATCTCGACCCCAACATCAAATAGCTTCTACATTCCCTCCATTAACGGTTCTAGGAAAACATCAATATCGTTATCGGGTTGCCTCGGTCCTGAGATCAGCATGGTCAGCATCAGATACCTGCGCTTCTGACATAGATGGGGAGGTAGGTTGTACATGGTGAGTATGATGGGACAGGTGTTGTGCGAGCTGCTAAGCTCGCCGAAAGGGTTCATCCCATCAAGACTGTGCGAATCGAATGTTCCTTGACTTGTTGCCGAATTCTGGATATGCCTTGTCAAAATCTTTCCACTGTTAGCCATCAGATGGGTGCCGCAGCATGCCATCATCCTTCTTGCGGTCATCTGATGCATGCCAGGACATGAGTTTGGCATCCTCTGGGTTCCCGAATAGTGTACGCAGGCGGTTGATCATAGGCAGATACCACACCAACATTGTCGAACTTCTCCTTTGCGTGTAGCCCTCTTCCTCCTTGTCTTGTTGAGCTGAGATGCAATTCTCTGCAGCAGTGCTCTTCTTGCCCCCTTTCTTCTTCTTCGGACCACCTCGCAACGACTTGTCGTCGTCTGCATCCACACGATAGCCAGCATTCTTCTTGTAACGACTCACGCCGCAGTGCGGACAGCTCATCATCTTCTCATACTTAGTGCCTGGCCGATACATGATGCAGTGGTTAGGGCACGCATCGAACTTTCGAACTTTCATCGACACTGGACGAATCAACTTCTTTGCCCGATAAGTATTCATGGGAAACTTGTTACCGTTCGGGTACGTGGTAGTAAGGTAATTTAACAACTCATTGAAGTTGTTGTCATACCAACCATGTCGGGCCTTCATCATCAACATGTGGAGGATAAAATGGAGCATGGTGCACTCTTTTGAACATTCTCCACCATCCTAATATAGAGGATCAAGGGACGCCTGCTTCATCTCTCTGAAATTTTCCAACCATTTCGGGGAACCATACACAACGTCGTCCTCATCGATTGTAACACCCTAAAATTTGAAATAGAAATTAGATTTGAATTTGCTTAAATTTGATTTTTTTAAATAATTTTTGTGAGCATAGAATTAAATAAATAAAACTAAATTAAATATCACATGTTAGGGTTTAACTTGTTTGTGCATATCATGCCTCTGCATTTTTCTTGTGTTGCTTGGTTTATAAAACTCAAGAAATATTTCAAAACCCTATTTGAAAATCATTTTGAAAAGCAAAAAGAAAAAGAAAAGAAAATGGAAAACCCTTACCCCCTCCCTTTCTCCTTTCGGCCCAGCCACCCAGCCCGGCCTGTTTCCCCTCTCCCCTCCTTTGCCCGCATGGGCCGGCCTCCCTCGCTCTCGGCCCAATCCGGCCGCAGGCCCGCATAGTGCAGCGCCCTCCCCCTTCTCTCTCTGACCGCACGGCCCCGTGTGTCAGCCCCTTCTCCTTCCTCCCTTCTCCGGCTCGGACTCTGCCGAGCAGAGATGCCGCGTGTGCCGCAACCGCCGCGTGCGGACTCCGCGCCCGCGCCCGCGCGTGTCCGCATGGGACTCTCCCTTCCCCCCTTGACCCCGCCATAAATAGCGCCGCACCGCCTCGTCCTTGCCTCGTCCCGCAAGCCGCAGAGCGCCGCCGCCAAGCAGAGCTCCGCCGCCGAGCCGCCAACCGCCGTTCCGCGCCACCGGCTGCTCCAAGCTCTCCGTCGAGCATCGCGCCCTCTTCACGTGTGTGCGGAACATCTTTTCCCCCTCTTTTTCCTTTTCATTGCGCTCTAGTTGACGTCGCCGCCGCTCTGCACGATGTCGCCGCCGCTGTTCACCGTCGCTAGTCGTCCTCATCCGTCTTCGAGCCCTACCGTTGCCCTAGGTGAGTTCGCCTCGAGCTTCTCTCTCTCCCGGTGCTCCCGGCTTTGAAAACCGAGCACCAGAGCTCCCGATCGACCCCCGTTGGCAAGCACGGGCTCTGCCCGGCCATGGCCGCCGCCGTGCGCCTCCCTGCTCCGGCAGCCGCACTGCCCTCTCTCCCTCCTTCTAATCTGGATCACCCAGATCAGATCCAACGACCCATGTGAGCCGATACCCCTTCGGGTGGTAATTTTGCTAAAGAGACCCTCGGGTTCTCTGACTCTCAACCCGTCGTCCAAAGCGGTTTCCCGCTCTGCGCTTCCCCCTCTGGAAAGCGTATTCCTTTTTAAATCTGTTTTATTTCGAAATTAAATAAAAATCCCTATTTACAGATTTGCCACTGATCTTTAAATGCTTATAATTTGCTCGTTTTAAATCCAAATCGATCCGTTCAAGTTGCGTTAGATCCGTAATTTTATGCTCTATCCAGTAGTATAGATTTCATCTATGTTAATAACTTTTGAAAATAAAAGTAAATTAATTCTTTTAATGCTTTAATCTTGCCCTTTTCAAAATCTTGTTTATCTATAGTTTAATCGTTTTAGATTCGTTTAGCGTGATTTTCGCGTCTTTGTGATCATAGTAAAGTATAGATCTGTTTTATAATCTTTTCAAAACCTCTTTATTGTTTATGTTGTAATGTTCTGATCATATCTTTATTGCTTCGTGTATGATTGTTCGGATGATTGCGTGGTGATGTTGATTGAGTACAACCGGTGAGATTTTCGGTGTTCCAGAGTTCTTTGCAGCAGATCAGGACCACCAAGAGCTTTGTGATCAAGGAAAGTTTAACATGGGATCATCCTTGTTACCTATTCACTTTAATTCACCTAGTCATGATTGCATGTGTCTAATTTGATTCCTATTTAGATTTACCATAGCTTTGTTATCCTTTTACCTTGTCACCATGGACTTCTATTGCATATGGGTAGCTTTGCTATGCTTTACATGATGAATATTGAATTGAATCTTGATTAATGATATATGCAACAATGAGATAAAATTGGTTTTTATAGCAACATGGAATAGGACCCCACTGTAGGGCAAAAGCTAGGACTTAAATGCAACCACGAGTGCTATATGGCTCTGGCTTTAGTCAATTATGGAAGTTGGACTAGCATGATTGTAGTTCGTGAAAGGCACCTTTGCTGAGCTGGTTATGGGGTATAGCTTGTGTGGGGATCGCTGCGGGTGGTACCATCGGGGTGTCCCATATACCCCTTTGCATTGGGTCCGTAGGGTCTACTACTTGCTAGAAAGACTTTTTGAAAGACTTCATAATGTACCCTGCCCGCTCACCTTGGAAGTGTTTTGGGAGTTGCAAACCCGGGCATATGGGCAACACGGCTTGTGGGTAAAGTGCGTAACCTCTGCAGAGTGTAAATCTATCATGATAGCCATGCTCACGGTCACGAGCGGCCTGGAAAACTCACAGTGTAGATGATCATGTTGTTTAATTGTTAATGGTGTTTATTAATCTTATCATGTGGTTTATCAACTGGGTATGCATAACTAAAGTTAAGTGTTGGTAAAACTTGACCAAGTTAAAAGCAATCGCAGTACAGTCAGTGTCAGCCTTTGAGCTTCATAACCCTATGTTACTCTTACTGAGTACTGTAAGTGCTCACCCTTGCTTTCTCAACCCCTTTAGATGGCTTTGAAGACTACTGTGAGGAGTACTAGGCTAGTGGTCAACCAGTCGGTGTTCCCTGTGAAGTGGAGCTTCGTCGCGAGAGTTATCTTTATTTTCCGTTGTTTTGTTTAAGAATATTATTCGTTATGTAATAAGCACTCGGTGATGGTACTATTTAAATATTTGTCGGCTTATGTGTATGATTGATCTCTGGGCACACATGAGTTATTCGCATTCAAATTTATTCTTAAAATTGGGTGTGACATCGATGTGCTTCACTAAATCATTAAAAAGTTGCACATCCTCGGGTTCCTGCACGGTGGCCTCCTGACCACCATCATCATCTTCCATGTCCTCGAGTAGATCCTCCACCGTGATGTAATCACAAACATTACTGTCGTTGCAGGCTAGCGCTGTTGTGGTTGAACATGAGACCTCTAACGCACGTGGCTCTTTGTTCACCGTCGTCGATGTCGATCTCACTCCAGATGCACCACCACCACTTGGGTCGACACTTTCGCCATGTTGAGTCTAGACTGTGTAATTCTCTACGAAACCAAACCGAATTAAATGAGATTGCACCTTGCCATCATCGGTGTAGGCTGTCAGATTCTTGCTGTGAGAACACGGACACACGGTTGTCATCCGCTTCGATCTGTCATGATGAGCTCTCGCAGCGGCAATAAACTTCCTCACTTCGGTGAGATAACGCATATCAAGTACTCTACTAATCTTGTACATCCATTCTGACATATCCATATTTTCTGCAAACCGTACACATAAATAACAAAAGCTTTTAGGCATATAATATTATGAATCTAGATAAAAAAAGACACAAGCTTTCTCTTTCCTCCATTAATCTAGAATATCTAGATCTATATCTATATCTAGAGAGCTCAAAAAGCAAGGAAAAGAGAAAAGAGCATGGGATCCTTTTAGAAGCTTTTAGGCATCTAATATTATGATTCTAGCTAAAAAACACAAGCTTTCTCTCCTTCCTCCATGAAACTAGATCTAGATCTAAAGAGGTCAAAAAGCAAGAAAAAGAGAGAAAAGAGACCATGGGAACCTTTTAAATACCTTTTATGATGTCCTCCTCCAAAACAACACTCAAAACCTCAATCTAATGGTTTGATCAAAGATTTGGGCAAAGCCTCTCCCCCCACGAGTCTTGGAAGAGAGAAGTCGTGAGGAAGAAGAAGATCAAACTGTAGCTATTTATAAAAAACATAACCGTTGCGGACATTATAAAATGACCGCTGCTGTAAATACTGATTAACCGCAGCGGTCGCCCTAATGTGACCGTTGCGGTAAATGCATTAACTGTGGCGGTCACCTTATAGCGACCGCTGCGGTTAATCGGTATTAACCGCAGCGGGCACCTTATGCCGCACGCTGCGGTAAATGGTTAACCGCAGCGGGCGCTTAGGCTGCCGGCTGCACAGAGCTGTTGCAGGGAATTACCGTGGCGGGCAGGAATGGTGTCCGCCACGGAGGCCTTTTTGGCAACATTGCGCAAAATCAATTTTGACGTAGTGACACTCAACATCTAGCCCATAAGTCGTCATCCTCTTGGATCGATGAAGACTACAATTGAGAGACCTAGCTCTGATACCACTTGTAGGATCGAGATGGAGGACTAGAGGGGGGTGAATAGTCCTTTCTAAAAATTAATCGCACCGGCTAACCAAAAAAAATATGGAATTAAAACTATCGGTCTAGCCAAGACTACACCCCCTCTACCTATAACACTAGCATCTAGCAAATTATGCTAATTAAGAAACTAGTACTCTAATCAAACCAAGGAGCTCCTACACAAACTAGTGATGCAAAGCGCACAAAGCCTAAGCTCACTAGCAATGCTCAATAGCAAGGTTGCACAAGCCAAAATAAAGAGCTCAACTTACTTAGCTACACAAACTAAGCAATATGACTAACAAGGCTATACAAGTCAATTAGCCATGCAAATGCTACTTCTAAACTACACAAGCAAGAAGGTAAGTAGCAAGATACATGTAACACCTATGGTGTTTAATCACTAAAATTGGACATGTCATCATATGCATAAAGCATCATTCATATGATTGATCACTTGTTTATGCATTCAACTAAAATAAGTTTACTTGGATGTGTTTTGTCTTGCAAATGTTTGAATTGAAATCAAGAATGCGAATTTAAAAGAAAATCAAGATACCCTAATTAAGGGGGTCTATTTTCACCTAAGTACACAGAACAAACTAATAAAATTTAACCATGAGTGTTTAATAAAAGGTGTATATCTTGATTTAGCAAATATTATTTTGGAAGATTTCCTACTTGTATTCAATTTTCATGAGTTATAGCAAAGGGGGTAATTCAATTTAAACTTGAATTCAAATTCAAATGTGCATTTTGAAAACTAAACGGAATTTGGAGTTGGACCTTTAAACAAACGTGTAAGGTTTGAAAAATGGAACAACTTTTATATTTGGAAATTTTCATGAAACTGACTGGAAATGGGAGCAATTTGCAAAAATGTACCAATGGCAATCCTGTAAATAAGGGAAACTTTACCCTAGGTGGCGCTGCTCACTGCCGCCAACCTTGCGGGCGTCGCACAGGCCTTTTCGGTCCTTCGCACATGACACCGAGGTGTGCAACACGTCGGGGACGAGCTCCCGTGTCGAATCGACACGCTCTCATCGCCCTATAAGTACCAGAGACGTCGCCCCATCTCCTGCTTTCCGCTCTGCTTGCGCCACCACCTTCATCTTTCGCTTTGGCGAGCTTGTTCGCGCAATTTAGCCACTTCCATCTTCAACCAGTAACCATAGAGGGAACGCCATGACCTTGCGCAGCTCTTGAGTCGCTTAGTTTATGTCCACGCTCGCTGAATAGCCTAACGTGAATTCTCGTCTTCTCCATGTCCAGCGAGATCTCCGCCTAGCTCAGTTCGACGTGATCTGAGCTACACATGGGCTCATGTGTTCATTTAAGAGTAAAATACACTGGCGGTCCTTTAACTTGTCAGCCTGTGCCACTTTGGTCCATGAACTTGCAAACACGAAAAATTAGCCCCTGAACTTGTCAGTCTGTGCCACTTTGGTCCTTGAACAGTAACCGTGAAAGTAGCCGTGAAAATAACATTGGCTACATGGCACTGTTCTACTACGTGACCGCCTCTTGTAAGCCGTGCATGCCACTATTTGTGGTGATGAATAGCAGACCGTGCATGGCAGTGTTCTGCTACGTCAGCGATGAACAACCTTTTGATATTTTTCCACGATACTGATATTTGTTTATTTCATACCTAATTATTGGTGCATGCTAAATTCATGACAATTTTTATGTAGCCTCTTCATGATGTACTCTACCTAGAAAAAATATGAAACCTAGAAAACAAATAGTTTTTGCATGTTTTAAAATTATCTCTTTTAATTAATAAATGCAACTTTTATGATTTTTGTAGGCCAAAATAAATATTGAAAAATATTAAAATTGATTTATAGCTGTTTTATGATGATATAAACATGTACAAAAAGTTTAGGATGAAATTTAAATGTTTAAATAAATTCCACGAGTTTTGTTATTCTCAGTTGTTTTATAGAAATATTTAGATATTTAATTTTTTATGAAATAAAATTATCTCAAACAACAAAACGGAGTACACCATTGCAAAGAGCTCATTGAGACGATCAAAATTGATATATTATTTGCTATATGTGGAGCTTCGAATAAAAAGATATTAATTTTGCAAATTAAAAAAAAAGTGCTGACGCCAGCACCACAAACAGTGCCCACACGGCCTATGAGAGGCGGGCATGTGGCAGAACAGTGACATGCAACCAAAGTGGCACAGGCCGACAAGTTCAGGGGCCACTTTTTCACGTTTGCAAGCTCATGGATCAAAGTGGCATAGGTTGACAAGTTCAGGGGCCATTTTTCGCGTTTGCATGTTCATGGACCAAAATGGCACAGACCGACAAGTTAAAGGGCCGCCTGTGTATTTTACTCTTCATTTAATTAGTGTTTTGTGATCCTTGTTCGTCAATCATCATCATGCGCCTCTTGGTTTTGTGTTTGCCAGTCTCAGTCGCCGGGAACACGTGATCACTATGCGTTCATCCGCCGTCGTGACCACCTCATCGTTGTACTCACCTTTCTCTTGCTTCTCTATCCAAGCTTGGGTGCGCATCAGCACCAGGGTGAGCTGCTGATGCTTAATCACTAACTGGTTGATGCATTAGGGTTTTGTTTTGCTCTGTCCATGCCGCTCCGGCAAAGTTTCCACCGCCGCATCGGTGTAACTCGTCGATAGAGCTCTGTAGACGCTTGTTCTTTCAATTAGTTAGTGTTGTGAGGTCGTTAGAGCTTAAAAGGATCAAGATACCCAAGAGGGGATGGATTGAGCTTATTTAAATTTCTAAAGAGAAAATTAAATCCTAAGCAAATGTCAATTACCCCTAGTGCCTACGAGTGTGATTCTAGCTAAACAAGTAACTAGATAAGCAAATAGAACAAGACACCCTATGCAATTCTAGTCAAGCATGATAAAAATTAAAAAGCAATGAAAGTAAAGCTTGAAAGTAATTGCAAATAGAGAGAAGGAGAAGAGAGGAAGGATAGTTGACACGTTGACGTTTTGCTGAGGTATCTAGGAGTCGACACTCCCCCTAGTCCTCGTTGGAGCACCCGCTCAAGGGTATCGATCCCCCTTGATCCGCGCAAGGACCAAGTGCTCTCTACGGGATGATTCTTCGCCGCCCTGGCTCAGTGAATCACCCACAACCGATCACAAAAAATCTTGGATCATCCACAAGAACTTTTCCGGATGATCACCAAGCTTCACCACCGCCAAGTCGTCTAGGTGATGTCGATCACCAAGAGTAACAAGCACTATCACTCACTTGCCTAGGGCTAGTCTAATGAATCGGTGGATGCACACTTGTTTACTCCTAAGCAACTAGTGAGGATGAACACATGGATACTCAAATCTCTCTCTCACTAGGCTCTTGCACTCCCTTGAGTTCTCACAAGGTTGTTTCAGCTAATTAAAAGTTAGCCTTGGAGTCGGATGGCCAGGGCAATGGCTAGAAGCAGCTCAAAGTCTTGGGCCTCGGAGGCCAAAGATGTAGGGATCAAAGATGGTGTGGACGTGAGACACCCAAATGCCAATATCTCTCGCCACCCACCCTTGCTGACTTCAACTCTACCAGGAACAACACCTCTACCTCTAGCTACACGTCGACACCTCCTCCACACATATCCAGCCCTAATGACACATCATCTTCAGCCTAGAGAGGGTCAGCCGCCATATCCACCTCTGACGAGTCAATGGCGGATTTAAGACAATAAGTTAAAAAAGACTTCCTCCATTGAGCCCCTTCTTTCAAACTTTCGTGAATAGTAATTTAGGCTCCTATTTCGAGTAGTGGTAGCAGAGGCTAGAGTCCACTGGGCCCTCACGGTGCTAGATCCACTCCTAGGCCATAGTGCTAGATCCGCTCCTAGGCTCTAGGAGCGCTAACCACCACATCCTTTGACTAAAGTACTATATGCCTCAGCTTAAGGGTTATTCCATGTGTGGTGGGTGTGAGAAAGAACAGAGAATCGAGAGGTAGAGAAGATGGTCCTATGTCAGAGGATAAAGACAACTATTAGCCAAAGATCCAAAAAGCCCCATCTAATCTTAGGTGCAGCTAACACTTAGCGCCAGCCATCCAATCAGAGCCATAGCCCACAGCAACAGTTCAGGCAAACATGACTATACCTGCGGCCGATTCAGCTCGTTTCTATGGCTAATAAGTCGACAAATGTTATTTTTTGTTGTTTTGTTGTGAGATAGAAATATCATACTATGACTGATAAGCCAAACAAACAAGACCTATATACAACATTTGCATTTTTTTTTTTGAAGAACGATACAACGGTATTTACGTTACTGCCTCCTGAATAAAAAAAGGATTCAAACGTGAAGCAGGCTGTCACGAAGGTAGCTAAAGCAGCAGAACAGCAGACAGCTATGAACAGTGTTCCTAACAGATTTACATTTCTATTCCTATGCAAGTAGGCGTCATCATCTGAAGTTCTGAACGATATAATCTTCTCAGCTTGCTGGATAATTTATAAAGCTTAGGAGATTTCATTCTTGTCGCTTTTCATGGTTCCAGAGGAAGATGGTTCGCCACTGGAAGCCGGTGAGGCAGCAGCCTGTTGAGGCTCCTTCAGAGAAGTGGGCATTCCTGAAACTTCCTAGGGAAAAGAGAAAGAAAATAATATATGTTATATGAGCCTTATGAATCACAGCAAAGATGAAGAACAAAACTGCATTATAAAATAGGAAAAAAATAGAGGAGAAACAACTCATAGTTGAATCTTATTGTTTACCCAAACAAATTGCATATCAATTTATATAGTCATTACACCAACTAAAACCCATGCAACTTGGAACCCCAAAACAATTGTGCAGTTTACGCAATGAGTTAGGCCGTGTTTGGCAGGGCTTCAAACAGCTCCAGCTTCTTTTACGGATTCAGGCCCTGTTTAGTTGAAGGCCAAATTCCAAAACTTTTTGCAAAAGGGCCACTTTTTGGAATTTTGGAACTAAACGGCTCTTTCCATATTTTGACCCGTAAACATTTGGAAATGGGTCCGTAAATTTCTGACGGCCCAAACTACAATGCTGGACGACATATACCCCTCCCGACGGCATCCAGCCTCCGCACTCGCAAACCCTAGCGCCCCGCTCTCTCTCTCGCTCCACCGCCGCGCACCCTTGCCGCTCTCTCCCCAGATCCGCGAACCTGTCCACCGCCAGATCCACGAACCTCTCCTCCGCCAGATCCAGAGCGCGGCGAGGATGGACGGGTACCACGACGACGACTTCTTCACCACCGACGACGGTGCTCTCGGCAACGAAACCGGGTACGGCACCGGCGCTGGTGACGACGCTGCTCTCGGCAACGACACCGGGTACGGCGCCGGCTACGAAGACCATGGCGCAACGAAGGACTTCCTCTCCCAGCCGTCGGGGTTCTCTGCAGCTGCTGGGTACACCATGGGGGGCGGCTCGCCGTTCGCCGGTTCGTCGTCGCACAACTACTCCGGATCCAACCTGGGGATGCAGGGCCTTGACCTCAACGATGGCCAATCCTGGCCCGGCATACATGCGTACGAAGGTATGCTGCGATCCGGGGAAGAAGACAACACATTCGGCACCTTCGACGCCCCACGACCGGTGCGCGTGCCGGCCCGTACACCCTTTAGTCCCCTAGGCCTGCGCGATGGTCGGCACGGTGGCAGCCGTGTTGGAGGACCCCAGCGTCGCGGAGCTTCTGCAAGCGTCCGTGGAGGCCGCGTCCCTTCCGTGCCTCGTCAGCAAGCAGCTGCAGCCGGGTCATCCCGCGCATCCAGGGGCCGCGGTGCACGTGCTCGCGGGGCGTCGTCAACAGCGGACGCAGACATGCGTCCCGCCGGTTCCGAGGACGTCGCTCCCGCTCAAGTCCCGGTAAAAATCCAGATCCAGTAACTCTATTGCGTTCTACTACCATTCTAGCCAAGCGAGTGATGTTCCTGTCCGGCTGATGTATGTGTGCACTAAATGTTTTCTGTGCATTTAGTTTGTAGCATAGTCAATGCATGCTCTGATGCTACCCTTTTTGTTGCATGTATGTAATGTTTCAACCGGGCCATTTCTGCTAAATGCATCATTTCATAATCAAAATGACAGGGCACAGTGGAGTGCTTACAATATAGCCAAGTTTTGTGAGATCTATTGTGACCAGATAGACTTGGGAAACTGTGTTCGTGGAAACATGAGCAGGTAGGGTTGGCGAAATGTGACAGAGAGGTATTATGCTGCCACTGGTTTGGTTCATGACAACGATCAATTCGGCAGTAGGGTCTGACAGCTCAGCAAGCTTTGGGGATTCATAAAGAAGTTGCGCACGACAAGTACAGGCTTGGGCCGTAGAGAAGATGGATCTGTTGTCGCAAGTGACCAGTGGTGGAAAGACAATACCGAGGTAAGTGCAATTGTCACACATCTAATTGTTACTACGTCAACATAACTACGTTTATTTTTATCGGCTTTGTGAAATGGTGATCATTTGGCACAGGGTCATCCAGAGTGGAAGAAGCTGAAGAAGGGCTGGCCTAGTTATATGGCAGAATTGGAACGCATGTTCTAGGGAATTGCAGTTGATGGCTCAACCTCGTTTGTTGCTGGACAACGCCGGGGGGTCAAGACATTCCTTCTGACGATGACGACGAAGATGGCCTCCTAACCCCGCTGAGCATTGGCAGCAAGAGGACAAGCAGCACGCGCAGCACAGCCACAAGTCCGAACAAGAAGGCGAAGAGCCCAGCTGTCAATGCCATGACCCAAAAAATGCAGGACTTCAACGAAATTCAGACCGGTAGAAGTTCACTGTTTCGAGAGTACATAACCGACAAGCAGATTGAAAGGCAGGAAAGGAAGACTGAGAGGCAGCAAAGGAAGATTAAAAGGCAGCAGAAGAACAATGACTTGGTTGCAACTGTTGATGAAGTGCAGCAGATGGCAAGAGATGTGGGTGTAGATGATAGCACACCTGACATGTGGGTGGGCGTGCTAAAGATCATGCAAAAGAAAAAGAATATGCAATTCTTCAAGAGGTCCGGTCCTGGAGGACGACTAGCCATCATTAAGCACTTCGCGGGGGTCGGCAACTAGCAACTCTTATCATGCAATTCTGTCATGTCTGTCATGTGGTTCATTCGTGTATTATTGTCATGTGGTTTATTTGTATATTAGTGTCATGTGGTTTGTTCGAACAATGACTGTCATGTTTGTGAAGTGGTATTTGAACTTTTTGTGTTACTAATGCTATTTTAGTTGCTGCCTCGCTGGTGTCGTTGATGAGCAACTGGTTCCTGAGTTCAACAAGTGTGTGTGGTATGTTAACCTTGCACGTGGATGTTTCACTACTACTGATCTGTGCTGTTTTGTTACAATGTGTGCAGATGACTAACCGGCGTAGAGCTGCTGCTATGGAAGATGAAGACACGGATGATGACGAGGACGAGTTCGAGGAGTCCGGGACTCCAATGACTCCGATGACTCCAATGACAAAATTGTGAACCTAATGCTTGACGATGACGAAGCTGCTATTGGATTCATGTATGGTACGTACGAGTATGCTCAACGACTTGACAAGTACAACAATAGGTCTGAGTATAGGGAACAAAGATTTTCTGGGTTGGAGTGGGTAGAGAGGAAACTAGGAAGTAGGAGAGGCTGCTACAACCAGTTTAGAATGACCCCAGCACTTTTCCATAAGCTGCATGATGTTTTGGTAGATAGATATGGCCTAAAATCAACAACAAAGTCAACATCTATTGAGGCTCTAGGTTTGTTCCTTTGGATCCTAGGGGGTCATCAGTCTGTAAGGGCCGCAGAGGATAGATTTGAGAGATCACTAGGCACAGTTCACAGCCATTTTTACAGGGTCTTAGAGCCAGTACTTAAGCTTGCTGCCAACATAATTAAACCAAGAGACCCACATTTCACAAGTATGCATGAAAGGGTGATGAACCCTCGGTTCTATCCCGAATTCAAAGAATGCATTGGGGCTATAGATGGCACTCACATTCCGTTGGTGGTGCCAAGTGACAAATTTATGCAACACCTATGTCGCAAGGGCATGACAACACAGAATGTGATGGTTGTTTGTGACTTTGATATGGTCTTCACATTTGTCCTTGCTGGATGGCCTAGGTCTGTGCATGACATGAGAGTGTTCGATGATGCCAGGGCAACATACAGCAGCGCCTTTCCTCATCCACTAGGAGGTACTAACCTACTGCTACTCCATTTCATAATTCTAATTACAACACTTGACACTTACAGGTACTTGGTGCTGTAGGAAAATTCTATCTGGTGGACTCGGGGTACCCAAACCGGCCAGGATATCTTGCTCCTTACAAGGGAACAAAGTACCACATTTAAGACTACCAAAACGCCGCCGAACCACGAGGCAAAAAGGAGATGTTCAACTATGCACATTCTTCTCTTAGAAATGTCATAGAACGAGCCTTTGGTGTGTTGAAGATGAAGTGGCGCATATTGTTGGGCATCCCTAGCTATCCACCCAAACTCAGACGCATATAATAGTTGTTTGTTGTGCTTTGCATAACTTCGTACGGATGATAAGGACTTCGAGAGGGTGGATGTTGATGTCAACTTTGTGCCGCCTGAAGCCTCGGTAGACCAACCACAATGTACTCCTGCGTCTAGTAGGGGGCAAGCGGCAGAGATGAATGCATTTCGTGATTCCATTGTGCTCGGACTGTACAACAGGTCTTGAGAATGTGTAGGTTTTAATGTAATTGCCTGTGCCTTGTAATAATGTTTTCGGATTGCTTGAGACCATTTGAGTTGAACCAATTCATTTGAATAAAGACTTTGAATGCAGCATCCATGCGTGCGGACTAGCCATGTAACATTGCACATGCGCTGGGCTGTGCATGGGACATGCAAACATGTATTGGAAGCCATTAAATAGGGGTAAATGTGTCTTGTGTGCAAACAACAGTTGTGGATGTAAAGTTTTGGATGTAAACTTTTGGAAACAATACCTGAAAAGTTTACGTGGAGTAGGAATGTAAAGATTTGGAATGAAAACTTTTCGGAACTAAACAAGAGCTCACTATTCATACACTGTTCACACGAGCCGTTTTTATCTCTCCTCCCTCCTCTCACAGAGCCAGTGGGAGCATGTGAAGCTTAAAAAACTGGCTTCTCCTACTCCCACTGGCTCTGTGAGAGGGGGAGAGAATAGAGATAAAAACAACTTCTGTGAACAGTTTATGAACAGTGAATGCGTCACAGAAGCTGGAGCCATTTGGAGCCTTGCCAAACAGGGCCTTAGTCACTGGCGTGCTGACCCTAGTGACATGCACCTCACCTTATGCACTACAAGCTGAGGAACTTCTGAATCACATAACCTGAATACTAAGGCACACAGATTTGACAATAGAACCACAATGTTTTATTTCTGAGTCGTCCCAATTATGTTTAAATGCATTGGAAGCTTAAATTACTAAACAATGTGCCACAAGCATGTTCGTCACTGATGTGCTGACCCCTAATGATATGCACCTCACCTTTTGCACAGTGCGACATGAACAAGGTTCATTATCTCAGTTTTCCTAGCAAATAGTTCATTTTCTCATTCCTTTTTGAGACTCAATCTTGTATATGTCGAGTTGCTGGCTTACAGCTAACAAATATAACCCAAAGTATAATTCAACATAAAAGCAACTTATGATCCCAACAACTAAAAGCAATTAGTAAAAATGCTCCATAGGAAAAAAACTGAATCAGGCAATAATCTATATGATAGAAAAACAACATAAATTAAGGCTCACCAAGATTGTCATGATCAAAATAAATTCAACTCCTCAAACCCCACTTCATAGCTCACCAAACAAGATTAAGTGGATGCTATCTGTATGTTTTTTCAAATATGCAGGAGAGTTGTGTATCTTTGTATTATAGAGAGAAAAACAGCCTGTATACATTACCAACTCATGCCAGGACCATACATGAGAAGGTTGGAAACACTTCACAACACGATTACTGAAAAAATACTTTAAACAACCAAAGAGCAAGGCAGGCTCCTACCCTATCCAGTTCGAGAGCATGAAGATTCTTAGCTTCAGCTAGGCACCAAAGGTTATGAGTACCTCTAAACTGTTGCAAAAGCTCACTAACAGAAGGGGAGTCTCCATCAAAGACACAGGCATTACGGTGCTTCCATAGCAACCATGCAATAAAAATGATGAGATCATTTGTTCCTTTCCTGTGCTCATGGCTATATGTATATATAGTTTGACCCAACTTAGAATAGCCAGTTGATTTTATGAAATTACTATTGGTTGCAAAGTATTTTAAAACAATGGTTATATTCAAGCGTTGCCATTGCTTAGGATGGAGATGCTGGTAACAATGAGAATACTAAAACACTTTTCGTCTGTTCAACTGATTGTAATTCACTTTTTTGTACAAATTATGATACCCATCTATGAACAACCAACACACATGACAAGATAAAGCAGAACATTTTATAAAACATAGATCATTTAATTCATTTACCCTTTCTCACTAATATGTAGAGGCACCTCTCAATTTTAGTATCTAGACACATAAAGTACACTGGCACCAGCAAATAGTCATGCAAAAAATAAATAAGGAAACTAACAAGAACAAAGCATTTATCTACAAGGGGAACACTTCTTTGCAAAAGGAAAGCATATGATAAATTCACAAGATAGAGGAACCAAGGTCAACCTTGATTATAATAAATATAAATATACCTTCATAAGATGCAACCTGAGATCAGTAGGGTGAACATCCTCACCAATGCAGACCATAACAAATTGTGAATAGTGAAAAAGAACATCTGCAGCAGCTTGCTTCTTTTGTTCAGTCTGCATCATATCACTCACTATAAGAGCACATACAGTCACAATTCAGAGTAAATTTAGACCAATATGGATGTGACGAAAAAAAATGCTATGTTACTGTGGATGATATTTGCATCCTTTACAAAACCCCATTATTCTAATGCCACATGATTCAATATCATGATCTAGTCGGATTCCAATGTAACTCAGAACAAATATGTATTTATAGTGCTATAAATATTTCTTCTTCTTTTTTTACGAAATACAATTATATATCTTCTAAAACCCTAGGCATTAAAGCTTGCACTATCACCCAAAAATATGCTGACAATTGATTTTTTGTTTCCATTCAATCTAATCACACCCAACAACAGTACAAATCTACTAAACTTTCTCAGAAGTCCGAACCATTGTATCCCTGGAATTTGTATACATGAAGTCATCAATCGAGAAATCTACCCAACTACAAGTAAAAACTAAAGGTGAACTTATCCAAAAACAAAAGATTCTCCAGTTCTACCATACTACCTAAATATCTTGCCCTATAAATAGTACTAGTTAGTAGTTACAAATATGTCACATGTTCATACACCATCTAGCAATTGTCAATTGCTCAGATGCTCAATAAGACCGTAACTCCACGTGTCCAAGGACAATTTGATCGCAATAGTAAGTGGGGAAACAGAGCGACAGCCAGGAAGAGAGCAAAGAACTGGAACGTACCTCGTAGTCATCCTCAGCGGCCACAGCACTGCTCCGCGCAGCCATTCTTAATCTATTTCCTTATTCTGTCAAGAGGATGACGTGAAAGCGGGTTAGGCAGAGTGTGGTTGATGTGGGACTGTGGGAGCACGGGGATTCAGCTAATTAGATCAGATCCGAATACAAATAGCTTACATCAGGATTTGGGTGTTCTGTTTCGCACAAGAAAAAAGGGAGTGGCATACCTGGTGGGTACTCGTCGCCGGCGAAAGGCACGTTGAAGACGGGGTGACGGTCGGGGCTCCGGCCCGGGTGCAGACGAAGTCGGCCTCGTCGTGGCCGCCGACGAGGACGGTCGTGGCGTGGGCACGTCCGGCCGGCTGCGGAGAGGAAGGCCGAGAGGGAAGGAGATGGCGGCAGGGAGGTGATGGCGGCGGCTGGGGAGAAGGAGATGCGCGAGCGGCGTCCGGGGTACTTATGGGAGCGGCCGGCCTAGGGTTGGGGCGTCGACGGCCGGATGCCTCGGCGTCCGTACCTTGGGATGCGTGGTGCTCTTCCGGGGGTGCGGACACGGACGCCAAGGGGCGCGAGCGCACGCCCCTCCTGGCGGCGGCGGTACCAGGGGCCTGGGATCGTCCCTGCGTTGTAGGTCTGGGCCTGCGGGGGCGCGGCTGGGCCTTGCTGAGCTGCGCGGTGAGGGTGCTGGTGCTGGGCCGCGGGGGCGCTGCTGTTGCCTGCATGTGCCAAGGGGAGAGGAGGAGGGGGCCTGCGAGTTGGTGTGGTTCGAGGTACTGCGAGCTGCGAGCTTGTGCCTCTATTTCTTCAACCGTCCCTTACCATGGCGTGTGGTTGAGAGAATGCGGCTCTTCCTCTCTTATCGATCCTCATCGATCCACTAAGATGTGGATTGAGCGCTCTTGTTCCAACTTCGATATATGTCCATTGTCATGACATGAGGATCGAAGTGTCGAGGAACCAATATCCCTTTTCGTTTGTCTGTTTCCCTTTGGTGGTTATTTATCACTCTCTTTGTTCTTTCCTTTGATTGTCGTCGGATGCTATGGCGAGTGGATCAAAGGAAGGTGATCTTTCTATCCCCCTCTTTTTTGGTTTTTTCGTGCTCGAGCCCCTTGTATACTTGTACATATTTTAGACTGTGGTGCTTCTTAGGTCCTTACGGTGACAACCGCACCGCTAAGGCCCTAAGGGTATCTAGGTGCATTTAGTGCACATAGGTCGTGATATCCTACAAGAGGATTTGAGTGTTGTGTGTTATCTTGTGTGTCACTTCTTCCCAATGCCTCGCCTTTTTCGTGGCGCCTGGATTGGGAGAAGTAGACCACTAGCCCCCTTTTTTCTTCTCTTGTTTCGCTCTCTTTTCGGTTCGCGTCGGGTGCTATGGCATATGGACCGAGAGAGTATCAGATTTGTTCTCTTTCTCCCCTTAATAGTCCGCTCTGTTCGAATTCGTCCTTAACCATGACGATCGGATCAAGACCGGACTATCCCTTCTAGTTGGCGAAGCTATGGTGTATGTTAGGTCCTTGGAACCACACGAGTCGACCCGATCGACCGTCAGAAAGCTATCTTTATCGAGGACGTGATATGGACGGCCTAGCCAACCCTCCCCCTCTTCCTCTTGTCCCATTCTCTTTTGCTTGTGCCAATTTCCATGGCGTGTAAGTCGAAGTCTGTGGGACTAAGTCACAACTCTTGCATCTTGCGTTGTTGTTCGTTCTTTCTTGTTCGTGCATAGTTGTGGCTACAAAGGCCGAGCCCTATTGTGTTTGCCTTCCCTTCCCACTTGCAATCTTTTCGGTCCCTGTCAATTTCCATGACACCTGGATCAAAAGACTACAAGCTATGGTGCATGTTTAAGTTAAGCTAGAGTCTAGGCCCTTTTCTCATGAAGCCATATAGGTTGACACGATCAACCCGGGAAGTGTGGCTATTTCGGGGTCGTGAATCGAGCTTATGCTTAGCAGACAACCACTCTTGTTTCCTTTTTGAGCCCGAGGAAAGCGGACAACCACCGCGAGGGCTAAGTCTTTTGGTATCTTTTGTCGTTAGCCGCTCTTTATGTGACTCGTTGTCTTTTAGTTTGGATCTTGGTCAAGAATTGATTGCTTTCTTCCTTGTTTGTCGCTTTATCGATGTAGTTTCATCGAGGATGATGTTGATTAGACCGGTGATCCATTGGAGGTAGGAGGCATGGGCAGCAACAGGATGTGGATGTTTATGGGTCTATTATAAACAGGTGCTACGCCCCACCCAACCTCGTAGAATCCTATTAGACATGCATATACATAGATGCTAGTGCTTTACTTTCTGCAATTAAACTGATAGGTTGCATGGTAGACTGCTTGGAAAACCTTTACCTTATCGCAACCTTACCCCTGCACACCCGTTGTTAGGATAGACACTTGCTCTACATGCTCGCTGCTTACTTCTACTTCGCATTATGTCATTGATGTGATGCTGAGTGGATGATTGTTTGTGAGTGGCTAGGTACTGTGTGCAGTTATATTGATAACAACTTGGGGAGATCTTGGTGTGTGTCTTGAGTGTGTGGTGAGGGTTGAGTCGATCGGACAGGTCCTACCGCGAGTCCGTGGGATGAGTCTTACCGAGGGTGCGACCTGGGCATCCCCACGAGAGGTACCTGTGGCGGGTACATATGTGATGAGGAGATCTCGGGGCGAGCCCCGGGATGGAGGTGTCGTTGAGGCATGGGGTGTGGACCCCTTTTGAGGAGACGACCTGTCTGATCCTACCTAGAAACTGATTTATCGAGTGGACCGGAACCTTGGGAACCTTCGTGCACACCACTCGTCCCTGTATGGGCGAGGTGCGAATGTCGATCGGTTCGGGCGATGCCATTACTGCTAGGTTGTGAGGTGTCAGGGTGGGTGGTACCGGTGTGGAAACTCGTACCATCCTAGATGTGCAATACCACGGTGGTTATTGGCACCAAGAATGATATACTTTTATACAACTAAAATATTGTCATCAACCTTAGGATCAAGGATAAAACAAACATATCATGTGCATATTTTATAAAATAACAAGTTCCACATATCCATGAGTATTTTGTTGTAGGATTGAAGAAATGGAGCAAAGGAGACCCAGTGGGACCCACATAGGGGGTCGGTCGACCACCCTGTGGGCCCACCAGGTCTCCCCCTCGACCATGGTCCAGGAGAAGCACCTCAGAGTGATTTCCAACCCTTGGATCACTCTGTGCTTTCTCCCAACGGCTCACATGCAAAGTACATGGATCTATGGGCCCACACCAAAGAGATCAACACGATAATCACCCCAGAATGAACAACCACCACACATGACAAGTGGGACCGACACCTGGAAGGATGAAGTGGGCCAAAGACCCCAAGGGGGGGTCGGCCGATCGCCCTCTGGGCCCACCTGGCCCCCACTTGGTCCCTGACCAGTGGGGCCACATCCAAAGGACTAAGGGATGGCCCACTAGCCATAGGGGGGGTCGGCCGACCGCCCCCCTAGGTCGGTTTGGCCCTTGCCAACCGCCATACTAACCAGCTGAAAGGTCTAGGAATGGCTAGAGGGGGGTGAATAGCCTATTCAAAAAATCTACAACAACACTTAAGCAAACTTGTTAGAATAAAACACGACGTTAAGGAAGTTTGCTCTAGCTCTACGGTTAGGCAAGCCACCTACCAATTCTAGTTACTAGCAAGATAACTAATAAAGCACACAACTAGCTAGCAACGTAGAAAGCTCTAAACAAAGCTACACAAGCTAAAGCGCTACTCTACTTTGCAAGAAGGTAAAGAATGTAATGCAAAGCTAGAGTTAGGAGGGTTATACCACCGCGGAGAGAATACCAATGAAGAACCAATCAATCACAATATAAATCCTCGGTAAAGACAACGTGACACAAGATTTTTTACCGAGGTTCACTTGTTTGCCAACAAGCTAGTCCTCGTTGTAGCGATACACCCACTTGGAGGTTCACACGCTAATTGGCAATCACAAGCCAAACCCGTCACTGGGTGCCGCACAACCAACACAAGATGGGGATCCCCAAGCTACGCGGAATCCACTAGAGATACCTTTCGCGAATCTCCCGCGGGGTAGGTTCAAGAACCCCTCACAATCCACCGATCGGAGCCGGAGACAATCACCTTCCTCCGCTCAACGATCCTCGTTGCACCAAGCCATCTAGGAGGTGGCAACCTCCAAGAATAACAAGAGCTCCGCGATGACGACGATCATCAAGTGCCACTAGAATGCAATCAAAGAGCAATGCACTTGGTTCACTCAATCTCTCATGAAATGATCAAATGTATTAATGAGATGAGTGGTGGAGCTTCTCACAAATGAGCAAAAGTGTGTGAGTGATTAGAGTGTGCAAGAAGTGCCCCCAAGGGCCCGGCCATACAACTATATAGACTCCACTCACAACTAGTCGTTTTCCCACTGAAAAATGCTTTCTACGCCACCTCCAGACGCTAGCAACAGTTGGAGGTCCGGACCATCAACAGCGTCCGGATCCCTCCAAACAGCAGAGACAACTTCTCTGTTGCATCCTCCGGACGCGGCCTCCGTGTTGGGAATATGCCCTAGAGGTAATTATAGAGATGATTGTATTTCCTTGTATCCATGACATGTTATGAGTTCAATGAATATCCATTAAAGACAACTTGTATCGATAAGCAATTATGTGAATTGTTTGTGAAACTCTTTTACTTGTATGGTTATTCTAAAGTTGTCCCTGATCGAAGTTCGTACTAGAATGTACATGAATATTGGATCGGCACATTATTAGTTGATGACTATATTTCACAAGTCATGGACATGGAGATGTCGAACTAATAATGTGGGCACATGTAGGACATGGTGCTGGACAGACCCAACATGAGATTGTCTCTGTACACATCATGTACCTTATGTCCTTAGACCTGAGATTGTCGTATGTACTCAAGATGTGAAACGACCTACTTAGAGACTACCAAATGCTACTCCGTAACTGGGTAGTTATAAAGGTGGCTTTCGAGTTTGTCGGGAAACATGTTGTGAGACATAGTCAATCAAGATGGAATTTGCCACTCTTCATATGAGAGAGATATCACTGGACTACTCAAATGATTAGATCATGAAATGCATGGCCGTGGTTGGGTTAAGTGTTAACCCACGAGTTGTACCAAATATCGTGAGACAAAGGAATAACATGTATATTGTATTGTGGTGGTTCGTCTGATATGATCATAGCGTATGCATAGGAGTTGACACGCCTTGCTAGAGGCCGCTATCAACTATTGGTCAAGTAAGAGTACTTGGGCCATGTCTATGTGTGCGTGAGCCCATAGGGTCGCACGCTTAAGGGGCTGGAAGCCTAATTCGGGTTGGACCCGAATTAGACTAGGTTTAGGGTTGCTAATGGGCCTCCAACGTGGGAGCTCATTAGGTCGCCTATATAAGCAAGGGGAGACGTGGGGTGAGTCGCACTCATGTCCTTTGGCAGCCGCCGTCGCCCTCCCCACGCTTGCGCCTAGTACTCCTCGCGGACGCTTCTTCCCTGCACGTGTGGGATTTCTCGGAGGTGCTGCATCTGGAGCACAAGGACGAACCACGAGTAAGAGACGTTGAGACGGACGACCTCGCAACTGCACGACACTGTTGCGACGCGCACGACTACATCAAATCGCTTCCGCTGCACCTGCACGTCTAGTGGTAACCCCGTGATCTATAACTAGCACTAGTTCCTGGTTTATGGGGTAGAAAAATTTTGTTTTCTGGCTAGCGTAGCAACCTCATAACCCTACACTCCGGACACGCGCAACGCGCCATCCAGACCAATGGCCACGCGTCCGGTCAACTGTCGATTCAAACGGCTAACTTCCCGCCTTCGCCTCAACTCGCCACGTGCCTCCAGTCGCTACTGTTCACAAGTCCAGACCACCGTCCGGAAATATTTCCCAGAGACCCCGAGAGCTCCCGAGAGCAAGCAGCACCTCTGGACGCTAGTCCGGAGCCTCCGTCTGGACAATCACTTGCGTCCGGATCTTCACACCAGAGAACAATAGAGAGCGCTAGCACTCCGGACGTGCGTCCGGATCCTACGTCCGGACCGCAAACAGCGTCCGGATCACTACTCACAACGCTGCCAAGCTAGGGTATGCCTCCGGACCCATCGTCGATGGTCCGGACAACACCAAACCCTAGCATCCGGAACCTTTTCTTTTGCTCAAACGCTTCACCAACTTCTCGCAAGCTTCCAAGGGCTAACACTAAGTGATCTCAACACTTGTGCACGTGTGTTAGCTTTTAATTCACATTTATCTTGGAATTAGTTGGTTGTTTCACTTGGTTCAATTGATTTTAATGCAATGCATATGAACCTAGTGGCACATGATAACCATAATCATTAGCAAGAGCTCCCTCTTTGATAGTACGGCTATCTATCCTAAATGTGATCACATCCTCTACGGTGTCTTGATCACCAAAACCGAAAATTGTTCCTATGTCACCTTTGCCTTGACACCATTTTCCTTTGCACCACCATGCTAGAGCTTGTGCTATCCACTTGATCCACCTTGCTCCATCACATGGCATGTAACAACTTATCTCATGATTCACACTTAGAGATCCAAGGTTAGTACCTAAGTAGGTTTCATCAATTACTCAAAACCAAAACACATGGGGACTCTCAATCTCCACCTTTTTGGTAATTGATGACAACCTTTCCAAAAAGATATGAAATATAATCATTTTGAACTTGAGTTGCTTGTCCAAGCATTTTAATCAAAGATTTAAGATTTGGACAAGTTACACAAATTCAGTTTTGGTAGTTATTAGCTCCCCCTACATATGTGCTTCATGAGTTTGGTTCAAGTTTTGCACATATGTATAGATAGACAATGTGGGAGAGTAAATAGCTACCAAATGATGCTAAGGTTTAAGAGTAGACCTTTGAAGTGTGATACCATCGGAGTGCGGAATTTTAGAATCACCCTTAGCACCATGATTAGCTAGACACCGCTTGTAAATACAACCACATGAAAATACATGGGTTAAAGCTAATCAACCTATGCATGCTAGTTGATCAATCATTAATCATTTTGGATCACTAGCAAACACCACACAAGCATAAATATTTGAATTTAAAGTACTTGTACAACAATACATATGAGGATGCAAGCATTCAAATGCAACAAAGTGTTCATGAGCTTGCTCCCCTTATTTGTGTGTTCTTTTCAAATTGATTTTTCATTTTCTCCTTTTAAACAAATCTCCCCCATGATATATCTTTTGTTTCTCCCCTTTGGTCAATTTTATATTTTTGTTCACAATTATTTCTCCCCCTTTGTCATCTAATTGACACAAAAAGGTGGGACCAATTATAGATATTCAAGATTTACCCTCCCTTAGTGTGAGATAAGGTGAGAGAATGTTTTTCAACTTTTGTTTGAACTAAGCTACTTGCCCAAGATATTTAATTTGGTTTAAACCATAGACAAGCTTGTTCACACATGTTAAGATGGTTATCTTGCCTATATTGAATTAAACACTTAAGGTTCATAGACATAGAGCAAACACTGGGATTGAAAGCACATCAACATGTCATATGCCACCACTAGATCATATCAACTCATAGAAGCAATAGTGGTACCATATAAGCATTAAAGACATTTTAGTTTTTCATGAATGAGCCTAGAAGCATGAGTGATGACTATATGCTCTATACAAGTCCTAACAAGGTATGCATGAATGCTCTCATATCAACTTTTACCTTGCATTGTTGGAGTAGAAGCATGTCATATAAGTGGGGGTGCATCAACTCATGTTGGAGAAGTCAAGTATATTCAACTCATTCCTTAGCTTGCAAAACCTCTTTTCATCTAGTGGCATGGTAAAGATGTCGGCCAATTGATCTTCGGTGCCAACACTTGTGATAGAAATGTCCCCTTTCAATTGATGATCTCTAATGAAATGGTGGCAGACATCAATATGCTTTGTTCTTGAGTATTGAACCGGATTGTTGGTGAGCTTGATTGCACTTTCATTGTCACATAGCAAAGGCACTTGCTTGAATTTGACTCCAAAATCATTCAAAGTAGCTCTCATTCAAAGTATTTGTGCACAACAACTCCCTGCACTAATATACTCGGCTTCGGCGGTAGAGAATGCCACACTATTTTGCTTCTTTGATGACCGTGAGACTAGTGATCTTCCAAGCAATTGGCAAGTGCCCGATGTGCTTTTCCTTTCTATCTTGCAACCTGCATAGTCCGAGTCGGAGTATCCAAGTAACTCAAAGTTTGATCCTTTATGATACCACAACCCAACATTAGGTGTATGCTTAAAATATCTCAATATCCTCTTTGTGGCTTTCAAATGACTCTCTCTTGGAGAAGCTTGAAATCTTGCACACATGCATACACTAAACATGACATGCGGTCTTGATGCGGTCACATAGAGCAAGCTACCAATCATTGATCTATATAGATTTTGATCTACCATGTTGCCACTAGCATCACCATCCAAATTTTCATTTGTTCCCATTGGTGTACTAATAGACTTTGCTTCATCTAGATTGAACTTCTTGATCATGTCCTTGATGTACTTGCCTTGACTAACAAATGTTTCATTCTTCATTTGCTTGACTTGAAGACCAAAGAAGTAACTAAGCTCTCCAAGCATAAACATTTCAAACTCATTAGCCATCATGTTGCCAAACTCTTCACAAAACTCTTGATTGGTTGACCCAAAGATAATGTCGTCCACATAGATTTGCAACACAAACAAGTCATTTTCAGTCTTCTTGGTGAATAGGGTAGTGTCAACCTTGCCCATAATGAATCCCTTGGAGAGGAGAAAGTCTCTCAACTTCTCATACCATGCTCTAGGTGCTTGCTTCAAGCCATATAATGCATTTCTTAGCTTGTTACACATGGTTGGGTTTCTTGTCATCTTCAAAACCGGGTGGTTGCTCAACATATACCAATTCATTTATGTAACCATTGAGAAATGCACTCTTCACATCCATTTGGTAGATCTTGATGTTGTGAGCACAAGCATAAGCCAATAGAATCCTTATTGCTTCTAGCCTTGCCACCGGTGCATATGTTTCTCCAAAATCAAGACCCTCAACTTGAATGTACCCTTGTGCAACCAGTCTTGCTTTTTTTCTCACTACTATGCCATCTTGATCTTGTTTGTTGCGAAAGACCCATCTTGTGCCAATAACATTGTGGTTCTTTGGTCTCTCAACTAGCTCCCAAACTTGATTTCTAGTGAAATTGTTGAGCTCTTCATGCATAGCATTTACCCAATCAATATCTTGCAAAGCTTCTTCAATCTTGGTTGGCTCAATAGATGATACAAATGAGTAGTGTTCACAAAATGAAGCCAATCTTGATCTTGTTTGTACACCACTTGTGATATCTCCAATAATATGATCCAAAGGATGATCCTTTGCAATAAATGTAGGTTGGAGTATTGGAAGTTGATTGCTTGTACTTGGTTGATCATTGGGTAGAGATAATGAACTATCTTGTTGATCTTGAGTTGAAGAGGATGAACTAGCTTGATTATCATTGAGTTGCTCATTGGATGAAGGGTTCACTTGATAGTCAATATCTTGTTCATCATCCACTTGCTTCGGCCTAATGTCCCCAATATCCATATTCTTCATTGCATTGGCCAATGGTTCACCTCTCACATCATCATGGTTGACATTCTCATCTTTAGATCCATTTGTTTCATCAAACTCCACATCATGTACTTCCTCAACTATGCCATGAGTAAGATTTCATACTCTATATGCTTTGCTTGTAGTTGAGTAGCCAAGCAGGAAGCCTTCATCACATTTCTTCTCAATTTTTCTCAATCTTGCACCTTTCTTCAAGATATAGCTTTTGCAAACAAACACTCTAAAGTATGCAATATTTGGCTTTCTTCCATTCAATAGCTCATAGGGTGTCTTCTCAAGCATCTTGTGGCAATAGAGTCAGTTGCTATAATAGCAAGCCGTGTTGATAGTTTCGACCTAAAAAGAATCACTCACATTATATTCACTAAGTATAGATCTTGCCATGTCAATGAGTGTCCTATTCTTCCTCTCAACAAGCCCATTTGATTGAGGTGTATACTTGGCCGAGAATTGATTTTTGATTCCATATTCATCACAAAGCTCATCAACTCTTGTATTCTTGAACTTACTATCATTGTCACTTCTTACTCTCTTGATAGTTGTTTCAAATTCATTTTGGCATTTCATGACAAAGATCTTGAATGTATCAAATGTTTCACTCTTGTCACTAAGAAAGAATACCCATGTATATCTACTGAAATCATCAACTATCACAAAGCCATATTTGTTTCCACCAATGCTAGTGTATGCGGTTGGTCCAAACAAGTCCATGTGAAAAAGCTCAAATGGTTTGCAAGTACTCTTCATGCTCTTGCTAGGGTGAGTGTTTCCAACTTGTTTGCCGGCTTGACAAGAGCTACATAGCTTATCTTTCTCAAAGACCACATCTTTCAAGCCTCTAACTAGATCATGCTTGACTAGTTTGTTCAATTGCCTCATTCCAACATGACCAAGCCTTCTATGCCATAACCAACCCATGCTAGATTTGGATAGCAAGCAAGTTGACAATTCGGTTTCACTAGCATTGAAATCAACTAAGTATAGATTCTCATATCTAAATCCTTTGAATATCAAGTTAGAGCCATCTACACTTATGATCTCTACATCATCAACTCCAAAAATGCATTTGAAACCAAGATCACAAAGTTGGGCTACGGATAGCATGTTGAAGTTCAAGCTTTCTACTAGCAACACATTGGATATGCTCATGTCAATTGATATTGCAATCTTACCAAGCCCTTTGAACTTGCCTTTGCCATTGTCACCAAATGTGATAGAATGAACCCCATTGCAATCATTTGGCTTGATAGAGTTGAACATTCTTGAATCTTCGGTCATATGTTGAGTGCACCCACTATCAAGCACCCAATGCCTCCCTCCGGCTTTATAATTGACCTACAAAACAATTCAATTCTTCTTAGGTATCCATACTTTCTTGGGTCCTCCAAAGTTAGTGACTAAGGACTTAGGTACCCAAATAGTTGTGGCAGAACAGCCTAAATTAATGAACTCACCTGAGTACTTGTCTTCCATTAGACACTAAGTACCCAAGAGAGCGCACTAACTAGACTAGTTCCGTCGAGCGCACCCAACGGGAGAACTCAAAAATCCACGTTTCCATCCAGGATCCAATAGTGAGTACAGAACTTACATACTTAGTCCATTTCATACAATACAGAGTCTCGAAATTTATTTATTACAATCCAGAGTTTTGAGTGCAGAAATAAAATAACGGAATTTAAATGAACATCTAGCGGAAACAATACAAGGATCCGTCTGTGCCCACCAGAAGAATCCTCCACACAAAGGTAGCTCCTTAAGCTGCACCTGCAACAGGGGTAAATTAAACCCTGAGTACACAATGTACTCGCAAGACTTAACCGACTATTGGGAATATTTTCCCGACTCTCAAGGGTATGCGGGGCTATATGGTTTGCTGGTTTAAAGAGTTTGCCAAAAAGCATTACTAAGAGTGTAACCATATTTTTATTTTGTTAGCAGTCAATTTTAGTTCATTAACCAACCATTCTAGGTAAGCACCTATTCTACTTTCAAGCATGTGGTAAGCAATCATAACCATTTTATCATCTCTCTTGTTTCAGTTCTTACTACGGTGCTAGACCATAGTCAAGTCGTACCGCATTGCGCGGCGATTCGCGAATCAATGTAGCCCAGCTGGGTACCCCAAAACACACGCCTCATCTGCACCTCGGGCACAAACAAGACCAACCTACCACTCTCCTGTCCAGGGGTTCAAGTCCCCGTCCAAACTGGGACTCTAAGCCCCTGGTCCTGAGTCCCGGACTCAGTGCAGTGCTTAGACCTCCACCCAAAAACCACCGGTACAGTCGGTCCAGATAGAGCCAAAACCCAAGACAAGAGAGTAACAAGCCTTCCCGCTCCCATAAGCAAGTATGTGCTCAGGATAATAAGTTTGTTACCTGACTACCATCCACAACAACAGACGGTCCCTAATCAACACAGGAAGGGGAAACGTGTAACCCAATTAAGCCCCGTTGGTCGCGGGACTCAACTTGTCACACCCACCAATAACCAAACCTCATCCCTGTCCAGTCACCATTTTATTTTTCACCCTCCTCCATGAGAGTAATATTATTCACCTAGTGTGAGCAACGGCAGGTCACTCACGCTACCGATAGCCTAAGTATGGTAGCTACTCGGACCTGTACTAGTACAACTCATAGGATAGATATATTTATGCATGTGATTTTCATAGAACTCCTGAACATAAATACACAACCTATATATAAATATATATAACTATATATTAGTGAAGATAAAAATAGGATTATGCACCGGGGCTTGCCTTTAGCGGGCGCGGTGTCAGCAAAGTTAGTGACTGGTGGCTCCGGGGCGTCCTCCTGCACGAGGATCTCCTCCTCGTACTCCTCGACGACCTCGTCGTACTCCTGCTCGTCAAAGGTCATGATCTCCACTGACTCGTTTGCTATATGCATGCAATGGTGAGGATGCAACAATTAATAAATAGATAAGCACAAACCTTGAATTAGAACACGGCTACCAACTGCTACACTAGCTCTAATAAATGAGATGTAGAGACCAGCACTCTATTCTATTGCTACAACGATCACTTACAACGAGCATACTAATTAACAAGCCAGCTCAAACTACATTAAAATAAGAAGCTAATTAGCTTACGAGCACTAGGGACTTACTGCCAACCTGGCCGGCGGTTTGGTTAGGCTAGAAACACCTTGGGCAGTGCTAGTCCATGCGCAACTGAGCAACTCTACGATGCTCTGCTACGGACACCACTGCGCTCAAGCCTTAGGACAGCGATGGCAGCTCCCAGGGATGGTGCTGAACACAGCCCAGGCGAGCTAAGCTGCCTGTGCATTTATCTCCAACTTTGGAGAGACAGCCTACACACACGACATCGGGAGCTGTTGCAGACCAGTTGCACGTGAAAAAACCAAAATGAAACTGGGTTACTCGGTTAAGGTTGTTCGAGGCTTCATAACTCTCATCCGACACGTGTGCAGCTGATTGAGGCTAAATGAGTACGGAGAAAACTGACCACCCTCATCTGCCATGCATTGAACTAGTCTGACTAGGTACAGAGGAAAAAGCCAAAACGTGAGTGGCCATTTATGGTGATGCATGCATGGCTGTCCAGGCTCTGCTAGACGCTAGGAGCACACTTGCACACGCACTTGCTAAAGCAATTAGAGAGCCACGCATGCACAAGCACCATCAAAGCATGACGACGGAAACAACTGCCAGATCAGACACAGGGCGGACTCGACGATGAAATGACGGCGCCACAGAAACATTAAACACATGCACACACACTTGGCCGGGAGCAGCAACAACACGCCGCAACAGCAACATAGGCAAGAAGCAGGGTGGGGCAGCCATGAGAGACATGGCTGACCGCGCGACGTGGAACAGCGACGTGGAATGACCGCGCACACCAGCCCGACAACCCAAGCACTTGCACAATTAATTAGATTGCTAAATACATCCGAATAAATTTTTGAACCTGACAAGAACTATTGGGTTAACTTTTATTTTAACATTTTTATTCAATATTAATGGTAACAAGTATTTAACCACACAGTTCATCTCATGCATTAATTTATAAACATGATGCTCATGACATGATTTAATAAGTTGATTTAGGAGTAACACCGAGGGTGTTACAATAGCTTTCTTCTTTGAGCTCTCATTGGGTGTACCCATGTACTTAGCTATCACACCTTTCTTGGCCTTGGTAAGCATATGACTAGAATCAAAGCGAATAGATGCATGTGTAAATTTTATCTTGCTTTGGTTTAGTTTGCAATATTTCTCATCATTCCCTACTTGCTTGCAACTAGAGCAAAACCGACCATTGCTCTTCACAAAGTAAGGCTTTGGAGTTGCAAAGGCCGCCTTGCCTCTTTTGGGGGTATAGCCAAGTCCCTCTTTGCAAAGGGAGAACCTTTAGCTACCCAAGAACTTAAGCAAGCGGGCATCTCCACCATAGGCATTGCCTAATGCTAGAGTGAGCTTACCAACCTCCTTCTTGAGGGTCTCATTCTCAACCATTAGTGAAGCATCACAAGTGAAGTCATCACTAGTAGAAGAGGTAGAGTTAGAAGTGCTACAAGAAGGGTTAGTTGGTGTCGGATACCTAGAAATAGGGTACCCAATTTACTGCACTCCGCAAAAACAAAATCACCCTCGGGGGCTCTCCGCCCCGTCCGACCTAGGGTGACATCATCATACGTGGGGGCTCCTCTCCCCCAAAACAACCAAGACAACTACATTCTCTCGGGGGCTCCTTCGCCTCGCCCGAGCTAAGGAGACGTCATCCGTGACATCATCTGCCCTCGGGGGCTCCTTCGCCTCGTCCGAGCAAAGGAAACGTCACCATGACGTCGTCGACCCTCGGGGACTCTTCCGCCTCATCCGAGCCAGGGAGACGTCATCCTGACGTTCCCTGCCCTCGGAGATCTTTCCACCACCAGTGGCCCGTGACGCCCTAGCCCATATACTCAAAAGGTCCACAGTGCCCTCCGTCCTTAGGGATGGGGTTCCAAGGCAAGAGGCGCCATGCCTACCCCTGTGTCCCCCTACGGTACAAGGTCATGTGCTGGCTAACCGATGACTTGTGCGCACTACACCTGCTCCATACCTCCGACGGACACTCGAACAGGGATTAGGGCGTCATCAGCCCCGCATGACGGAACACGGGGGTGCCTGGCCCTGTGCGACCAGCCCCCGCCCCTGCCCAGGTAAGGGAACATCGGAGTTCCCGGTCTCAAGGCGCATGGCTACAACGCCACAAGGACGTACAGGACCCGACCATATGTCTACTGGCGCAATCTTCCTCATGAAGGAAGGTAGAATGAAGACAAAGCTCTCCCTCGGCAGTAGCCCAAGTCGGGCCCACGTTCACTTCCCCTCTCTCTACTGTACTCCTCCATCTCTCCCTACGTATAAAGGGGGATAATGGACCTCCAAGCTCAAGCTCTCGACACCCCAAAACTCATTCACACACACTCATACTCGCATCCACGCGAGCTCTCACCAGAACCAAGAACCTCATATGCACGAGACCTGGGAAGGCGCTTCCCTCTCTCACCATTGCTTGTAGCTCCCCTATACAAGCCCTCCGCGCTCGGTAACATGACTCCGCAGCACACTGGACGTAGGGTGTTAGTGCCCGAACCAGTATAAAGCTTTGTGTTCTCCGAGCGTAACCATCCGAACTCCGACACGCTTAGAAATTTACTCGTTGGTCGTCTAGACCTGCCATTTTAGACACCGACAGTTGGCGCGCCAGGTAGGGGACCTTTGCGTGTCACCCGTATTTTCGAGTTTCGGATGGCTAATCGCCACGTTGATTTTGCTCCGGGCTCTATTGTTCGTTTTGGTAGCCTGGACTTTTAGTGCCATGGGCAGGGGGGCGACCTGGCTCTCCGTCGCCCTATGACATCCTCCAAGGTAGCCGTGGACGCCATCACCGCGTCCATGGCCCACCTCCACCTGTCTCCCTCTGGGGAACAAGTTGCTCGCGGGGCAGTCGTCCCGCGGGCCGACTATCCTCAGTTCGAGCGCCAGCTCGACACGCTTATGGGACCCCAGACAACTCAGGAGTCCCTACACAACCTCTTCTTCACGTTCGCCAACGTGACGGCGCAACTCGCGGGAGGGCAGCCGCTCTCTCCCGGGCACGTCAAAGCGTCCGTCCCGGAGGCGCAACCTTTCGGCATGAGGAATGCCGCCGCGTCTTATTCGGAGATGGTGGCCACGTGGTTCCACGCTGACCCTGCAGAAGGGACACGCATCGGCCTGGCGTCCCACCACCCTCGCTCCGTCTCCGATCTCCTCACGAGCTCCGAGGCCACATCTTACCCTGACTCAAGCCGTGGGAGCGTTGATCCCTGAGACCCCCTGGACTTTGATGGTCTGGGGGATCAGGAGGCCCTTCATGGCTTCCTCCAAGCCAGCGACTATTTGCTCAACTCCAGCTCGAGCGATCCCAGCGAGGACCATGGCCGCGAGTGTTTCATGTGCGACGCACCTCCACCCGGAGTCGCTGTCGACCCCACCCTCATCAACGAGGGCGACGACGATGGTGATGGCAACCAGACGCCCGTGCGCGAGACGGGTGTTCCGGTACCTCAGCCACGACCCGATCCGCAGTCTTCGGAAGCCTGGCAGCAGCAGCTTCGCGACCTCAGCGGCATAGAGCAACAGCTCGTGGAGCGCCAACGAAAGGTGACGTTCGAGCGCGAGAAGCTTGAGCACGAAGCCGCTAGGGATCCCGCAGAGTCTCGTGCTCGCAGGGAGGCCCGGGCGGTACACCACTCATCATCAACGGTGAACATGGCACGCCGCAGTTCATGCGGACGAGCCAGAACATCGCGGCAGCAAGGATGTTGCTCCGCAACCTTCCGATCCCAGATGCTCCCGATGGCAAGCTTGCTCACGACGAGCTGAAGAACCTTCTGGAGTGGGCCGCGGAACAACAGGCCAAGAGCTCCACGTCGCGGAGGCGCGGGCTCAGCACCGGCCATCCAGACGGCCCGGCTCCTAACGACCGCGAGGGGTCGGTCCACCCGGATCCCGCACCGGCCGAACACTGGCGCTCGACCGTGCACGTTCGCATAGGTGAAAAGTGGGATGTGCGCGACACGCTCAACGCGCGCAAGCAGAGGCTACCACGTCCGTCGTGGCAGCCGATACGATAGCGATGAAGACCGGCCTCCCACGCTAGAGCCGCCGGGCCGCTTGGCGTTCATTCGCTGCATCCGCCACGCACCGTTCCCGCAACCATTCCGACAACCAACCAACGTCGTCCGGTACTCCCGGGAAAGGAACCCTGGGCTCTAGCTCGACGACTACCGCCTCGCCTGTCAGGTCGGCGGCGTAGACGATGACAATTTCATCATTCGCAACCTGCCTCTCCATCTCTCAGACTTGACCCGCACGTGGCTCGAGCACATACCTCCTAACACCATCGATGGATGGGATTCCCTGCGACATGCCTTCGTCGGGAATTTCCAAGGCACCTACACGCGCCCAGGAAACCCCTGGGACCTCCATAGCTGCAGGCAGAAGGCGGACAAGTCCCTCCGGGATTACATTTGTCGCTTCTCCTAGCAGTGCACCAAACTCCCGACCCCGGCCGACGCGGACGTGGTTGGGGCATTTCTCGTAGGCACCACCTGCAAAAAGCTACTCCACGAGCTAGGCCGCAGCAACCATCGCACCACCGAACGACTCCTCGACATTGCCACGAGCTACGCATCGGGAGAGGAGGCGGTCGGTGCAATCTTCCACCCTGACAAGGGAAAGGGCAAGGAAGTCGAGACCGCCAGCAAAGGCGGCTCTCACCGCGCCCAGAATAGGAACAAGAAGAAGGGAAAGCTGCAACGTGGCAGTGGCGACATCGTCGTCGCGGTAGCAGACCGCAAGCCTCCCCGTCCCAGGGCAGGAAGAAAGTGGGCAAGTTCGACGACTTGCTCACAAAGCCATGCCCGTACCACAACGAACCGGTCAAGCACACACTCCAGCAGTGTGACATGATGGCCAGGTACTTCAAGGCCGTCTTTGACAAGGACAAGCCGAAGCAGTCGGAAGGTCAAGATGGGGCCGGGGATCACGAGGATTCCTACCCTCACGTCAACAAGTGCCTCATGATCTTTGGGGGCCCAGAGGCCTATGGCTGCAAGCGCCGGCAGAAGGAGTGGCGCGAGGTATTCGCAGTCGCCCCAACAACTCCGGCTTTCCTTGACTGGTCGAAATCCGACATCACGTTTGGTCGAGATGACCATCCGAGCCACATTCCCTACCCGGGTCGTTATCCACTCGTCGTGGACCCGGTTATAGGGAGCGTGCGCTTCACCAAAGTGCTGATGGGTGGGGGCAGTAGCCTCAACATCATGTACTATAACGCCTTCGAGGCCCTTGGCCTACGTAGGGAAAAGCTTCGATCCTCGGGGGCTCCCTTTCAGGGAATCATCCCTAGGAGACAAATGGTACCCCTGGGGCAGATCATCCTGCCCGTCACGTTCGGGGAGCCGGACAACTTCCGGACCGAGTACCTCATCTTCGAGGTAATGTCTTACTGAGGGACTTACCACGCAGTGTTGGGGACACCATGTTACACGAAGTTCATGGCCGTCCCAGACTACACTTACCTCAAGCTCAAGAGGCTGGGGCCATGCGGCATCATCACAGTCTCCTCTGACGTCAAGGTGGCGTACTAGTGCGAGGTGGACTGCTGCGAGAACGCCATGGCCGAGGTGCGCAGTGAGGAACTGGTGGCGGCGATCAAAGCCGCTGACAAGATGGACGTCGACCCTAGAGCGCGAAGAGCTCAGACGCCCACAACACCAACAGCTATGTCGCCTTTCTACTATTATCTAGTATATCTAGCACCATGTACATACGCATGTAACTTTTCTTAAGAGCAAAAAGTTCGAGGAATAAAAATGCGGGAACTCTCGGACCGACCGCTTAGCAAGGTGCGCTCTCGGCACGCACTAGAACACACCTCGCTCGGGGGCTGGGAAGGGGGTAACCCCCTGTCTTTCACTTCAAAAAAAATTTTCGCTCAAAAAACCATTTTGCCGATCCACTAAGCGAAAGCCAGATCTCCCGCACCAAGAGAAGAAATCTCACCGAACCGTGCTGAAGGGCCGCGAGGTACTCCGACTCTCCGGAGCCAAGTGCCTCCGCCCGAACAGATCAAAACTCTTCTAGAGAAAATCAGGCAAGTAGCCCAAGCAAAAGGAAAATGCGAAAACCAACAAGCAAACAAACTTAAAAGAAGCTCACCGAGGAGCTATCAAAGTCCTCCAAAGCCCTGTCGGGGCCACACCACAGGATAACTTAAACTGTTTGTTACAAGGGCCCTCGGCCCCGATCACTGACCACGCAGGGTCACTCCTCCGGCGGCGGGAAGACCTCGTCATCAAGCTTGGCGGCCAGGATCGCCACTGGCTCCTCTGCATCAGCCTCGATCCGGTCGAGCAGGTCCTCTGGGGCGTCCGGGGATAGCCTTCGCTGACGAGCGTAGGAGTCACCGAGTCATAGAGGCAGGCGGCGATAGCCATCATGCGGTGGACTCCGACGCGCAGGGCCTCCCGGATCCACGCTTGGCCCTGCTCCCAGAGCAGGCCGACGTGGGTCCTGGCCGCTGCCGGTCCACCCTCGACGACTGGCACGCCGAAGAGATCGCACACCCCGTGCACAGCCTCGTGCAACGCCTGCGCCTCCTACGCGCTAGCCTGCAGCCCTGAAGCTACAAAAAGGGGACCTCAACCCCTAAACAATTGACACACAATGCTAAGGCAAACGGGCGGATGGAGGAAACATACCTGCGTTCTCTCCCTCTAGGCCGTCGACCGTTGCACGGAGCTGCGAGGTCCTCGAGGCAGGTCACAGCGTCGTCGCGCTCCCGACCGTTGATGTCACGCTGGCGCCGCATGGTGTTACGCTCCTCCTCCACGGAGTCCAGCACCGACACAGATCGGCGTCGCGCCTCGGCTTCAGCATGGCGCTCGGCCGTCAGTCGTTCCACCTCAACCTGATGCGCTGAGCATTCATCTGCCAACATCTGGCAGACCGCCTTGGCGTCGGCGCGAGCTGCGTTCCGCTCTTGCTCGACCCGCGTGACGTCGCCGGCGCTTCGTTGCGCTAACGTTTGGGCATCCGCCGCCCTCGACTCCAAAGCGCCCAGCTGCTCCTCCAGCTCTACCACGCAACGGCGAGCCGCGACAAGGTCCTCAGCCACGACGGCTCCCCCGACGGACGTCCATGACCCAGGAGCCCACCAGCCGGCCTCGCGATGAAGAAATTCCGACTTCTTGACGCTCGTCGCCATCAAGATCTATAGAGAGAGGCGTTAGGACTTCGACAAGTAGGAACAAACAACACTTACGATCAAAACGGCCTCTCATGTTGCCATGATGGGAGAAGTCCTCGGAGAACGACGCGATGGCCCTCTGGATCTGCACTACGCCCCGCGCGATGAGGAGGTCATCTTCCCAACGGGAACCCGCCACGCGATTTCAATGGTGAAATTCGCGTCGGTCATCCAACGTGAACACAGGGGACCTCAGATTCCCCTGATCAGCCCAGATGAGCCGATCTCCGTCCCCGAAGGAACGATGGTCGGGACAGAGACGACACAGGGCCTCGAGTCATCTTCTCTCCTAGCCCCGGCCGTCTCGCCCGACGAGGTCACATTGGACTGGGAGAGGACGGCCTTTGATGCCCGGGCAGCCGCCACCTCCTCCTCAGCGAAGGACTCGGGACCTACTATGTCCCGGGCCGGCATGTTGGGAGGAAGGGGGCTGCTTAGGGGCTCCTCCTCACTCGCACCAGTCACCCTGGCCCCAGACGGGGCGGCCACGACATCCGTGACCGCGTCGACCTGGCCAGCGCCGCACCCATCGGCTATGCCCGCCACGGCCGCCGCCGCCGCGTCTTCCGGCACCTCTGTCGGCGGGATCTCCTCGGCGTCCACGACTATGGGGGCACCCAGGTCGTCCTCCTCCCTGGAGTCGTCAACGACTACCACGACCGGGGGAGTGGGCGGTATAACAGCCTTCGGGACGACGTCCATGGGGGTCGGCGGCGTCTCTCCAACGACAGCGGTGTTGGTCGGGGTTATCCTGGCCCCGGTTTCGGCGGCGTTCGCCAAATCAACTACCGGGGCGGCGCCGACTTGTCCCTCCCCGGCAGACGGCACCCCATGGTGCAACTTCTTCGATCTCGCCTGCGCTGACCCTTCGGAGATCCTCAAATGAACATCATGCACCGGCGAGCGTGAGCTAAAGCTCTTTTCAACGAAAGAGCAAAGAAAGACATCGTTAACGACAAACTTATCATGGGGAGAAGATGTGGGTGCGTGTCCGGCCCGGCCTGACTCGCTGCAGCCGGTGGCACCCGGGCCTCCACCCGGAACGCCCCCCTCAGGCGGGGTGGAACGGGGAGTGACCGGTGTGTCACCAGCGGCACCACTCCCGGAACCCCCGGGGGCTATTTGCGCCCCAAGCGTTTTCACCAGTGGCACCACTACCGTCGGCGCATCCCCTGCGGGGTAGCGCAAGGTCCCAGTCGCCAACAACGCCGGCACCACCTCAGACTGAGGACGCCTGTTCTCGTCGTCATCATCATCATCGTCGCCATCTCCACTGAGGCCCTCACTGTCCTCATCCGACTCGGTGGGGACTCCTCCGTTTCCTGAGTGCGGCGCTGCCTGGCCCACCGCTGATCCAACTTCGTGCGCCTCAGCGCCCGGTCAGCCTTCCTCCTCTTCCTCTTGACAACATCCGCTCGCTGCCGCGCGTCCCGCTCCCTGTTCGCCGATCGCTGTTCCGGCGGAACAGGAAGGGGAGCGGCCACGTGACGCACCGACGAGCGGTGTCCCTGCGGGGAAAGGACGGAACATCCGTGAGTTGTTACTAGCAAGAGAACGTAGCGCAAAGGAGACGATTGACACCACGCCATCTGAACTCACCAGATCAATGAACGCAGGATCCGGGCGCATCGGAGGGCAGCACCCGATGTCGTCAGGGTTGAACGTGTTCCCCAGCAGTCCCCTCATAATGGTGACTGTGCGGTCGAGGCTCAACTCTTCGGCTGCCATGGTGGTCCCCTCGCGCGACGCTCCGGGCACCATGTCGTTCAGCGGGCGCACCCGCGCCATGAGTGGGAGGACTCGGTGCCGAAGGAACTGTGCGACGACCCCCGCGAGGTTCAGACCAAGATCCCGGAGCTGAGTCAAGCTTTGGAGGTAGGGCTGTATCCTCGCTGAAGGACCGGAAACGGCGACCAGAGGGGGGGGGGGGTGAATGGGAGCCCAATAAAAATTACTTTCGGAAGATCTTGACCCTTGTCCCAAGCACGACCCAAATCATGAACTAGGCTCACGACCCACAAGTGGGTGGATGTTCTAGGAGATGTCCTAGGAACACAACGGAGCTAGCCACGAACCCAGAGAAACAAACCGTAGCTAGAACGGAAGAAAACAACACCCAGCAGGGGCTCCGGACTACTTTAGACAAGACCACCGGACCAATAGAAGTGGTCCGGAGCCTTTGGTCCGGTGCACACCTAGGGACCTCCGGACAAGTCCGATTGTCACTTTCGGAAGTCCGGTGCTCACTCAGAAAACTTCCAGGGAGTGCCTAGGCTCCGGACAACTAGTCCGACGCTCACCGTCGGACTATAGGAAGTGGTCTGGTGCACACACTCGCCACAGAGCAAAAACCACAGCAAGCACCCTACCTCCGGACACCTCGTCCGACGCTCACCGTCGGACTAATGGGCCTGGTCCGACGCATGAGTGAAACCCTCAGCAGAGCCATCGGACTACTTGCAATGGTCCGGTGCTCACAGGCTGGGTGGTCTGGAGGGTGGTCCGATGCTCACGAACAGAAAAGCTGAAGCCCGCGAAAAACGATTCTACTCCGCCAAAACTTCCCAAAATTCAACCAAATGATCACCAACTGCAACCAAACTTTGTAGGCATGATCCTAGTGTAGTTGGGGAGCTATCTCGAAGAAATCATCACTCAATTTGGCTTAGAGCAAGGGGAGGAGAAGAGATTTGGGGAAAAGCTCAAGAAAGAAGAACTCAGCGAAGAAAACACCCGATCTACGTTCTCGTGAGGTTTGAGGAGAATTCCTTTGGTGCAAAGAAGCTCCTCACGATTATGAACAACTTGGTTCAAGTCGATTTTGCAAAGCTACTCTCAACAAAGAGAATTCTTCTCGGGAAAAAGAGAGAGAAAAAGCAAAACGGGAAGAACACAAGCAAACCGGGACACAATCATGAAATCGAAGCCACCATGGCTTAGAGAGGTTACGACCTCCGATTCCTCGCAACAAATCCAAGCTCTTACAAAGGTTGGTGGAAACAACCTAGGGATCTCAAGAACTAGAGAGAGTGAGGAGGGGGACAAGTGATTAGAGTTCAAGAGATAGGATGAGGATATTCCATCCTCTATTTAACGGAGCTTTGACTATTTCCCAAAGACCCCCCTAGATACAAGACCGAATTACCTAGCCCTAAGGCATTGTAATCCAAGTCGGTAACTCTCAGCCACTCATTTGAATGGACGGCCCCGCTTCCTACCGGGAGTTGCCGTCGCGTCGATGCAACCTCCAGGATTCCGCCACGTGCCATCCCAACTTCCTCGGAAGCTCCGCCTAGGTTTTGAGGCCCAAACCCAGGAAACCCGCCACCGGTAGCTTTGGGCTCAACTACCGAACCCCGAGTTTTGCGGCCCAAACTCGGAAACCAACGCGGATGGTTTTGAGGCCCAAACCACCAAAGCACTCAACGCGAGCCACCTTGTCTTCGCCCGGTCGGACTCCGAGTCCCCTGAGCCTCCGCTTGACTCGCGCGTCCACCGTCTTGACTCGGTCGACTCGGTCTACCTCCATGTCTTCTCGCACTCACCGGTGCCAAGTACTAGCTACCACAGCTAGTCCGCCGGCACCCATGGTCCCTCAGTCCAAGCCCCGCTTCAGCCCTTCACCGTTCTCAGTCCATCGGCACGGCAAGCCTCTACTCAACCTTCTCCACGCCATTGACCACTGTCATTAGGCTTAGCACCTGCACACCACAAGCCGATAGACATGCACAGACTTGCTTTCGCAAGGGGTTAGGGTAAGCCACTCAAATTGAAACACTCACGTGTTGGACGATCACTCATCATAAAGCTGAACATACTTGGGTACTTATCCACCATGTGTTCACAATCTCCCCCTTGCTGAGTGCATTGTCAACACAAGTGCATTTCAGATTTGAGCCACAAGGTAAAGCTCTCCAAATGACCAAAAAGCTAAGAAAGCCAAAACGAGGTCACTTGACAGAAACAAAATGATCCAAAACTTGGTTCCCAAAGACATGGGAAACGGCTCGACGCAACCAAGCAAAACACAGCTAGCCCTTAAGAAGAGGCAGAAAACGGGCTCAACACTGCTAGCTAGTCAAAAATACCAAACACAGTTCTCAAAGCTCAGAATGCCAATTGAAACACCAAGGGAACTCCAAAGATACCAATTGAAACCACTTACGTCCCCTAATGCTCAAGAAGCAATCTATGGGTGTCTAAAATGGCGGGGTCTAGATGGCCAACGAGTAAATTTCTAAGTGTGTCGGCGTTCGGATGGTTACGCTCGGAGAACACGAAGGTTTATACTAGTTCGGGCACGAACGCCCTACGTCCAGTGTGTTGCGGGGTTGTATTACCGAGCGTGGAGAGCTCGTAGGGGGGAGCTACAAGCTTTGGTGAGAGAGGGGAGGCTGTCCCCAGGTCTCGTGCGTATGAGGTTCTTTGTTCTGGTGAGTGCTCGCGTGTGTGCGAGTTTGAGTGTGTGTGAATGAATGTTGGAATGTCGAGAGAGCGAGATTGGGGGTCCATTCCCTCCCTTTATACGTAGGGAGAGATGGAGGAGTACAGTAGAGTGAGGGGGATTGATGTGGGCCCGGCTTTGGCTGCTGCCAAAGGAAGCCTTTGTTTTCATCCTGTCTTCCTTCCTGAGGAAGATTGCGCCATTATACGCATGTCCGAGTCCTGTTCGTCCTTGTCGAGCTGTAGCCATACGCCTTGTGATCGGGAAACCTGCTGTTCCCCTTTTTGGGTATGGCCAGAGGTTGGTCGTACATGACCAGGCACCCCCGCGTTCCGTCATACAGGACTTGATGACGCCCTAATCCCTGTTGGGGTGTTCGTCAGAGACATGGCATGGATATCACGCGCGGAAGTCATCGGTTGGGCAGCACAGGACCCTGTACCATAGGGTGAACAGGAGATGGCATGGTGCTCATGCCTTGAACCCCATCCCTGAGGATGGAGCGTACTGTGGACCTTTTGACTATGTGGGCTAGGGCTCCCCATGCTGTGTATGGCAATGAGACCTCCGAGGGCGAGGGTCGTCATGGATGACGTTTGCCGGGCTCGGGCGGGGCGGGAGAGCCCCTGAGGGTTGGAGGCGCCGCGGGCGACACCACTTTGGCTCGGGCAAGGCGGAAGAGCCCCCGAGTGTAGATTACATCACAGGCGACGCCACCTTGGTTCGGGCGAGGCAAAGGAGCCGCCGAGGGTTAATGACGTCACGGGTGACACCACCTTGGCTCGGGCGAGGCAGAGGAGCCCCCGAGGGTAGATTATGTCACGGGCGATGCCACCTTGGTTCGGGCAAGGCGATGGAGCCCCCGAGGGTTAATGACATCACGGGTGACGCCACCTTGGCCCGGGAGAGGCAGTGGAGCCCCCGAGGGTAGATGACGTCACGGGCAACGCCACCTTGGCTCGGGCGAGGCGAAGAAGCCCCCGAGGGTTAATGACGTTATGGGTGACGTCACCTTGGCTCGGGCGAGGCGAAGGGGCCCCTTGATGGTGGTTTTTATTTTGAAGAGTTTGGTAATTTGGGTACCCTATTTCTGGGTATCCGACAGTAGCCCCCGAGCCTTCGATGTAGTGAGGACTACACCGGAGGCTTCCGAGAGCGTTTATGGTGGTTTGGTTCGATTCTGCGTACGCGCACCCACCGGGTCTAACCCCCGAGGCCTTAGGAGGGAGATTTTTCCTCCTAAGGGCTTATTCGGAAGACTTCTATAGTGCTTGACCCTTCGCTTCCTCCACGAGGCGGAGGGAGAGAGAGAGAGAGCTGCTTCGCGCGTCAGGGCCAGACCTCTGGTCGCACGCCAACCCTGGCACGGGTGGCAGTGTTGGCCTCCGGCTGACGCACCTTGAGATGACGAGTCGGCTCTGCGCCGTGCTGTCTTTCGACCTGTACGGTCGTTTGACCGGTCGAAGATTTGTTTGTCAGATTCCGGAGTCTGACTGCGCCCCCTTTCCCTGTAGCCCAAAAGCGGATGTGTTGTGCCTTTCCCGTTCGAGGAGTGGTGCCAGAGCACTGCTCACTCTGCGGTCCAGACTCTGAACGGCGTGCCCTGAGTCCGCAGTCTGCTTGGCCATTTATAGCCTCGCCGCACGGCTGCACCCCCTTAAATTGGGCGTCGTCGGACAGTGCAATATGGTTGGGAGGCGGGGCTGTAGCTTCACGGGCCGGCTGTCACGTGAGTGCCCTGGCGGGCTATAAATAGGGGCGGCCGCCTGTGGGGAAGCACACATCCTCACAGCATGGCTTGCCCTAAGTTCTTCCTCCGAGGTCCCATCGGAGAGCCCTCCGAGCCGCCCTGGCCGACGGCCTTTTGAGAGCAAAACCAGATTCAGAGGAAGTTCTGCGTTCGGGGTGGGTTCATTCCCTTTTGCCCCGTGGTAGTATTGAGAGGAAGCTCTGCAAGATGCGCATAGCTTCCCCTTATCCTAACCACTGGTGGAGCGAAAGTTTGTGAATACCCCCTGCATGAATCGTTCCCTGGGATGAAGGGCGTAGGATCCATCCCTTTCGCGGAATGGCCCCTGCTCTCCGTTCTGAGGGAGTCGATGTCGTGCGATCCCTCTCCAGAGTCCTTGGTCATGGAGCAGCTGGGCGACTTAGCTGTAAAGTGCCCGACTAACTCTGGAGAAGGGGCGCGACCCGGGCTTGCTGAAGACGGGGTGATGGCCGTGCCTCAACCCGCCCGATCGAAGTGGCCTACGGGTCGTGACACCGCCGTCTGACACGATCTCGTATGTTAGGTAGGTGTTTTCCGGGCCTCGCGGCTGGGTCACCTGACCATGATATACGGCTGCGTCCGTCGGCGGTGTGATAGCCAACGGGGGTGCCCCATGGGCGCCCTTAGCTTTTGGCCTCTTGTCCTGGGAGTTCCCTTCAGTCCACTTTTTTGTGTTTTTGGTGTCTGACAATAGGGCTCGTCCCTTATGGCTCTCGGAGAGCATGTAATCCCTGCAAGGGTCAGTTTCTTAGATTTATCAAAAAGAAGGAGAGGCTATTTGGGTTTACATGTACGGACCTTCGACGCGTGAGGCTTGCCCCGTGGTGCGACGCCAGTCACCGAGTCTTTGCTCGATGTAAAGAAAATCGTCTCGATTCTGTGTCGTCGTTTTGGGTTCGTTCCCCACGCATCTCTCCGCGAGAAGGGGGAACATGAGCCAAACCATGCTATCGTTGAAGCGGACGAACCATGGCTTCTCGTCGAGTTTCTATTGGGCAAATCTGAGTGGGGTGCTCGGTTCCCGTTCGATGGGGTTCCGGCTGGTGGCCCATGTCGTGGCTCACCCCAAATTGGTTTCATATAGTAGCCGGGTCTGTTTGGTGGGTCCCGGGGGCCTGTTGCCTTCCTTCGGTAGGAATACCATGAACCAATCATCCGTAAGACGAACTCAAATACGAAATCTGGGAATGACCTTGGCATACGATTGCCTGGCTAATGACCGCTAGCGTGTCCATTCCCTATTCACCCCTCGCTCTGTTGTCCTGAGGCGGCCGTTTCGAACCCTGCTGGGCCGGCGTTTGTAACTCTGTACTATAGTGGACCGTCGGGGTGTCTATAGCCCTTATCCCTTTTGGCATACCTGGGTCCATGGGCCGTCGCTGTTCGTTGCGCTACGTGCACGTCCCTCCGACCTCCGCGTGAGTCGGCCGAGTTGGGGCTCTCCCGAGACACTCTCGCACTCGGAAGGCTCGTGCCCTGGTCGAGGACGCGTGGGTGAAGTCCGTGCGCGTGGCGCGATGGGTCCGGGGTGGATCAAGTATCTTGGTGTCGCGTCATTCCCCTCCTTTCGCGTTCGTACTGCTTGCCGTCTTCGTCTCCTGCTCCTTCTCGAGCCGTCTCGCTTGTGCCTAGGGTTTGCGTCGCTGTGCTCCTGCCCTAACCGCGCCTTCTGCCGCGACGTGAGTGCTTTCCCCAAGCGCTCCCCCCTATGGCTGGATATCATCCTTCGAGAAGCTGGGAGCAGGGCTCGCTCGTCCGGGAGCGGGCGCTTGAGCTGGTGCGGGAGGGGCTACTGCGTCCTGAGCGCTCCGCCGGCGATGTCGTCGAGTGGATCGTCCCCACCGGTGCTGACGCCCCGGCACCAACCGAGGGGTACGTCGTCTCCTTCCTCCCGTTTCATGAGCGGGGGTTCGGGACCCCCCGTCTCGCTTTCTACGGGGGGTTCTCAACCATTATGGGATCGAGCTTCAAAACCTCAATCCCAACTCCGTCCTCCACCTTGTGGCCTTCGCGGCCATGTAGGAGGGAATGCTGGGGGTGGAGCCAGATTTCGTGCTGTGGAAGCACTTCTTCAAGGCGACGGTGTTTCTTGTTAACACCGGCGGCACAAGGTCGGTGGCATCCTGCGGGGGGTGCGCGCACAGCCTTTGCTCCTCCAACTGGTCGTCCTATATGTCGGCGCGAACGACCTCGTCCAACCGGGGGTGGCACTCGCTGTGGTTCTACATCCGGAACCATCCCGAGGCGCCGCTCCCGGTTTTTATGGGCCGGCGCTTCGGGGAGGAGCTTCCCCGTTGGCATCACGGTCCAACCCCGCGCGAGCTCGCTAGGATACAACCCTACCTCTGAAGCCTGGTTGGGCTCTGGGACCGCGGGCTGAACCTTGCCAGGGTCGTCGCGCAGTTCCTCCGGCGTTGGGTCTTTCTGCTTATGGTGCAGGCGCTCCCGCTGAATGACATGGTGCCCAGGGCACCGCGCGGGGGGACTACCATGGCGGCCGAAGAGTTGAGCTTCGACCGTGCGGTCTCAATCATGGGGAGACTGCTGGGGAACAAGTTTACCCCAGACGACATCAGGTGCTGCCCTCCGATGCGCCCATATCCTACGACCGTCGATCTGGTGAGTGTTGAGGATTTTGTTTTCTGTTTTCTCTTTTGCGTTGCCTTCTCTTTGCCAGTGACATCCCAGGGATCCTCGGTCTTCTCCCCACAGAGGCCCCGCTCATCGACGCGTCACGTGGCCGCCCCCTTCCCGTTCTGCTAGCACAACGGTCGGTGAACAGGGAGTGGAATGCGCGGCAGCAAGCGGATGCCGCCGAGAGGAAGAGAAGGAAGACGAAAGGGCGCTGAGGCGCACGGAGCTGGCATAGTGGTAGGCGAGACAGTGCCACGCCGGCGTAACAGAAGAGGAGCCCCCCACCGAATTGGACGAAAGCAGTGGTGGTCCCTGTGGGGACGGCGGAGATGACGATGGTGCGACGAGGATAGGAATCCTCAACCTATGGTAGCGCCAGGTTCCCTAGTGGTCGGAACGCTGCGCTATCCCGCGGGGGTCGCGTCGGCGGCGGAGGCGATTCCGGTCAGGATGTTCCGGGGGCGCCGCCGCCATGGATGCCTCGGTGAACCCTCGTTCCGCCTCGTCCTATGGGGTCGGACCGAGCGGGGTTCGGGTGCAGCCGACCGCAGCGGGGTGGGGCCGAAACGGAGACGCCTCTTCTCCGCTGGGTGAGTTTGCTAACCCCGACACCTTCCTCTGCCCTGTTAGTGGGGAAAAGGCTGCTCGTGATCTGTGATGATTGTGCCGAATGTTTCAGGACCGCCGACGGCTCTGCGTACGCGGGGTGGAAAAGACTGCATCGGGGAGCGCCGTCCATCGAGGGAGGCTAGTCCTGTGCCTCCCCGGTTGCAGGTTTGGCGAACGCCGCCGAGGTCGGGACCGGGCTTGCCCCGGCCAGCTCCGCCATCGCCGGTGGGACGCCACCGGCCCCTATGAACGCCAGCCCTGAGGCTACTACGCTGCCTACTCCCCCAGTGGTGGTGGTCGTCGACGACCCCAGGGAGGAGAGTGGCCTTGGTAACTCCATGGCCGTGGATGCCGAGGATATCCCACCGTTTGAGGCGCCGGAAGACGTATAGGCGGCCGTCGTGACGGGAATGGTTGGCGGGGGCGCCGCCGACTTGGGGGACATGGTTGTTGGCGTCGTCACCGCCCCGCCCGAGGGCAGGGTGGCTGGTGCGAGTGAGGAGGAACGTCTGAGTAGCTCCCTTCGTCCCAACATGCCGGCCCGGGACACCGTGGGTCCCCCGTCCCTTACCGAGGGGGAGGTGGCAGCGGCCCGAGTGTCGAATGCTCTCTTCTCCCAGTCTAGCGCGACTTCGCCTGGCGAGATGACCAAGGCTATGAGGGAAGACAACCCTGGGGCCCTGTGTCGCCTCCGTCCTCACCCGTCGTGCATTTGGGGACGGCGACCGGCTCATCTGGGCCGATCAGGGGAACCTGGGGTCCCCTATGTTCATGCTTGATGACCGGCGCGAGCTCTATCACTGGAATCGGGTGGCAGGTGCCCGTGAGGGGCTTGGCGTCTAGGTCGCGAGGTACACAGAGCAGATCCAGAGGGTCGTCGCGTCGTTCTCCGAGGACTTCTCGCATCATGGCAATGTGAGAAATCGTTTTGTTCGTAGACGTTGTTTGTTCCTTCCCATCGGACTCCTGATGCCCTTCTCTGTGTAGATCCTGATGGCGACCAGCATCGAGAAGTCGGAATTCCTCCATCGGGAGGCCAGCCGGTGGACTCCTGGGACATGGGTGCCCGTGGGGGCAGCCGCCGTGGTGGAGGACCTCGTTGCGGCTCGCTGTCGTGTAATCGAGTTGGAGGAGCAGTTGAGCGCCTTGGAGTCGAACGCGACGGATGCCCAGGCGTTAGCGCAGTGGGCTGCCAACGACGTCGCGCGGGCTGAGCAAGAGTGGAACGCGGCCCGTGCTGACGTGGAGGCGGTCCGTCGGATGTTGGTGGATGAACGCTCAGCGCGTCAGGTTGAGATAGGACGCCTGACGGCCGAGCGTGACGCTGAAGCCGAGGGACGACGTCAAGCTGCCTCGACGTTGGACTCGATGGAGGAGGAGCGTAACGCCGTGCGGCGTCAGTGCGAGGTCAACGACCGAGAGCGTGACGCCGCCGTGGCCCGCCTTGAAGACTTCTCTGTTAGGGCGCGCGAGCACAATGCCGACACCGACCGGAGGATCCTGGAGTTCTCCGCCCGGGTGGGCGAATTGACGACGGTCATCTTGCAGCTTCGTGCGGCGATCAATGGCCTGGAGGAGGAGAACTCAGGTACGTTTCCTTCGTCTGCCCGTTCGCCCTGGCATTGTGTAAAAGCTGCTTCTAGAGGTTGAAGTCCTCTTCCATGTCACCCCAGGGTTATAGGCCGGCACATAGGAGGCGCAGGCGCTGTGTGAGGCAGTGCACGAGGTGTGCGACCTCTTCGGCGTGCAAGCTTTCGAGGGTGGTCTGATAGCGGCCAGAACTCGCGTCGGCCTGCTGTGGGAGCGGGGACAAGCGCGGATCCAGGAGGCACTGCGCATCAGGGTCCACCGCACGATGTCGATCTCCGCCTGCCTCTACGACATGGTGACTCCCATGCTTCTCAGCGAGGGATACCCCTGGACGCCCCGGAGGACCTGCTCGATCAGATTGAGGCCGACGCGGAGGAGCCAGCGGCGGTCCTGGCCGCCAAGCTTGACGACGAGGTGTTCCCACCGCTGGAAGAATGACCCGGTGTGGTCAGAGATTAGGGTCGAGGGCCCTTGTAACAAAACAATTTAAATTATCTTGTGATGTGCCCCCGGGGGGGGGGGCTTAAGACAACTTTGATAGCTCCTTAATGAGCTTTTCTATGTTTGCTTGCTTGTTGAATTTCGTATTTTCTTTTTTGCTTGGACTACTTGCCTGATTTTCCGTGCAAGAGTTTTAATCTGTTCGGACAGGCAGTTGGGTGGAGGCACTTGGCTCCGGAGCACCGGAGTACCTCGCGGCCCTTTGGCATGGTCCGTTGAGATTTCTTCTCTTGGTGCAGGAAATCCGACTTTCGCTTAGCGGATCAGCAAAACGATTTTTAAACGAAAAAGTTTAGGGTTTAGGGTTTAGGGTTTAGGGTTAGGTGCTGCGTGAGGCAGTGCACGAGGTGTGCGACCTCTTCGGCGTGCAAGCTTTCGAGGGTGGTCCGGCAGCGGCCAGAACTCGCGTCGGCCTGCTGTGGGAGCGGGGACAAGTGCGGATCCGGGAGGCACTGCGCATCGGGGTCCACCGCACGATGTCGATCTCCGCCTGCCTCTACGACGTGGTGACTCCCATGCTTCTCAGCGAGGGATACCCCCCAGATGCCCCGGAGGACCTGCTCGATCGGATTGAGGCCGACGCGGAGGAGCCAGCGACGGTCCTGGCCGCCAAGCTTGACGACGAGGTGTTCCCACCGCCGGAAGAATGACCCTGTGTGGTCAGAGATTAGGGCCGAGGGCCCTTGTAACAAAACAATTTAAATTATCCTGTGATATGCCCCTGGGGGGGCTTAAGACAACTTTGATAGCTCCTTAATGAGCTTTTCTATGTTTGCTTGCTTGTTGAATTTCGTATTTTCTTGTTTGCTTGGACTACTTGCCCGATTTTCCGTGGAAGAGTTTTAATCTGTTCGGACAGGCAGTTGGGTGGAGGCACTTGGCTCCGGAGAGCCAGAGTACCTCGCGGCCCTTTGGCATGGTCCGTTGAGATTTCTTCTCTTGGTGCGGGAAATCCGACTTTCGCTTAGCAGATCAGCAAAACGATTTTTAAATGAAAAAGTTTTTGGAGTGAAAGACAGGGGGTGACCCCCTTCCCAGCCCCCCGAGTGAGGTGTGTTCTGGCGCGCGCCGAGAGTGCACCTTGCTAAGCGGTCGATCCAAGGGTTCCCGCGTTTTGATTCCTTGAACTTTTTGCTCTTAAGAGAGGTTACATACATATGTACATGATGACAAATATACTAGATAATAGTGAAGAAGGCGACATAGCTGTTGGTGTTGTGGGCATCCGGGCTCTTCGCGCTCTAGGAGTCGACGTCCATCTTGTCAGCGGCTTCGATCGCCGCCACTAGCTCTTCGCTGCGTACCTCGGCCATGGCGTTTTCGCAGCAGTCCACCTCACACTGGTATGCCAACTTGACGTCGGAGGAGACTGTTATGATGCCGAACAACCCTAGCATCTTGAGCTTCAGGTAAGTGTAGTTTGGGACGGCCATGAACTTCGCATAGCACGACCTTCCCAAAACGGCGTGGTAGGTCCCATGATATGCCACGACCTCGAAGGTAAGGTACTCGGTCCGAAAGTTGTCCGGCTCCCCAAACGTGACGGGCAGGTCGGTTTGCCCCAGAGGTATCGTTTGCCTTCTGGGAATGATCCCCTGAAAGGGAGTCCCCGAGGGTCGGAGCTTTTCGCTACGTAGGCCGAGGGCCTCAAGGGCGTTGTAGTACATGATGTTGAGGCTGCTGCCCCCGTCCATCAGTACTTTGGTGAAGCGCACGCTCCCTATGATCGGATCCACGACGAGTGGATAACGGCCCGGGTGAGGAATGTGGGTCGATTGGTCTTCTCGACCGAACGTGATGTCGGGTTCCGACTAATCGCGGTATGCCGGCATTGCCGGGGCGAATACGAAGACGTCGCACCACTCCTTCTGCTGGCGCTTGCAGCTATAGGCCTCCGGTCCTCCGAAGATCATGAGGCACTTTTTGACGTGAGGGTATGAATCTTTGCGACCCCCATCCCCATCCTGGCCTTCTGACTCCTTTGGCTCGTCCTTGTCAGGAACGGTCTTGAAGTATCTGGCCATCATTTCACACTGCTGGAGTGTGTGTTTGACCGGTCCGTTGTGATACGGGCACGGCTTTGTGAGCATGTCGTCAAACTTGCCCACCTTCTTCCCGCCCTGGGGGCGGGGAGGCTTGCGGTCTGCCACTGCGACTACGTTATCGCCGCCGCCATGCTGCGGCTTGCCTCTCCTTTTGTTCCTATTCTGAGCGTGGCTCGAGCCGCCTTCGCCGGCGGTCTCGACTTCCTTGCCCTTTCCCTTGTCTGGGTGGAAAATCGCACCGACTGCCTCCTCTCCCGACGCATAGCTAGTGGTGATGTCGCGGAGTCTCTCGGTGGTGCGTGGGTTGCTGCGGCCCAGCTCGTGGACCAGCTTTTTGCAGGTGGTACCTACGAGGAAAGCCCCGACCACGTCTGCGTCGGCCGCGGTCGGCAGCTTTGTGCATTGCTGGGAGAAGCGGCGGATGTATTCCCGGAGGGATTCGTCTGGCTTCTACCTGCAGCTACGGAGATCCCAAAGATTCCCTGGGCGCGTGTAGGTTCCATGGAAATTCCCAACAAAAGCCTGTCGCAGGGATTCCCACCCATCAATGGTGTTAGGAGGCAAGTGCTCGAGCCATGTGCAGGTCGAGTCCGAAAGGTGGAGAGGCAGGTTGCGGATGATGAAGTCATCATCGTCCGCGCCGCCGGCATGACACGCAAGGCGGTAGTCGTCGAGCCAGAGCCCGGGGTTCGTTTCCCCGGAGTACCGGACGATGTTTGTTGGCTGTCGGAAAGGGTACGGGAACGGCGTGCGCTGGATGTGGCAGATGAATGCCAGGGGACCCGGGGGCTCCGGCGTGGGAGGTCGGTCCTCGTCGCTGTCGTACCGACCGCCACGTCGGAAGTGGTAACCTCGGTTGCGCCGTCCTGCTTGGCGTGCTTACACGCGTTGAGTATGTCGCGCACGTCGCGCTTCTCGCCTACGCGAGCATGCACCGTCGGGCGCCGGTGTTCGGCCGGGTCGGGATCCGGGTGGACCGACCCCTCGCGGTCGTTAGGAGCCACACCGGCCGGGGGGGCCGACGCTGAGCCCGCGTTTTCGCGAAGCGGAGCTTTCAGCCTATTGTTCTGCGGACCGCACCAGGAGGGTCTTCAGTTCGTCGTGGGCGAGCTTGCCATCTGGAGCATCTAGGATTGGGAGGTTGCGGAGTAACATCCTTGCTGCCGCGATGTTTTGGCTTGCTCGCAAGAACTGCGGCGTGCCATGCTCATCGTTAATGATGCGGTGGTATACCGCCCGGGCCTGCCTATGGTGCGGGGCTCTGCGGCGTCCCTGGCGGCTTCACGCTCAAGCTTCTCACGCTCGGACGTCACCCTCCGCTGGCGCTCCGCGAGCTACTGCTGCCAGGCCTCCAAGGACTGCGGATCGAGCCGTTGGTGAGGTACTGGAACACCTGTCGGGTCCTCGGGCATGTGGTTGTCGTCTCCGTCTTCGTCCTCCTCGTTGACGTGGGTGGGGTCGACCGCGACCGTGGTTGGCGATGTGTCGCACATGAAGCACTCGCGGTCGTGGTCTTCGCTGGGACTGCTCAAGTCGGTGTCGAGCAGATAATCGCTGGCCTAGAGGAAACCGCGTAGCGCCTCCTGATCCTCCAGACCGTCGAAGGCCAGGGGGTCGTCGCTCCCAAGGCTCGAGTCGGCGTAAGACGTGGCCTCGGGGCTCGAGGGAATATCAGAGGTGGAACGAGAGTGGTGGGACGCGAGTCCCACATGTTTTCCTTTTGCTAGGTCTGCGTGGAACCAGGCGGCCACCGTCTCCGCGTATGACATGGCGGCATTCTTCATGCCGAAAGGCTGCGCTTCCGAGACGGGCATTTCATCGCGCCCGGGGGAGAGCGGCTGCCCTCCCGCGAGCTGTGCCGTCACGTTGGCGAACGCAAAATAGAGGTTGTGCAGGGATTCCCGAGTCGCCTGGGGTCCCATGAGCATGTCGAGCTAGCGCTCGAACTGAGGATAATTGGCCCGCGGGACGGCCACCCCGCGAGCGGTTTGTTCCCCGGAGGGAGACAGATGAAGGTGGGCCATGGAAGCGGCGATGGCGTCCATGGCTACCTCAGGAGATGCCGTAGGGCAACGGAGAGCCAGGTCGGTGCCCTGCCCGTGGCACTAGAAATCCAGGCTACCAAAACGAATGATGGTGCCCAGAGCGAAACGAACGTGGCGATCAGCCATCCGAAACTCAAAAATACGGGTGACACGCAAAGTCCCCCTACCTAGCGCGCCAACTATCGGTGTCTAAAATGACGGGGTCTAGATGGCCAACAAGTAAATTTCTAAGCGTGTCGGAGTTCGGATGGTTACACTCGGAGAACACCGAGGTTTATACTGGTTCGGGCACAAACGCCCTACGTCCAGTGTGTTGCGGGGTTGTATTACCGAGCGCGGAGAGCTCATAGGGGGAGCTACAAGCTTTGGTGAGAGAGGAGAGGCTGTCCCCAGGTCTAGTGCTTATGAGGTTCTTGGTTCTAGTGAGTGCTCGCGTGTGTGCGAGTTTGAGTGTGTGTGAATGAATGTTGGAATGTCGAGAGAGTGAGATTGGGTGTCCATTCCCTCCCTTTATACATAGGGAGAGATGGAGGAGTACAGTAGAGAGAGGGGGAGTAACGTGGGCCCGGCTTGGGCTGCTGCCGAAGGAAGCCTTTGTCTTCATCCTGTCTTCCTTCATAAGGAAGATTGCGCCATTATACGCATGTCCGAGTCCTGTTCGTCCTTGTCGAGCTGTAGCCATACGCCTTGTGATCGGGAAACCTGTTGTTCCCCTTTCCAGGTATGGACGGAGGTTGGTTGCACAGGACCAGGCACCCCCGCGTTCCGTCATACATGACTTGATGACGCCCTAATCCCTGTTGGGGTGTCCGTCAGAGACATGGCGTGGATATCACGCGCGAAAGTCGTCGGTTGGGCAGCACAAGACCCTGTACCGCAGGGTGAATAGGAGTCAGCATGGTGGCTCATGCCTTGAACCCCATCCCTGAGAACGGAGCGTACTGTGGACCTTTTGACTATGTGGGCTAGGGCGCCCCAGGCTGTGTATGGCAATGAGACCTCTGAGGGCAAGGGTCATCACGGATGACGTTTGTCGGGCTCGAACGGGGCCGGAGAGCCCGTGAGGGTTGGCGGCGCCGCGGCCGACGCCGCCTTGGCTCGGGCGAGGCGGAAGAGCCCCTGAGGGCAGATGACGTCACGGGCGACGCCACCTTGTTTTGGGTGAGGCGAAGGGGCCCCCGAGGGTTAATGATGTCACGGGCGACGCCACCTTGGCTCGGGCGAGGCGGAGGAGCCCCCGAGGGCAGATGACGTCATGGGCAACGCCACCTTGGCTCGGGTGACGCGAAGGAGCCCCCGAGGGCAGATGATGTCACAGGAGACGCCACCTTTGCTGGGGCGAGGCGAAGGAGCCCCCGAGGGTTAATGACATTACGGGCGACGTCACCTTGGCTCCGGCGAGGCGAAGGAGCCCCTTGATCTTGGTTTTTGTTTTTGTAGAGTCTGGTAATTTGGGTACCCTATTTGTGGGTATCCGACATAATCAAAACCTGTCGAAGCCAAACAAAGCAAGCTAGACCCTCTAGAAGAGGCAAAGGCTCAACACATCTAGCAAGAGCTCCCCCTGGACAAAAGCACACTCAAGAAACCAAATGAGCTCCTTAGGGCAAAAGAAGCACACAACCCCCCCCTTGACCAAAGAAGTTCTAAACTAATGAAACTAATGAGATGCACTCTTTCTCCCCCTTGGAAGTAGATGGCTGAAAATGGAATGAAATGCACACATCTCTCCCCCTTTTTGACACATGTAGCTCATTAAACATCAATAACTCAAGATCCGGCTTCAAATGCCATGAAGTGCAAAATGAGTGCAAAAGCTTCATACTTAGAGCTAAGACAATAAATAGATGCTCTAAGTGATGTGATCCTGTGAGAATAGGAAAAACTATACGTGCCCAACAAAGACTCAAGTTGAGCTTAAGATCACTTTAGAAGCTATTTTAGAGAGCAGAGAAAGGGTATCACCTCCTAGAGACAGCTAGACATGGAAAACAAGATAGGATCTATCTCAAAGTAGTCTCATGTATAGAAAGTAAAAATATCCCTTAGCAAAGTTCATACAACAAGCCAATGACCCAACTGAATGAATTTTCCAAATTTTAGAGTTTTGCAGCCAATTTTCAGTTTTAGGCACATTAAAGTTGGATGCGAGTGGTTGTAAGAAAAGTGAGGCCACTGCTTACCAACCGGGCGAAGTCAAAGGACTTGACACACTGGTTTTGGTCATACACGACACCGCTCAAGTATCGACCCATATGGGAAGCAGTCTCGAACACACGGTGAAGTGCTCACAATGCATACCCAACTCGATCTTTACAATTCACAAAACAGAGAGCAATTTCATTTCCGATATTAATCATGGTGCTCAAAGGTAAATGAAACAATGAAGAGCCATAGTTACAAGCTATATACAAGGCAGCCAAGAAGGATCTTCAAAAGCCTACACATGCTAGTGCCATTTTAGAGGTGACATGGGGAATTTAAATTCAGTTTTAAAGCTTTTCTAATTTAGCTCTATTGCATATCATATAGATCAAAAAGAGTCTAAGTTAGGCAACACCATAGACACATAAAGCACCTCAAATAGAGAATAGATTCATTATATTGGCTATAAGTATGAAGCTTAAAATGAACTATGACACAAATGCAAATGAGATGCACAATGCATTGACACCAACTAACACTAACAAGACACCAATTTAGAAGAAGGACAAAGAAAAGAAAATAGGAACCAAAAGGAACTATGAAACACAAAACTTTTCTCCTCTAAAAAGGAAAGCAAACACACAACTCACCCCGAAGGCGAGAAAACGCAGCTTGATCCAACGGCTTTGTAAGAATATCCGCAAGCTGGTTGTGGGTCTCGACATGCCGGAGGTCAATGTCGCCCTTCTCGTAATGATCCCGCAAGAAATAAAAGCGGACCTCAATGTGCTTGGTATTTGAATGAAGCACGTGATTTTTGGCCGCACTAATTGAACTCCTGCTATCACAAAGCAGAGGCACCTTAGTAAGCTCAAGACCAAAATCTCTTAAAGTGGCAATCATTCAAATCAACTGCGAGCAACAACTAGCCACGGCAACATACTCAGCAACCGGCTTGTGCGAAGTCCGTGAGGACGCCTGAAAGAAGACCCGAGAAACTGGCAAGTCCCAGAAGTGGATTTCCGATCAAGTCGGCAACCGGCAAAGTCGGCGTCAGAATAACCGCAAAGATCAAGAGACGAAGAGGTGGAAAACCAAGGACCAAATTCTAGAGTGAAACGTAAGTACCTCATGATGCGTTTCACCGCCTGCTTGTGCGAAGTCCGTGAGGACGCCTGAAAGCATGCACACAAGCAAACGGCGAACTGAATGTCCGATCGAGTCGCTGTCAAGTACAGAAGCGACCCGATCATGCTTCGGTACTCCGTCTGGTCCACTACCTCTCCTTCCTCGTCCGCATCCAAGGCAGTCGTAGTCGACATGGGAGTCGAAATAGGCTTTGCCTCACCCATGTCAAACTTCTTCAAGATATCCTTCGTGTACTTGCCTTGGTGCATGAACGTCCCTTCCCGGGTTTGCTTGATTTGCAACCCGAGAAAGAAAGTCAACTCTCCCATCATGCTCATCTCAAATTCGCTGCTCATAAAATCTGCAAACTTGGCAACAAGAGCATGAGAAGAACCACCAAAGATGATATCATCCACGTACATTTGGAAAAGGAGAGTGTCTTTGCCTTGCTTGAGGAGAAACATCATCTTATCTACCGATCCCATTTTAAAACCCTTAGCAAGCAAAAAGATTTTTAGCCTATCATACCATGCTCTAGGTGCTTGTTTCAAACCATACAAAGCTTTGTGAAGTTTAAAAACATGGTTTGGAAACTTGGGATTTTCGAAACTGGGAGGTTGTTTAATATAAACTTCCTCCTCTATGTAGCCGTTTAAGAAAGCACTTTTAACGTTCATTTGAAAAAGTTTAAAACCCTTAGAAGCCGCAAAAGCTAGAAGGATTCTAATGGGTTCTAAACGAGCTACGGGAGCAAAGGTTTCCTCATAGTCTATTCCCTTTTGACAAAAGCCTTGAGCTACCAACCTAGCCTTGTTGCGCACTACCACCCCATCTTCACTTTGTTTAGTTTTGAAAACCCATTTGGTACCTATGGGGTGGCAACTATGGTGGTGGAGGAACTAAGACCCAAACGCGGTTTCTCTCAAAGTTTTCTAACTCCTCATGCATGGCATTAACCCAATCCAGATCCATCAAAGCGTGTCCAACATCTCGGGGCTCAAAAGAAGCGACAAAAGCCGAATGAGCAAAGTGAGAGAGATAGGACCTGGACCGCGTGACTTGACAGTCAATGTCGCCGATGATGTTCTTCGGTGGGTGCTGCCGCTAGATGTGGCGGGGAGCCTGCCTGGACGAAGTGGCCTCCCCCTCGACAACAGCTGGAGCTCCCTCAGGTGCAACAGGCACCGACTAAGGAAGCTGCTGGAACGACCCCCATGTAGAGGAAGTAGTCGGATCGGGACCGTGAGCCGAAGTGGACGTCGCAGGGTCGACGGGGGCAGCTAGTGGATTTGGCTTGGGATCACCCCAATCGGCATCGTCCTACTCCTCCACAAAGATGCTAGTGTTCACCTCATCATCACCTGCAAGCTCAAAAGCGGTGGAAACACAAGGCATAGTCTCATCGAAAGTAATCTCACAAGTCTCCATCACTCGGTTAGTCTCAAGGTTAAGTGCATGATAAGCACAAGAGTGAGTAGAATAACCAAGAAAGATACTGTCAGCAGACTGTGATTCAAATTTATCCAACTTACCGCCCTTTTTGAGGATGAAGCACCTGCACCCAAACACCCGTAGGTGACTTACCTTGGGTGGTCTCCCAAAATGCAACTCATAAGAAGTCTTCTTCTTGAAAGCTCGGAGGAAAATCCGATTAGAAACATAGCAAGCAGAACTGAGTGCTTTGGCCCAATACCGCCTAGGAGTCCTATGCTCATCGAGCATCGTCCTGGCCATCTCAACAAGGGTCCGATTCTTGCGCTCAGCAACACCGTTCTGCTGGGGAGTGTGAGGTGAGGAAAACTGGTGATCGAGACCCAAAGAAGAGCAAAGAGTTGCAAATTGAGCATTCTTGAATTCTGTGCCATTGTCACTGCGGATAGCTCGCATGGCATTCTTAGGTAGCTCATTTTTCAATCTCAAAATCAGATCTCGAACAAGTGAAAAGGCCTCATCCTTACTCTCCAAAAAGAACACCCAAGAGTACCTTGAGTAGTCATCAATGACTACAACAACATACCACTTCCCTCCTTCCGACCTGACCCGAGCTGGACCAACTGTGTCCATGTGTAATAGCTCACCGGGTCGAGTGGTCATGATCTCAGTCACCGGAGGATGGGAAACAGCAACCATCTTGCCATGCCTGCAAGGATGGTAAACCAAATCCTTCTCGAACTTTAGCTTTGGCAATCCTTGGATAAGGTGCATTGAGCTAAGCCTTGCAAGCAAGTCAAAACTCAAATGTCCCAACCTCCTATGCCACTTCCAAAGCTTGGAAGAAGAACCGACAAGAAGGCAACGAGAAGGTCCGGAAGAGATAGAAAAATCCGCACGAAAAACCTTCCCGAAGGGTAAAATCCGGCAAACAAGCTCACCACGAGAGTCCAAAATCTGAGACAAGTTTGGCTTAAAGCTCACCTCAAAACTGTCTTCAAGTAGTTGCGAAACCGAGAGAAGGTTAAAATGCAAATTCGCAACCAAAGCAACATCCTTGAGGACAAAAGGCGAATTAACTCGGATTGACTCCCTGGAGACGACCTTACCTTTACTCTTGTCCCTGAATGTAATGTACTCGTTGTGGCGCACGGGGTCGAGGCTGGAGAACCACTTGGCACTTCCGGTCATATGGCGTGAGCATCCGGAATCCACAAGCCAAGTCTCCTCCAGTCCTACTTCCTACATTAATAAAAAGACACAGGGTGAGCAAACAGACCAACCCTGGGGTTAGTAAACTGTGAAGGATACCAGTGTTGTCCCACTTTCCCAAAGAATGGGTTAGGAGAAAAACCAAACATCTCCTACCCCACGGAGGGATAGTGATCACCACAATAGGGAAAACGTGGTCCGCTAAAGAAGGGTGGACTAAAGCCACTGCCACGAGGCCCGTAGTCGTATGGGTCACGACCGGTACCCCGCCGGGCATGACCACCACGTGGTCTCGCCTCTTGAGGCCTAGCACCTTGAGGGATTGTACCTCTAGGACTAGAAGTGCGCTTCTGAACTTCCGGTTCACGCACCCCAACTCGTGGGTGCTACATGCCCCGGTTGTTCAACTCAACCTGCCTCCGATCATCTCTCTTCCTCCTAAAGCAAAGCGCAGCCAAGTGTCCATCCCACTCACAATACTCACAATGGTACATCACCACACTCTTGGTAGGCACTCTCTTGTTGGGTTGGGTGGCTCTGGCTTTCTTAGGAAGGGGATCACTAGAGATGTCTGGCAGTGTGTCAAGTGGGTTGCGAAGATGGTTGGGTTTTGCAATCCACACTTGCTTCTGTGGAGTGGTTTTGGGTGGCTCTTCAAACACACCATCTCTCACAGGAAACTCAGAGGGGTTGGTAGGCTTAGGTGGAGTGATCTTGTTAAGCTTGGGAGTTGTGGTGGGTTTCTCATTCTCGCTCAAACCACTGCACTCACCGATCTTACCAAACATGCTATCGTCCTTCCCACCTATAGAAAAGCCTACTCCCGTGCTGCCAGCCCTTTTGCATTGGCTAAGCATCATCCCCAACTGTGGCTCTCGGCAAGACACCCAGCTCAAGATGGACTGAAGGTATGTGTTTTCTTCCTCGGTACACATCTTGTCGTGTCTGCATGACGCGATCTCAAGCTCCAAAGGCTCAAAGCGATCCGACTCTCTAGTGCTATCTGAGCTAACCTTCTCTAACACAGCGATCCTAGCATCTTTCTGTGTCAGCTCAGAACGCAAGCCTAAGCAAGACTTGCACGCACCAAGTAAGCTAGGCCTAGCCTTCATCTCACTGACCTCCTCAAGTAGAGTGCCATACTTGTCCTGGAGAGTGACAAGATCAGACATGAGAATGGCGCAAGCATCACACTCTACCTCCTTGGTAACCACCACTGACGCCTTAGCAAAATCTAGCTCATGAAGCGCGCTAAGGTACTTCGCCTTAAAGTCGTTCCTCTCACAAGCGGCACGCTTGAGCAGCGCATCTTGACTCATCAAGGTGTCATTCAGAGACTCAATCTCAAGAGAGAGGGACTCGACGGTGGGTGGTACCTCGGGTGTGTCGGAGTTGTAGTCGTAGTCGGAGCCTTCCTTGCGCTTGCCGACCTTGCCTTCTTCAATCGTCATGGTGCAAAAGCCACCGTGCTTGGCGTCGGCGTAGAAGCATAGGCCGTTGAGCTTGTCCTCAACCTTTCCCTTCGACTCATCATCGCTTGAGGAAGCACCTCCGTCGGAGGAGGCATCGATGTTGCTAAGGGAGGCGAGGAAGGCTCGGTGCTTGGCCTTCACCTTGTTGATCACCTTCTTGGAGGACCTTCGGTGGTAGCCACCCTTGGGCTTGTGCTTGTCCTCGAAGTGGTGCTTGCGCTTGTCCTTTCTTGGAGGACCAATTGAAACGGCGTATCCGAGCGACGTAATCGGACTTTGTTGGACATGGTTCGGTCTATGATCAGCCAGTCAGACCTACCACTCTCGTTTTGGGGATATGCTCTAGAAACAGCCGCTTTCACATTGAATAGGGTACCGTCTAAGTCCGTAGTTAAGACACCACATGAGATGTGGACTGGTAAGAGTCCCAGTTTGTCTTTTCTAAAGATTTGGGGTTGTGAAGTTTATGTCAAACGACTTATGTCAGATAAACTAACACCCAAGTCGAACAAATGCTTTTTCGTGGGATATCCAAAGGAAACTTTAGGGTATTACTTCTACAATCGATCAGAGGGCAAAGTGTTTGTTGCTCGGAACGGTGTCTTCTTAGAGAAAGAGTTTTTCAATAGAGAGAAGAGTGGAAAAAGGTGTATCTTGAAGAAGTTCAAGATGAGCCAATAGGGGATAAGTCTATGAGTGATGCTAATGTAGCAGAACAAGTTGAGATACCTGTGGCAAAAGAAACACCACCACTACCACGAAGGTCAGCAAGAATCCGTGAGGCACGTGGGGAAGTGTTGTTGTTAGACGATGACGAACCTGCGACATACGTGGAAGCAATGATGGACCCAAATTCCGAGGAATGGCAAAGTGCTATGAGATCCGAGATAGATTCCATGGGAGCCAATCAAGTTTGGAACTTGGTTGACCCGCCTGATGGGGTTAAACCCATAGAGTGCAAATGGGTCTATAAAAAGAAAAAGGATATGGATGGAAACGTTCATGTCTATAAAGCTCGACTTGTTGCAAAGGGTTTTCGGCAAGTTCAAGGAGTTGACTACGACGAGACATTCTCGCCGGTAGCGATGCTTAAATCTATCCGGATCATTCTAGCAATTGTTGCTTACTTCGATTATGAGATTTGGCAGATGGATGTTAAAACAACATTTCTAAATGGAAATTTGGAAGAGGACGTGTATATGATACAGCCCGAAGGCTTTGTTGATCCTAAAAATGCTGGAAAAATATGCAAGCTAAAGAAATCCATTTATGGATTAAAGCAAGCATCTCGGAGTTGGAATATTCGTTTTGATGAAGTGATCAAAGGGTTTGGCTTTCATTAGAATGAAGAAGAACCTTGTGTTTACAAGAGGGAAAGTGGGAGCGCTGTTGTATTTCTAATCTTGTATGTAGATGACATACTATTGATTGGGAATGACATTCCTATGTTGCAATCCGTAAAGACTTCACTGAATAATAGTTTTTTTATGAAGGATTTAGGAGAAGCAACATACATTTTGGGCATTAAGATCTATAGAGATAGATCAAAGAGGCTTATAGGATTAAGCCAAGATACATACATTGACAAGGTGTTGAAACGGTTCAACATGGAACAATCCAAGAGAGGGTTCTTGCCTATGTCACATGGTATGCGTTTTAGCGAGAAGCAGTGTTCTTTGACAGCTGATGAGCAAAAGCGCATGAGTAAGGTTCCATATGCTTCGGCCGTTGGTTCCATTATGTACACCATGATATGTACTCGCCCAGATGTCTCATATGCTCTAAGTGTTGCGAGTAGATACCAACCTAATCCAGGTGAGAGTCACTAGACGCTTGTTAAAAACATCCTTAAGTACTTGAGAAGGACTAAAGATGTGTTCCTAATCTATGGAGGCGAGGAGGAGCTCGTTGTAAATGGTTACACCGATGCCAGCTTCCAAACTGATGTGGATGATTCACAATCTCAATCAGGTTTTGTGTTCACAATAAATGGTGGTGCTGTAAGTTGGAAAAGTTCCAAGTAGGTGACGGTGACTGATTCTACAACAGAAGCTGAGGTACATTGCAGCTTCTTCCGCTGCAAAGGAAGGTGTTTGGATGAGGAGGTTTCTGATCGAGCTTGGTGTGGTTCCAAATGCGTCTCACCCATTGAATCTACATTGTGACAATAATGGGGCGATAGCCCAGGCTAAGGAGCCTAGGAATCACCAAAAGAACAAACATGTACTACGGAAGTTTCATCTCATTCGAGAGTTCGTCGGTCGAGATGAGATCAAGATGTGCAAAATACATACGGATTTGAATGTTGCAGATCCTTTGACAAAGGCTCTTCCACAGCCTAAGCATGAGGCGCACGTGAAAGCTATGGGTATTAGATATCTTCGAGATTAGCTCTAGTGCAAGTGGGAGACTGTTGGGAATATGCCCTAGAGGTAATCATAGAGATGATTGTATTTCCTTGTATCCATGACATGTTATGAGTTCAATGAATATCCATTAAAGACTTGTATTGATAAACAATTATGTGAATTGTTTGTGAAACTCATTTACTTGTATGGTTATTCTAAAGTTGTCCCTGATTGGAGTTCGTGCTAGAATGTGCATGAATATTAGATCAGCACATTATTAGTTGATGACTATGTTTCACAAGTCATGGACATGAGATGTCAAACTAATAATGTGGGCACATGTAGGACATGATGTTGGACAGACCAGACATGAGATTGTCTCTATACACGTCATGTACCTTATGTCCTTAGACCTGAGATTGTCGTATGTACTCAAGATGTGAAACGACCTACTTAGAGACTACCAAACGCTACTCTGTAACTGGGTAGTTATAAAGGTGGCTTTCGGGTTTGTCGGGAAACATGCTGTGAGACATAGTCAATCAAGATGGAATTTGCCACTCTTCATATGAGAGAGATATCACTGGACTACTCAAATCATTAGATCCTGAAATGCATGGCCGTGCTTGGGTTAAGTGTTAACCCACGAGTTGTACCAAATATCGTGAGACAAAGGAATAACAAGTATATTGTATTGTGGTGGTTCGTCTAATATGATCATAGCGTATGCATAGGAGTTGACACGCCTTGCTAGAGGCCGCTATCAACTATTGGTCGAGTAAGAGTACTTGGGCCATGTCTATGTGTGCGTGAGCCCATAGGGTCGCACGCTTAAGGGGCTGGAAGGACCCGAATTAGGCTAGGTTTAGGGTTGCTAATGGGCCTCCAACGTGGGAGCTCATTAGGACGCCTATATAAGCAAGGGGAGACGCGGGGTGAGTCGCACTCACGTCCTTTGGCAGCCGCCGTCGCCCTCCCCACGCTCGCGCCTAGTACTCCTCGTGGACCTAGCAATCCAGAGGTGTGAAGCTTCTTCCCTGCACGTGTGGGATTCCTTGGAGGTGCTGCATTTGGAGCACAAGGACGAACCGCGAGTAAGAGACGTTGAGACGGACGACCTCCAACTGCACGACACTGCTGTGACGCGCACGACTACATCAAATCGCTTCCGCTGCACCTGCGTGTCTAGTGGTAACCTCGTGATCTATAACTAGCACTAGTTCCTGGTTTATGGGGTAGAAAAATTTTGTTTACTGGCTAGCGTAGCAACCTCATAACCCTACAATCCGAGCTCCAAGAACCACGTAGTTCTCATTCTCACAAATCTCCCAAAACATCGTATCAAGCCCTTGGAGGTAAGCGGACATGCGCACCTCCATGCGCCTTCGTGGATCAAGAACCGTGTAAGGTGGAATGATCCTCAACCTGGCTCTGATACCAATTGAAGGACCGGAAACGGCGACCAGAGGGGGGGGATGAATGGGAGCCAAATAAAAATTCCTTTCGGAAGATCTTGACCCTTGTCCCAAGCACGACCCAAAGAACCATACTATGCTCACGACCCACAAGTGGGTGGATGTTCTAGGAGATGTCCTAGGAACACAGCGAAGCTAGCCACAAACCAGGAGAAACAAACCACAAAACAAACAGAGAAAACAGCAAACCACAGGAGGCTCCAGACTACCTTAGTCAAGACCACCGGACTAATGGAAGTGGTCCGGTCTCTTTGGTCCGGTGCACACCCAGGCACCTCCGGACTGGTTCGACGCCTACTTTGGGAAGTCTGACGCCTGTCCAGAAAACATGCAAGGAGTGCCCTTGCTCTGGACAACTAGTCTGACGCTCACTATCGGAGTATAGGAAGTAGTCCAGAGCTCACACCCACCACAGAGAAAAAAGCACAGCAAGCTCCCTGGCTTCGGACAACTCGTCCGACGCTCACCGTCGGACCAATGGCTCTGGTCCGACGCTCTGAATAGTCAGACGGCCTCCTGGGACTTGACCACCAGACCAGTGACCTATGGTCCGGAGCCTAGTCAAAGTGGTCCGGAGGTTAGTCCGGAGCTCACGCTCAGAAAACTGTTCCTCGCGAAAACGGATTTCTCTCAGCCAAATCTTCCAAAACTCAACCAAATGATCACCAATTGCAACCAATCTTTGTAGGCACCATCCTAGTGCAGTTGGGGAGCTATCCCGAAGAAATCATCGTTCAATTTGGAGAGGATAAACGGGAACACTCGGATTTGGGGGGAGAAAAAGAAAAACGAAGAACTCCACAAAGAAATCGCCCGATCTACGCACTCGTGATGTTTGAGGAGAATTCCTTCGGTGCAAAGAAGCTCCTCACGATTACGACCAACTTGGTTCAAGTCGATTTTGCAAAGCTACTCTCAACAAAGAGAAATCATCTCAGGAAAAAGAGAGCAAAAGCAAAACGGGAAGAACACAAGCAAAACCGGGACACAATCATGAAATCGAAGCCACCATGGCTTACGGAGGTTACGGCCTCCGATTCCTCGCAACAAAACCAAGTTCTTACAAAGGTTGGTGGAAACAACCTAGGGATCTCAAGAACTAGAGAGAGCAAGTGATTAGGGTTCCAAAGATGGGATGAGGATACCCCTTCATCCTCTATTTAACGAGGCTTTGGCTATTTCTCAAAGACCCCCTTAGATACAAGACCGAATTACCTAGCCCTAAGACATTGTAATCCAAGTCGGTAACTCTCTGCCACTCATTTGAATGGACGGCCCCGCTTCCTACCGGGAGTTGCCATCGCCTCGATGCAACCTCCAGGATTCTGCCACGTGCCATCCCCGCTTCCTCGGAAGCCCCGCCTAGGTTTTGAGGCCCAAACCCAGGAAACCCGCCACCGGTAGCTTTGGGCTCAACTACCGAACCCTAAGTTTTGCGGCCCAAACTCGGAAACCGACGCAGATGGTTTTGAGGCCCAAACCATCAAACCACTCGACGTGAGCCACCTTGTCTTCGCCCGGTCGGACTCCGAGTCCCCTGAGCCTCCACTCGACTCGGCCGACTCGGTCTACCTCCATGTCTTCTCGCACTTGCTGGTGCTAAGTACTAGCCACCACAGCTAGTCCGCCGGCGCCCACGGTCCCTCGGTTCGAGCCCCGCTTCCACCCTTCACCGCTCTCAGTCCATCGACACGGCAAGACTCTACTCGACCTTCTCCACGCCATTGACCACTGTCACGAGGCATTGCACCTGCACACCACAAGCCGATAGACAAGCATAGTTTTCTGCTTTTGCAGAGGTTAGGGTAAGCCACTCAAATTGAAACACTCATGTGTTGGACGATCACTCATCATCAAAGCTGAACGTACATGGGTACTTATCCCCACGTGTTCGCAAGAACCTCATACGCACGAGACCTGGGAAGGCGCTTCCCTCTCTCACCATTGCTTGTAGCCCCCCTCTACGAGCCCTCCGCGCTCGGTAACACGACTCCGTAGCACACTGGACGTAGGGCGTTAGTGCCCGAACCAGTATAAATCTATGTGTTCTCCGAGCGTAACCATCCGAACTCCGACACGCTTAGAAATTTACTTGTTGGCCGTTTAGACCCTGCCATTTTAGACACCGACAGTTGGGGTGATGATGATGGGTTCATAGAATGATTCATTGATTATATCACAAGTTGTTCCCATGTTACTTGTTGAAACATGCTCTTTCTCCTTTTGCTCAACAAGAGATGAGTGAGCCTTTTCAAGCTTAGAGTGAGCTTTGCCAAGCTTCTCATGGGATACCTCTAGCCTCTCATGGGAAAGATTGAGCTCATCAAAGGATTGCTTGAGAGCTTGGAGCTCTTTTCGCAATGCTTTGCACTAATTTCTCTTGATGTCAAATTGAGTCTTAGCATCATCCAACATGTCAAATTTAGTGGGTTCATCATCATCATCATCACTAGAGTCACACTCATCATCGGATTGTACCTTAGTGGACCGAGCCATGAAGCATGTCGATGTAGTGTCAAAGAGAGAGATCTTGTTCTTCATAGCAATGCTTGCAAGAGCCTTCTTCTTACTTGTTCTCTTATCATCATCACTTGAGTCTTCATCACATGAAGAATCACTATCCCAAGTGACAACATATGAGCCTCCCTTCTTGCTCTTCTTGAGAAACATCTTGCTCTCTTTCTTTTCTTTCTTCTTGCCTTTCTTCTCATCTTCATTGTCACTATGAAGAGGGCAATCCGAAATAAAGTGATCCTTGCTATTGCACTTGAAACACCTCTTGTCATTGTTCTTGATCTTGAAGGATTTCTTCTTCCTTCTAGCTCTATAGCCCTTCTTCTTCATGAACTTCCAAATTTCTTGACAAAGAGGGCCATTTCTTCTTCATCATCTTCATCACTATTGCTTCAGCATTCATCATTGCTTGATTCATCACACTTAGCTTTGCCCTTAGATGATGATGTGGATTTGAATGTCATACTCTTCTTCTTGTCTTCCTTCTTCTCATCCTTCTTCTCTTTGTTCTCTCTAATCTTGTCTTTGTCATCTCTAAAGGTGTCATCGATAATCACCTCACCAAGAACTTGGTTTGGTGTCATTGTGTCCAATCCACTTCTCTCCAATAGAGTGACAAGCATCTCAAATCTTGAGGGAAGGTTCCTCAAAAATTTGAATGAGAAATCCTTGTCCTCCACTTTCTCACCATGTGACTTGAGGTCATTGACAAGCACCTCAGGCCTATTGAACATCTCGGGCACATTCTCATCTTCCTTCATCTTGAAGCTTGCAAACTTCTCCTTCAATATGTAAGCCTTTGCTCCCTTCATGGATTGAGTCCCTTCATAAGACTCTTATAGCTTCTTCCAAGCCTCATGAGAACTCTCCAAGTTTTTGATTTGCTCAAAGACTTCCTTGGAGATTGCCTCATGTATTGCACTCAAGGAAATATCATTGTTTTGGAGCTTCTCCTCTTCGGTCGGGGTTGGTGCCTCTTTATTCACCACCTCAAACTTCTTGTCGACCACCAACCATATCTTCTGGTTGATTGATTTTAGATAGGTGGTCATCAAGGCCTTCCAGTAGCTATAATTGGTGCCATCAAACTTAGGTGCCCTCTTGGTGTTGTTGATATGAGTCATTTTAACACCGTGGGATGTTAAGCCTTTATAGACAGTGTATTGGCTCCGATACCACTTGAAAGGTCTAGGAATGGCTAGGAGGGGTGAAAAGCCTATTCAAAAAATCTACAACAAAACTTAAGAAAACTTGTTAGAATAAAACACGGCGTTAAGCAAGTTTGCTCTAGCTCTACGGTTAGGCAAGCCACCTACCAATTCTAGTTACTAGCAAGATAACTAATAAAGCACACAACTAGCTAGCAACATAGAAAGCTCTAAAAAAAAGCTACACAAGCTAAAGAGCTACTCTACTTTGCAAGAAGGTAAAGAATGTAATGTAAAGCTAGAGTTAGGAGGGTTATACCGCCGCAAAGAGAATACCAATGAAGAACCAATCAATCACAATAGAAATCCTCGGTAAAGACAATGTGACACAAGATGTTTTACCGAGGTTCACTTGTGTGCCAACAAGCTAGTCCTCGTTGTAGCGATACACCCACTTGGAGGTTTACGCGCTAATTGGCAATCACAAACCAAACGCGTCACCAGGTGCCGCACAACCAACACAAGATGGGGATCCCCAAGCTACGCGGAATCCACTAGAGATACCTTTCGCGAATCTCCCACGGGGTAGGTTCAAGAACTCCTCACAATCCACTGATCGGAGCCGGAGACAATCACCTTCCTCCGCTCAATGATCCTCATCGCACCAAGCCGTCTAGGAGGTGGCAACCTCCAAGAATAACAAGAGCTCCGCGATGACGACGATCACCAAGTGCCACTAGAATGCAATCAAAGAGCAATGCACTTGGTTCACTCAATCTCTCATGAAATGATCAAATGTATCAATGACATGAGTGGTGGAACTTCTCACAAATGAGCACAAGTGCGTGAGTGATTAGAATGTGCAAGAAGTACCCCAAAGGGCTGGCCATACAACTATATATAGCCTCCACTCACAACTAGTCGTTTCCCATTGAAAAATGCTTTCTGCGCCACCTCGGGACGCTAGCAACAATTGGAGGTCCGGACCATCAACAGCGTCCGGATCCCTCCAAACAGCAAAGAAAACTTCTCTGTTGCATCCTCCGGACGCGGCCTCCGGACGCGCGCAACGCGCCGTCTGGACCAATGGCCACGCGTCCGGTCGCCTGCCGATTCAAACGGCTAACTTCCCGCCTTCGCCTCAGCTCGCCACGTGCCTCCGGTCGCTACTGTTCACAGAGTCTGGACCACCGTCCGGAAATATTTCCCAGAGACCCCGAGCGCACCCGAGAGCTCCCGAGAGCAAGCAGCACCTCTGGACGCTAGTCCGGAGCCTCCGTCCGGACAATCACTTGCGTCCGGATCTTCACACTAGAGAACAACAGAGAGCACTAGCACTCCGGACGTGCGTCCGGATACTGCGTCCGGACCGCAAACAGCGTCCGGATCACTACTCACAACGCTGCCAAGCTAGGGTATGCCTCCGGACCCATCGCCGATGGTCCGGACAACACCAAACCCTAACGTCCGGAGCCTTTTCTTCTGCTCAAACGCTTCACCAACTTCTCCCAAGCTTCCAAGGGCTAACACTAAGTGATCTCAACACTTGTGCAAGTGTGTTAGCTTTTAATTCACATATATCTTGGAATTAGTTGGTTGTTTCACTTGGTTCAATTGATTTTAATGCAATGCATATGAACCTAGTGGCACATGATAACCGTAATCATTAGCAAGAGCTCCCTCCTTGATACTACAACTATCTATCCTAAATGTGATCACATCCTCTATGATGTCTTGATCACCAAAACCGAAAATGGTTCCTATGTCACCTTTGCCTTGACACCATTTTCCTTTGCACCACCATGCTAGAGCTTGTGCTATCCACTTGATCCACCTTGCTCCATCACATGGCATGTAACAAAATATCTCATGATTCACACTTAGAGATCCAAGGTTAGTACCTAAGTAGGTTTCATCAATTACTCAAAACCAAAACACATGGGGACTCTCACCAGCACATGCTAGAAATCCATCCATTCATCCAAGGCTGTTCTAAGTCGGTTGGATCCAAGGGTGGAGGATTGAAGCCCCCTGGATCAATGAAGTGGCGCTCGAGTAGTCCCTACTCCAACCCCCACTTTAAATAGAGACCCATACCTCCATCTCTAATCATGATGTAATCCATACAAGCCACTCTTGTTCTCAAGTGGAGATTAGTCTAGTGGTGTTCTCTAGTGTGGGAGTTAGAGTTGAGTTGAGCTTTGCTCGGGCTTTCCGGAGTTGTCTTCCTGGAGGATCTGGTATAAGCTCTTGTATCTTTCCCCTTTTGTAAGACTTTACTTATTTAATGCAATATTCCTTCTTTACTTTACTTAGTCTTTACTTTGTGCAATATTATACTTGCTATAGTATTGTTTTGGTTTATCTTGTCATTTAGTTGTTATAAACTAGATTGAGATCCTTGTGGCCATTCCTGTTTGCGATCATCGCCTGTTATAGGGTGCTCTAGTTGTCGTATACACGATTAGAGTAGTAAGAGTAGGTGTAAGCGTGGTTCTTATACTTAATCTAACCTTTGGTTATCGCTTGCTGCACAGATTGTTTGTGGTAGCTAGCAAGAGGTGACAGCCTTGTCTAGTCGTTGTATTCCACCATGTGTTCTTAGGCAAGTTCTTAAAAGATAAGGCCCCGGTAAAAGGAGAGCGCGGTCTCGTAGGAGTTTTGTCCTCCTATTGGTCTATCCTCTCGCCTAGCATACTTGTTTTGAGGAATCAATCGATGTTTGTCTCAGTTGAGTGTCATAGTTAAATCCACAAAGGTAGAGTTGGAATCACAGGAGTACTTTTACTCTCTCATTGTCCTCCCACATAGTTATACTCACTAGTGATCTCTTACTTATCTTTATCGGTTTGTTACATCATCGCCTTCCTATCATTATATCGATTACCCCCTTACACTAGTTGGTACTAAATTGAGGTGATCTCTAGGATCTCTCTTTTATTATTATTTCTAGCTCTATTTTCCCTTGAGAGAATATAAATTACGATACCCCGGAATACTCCTAGGTGAAGTGCTACAACAGTATAATCTGTGCACTTGCGGATTTATCCAATAGTCATAAGAAATACCAACAAGCATTTCTGGCGCCATTGCCGGGGAAAGCATAGCCTATAAATTTTAATAGAATTGAATCCAGAGTTTACTATCAAATTAGTTATCAATTAGTTGTAGGGGCTTACCCCTTGCCTTTGTCTTTCTTAATTTTGAAGCAAAGCATTGTATGAGTGAGTTCTAGTTTTGAGCAACCACATTTGAATTTCCTAAGAGTTTCCGAAGAAACTCTAGACATCGTCTAGTGTCTCCTCGAAAGCTCGCCTCAAACTCAGATCCACTCAAGGAAGGAGGCTCCACTCCATTTATCAAGCAAGCTATGACTCAAGAGGCTTGTTGACACCGTTTTTTAGCACGTGTCAAACGAGCTAAGGCTTGACTGGTCAGTGGTCGTTCTCCATCGGCATCGGGAAATCATGAGCCAATATTGCCGATGGGAGTATGCTGTGGGAAGATTAAGTGTGCTGCCGATGGAGGCTGGATGTCCTTGCCGACAAAGGTTAATTAGTGAAGTCGGATAGCTTAAACCATAAAGTTGCTGATGCCGATTGCCGATGAGGAGGTATTGCCGATTGCCGATAAGGAGATGTACCGATTGCCGATGAGGAGGTATTGCCGATTGCCGATAAGGAGATGTACCGATTGCCGATGAGGGGATGTTGCCGATTGCCGATCGGGAAGTGTTGCCGATGCCGATGGGCATGACTTGGCACTTGGTGTCAGCAGAAGACTACAGGTGGCCGAAAAAGGAAGTCGCGGATTGTAGGATCTGCCGATGGAAAGTTTCCATCGAAGAGAGGCATAAGGAAACTGGTGATTTTGTACTAGTATTATTATAGTAGTTTGAGTCCGATTCTTGCGTGAGTCGTTTATTTTCCTTTAAAATAGGCGTGTTTGTTTATGAAAATAAATATTATTATTTTAGATCCGACTCCTGCGCGAGTCAGTTTCCTTAAAGTTAGGAATTTGTTTTAGGAAGGATACGAGTCGTGTCTTTGTACAACTCTCCATGCGGGAGTATAAATATGTGCCTGAGGGCTACGAAAAGAACAATCAATCCAATATCAAACAAACCAATTTTATTCTTATTCTACTTTTATCGCAATTTACCCTTTTTGCATTAGTTATAGCTTATCAACGAGTTCTTCAAGCTTCGACGGGCTGCATCACCTTGATCTCCGTCAAATCCTTGCAAGTTCCGCGTGGGAGTACCTCTAAGCCTTGGCATCCGGGCGCATCGCTGTTGCCTCGTTCAGCTCTGCTCTAGTTATCCTGATCAAGACTCAATCCCAACATCTGGGCGCATCGCCGTGGTCTGGATTGGATCTTGTTCTAATTATCGTCTTTGTCAATTAACTGGTCAAATCGACTGGCACGCCTCCGGATATCGAATTTCGGGTAAAAGCCCGAGGTGTTCGCAGATCCTGACGCTTTTTGTGTCAACACCTCTTTTGGCACGCTCGGTGGGACAAGATTATACAATTTTCACATCTATCATGACTAATCCAAGGAGTGTCATTGAAGTCTCCACAGCAGATCTGACAAATCATCAGAAGCAGGCTATGGAGGAGGCAATGGAGGAGTACAAGCGGTTGTATCTCAAATCCTTCAGCCTAAACAGAATCGGCGAAGCAGTCCAGAAGCAAGATCCGCCGTCGCCACGGCAGGTCACTTTCGACGCCAATCCTGGTAAAATACAAGAGATGGTTAATTCTGCATTCAATAATGTATTAATTAGCCAATCCAACGTGTTGTCCGATGCTGTATACGATGCCATGAAGCAAGCTTGCAAGGGAGGACAGGCGCCATATTATGTTGGTCCAGAGCATCGTCAACTCGAATCGGCATCTGTTGCGATTCTATCAGCGGTTCCAAAGGTGTCCACACCAATTATGAGCCGATCTGCCGATGAGATCGCGCCACCAAGATTGAATCCGGCAAGTATTACTCAGGTGAACACAAATCTGGCGGCTTCAACGATGTCTGGACCTGTGATCCAGAATCAGCCAACTTCTGTCAACTGGTGGGGGTACTGTGTGTCTCCAAGTCCATCTGCTGATTCCAGATTGGTCCAAGATAACCATGTAGGGTGGAAGATTCCTACAACATCGGCAACACCTGTACAGCTGATGGTTCCAATGATGCATTACGCTACATCTTCTCCAACGGTGCAGTTGCCGACGGGGAATCTTCAAATGGCAAAACCCAGAGTGCCTTATTCCCAACCGTCGGCAAATTACTTGCCGATACAACAAGGCCCAGCCGCTGCGAGTCAACCCATGGTGGCAATGAATTACCCGGCGCCACAAGAACAAGCATGAGTCGATTATCGGCTATCGGCAAATTCTTGGCCGATGCCACAAGGTAGGCCGATTGACAATCAGTCCGTACCGGCAACGACTACTCAAGTTGTTGTACCCGCGGGTCAAGGCGATTATCCGAGGGTACAAGAACGACGGATGTCAGCTGGCTATCAACCAATGGTAAATTCATGGCCGATGCAACAAAGCGTGTCAAATGTCAATCAGCCTGCATCGACGATGGTTGCTCAGCCTATGGTACCTGCAAATCAACGCTATCATCCGAAGGTACAAGGGTTGCAAGAATCAGCTGGTTATTAGCCATCGGCAAGTCAGATGCCGACGACACCTAATGCAGGTTGGATCGGTCAATTACCGATTCAGCTGCAATATGTGCAGCCTACGCACCAAGTGGCAAGAGCTCCGCAGTGTCATCTGGCGAGTCTTCAGAATGAAGTATCGGTATATCAACCGATAAGTACTACACCACAATACTCGCAAGTAAACGTGTACGATGAGACATCGGTACCGCAACCAATCAGTATGATGCCGCAACACAAGCCAACGACTGTGCAAAATTACTCATCGGCAACATAGCCGATGCATAGTGTTATCATGACTAGTACTGTGCACACACCAAACATCTCAAGTACTTTGACGTCAAGACCTGGAGAGATAAATCAACCTACTCAGCCAGTAGGCGTCCAGAATTGCTCATCGGTTAATCAGCCGATGCATAATATTCAACCGATTGGTGCTGCCGATGTGTCGATTGCTCCAACTTGTTCACCGCAAAGTTATGAAGTACATCAACCTGCTCGATCGGTCAACGAGTCTGTGCATCGGCAACATCAAGACACGAGGGTGTTTTCATCCAAGAAGATAGAAGATTCAGATTCGGACGAAGGGCCGAGTATCAGTGTTGCTGAGTTGGAAAAATTCACCTTTGATATCACAGAGGCCGATCAGGATGTTAAATCATTCGAGCCTAAGGAGACTTGGAGCGCGAGAGTGCTCTTCGTTGGACAAGGAGACTCCGAGTCAAATGAGGAGGTGAACGTCGGCACTGTTGAATGGGCGAAAGATGAGGAGTCGGTACCTGGTGCGCTCGGCCAGAAGAAGACTGGAAAGTTCACCTTCGATGTCGCGAAGGCCGACGGGATATTTGACCTATTGCTTCAGGATGGGCAAATTAAGCTAGCCCCTAATCAGGTAATTCCATCGGCCGAAGAACTCAAGAAGACCAGGTACTGCAAGTGGCACAATGCGACTTCTCATAGTACCAATGACTGCAAAGTGTTCAGGCGGCAGTTGCAGTCAGAAATTGACTCTGGACAAATCAAATTTGAAAATTCTAGAGTCCAGAAGCCGATGGAAATTGATCAACGCCCGCTTCCAAATAATATGGTGGAAGCCGGTGGAAAGACTAAGGTGCTGACATCGGACGCTGCTAGGAAAAGTGCATCGGTAGATCCTGATCATCAAGTGGCTGAACGCGATGTAGAAAAGTTTGCCGATGACAGGAAGGGCAGGAAGGTCGCCGATGAAGGTAACAGTACCAATAGGGCTCCTGGTGTTGTAATCACTCACAAACAGCCAAGGAAAGAGTATCGGCAATCGCAAAAGGAGCGACATCAGCAGGAAGAGAAGGAATAGGAACGGCTTCGGCAGAAGGATCACTGGAGGTGTCCCTTCTTCATTCACTGTTGGGAAGAAGGCATTAGGCTACCTACTGCCGATAACTGTCCTGAATGCAACGGGTACCACGCTGCCAATCGGTTAGGAAAGAAACCTTGTTTTGATGGTCGAGCATCTAGGTACGCCAAGCCGCTCAGAGAGAAGAAATCGGCACACAGCCGATTGGGGGGCAAGATCACTGCATGTCACAGGCTTGGCAGGCGGGTTGATCAAGAGGAGAGTGAGGAGATAACCATGGCGAGAGTGCCCGATGAGGAAGTATTCTCCAGAGATTCAAACATCGGAAGAAGTGCCGATGTGAGTAATGAAAGGCAACATCAGCCTGTCTGGAAAACCAAACTCCCTCAGTGGTGTCCTAAGGGTCTGACGAAGACTCAGAAGAGAAGAATCCAGCGTGAACGCCAAAATGACTTGTATAACAGTGAAATTCCTTCAAGGGAGAAATAGTGGAAGCAAAAGCGCAAGGACGGAGATCCACCGGCAGACGTCGGTAAACTCTGGCGATTCCAATTATTATGTTTGGGGGCACCGGCCGGTTGGCTGAACAGTTTGTGTATTAGAAACGGTACTGCCGGTGAATTTGTTAACTGCCAGAGGAAAATAATTAGAAGAATGATTCTGCTGTGCTTGCGATAAGTATGTGGTGTAAGCATTTTAGGGGAGGTTGCTCCTTGGACTCTTTGGTGATTCTATCAGCATTGTCTGAATTTCGTTTCGATTGAAGTATGAAGTTTTGTTGCCGATTATTGCTACCTCAATAGACGATCGGGCTGAATACCAGGCTACGCTAAAAAGTTGGGATTACTTGAAGAAGATTTTAGCCGATTCGATAAGTCATGGTGTCGGTAATGGTTACCGATAGCTAGGTGAAAGAATTTGCCGGTGGTACTCTGGTATGGAGGTTGATTTTACCGATCGGGACTAAGTTATAGGCTTGGAAGATGGTTTCCTAATCAAGGAGGTCCTTATCGGATAAGACAGTCTGCTCCCAGCAATGCGTACATTCTAGAAACTCTCGAAGGAGTTGACGTATGGCGTGCTCGTTTGAATGCCGATGAAAGGAAAGTTATAATGCATCAGTAAAAAGGTACTGACATTATATTACAGGAACCAAAATCGAGTATCAAAGTTACATTTGCCGATACAAGAAATGAATTACAATAAGGAGTGGATGGCTGATATCGCACGCATGCGAATTTGTTCTATCTCGTCCATCTCCTTGGCATCGGCATCGGCAGAGCCCTCGACTCGCTTGATCTTCTTCTTTAGCATAATAGCTTGTCGGGCGTTCTGGTCCCTTTCTTGCCGCAGAACCCTGATGGTGTCAGACAGTTGGGCTTTCTGCTGGTTGGCTGCAGTTAGAGCCTCCTCGAACCTTTGTAGCTCAGCCAGTAGCTCCTCCTTCTTCGCCGATAGCTGAATGATTTCTTGATCGAGGTTGGAGCTGGAGACTTCTGCTTGGCCGATGTTCTTGTGCTTTTCATCGGCAATATTTTTAAACTTGAGCTTCTCTTCCTCAGTTTGAGATTGGGCAGCCCTATCAGCAATGCGACGGGATAGCCTCTGGAATTGGATTTGCTTGCTGTCGAGGAAGGTGGCCTGGAAAAGAATTTCCTCCATATCGGCAGGAAGGTGGCCTTGGATATCTTTGAAAGCTATCCTTGCTGCGGTTGAGTCTTGGATGAGCTGAGACGTGTCTTGTAGCAGCAAGGAGAGAAATTCTTCTAGCTTGAGCTTGACCTCTGCCGATAGAGTTGGGACGGAGCTTTCTTCCTCCTCATCGTCATCGGGGATGTCGATTGCGAAAGAAAACAAGCTGTCGGCTCAAATGGGGCCTTCTTGGTGCTCCTCCTCATCCTAGGGGTTGATGCCAAAGGAGAACAGGCTGTCTGGGGAGTCTTGGGCCTGAAAGCAGAGAAGTTAGAAGGTGTCGATCATAAGGTTATATTATGAATTTTTAAGTAATTGACTTACCATCTTGAAGCGAATCTCTTGCCTGGGACTTGGCATGGTGGAAGGTCCAACCTCATCCTGGAGATCGGCGGCAGTTGCCGATGATTGAGCCTTTGCTGAGGAAGCACTTGGCGCTGTTGGTGCTGGTGGCGTTGTTGCTGGCGTCGCTTCCGATGTAGTGCCTGGTTCTTGTGGTGGCGACGCCGCTCTCTCATCGGGAACTTCGGCTGACGGTGCCGATGCCGATGTTGCCTCCGCTGCTACGGCGGGTGGAGTTGTCTCCTGATCGGGGGCATCATCTAGCGGGTGATCAGGGATAGAAGCCGTCGACGGTCCTGCCGATGGTGCATCGGTGGCTGGTGGTGCAACTGAAGCCGATGGTGAAGACGGGGAAGCCAGGCTCAAACGCCTTTTCTTCCTTGGCGCAGTAGCAGGGGATCCGACCCGTTTTGATGAGGACTGGGCGGCATCGGCAGCGGGACTTGGAGGTGCTTGTCTGCTTGGAGCCGCTGCCGATGACCTCATTGCCTGAAAACATAGTACAAGTTATACAAAGTAAATATTGCCGATGAGACAGTATGTAATCGGCGTGAGTGGAGATGAGTTTACTGCAAACACCCGCGTCAGGGCAGCAGCAGCGGCCGATGTAGCCTTGGCTTTTGCAGGTGTCGGTGTAGGTACCTGTTGAGGAGTGAAGACAGCTAACGTGGGGGCTTTGTTGCCGATGAGCGAGATGGGACTCATCATCTGAAGGTTGAAGGGCTTGCCACTCCTGCTCATCGGGGGAATCGGGTCGTCAACCTGTTGAGTATAACAGGGTCAGATGCCGATGGTAGGAGTAAAGTAATGAAGAATGCATCGGAATGACAAACTTACCACATCATCGGGAATGGCGTGATTGACGTCAATTATATTCCGATAGTAGTGCGACGACTTGGCGAACAATTGACACCTCCATTCTTGCCATCAAGACTTGTACTCATTCATGATGAAGGAGGTTGGAGACCAGGAAGATAGATCAATGTTTGACACATCGGCATTGGGAGGAAGGTTGACGACCTTATTCCAGTCTAGAGCGCTGGAGATTGTCTGCCTAGGCTTCACCACTTTGGAGTAGCAGAGCTTAATCGACAGTTGGCCAAATGCCAGTTGTCTCGCTGCTGTCGATGGGTAGTAGAATTCAAACGATGGAGGGGCATTCTTCCCAGATCCGAAGATGTTTACTGGGATAGTGCGGGGAACAATACTGGCCTTCATAATTATTTGATTCTCAAGCACATTCCCATCGGTAAGGTTAACCAGTAGTGGGAGTCGGTTATCTTCGTCGACGTATGGCCACCAGAGCCATTCTGTGGCAGGAATTCCATTATAAAACTTATGAAAGAATAGACCGAATTGCCCCGCATCGGCATCGGTCCCCGGCAGCACTATGATGGCCTCCCCAAAGTTGAGTGGAGAGCGAGTTGCCGATTCTTCATCCCTGTATTTGTGACTTTCCGATATGTCTCTAGGGAATTGCTGAGCAAATAAGTCAAACTCGAGGGTTTTGTACATGTGTGCATTTAACCACATGTTTACGAACCACCAGGGGCCTCCGAGGTTGCCGATGGGCTCACCTAACAACAGTTTCTTGAACACCTGATGAAGAAGGCGGTACACTGCTCCAAGAAGGTATCGGCCGAGAGGGAGTCTTGTCCCATCAGCTAAGAGTTCTGCTGCTGGGAGGTACATTGTAGTCGGTCCGACGGTTTTGCCGCAAAAAATGAATTTCTCCAGCCACATGTTCAAGAAGGTGGCGTGCTCCCTCTGGTTTACCGATCCGGTTTTCTGATAGTCCTAGATATAGCCGGTCCAGCCGCCGATATTCCGAGTGTTCACCTTGTACTCAGCTTTCCTGTTGAACAGGGTGAAGGTATCGGCAGAAGAAATGTCCAGGCCGGTCAACATGTGAACATCGGCAAGGGTGGGGGTGGCTGGTCCATGCCTAAATAGGAAGGCATTCATGCTATCAGACCAAAAGCATGAAGCTGCTATCAACATGTTCTCGTTCTTTTCCATATCGGCAATTGAAAGCCTGATGCACTGATCCAGACTGCGTTCTTGCCAATAAACTTGCTGTGATCTAACTACCCTAAGGTACCAGTTCTTCCATCCTTTGGTGGGCTTGGGCCATGACCGGAAGGCATCTTTCCATAATCCCAAACCAAAGCATTCAGATTTAAAGGGGATCCGGTTGGTTTCCGCGTTGATCAAATAGCTGGGATCGGGATTCCCCATTGGGCCTAAGCAGGTAAAGCTGGATTGTTCGAGAGGAATCACTACCTTGTTGTACAGTTCCTAGGGTTCGAAGAGGAAAATGGAAGAATCAGAAAAGGAATGGGGAAAGTTCTAGATTCGTGCAGAAAAAGAATAGCAGGAGGTCGGATGAGAAGGAAAGAAGATTTTACCTTGGGAATGTCGACTTGAATCGCCATTGGAGCAGAAGGAGTGCTTGCGGTTTGTCCTTGGATTGCGGAAAGAACTGTTGCTTGGGCTCGAACAGGTGCTCTTCGGAGGTGTTGCTGGAGGTTGAAGACGAAGGCAGGGAGTGTGAAAGTGAAAATGGACACGGGTAAAAAGCAGATTGGATCTTGGTAACTCTTATAAGCTTGCTCAGGGGTATTTTGGGGTTTCGGTTCACACTACGTAGGAATGTGGAGAGGCCCGTGATAGATACGCGCGATGATCGAGGGAATTTGCAACTGTTTGTGCTACAATCGAGGGATTTTATTATTAAATTGCGGTTCCGCGTGCGGAGATCGAGGAAACTGTGCATTTATCTCGAAGGTAACGGCTACAGCAACGGCTACAGTAGAGAGAATTTCGGCACGTAATACTATACGCTCCGAAACTGGGGGGCATGTGTTGACACCGTTTTTCAGCACGTGTCAAATGAGCTAAGGCTTGACTGTTCAGTGGTCGTTCTCCATCGGTATCGGGAAATCATGAGCCAATATTGCCGATGGGAGTATGCTGTGGGAAGATTAAGTGTGCTGCCGATGGAGGCTGGATGTCCTTGCCGACAAAGGTTAATTAGAGAAGTCGGATAGCTTAAACTATAAAGTTGCTGATGCCGATTGCCGATGAGGAGGTATTGCCGATTGCCGATAAGGAGATGTACCGATTGTCGATGAGGAGGTATTGCCGATTGCCGATAAGGAGATGTACTTCTCGGCTCCTTTAGTCGCTCATGTGGCCCAAGGACCAGACGTTAATACATGGGGTGCTACCTTTGAGCTGCAGCCAGCGTTGATCAACTAGTGCAAGCCAATCCTTTTTGCAGGAAGTCCCATGAGGATGCTAATGCACATCTCCAACACTTCTTGGAGGTAAGTGGCACCATTTCCATTAAGAATGTTGCATCAGATATCATTCGTCTCCTCCTTTTCCCGTTCTCATTACTCGAGAAGGCAAAGCAATGGTTCTATGCTCATTCTAAGGAAGTTGCCACTTGGTAGAAGTGTACCAATGCCTTCCTCAAGAAGTTCTTCCCGATGGGCAAAACCACCGCCCTTCGTGGAAGAATTTCTAGCTTTCAACAACAAGCGGACGAGACTATTCCCGAAGCATGGGAACGTCTCCAGGAGTACATTCGGGAATGCCCTCACCATGGAATTCAAGATTGGCTCCTTATTCAAGGCTTCTACTATGGGCTAACACAAATAGCCCATATTCACCTTGATGCAGCTGCAAGAGGAGCATTCACTTCACTCAATGTCACACAAGCAAAAGATCTCATTAAGAAGATAGTGACGAATCAAGGGTGGACAGATGAAAGGCTCCCCCCGGTCAAGAAAAAGAGTATTCATGAAGTAAGTGCACTCTCCACAAGGATGGATCTCTTGATGAAGAAATTCAAAGAACGAGCCAATTTCAAGAAGGATAGAGAAGCCATCCAATACTATGCCTCCACACGGGCTAACAAGGCAAAACAATGGTGTGAGGTATGGCGTGGAAATCATTCGGGAAACAATTGCTCCGAAACAAATGAAGGCATGAGCTTCGTCAACAACAATGAGAATCAACCTCAGCAATCTGGATCAAAGCCACGACCCTTCTATCAAGGTAATGAAGGTAAAAGCTTTAATAAATTTAATCAGTCTTCATTTAAAGATCTTGTCTTAAGTCAAGCTAGGATGAATGAAAGCATAAACAATAAACTAGTTGCTAATGATAAGACCCTTGAAACTTTAAACAATAAAATGAATGACTTTGCTTCTGTTGTAAAGAATCAAGTGAATTTCAATAACATGATAGAAAGAAAACTCTCTCAATTGATATCTTCTGCTTCATATCTTGGTAATTCTAAAAAAGTCTCTAGTATAAATGCGGTGACCACGAGAGAGGGTAAGACCACTCGTGATCCACCACATCCTAACACTTCAGGCAAAACAACAAGAAAAGAGAAAGAAGTTGAAGCAGAAGAACAACATGAAGAAGAAGAAGAAGAACTTGCACCACTTCAGGACTTTGTCAAGTTCCATGGGAGAACGGCTGCACATGAGTACTATGATACAAACGTACTACTACCATTCCCAAACAAGCCAAGAAGAAAATCCTCGAATGAATGCTTTGGGAAATTCGTTGAGATAATTCGCCAATTATATGTCCATATACCCCTACTTGATGCAATGCAGGTCCCGACCTATGCCAAGTATTTGCGGGATATCCTCAACAACAAGAGGCCGTTACCCACCCCCGAAGCCATCAAGCTAACGGAGGAGTGTAGCGCAGCTATACTCAACCAACTGCCATTAAAGAAGAAGGACCCAGGGTGTCCTACCATTGATTGCTCCATCGGGACTCAGCAGTTCGAGCATGCACTCTGTGACTTGGGAGCAAGCGTCAGCGTCATGCCAAAGGTAGTATTTGATAACTAACTCATACTACTTTGTCCCCTACACCAATGTGTTTGCAGCTAGCAGATCAATCAATTCGCTACCCCGCGGGGATCGCTGAAAATATTCCCGTCAAGATACGAGAATTTTTCATCCCCGTGGATTTTGTGATGTTGGATATGGAAGTAGACAAGAAGACTCCACTCATCCTAGGAAGACCGTTCCTCAGCACCGCCAATGCACATATCGATGTAGGAGTTGGAGAAATCCAATTCAACATCAATGGAACTAAGGAGATATTCCACTTCAAGCCAAAAATCGAGCAATGCTCCATAGTCAAGGTATTTGAGATTGACCCTTTCGTTAATTATACTTATCTGACAAAAGTGAAGCAACAACCTCGGGCGAAACCCAAACAGGTATGGCGAAAGAAAGTGATCAAGCCATGCAACGCTTCACCTCCAAAACCGCGCAAGCAAATTCAACAAGCAAGTGAGGAGGACGGTCCTACCCCAAATAATTGAAGCACGACTTCTCGGAAAGGTAAGTTTTCTCCTTCACTTCCTTTTAATTTCCAAAAATAATTTCATTGCATGATCATCTCTTTTAATTAGTCTCAAAGCATAATCATGTTTAGTCATAATAAGCTTTGAAAAATCAATTTAACCCATAAAACTTTGAATCCTGCTCATCCATGAAAGTTGCATTGCATTTTAATTAGTGTAAGTCGATTAGTGTCACAAAAACCAGACTTTTAGAGGGCATGGTGGGGTCGGCCGACCAGGCCTTGGGCCCCACTCCCCTCTATTTTTCTTGCCTCAAGATACCTCGCATGAATTTGTGCAAAGCCAGCAGTCAGGACCACAAATAGTGATCGGACGACCTGGCCATCACTCCTTCCTTTCTCTCTTTCTCTCGTATTCAGATTCCCTGCAAGAAAAAGCAAAAGAAACGCTGCCAAGAGCCTGTGGGGTAGAATGGTGAGCTTTCCATCACTTCCTTCCCTCCCACCATGCTTCCACTCACATACCATAAATGTCATCCTTGAATACTCCACGAGATACATCCTGGCAAGAGTATTTCACTAATCACTACAATCCGATCCACCACTCATTTCTTCCAATTTCTTCTATAAACAATCATATACCTTCTCATCATTCATCACGAGCAGTGTATCACTAATCACTAGGAGACATACTCTCCTATCATCTCCATACATTCTTGATCATGAAACACCAACAAATGACCATGTCGTTCATCCCTTTTCTCTAATCACTCAAAGCCAAGGGATGGAGCATCTTTTGCTAATTAGCCGGCAGGGCCAAATGGCTTCTATCATCTCCTTACCCCCCGTTATCACTCAAATGGGCGTGGTGCAATTTCCATCACCATAGCCACCAACTCACGGTCGGCCGGTGCAGTGGAGACCCCTCCAATCCCATCCATGTCAAGCATCTTCATGCACGCCACTACCATGCAAAGAGGAGCACTCAGAGGGCATATGGGCGGTCGGCTGACCGGGCCCTAGTGCCTCTAGCACTCCCCATCCTCTCTGCTATATGTACACAGGCAGAGCATCTCTTTCAAGCACACACTCTCGACCAGCAAACTCACAAGCTAAAAATCCTTTCCACCTCTCTCCAATAAGCTTCACCGCTAATCGAGAGACGGGTACAACTTTAGCTAGTTAGAATGAAGTCCCTTAAGAAAGCACTCAAGAAAGCACGTAGCTCAGCCAGTGGGAGTTCTTCCAAAATTTCCCAGGGAGGTAGTTCATCACAAGGTACAAATATTATGTCAATTGATTCAAGTCACGAGTCAGTGCACGGTTCGAGTGCCACCGAAATCATGGCCAGCAGTGCTAGCCATGGTGAGTACGAGCAAGAACATCATAGCACCGGTCATTACGAACCCACCGATATTTCGGGAGAACAATCATCATGGGTCACCAATCTTGAAACCGGCATCTAGCTCACACCTCATGAGATGGCCATATTAAACACTCTAAAGCTATGCGACTACAAGCACACCAAGGTAATCGATCCTATCCTCTTAGCTAAAATGGGGTTAGACACAGAGTTTAATGAAGTTTTTAGAGCTATAGGTTGGACCAGTGAATTTTGGGATATATCTAGAGACCCAGGAAGTAAACCTTTAACTCTAGAGTTCCTAAGCATGGTTAACACAAATGCACAAAGGCTTTCCTTCCGGATGCTTAATCATCCACTTACTTTAACCTGGAAAGAGTTTAGTCTTGTTCTTGGGTGTAAAGATAAGTGTGCTATTAGTCTTGAGCATGCTACTCAGGGGTACGATAGACGTGAATTTTGGAAACTAATCTCTAGGAAAGACAATGCTAGATACCCACGAACAAGTGATATCCATAATCCCACTTTACGTTTCATGCATCGTTGGATAGGAATAACCTTGTTTCCTAGAGACGATGTAAGAACTATAACAAATGTTGAGCTAAGAATACTTTTTTCCATGGTAAATAAGATTCTTGTTTCCCCTGTTAGAGCCATGGTTGATCACTGGTGCTCAACCATTAAAAGAAAATGACCCTTTGAACTCACATCTATGTTCACTAAAATCATGCGCAACATGGCTCAGCTTGATAATTATCAATTTTTCCTAGATACACCCAGAGTTATCTTAGATATGGGGTATTTTTTGCAAGGTCACATTCTGGCTCACGGGCCATATGATTATGTCATTTATATGAATGGTGAACCTATTGTCAGAATTCCGCTCCCTTGTGAAAGACTTAAACTGTATAGGTGTAGGCAACTAACCCATAATACAGACACCCAAGAAAGGCGTAGGAGTTTTGTAGGTCGACGGATGACACGCAACATGGCATACGCTGCACAAGAAGTCACATCTCTAGGTCTGGAGTTTGTAGATGAATCCACTAGCGCCACATAGTTCTCCAGCTCAAGCAGTGGATTTCAGAGATCAACATCACACACCCAAAGTGCACGGTTCTCTTTCGTTTGTTCGCAGGAAAGAGAGTACCGTGATTTCCGTCACGACGTAGATCTACTCACTAATCAAGTGAGTGAGCTACGGGTGGAGCATGGAACCCTCCATCAAAACGCGGTGCAAAATCAGCAACGGGTCCAAGCATTAAGAGACCACAACACCCAACAATGGGCTATGTTCTGTGCCCAACAAGGAATACATCCAGCACAATTCCATCCACCAGGACCCTGAAAAGGAATAAGCTTGGGGGAGATTCTCTCCCCCACTAAGGTAAGTTTTTATTTTCAGCATTTTAATTTGGTAATTTAATTTTCATAATTTTAATCTTAGCATTTTATTTCTGCATTCCATTGACGTATTTAAAAATTAATAATAATAATAATAATAAAATAAATTTATATTTATATTTATATATATAAAATATTTAATATCTTGGAAAATAATAAAAAGAACTCTCTCTGCTCTCACATTCTCCATGAAAATTAATATCTCATATGGAAATGATGAATAGTTGCTCTGCTAAATGTTTCCCTAGTACTTAGTTTACAACTTGATATTTCTCTAAGTATGGTTTACTTGGCTTAAAAGAAACCATCATGAACCTTAAAGGTTGCAAATGCTGTAACTAAGTCTAAGTTCTTGTGAGACATGATATGACAGATAGGAGCTGCTATAATATTGTTCTAAGCAAAAATGACTATCAGAGTTTTATTTATTAAAAAGATAAAAACACTTTTTGTTCCTCAATGGTGAAAATTCCTACCAAAGCCATATATGCTCTTACATGATTAAAGCTTTCTACATAAGCTGCTTGCTTAGTGTTGAGTTTGGTTAAGCTCTGTGCCTTGTTGAGAGATTTATCATGCTCCCAAGATCAAGATCACATGCACGCCACATATACATGCTTCTTCTACACTGGAAGTATGCAAAAACATGCCTTACATTTCCACATAGTTCATACTCCATGCTTTATTAGAATAATCTCTCTCTCTAGTATAGTGCTAGTAAATGAGACATAGGCTATGCAAAATATTTAGGGGCATAAAAAGTCCCAAGATTTAGAAAATGATGAGCACATCAAAGATCATCCAAAAAAAGAGCAATCCAAAGCTCATAGAAAAATAAAATAAAATGATAGCTATGTCTCAAAATAATAAGTTAGGAAAGAGAGATCATTTAAAGGAGTATTGATCATTTACCATGTTTCCACACACTTGCACATCTTGATCTAAGAGTATGGAATCTCTCTCCTTGGATCCGGAATTTGACTTTACAATATATGCAAGGTAAGTATGCTACATCTTTGATCCCCTCCTATAGCTCCACATAAGCTTTAGAGAGAGGATAAAAGAAGGCAAACTCTGATATATGCCTTGGTAAGGAATCATACACCCTATGAGCGACTCGAGAGTACCATTTGAGGAACACTAAGTTTTCTTTTACAAAAAATTGCAAAACCTTTGATATGAAACTTGTGAAAGAATGAGAAAACTAGTGCTCAAGTCAAGTTGTTCTATCTCTCAAATTCCCAAGACAAAGGATAAAGCTATAAGCCCCATGGAGGACTAAGGTAATATGGATGAGTCTTTATTGCTAATTTTTCCATTCAAATGAGAAGTATGATTGTTGTAGACTTAGTACTCTTGAAATATGAAGCGTTGTAGCAACTCCTGATCCACCGAGGCTAAGATGATTGTTTGCTCAGGATGAGCAACGGTTAAGCTTGGGGGATCTTGTTGGCACCAAGAATGATATACTTTTATACAACTAAAATACTGCCATCAACCTCAGGATCAAGGATAAAACAAACATATCATGTGCATATTTTATAAAATAACAAGTTCCACATGTCCATGAGTATTTTGTTGCAGGATTTAAGAAATGGAGCAAAGGAGACCCAGTGGGACCCACATAGGGGGTCGGGGTGACCACCCTGTGGGCCCACCAGGTCTCCTCCTCGGCCATGATCCAGGAGAAGCACCTCAGAGTGATTTCCATCCTTGGATCACTCGGTGCTTTCTCCCGACGGCTCACATGCAAAGTACATGGATCCATGAGCCCACACCAAAGAGATCAACACGACAATCACCCCAGAATGAACAACCACCACACATGACAAGTGGGACCGACACCTAGAAGGACGAAGTGGGCCAAAGACCCCAAGGGGGGGTTGGTCGACTGCCCTCTAGGCCCACGTGGCCCCCACTTGGTCCCTGACCAGTGGGGCCCCATCCAGAGGACTAAGGGATGGCGTTTGGCCCCTGCCAACTGCCATACTAACCACCACATGCTAGAAATCAATACCATTCATCCAAGGCGGTTCTAAGTCGGTTGGATCCAAGGGTGGAGGATTGAAGCCCCCTGGATCGATGATGTGGTGCTGGAGTAGTCCCTACTCCACGCCGACTATAAATAGAGGCCCATACCTCCCTCTCTAATCATGATGTAGTGCATTTTCATACTTGCATTAGTCAAGGGGGAGAAATTGGAATTTGTGGCCTTTTTGAGCTTTGGATCACTTTGGTCCTTCTATTGGTATCTCTTTTGCGTCCTTGGCTCGTTTCACCCTTCTTGGTATCTTGAGTGTGCTTTTGCCCAGGGGGAGCTTTTGCTAGATGTGTTGAGGCTTTGCCTCTTCTAGAGGGTCTAGCTTGCCTTGTTGGCTCCGACAGGTTTCGATTGGCTTTTTTGAGCCTTATTTGCTTTAATTGGTATCTTTGAGCTTCTCTTGGTGCTTCAATTGGTATTTTGAGCTTTGAGAGATTTGATTGGTATCATTGGCTTGCTAGCGGTGTTGAGCCCGTTTTCTGCCTCTTCTTGAGGGCTAGCTTTGATTTGCTTGGTTGCGTCGAGTCGTTGCCCATGTCTTTGGGAACCAAGTTTTGGACTCGTTTTGCTTCTCTCAAGTGACCCCGTTTTTGGCTTTCTTAGCCTTTTGGTCATTTGGAGAGCTTTACCTTGTCACTCAAATCTGAAATGCACTTGTGTTGACAATGCACTCATCAAGGGGGAGATTGCGAACACATGGTGGATAAGTACCCATGTAGTCCATTTTTGTGATGAGTGATTGCCCAACACTTGAGCGTTTCAGTTTCAGTGGCTTACTTCTAATCCTTGCGAAAGCAAATGTGTGCCTGTCTATCGGCTTGTGGTGTGTAGGTACTATGCCTAGTGACAGTGGTCAATGGCGTGGAGAAGGTCGAGTAGAGGCTTGCCGTGCCGATGGACTGAGAGCGGTGAAGGGCGGAAGCGGGGCTCGGACTGAGGGACCATGGGCGTCGGCGGACTAGCTGGGGTGGCTAGTACTTGGCACTGGCGAGTGCGAGAAGACATGGAGGTAGACCGAGTCGACCGAGTCAAGACGGTGGACGCGCGGGTCGAGCGGAGGCTCAGGGGACTCGGAGTCCGACCGGGTGAGGATGACGTGGCTCGTGTCGAGCAGTTTGGTGGTTTGGGCCTCAAAACCATCCGAGGACGGTTTCCGAGTTTGGGCCTCAAAACTCGGGGTTCGTTAGTTGAGCCGAAAGCTACCGGTGGCGGGTTTACTAGGTTTGGGCCTCAAAACCTAGGCAGAGCTTCCGAGGAAGCGGGGATGGCACGTGGCGGAATCCTGGAGGTTGCGTCAAGGCAACGGCAACTCCCGGCAGGAAGCGGGGCCGTCCATTCAAACGAGTGGCTGCGAGATATCGACTTGGATTACAATGTCTTAGGGCTAGGTAATTCGGTCATGTATCTAAGGGGGTCTTTGGGAAATAGCCAAAGCCCGATAAGTAGGGGGTGAAGGGGTATCCCTCATCCCACCTCTTGAACCCTAGTCATTTGCACCACCTCTCTCTCTCTCTAGTTTATCTCTCTAGTTCATGAGGTCCCTAGTGTAAGGATTTGCACTTTGATTTTAAGTGCGAATCGGAGGCCTTACCCTCCGTAAGCCATGGTGGCTTTGATTTCGTGATTGTGTCTCTTTTACTTGTGTTCTTCGCTAATCGCGTTTTTGCTCCTCTCTAATCCTCTTTGTTCATGTGATTATTTCTCTTGATTGAGAGCGAGTTTTGCGATTCCGTTTGAACCAAGTTGTGCGGGATCACGAATAGAAGAGTTGCACCGAAGGGCTTTGTCCCAAACATCTTGAGCACACAGATCGGGAAATTTCTATTTCGTGTTCTTCTTTTTTGAGCTTTTTCCCGAAATCCTTTTGTTCCTGTTAATTCACACCAAATTGAGCGATGATTTCTTCGGGATAGCTCCTCCATAGCTCTAGGATCATGCCTACAAAGTTTGGTTGCTATTGGTGAACATTTGTTAGTGATTTGGGAAGATTTGGGGGAGAGGCGATTCAAAATCGCCCCAAAATCGGGTTTGTCCATCCATTCCCGGACTGTCCGCAACCCGTTTGCAGACTGTTCGCGGATCGGGGCCGAGACAGACCTCCTCGGGTTGTTTTTCCAGGACAACGGCGGACTGTCCGGGCCTCATTCCCGGACTGTCCGGCGTGGAAACCCGCCGAGAAACACTGTTTCTGGACTTCCTGTTTGAGCATTTTCGGGTGTAACGGCGGACTGCCGGGGTTCTTTTGGAGACTGTCCGCAGGTTAATTTTCAGCAATGGCGGAAAGTCTGCGAAAGCTGCAGAACTGTTTTGATCATATCTCTCTCGTCTGGACTCCGAATCAAGTTCCGTTTGTTGCCTTGGATTCGTATTCACGTAGGGAACCTGATAAGGCACTTTTGAGACCAGTTCTCAAAAGTGGTTTTTGGGTGTGCTCTTGCCTCTTCTCTCTAGAGGTTGAGAGCACCTCTTTCGGGTCGCATTTCGAGTTCGTGGTTTCGATGTTTCACCGACCTTCTCCGATCGCTCCGCTGCACCTCTAGGGGTATTCCTAAGGTGTCCACCTACTTGTTAGATTGTGTGCGCATCGGTTCATCCGAGCTCAAGTTTTGGACGTGATTTTGGGACAAGGGTCAAGCAATAGAAGTTTCCGAAAGGAATTTTTATTTGGATCCCATTCACCCCCCCTCTGGTCGCCATTCTCGGTCCTTAATCTATACAATCCACTCTTGTTCTCAAGTGGAGATTAGTCTAGTGGTGTTTTCTAGTGTGGGAGTTAGAGTTGAGTTGAGCTTTGCTCGGGCTTTCCGGAGTTGTCTTCCTGGAGGATCTAGTATAAGCTCTTGTATCTTTCACCTTTTGTAAGACTTTACTTACTTAATGAAATATTCCTTCTTTACTTTACTTAGTCTTTACTTTGTGCAATATTATACTTGCTATATTATTGTTGTGGTTTATCTTGTCATTTAGTTGTTATAAACTAGATTGAGATCCTTGTGGCCATTCCTGTGTGCGATCATCGCCTGTTATAGGGTGCTCTAGTTGTCGTATACACGATTAGAGTAGTAAGAGTAGGTGTAAGCGTGGTTCTTATACTTAATCTAACCTTTGGTTATCGCTTGCTGCACAGATTGTTTGTGGTAGCTAGCAAGAGGTGACAGCCTTGTCTAGTCGTTGTATTCCACCATGTGTTCTTAGGCAAGTTCTTAAAAGATAAGGCCCCAGTAAAAGGAGAGCGCGGTCCGGTAGGAGTTTTGTCCTCCTACTGATCTATCCTCTCGCCTAGCATACTTGTTTTGAGGAATCAATCGATGTTTGTCTCAGTTGAGTGCCATAGTTAAATCCACAAAGGTAGAATTGGAATGACAGGAGTCCTTTTACTCTCTCGTTGTCCTCCCACATAGTTATACTCACTAGTCATCTCTTACTTATATTTACCGGTTTGTTACATGATTGCCTTCCTATCATTATATCGATTACTCCCTTACACTAGTTGGTACTAAATTGAGGTGATCTCTAGGATCTCTCTTTTATTATTATTTCTATCTCCGCTTTCCCTTGGGAGAATATAAATTACGATACCCCGGAATACTCCTGGGTGAAGTGCTACAACGGTATAATCTTTGCGCTTGCGGATTTATCCAATAGTCATAAGAAATACCAACAGTGGCCACGTGCTGCGTCACCCAGTCTTAGTTTGTCGGTGCGCCGGGGAGCCCCAGGGCTGAGTGGCAAGATGGTATTGTTCCGGATCGGGAGATAGCCCATTGTCGGCCTAGGTGTTGTACAACGTCGATGACAGAGATCTTGTGGGTATAGGTGTACACGCTCTACAGAGTTGATCGATCTATACGTATATCCGTGTCCCCGGATATGGACATTCCCTTGACTTACGTTTCTCTTGAATAAGTGAGATGAGTCCTTTCTTCTCTCCCCCCCTAGGTTTTGCAGGATCCGGCTCCTAGCCGCTGAGACAATGATGAGAGGGAGTTGTCCTTGTCGCTTAGAGAGTGAGAGTGTGGTGAGATGTGTGTGGATGGGATGGATGGATGGAAATGGGTTAAAACTTGATGAACTATTACTATTAACTACTGAAATATTGATTATTATATGCATAGGCAAACTGATGAGGACATCCTCCATTATTACCCGTTGGCAAAGACGCAACAAATAATGGGCCAAGTGGCCCAGTTGTAGTCGGGCGGCGAACGTGTGAGCCTCTGAATAATCCCACCTTGCTTAGCTAGGGAGGAGGAAGCCACCTTAAAAGGGAGAGCCACCCTTCCCCTATCAGACTAGTCTTTTAGGGAGATTGGGCCTTTCTCCGAGTGGGTGTGTCTAAGAACTGTTGGGGTCCGGGCAACCTCAATTTATCGGGCCTCGGCCAACCCTACCTGGGTCGGATGCATCACAAACTAGAACCATAAATAGGTCTTTTGCTATACCCTTGGATTCCAGTGACCACAAAGCAAACACAAAAGCATAGGGTGGGAGCCAGTGGCCAGTACAAATCATACTGAAAGTTATTTAGCAGGTTTGGATGCCATCTTCGACGACAATAGCAAGGATCCTGAGGTTTAGGTGGTTACCTGTGAAGGAGGAGCCTTCACCCGCTGGTGCGTTGCGTCTACTCTAATATCATTTCGCGTGCGTCTTCTGCTAGTTTTGTGTTGTAGTAGGGTGTGAATCTCTAAGTTGTAATACTTGTAAACTTATAATTTACGATGTATGACGGTGTTATCAACTGTTTAATAATAATGTGATAGCTTGGTATTCCTGGGACTATCACATTATGTTGTAATATGTGGATTTCCCTTCGAGGAAATTGTGGATCATTACAGTTGGTAACCGCCACTCGCCACAAAGAAAGTCGGAGAGAATGAGGGTGCGGGGGGTGCTAGCAGCGGGGATGGGTGGATGCGAGGGGAAAAACTACAATGTATATTTCGGTACTTGTGCATTGCAGTGTACAGTTCCAGATTTTAATTACTTTACAATAAATACTTAAATTATCTTTAGCTTATAAATAAATATTCCCCAACAAAGCGTGATAGTGTCCCCCATGGGAGAGTTATGCTACATCGCCCCCTCGTTCCGGCCATCCGATTGTGCCCGTAGGCAGCTAGGATCGTCACCGAGGCTTGCGCTCGTAGACAGCTAGGATCGTCACCGAGGCCACCGACGTTTTTTATAGAAGCCCTTTAGTTTAACAAAAATCAACCTGTGGTATAGCCAGTTCTTCAAGAAGAGTAAATGTGTTATCATTTCTTCGGTTTAGGCCCCTATATTCTAAAAATACTTCGCATGAAGAAGACGAAATCCTGAATTCATGGCTTTTTTACGGTTACCCACCCATCTGCCACTTTTGCGCACAACACACCTGTCCTCTGACCGGGTTACGTCTCCCCTTTCTCTCCATATCCACTCTTCGTCTCTCCTCTTACCCTCTCTCTCCCTCTCTCCTCGTCCCGGCCGCCATAGCTCTGCCTAGCACGATGACGCAGCGGTGCCCCCAAGCACGGCGTGTCTGACACCGCCGGTGCTAATGTCACACCTACGCTCTCGCGCGTGGCCTCCTACAGGAAATCCTCTTCCATAAAAAATGCCTCTAGATATCTCCTCCTCACTTGCCTCTTCTCCTCCCCTCCTCTCTCCTCTCGACCTCTCTCTCTCTTTCGTCCCTGAAGTGGCGACGAACACGAGGTGACGGTGCGGCCAGGCCCCAACGGCCTCCCTCCCTTCCCGTCGCCCCCAGCACAGGTGGGGCCCACGGCACAACGTCCCTTCCCCACCACCCTCGGTACGTCCGGGTCCCTACGGCTCACCGTAGCGCGCTTAGCGCGGGCGGCCACCGCCGGCCGGCGCAGCCCTTCCCTAGCGCCCCTGGTGCATGCAAGCCTCTAGGGCACGCTGTAGCGTGCTTGGCGTGGTCCATCGCAGCTACGCTATCCCCCATCACGTGTAGTGCTCTCTCTCTCCCTCCTGTACATCCAACAAAAATGAGCGTGGACCTCCCGATGATGGGCTCAGTCGCGGCCATGCTGTAGGTGACCACGATGGCCCCAGCACGAGCAGACCTCCACCGCAGACGTCCCTAGTTGTCTACTGTAGGGTTAGGTTTCCTCTGTTTCCCATCATTTCCACAGCGCCCTTGCCAGGCGTCCACTGACGTGAGTGTCAAGCCGGTGGCTACCGCGCCTCGCATCCATGCCCAAGCTGTTGTTGTTGTCGCATGAATGCACGGTTCTGGAGGCCCTTGTAGTCTCAACATCCTCAGGACATCCTCGTCGGTGCCACCACTGTTGTGGTGTGCCCACGCCCTAGGTATGGTCGTGAAAGGATCAAGATGCCCAAGAGGGGCGGTGAATTGGGCTCTTTTAAATTTCTAAGCAAGAATTAAACCTAACAAGAGCCAATTAACCCCCTAGTGCTTTCCCAAGTGTGACCTAGCTACACAAGCAAGACATGACAATGAAAGCGGTAAAGCCCTATGCAATTCTACTCAAGTAACACAAAAGTAATGCGGAAAGTAATGGTTGAATGTAATTGCAATAAGTAAGGAGATGGAGGAAGGAGAAATTGGACGGCGACGTTTTGTCGACACTCCCCCCTAGTCCTCGTTGGAGCACCCGCGCAAGGGTATCGCTCCCCCTTAGTCCGCGCAAGGACTAAGTGCTCTCTATGGGCTGATTCTTCGGCACTCCGGCTTGGTGAATCGCCCACAACGGATCACAATCAAGCTTGGGTCATCCACAATGAACTCCACCAGATGATCACCAAGCAAACCTCCGCGAAGCCGTCTAGGTGATGTCGATCACCAAGCATAACAAGCACTAATTCTCACTTGACCAAGGCTAGTCTAGTGATTGAATGGATGCACACTTGCTATCTCTAAGAAAACTAGTGAGGATCAAACCATGGAATTGCAATTCACTCTCTCACTAGGGCTCTTGCACTCCTTGCAAGCTCACAAGGGTTGTCCAACAAATGAAATGGGCAAGAGTAGTGCCAAGGGACTGATGGGGAAGTATAAATACCCCCAAGCCAACCCATAGTCGCTAGGCTCAAATTGCACATGTTTGCGTCACTCCGGATGCTAGAAAAGGGTGGGGTCCGGACCAATAATACGCATGCGTCCGGACCCCCTCGGTTCACTTAACTCATCGCATGAACACATGTCGTCCGAACGCTAAACAGAGTCTAGATCAAATAACGCTCTCTGGAACTCTCTGCATGAGGTCTGGACGCCACCTGCGGTCCGGACTCCTCACTCCAGACAGCATCCGAATCGAAACCAGCTCTCAGGTGCTCTCTGCATAGGGTCCGGACGCTATGGCGTGTACGGACCCTCTACTGTTCACACCGTCCGGACGCTTTGTCAACACAGAGCAAACCCTAGGGGTCCGGACACACAGCCAATGGTACGGACCTAGGGTAACATTAGGGTCCGGAGCTCCAAATCAAGCCAGATCAGCACACTTCCTAAAAATAAGTTTCTCTACATGATCAAGGGACTATTTCTAAGCTCCTGAAAGCCCATGTTTGGTTTTGGTTAATTGATCAAACCTATGTACTAACCTATTGCTAAGTAAATAATCAAGATAGGGTAATCTGCCTTGACACATGGAGCCTAAAGGATGATCATGATGAATCAAGTACTCCATGGACAAAGAAAGATGGATTGGAAATAGCTCAAGGCAAAGGTATATATATATAGGGCTATTTTTGGTTTAGTGATCAAGACACTATAGAGAGTGTGATCACATTTAGGATAGATAGTCGTACTATCAAGAAGGGAAAACTCGTGTCGATTGCGGTTATCATTTGCCACTAGGTCATTTGCATTGCATATCTAAAATGAACCTAAGTGACACAAAGAACTAAATGAAATCCAAGAAAATATATTGTAAAGGCTAACACAGGGGAACAAGTGTTGGATCACAAGGTGTTAGCCCATGGAAGCTTGGAGAAGAAGAGGCAGCTCGGTCTTGCACTTAGAAGGGCTCCGGACGTAGGTCCGGACGCTGGCAAGATGTCGTCCAGACCATTGCCTGGCGTCTGGTGGCATACCCTAGCTCTCAGCCACTCTGGACAAGACATCTGGACCCATATGTATGTCCGGACGGTGGGCTCCGGACAACCGTATGGACGCTAGGAGCTTACTGGACTCCTCTGTTGGATCAACCGGACGGTGAGTGGTGTCCGGACACGGCACTCTGGACCACCGTCTGAAGAGGTGGAGCTCTCTGGACCAGCTCTATGTTGAGTCTGGACGCAGAAGACAGGGAGTCCGGATGCTACTATTGCGAGCGTCCGGAGGCAACACGTCAGCACCAGGAAGGGCGCCAACGGTAAGATTCAAAATGGAGAAGGGTCCGAACGCACAGCCGATGGTCCGGACCCCCCCCCCCATGAAGTAACGTCCGGACTGGTGCAGAAAGTTGTGTTCAAGGGGAAAAACGGCTAGCTCGGTGGTGAGGGCTATATAAGTGGATTGGCCGGCTCCTAGGGCTCTCCCTTGCACCTCCCATTCATTTGATACACTTGTGCTTGCTTGAGAAGTCCCCCAACTCATCTCTCTTTGCTAGACTTGCATACTTGTGAGAGTTTGAGGGATCCAAGTGCTTTGATCATTGCATTGCATCTTAGTGGCACTTGGTCATCGTCATCGCCGCGAAGTTTCTTTTTATTCTTGGTGTTTGCCAACACCTAGACGACTTGGGCGATTGAGGAAGCTTCAGCGCATTTGGTGATTGTTTGCGGCCGGCTTCGACGACTTTGTGAGAGGGCCGGTACCCACCTCGGCGGAGAGCCAAAGGGTAACTCTAGTGGATTACTTGTTTCATTGAGTTACTCTCATTTGGGTGGATTCTTGTGGCGCCTGAGTTAGTGGGCTAGGCTTGTGAAATGCCTATTATCCACCAAATCACCATTTGAGTAGTCGACACAACGAGGACTAGCTTGGTGGCAACCAAGTGAACCTCGGGAGAAAAATCGTCTGTCAACTTGTCTCGTGGCTACTCTTTGGTATTCATTGTGATTGGTTCTCTACATTGACATCCATTCATCACAAGGCATCGGTATATCAATCACCTCCTCTCTTGTTTTTACCTTCTTCATATCTCGTCTAGTTAGCTTGCTAGTTAGCTTAGTTTCCTAGTTGTTCTTGCTAGCTCAAGTTAAGTGTCTTAGGTTCTTGCTATTGATTGTTAGACACTTAACTAACTAGAATTGCATTGGTTAGGTGGCTTTGCACCCCAAATAGAGATAGATTAAAAAGCTTCTCTTAAGTGTTATCTAACCTTTTGCTCTAGTGATTTGTAGATTTTTATTAGGCTATTCACCCCCCCCCCCTCTAGCCATCTAGGACCTTTCAGCTGCCTAGTGCTAGTTTTTCACAACTGTGCACCACACCTAATCACTTAGCCTCTCCTAGGTCAAGCTACTAGACAGTACCCCCCTTAATAGTACGGCCAAAGGAAAAATAAAGATGCTAAACTAGTCTAAGTGTCTCTCAACTCCAATTGACACTTAGACCTAGTCTAAACTTCAACCTTGTCGCCAATCCTTTGAAAACCAAAACGATTCCATTAAGCGGAACGAATAGCATGATAGCCCAATCAACCATCCATTACCATGACCTAACTTTCTTATTGCCTCTACAAAACACACGTTAGTCATAGTAATCTTGCATTGTCGTTAATCACCGAAAACTAGGGGGCTAGATGCTTTCAGGAGGCCCTGGTGCAGCATTCCCTAAAGCTTCCTTGTTGGTCTGTGTTCTTTTTACGTTCACATGTTGTTCTATGTTTCAGTGTACATAATAAAAGCCAATCCCTATCCAGATATGTACTTCGTTTTCCTACTGAACCCTGTATGTGATTCCTAGCCTTGTTTACCATTATACATTTTACATATAGAAATGCCATTGTTGAAGAGGTGAACGTTGTATACATGATATGCAAGCGCTCAAATTTTTTGGATCATTTTTTTTGCAGGGTGCTTAGGAAATGGTAAAAACTGAATCCTTGTTGCATGTTAGTGCTCCATGGTTCCTTTTTCCATTCTTTTTTTGTCCAACCCATATATAGTACTACTTAGTAATAGCATGTATCAAGTTTGAAAGGTCCGATTGATGGCTAGAGGGGGAGTGAATAGCCTAAATAAAATCTACAAGCTAAACTCAATAATAAATTAGAGAATAACTAAGCGAAGTGAATATTGCTCTAGCCTACTTGGGTATGCAAGCCACCTATACAATACAAAGCTAACCTAATGATGGTCTAAGACACACAATGTCTATCACTAAGCAATATATCAAGCAAGTAAAGCTACACAAGATGACTAACTAATCAACTAGCAAGAATAAGAGATGTAATGCTAGAGAGGGATTGAGAGGGTTATACCAACGAGAAGTGACGTGATCCAATAGAGATAATCCAAAGAATACCCAATCACAATCACAAGTACAATACAAAAAAAATCCTCGTTAAAGAGAGAGTTGACACAATATTTTTTACCGGGTTCACTGGCTTGCCGGCAAGCTACTCCTCGTTGTAGCGATACACCCACTTGGAGGTTCATGTGCTAATAGGTAACACACGCCTAACCCGCTAGGGTACCGCAAGACCAACACAAGATGGGGATCCACAAGCTACGAGCAATCCACTAGAGTAGCCTTTCGTGATCTCCCACGAGGTAGGCTAAAAACCTCTCACAATCGATCCGGTGGCGGCCAAGAACAAACGCTAATACTTCTCGACGCACCTTCGTTGCTCCAAACCGTCTAGGTGACAGCAATCACCAAGAGTAACAAGAAATCCGTAGCGAAAATGATTCCCAAGTGCCACGAGATGCAAACTTTCAAGAAAATGCACTTAGATCACACAATCTCACTTTGATCTTTACTAATCAAGCATGGAGATGAGTAGAGGGAGTGTGCTTAGCTCTAGAAGATGTCAAGTGAATGAAATGTGCAAAAGAGACACCCTAAGTTGGCCAACACATATATATAGCACCCCTCAAACAAAAAGAGCCATTACCCCCTTTCTCGAGGGTGCCGGACACACCTTCATGTTGCACCGAACGTGTATGGTTCCTGCATCCATTGCACCATAAGGTGTCACATGTACTAGCCATTTGAAACGGCTAGTTCCTGCTCACACTATTCATCGTTATCACACACTTTTCATACCCACCGGACGCGTCTGGTCCTTACACCGGACTCGCATAGCTCCAGCATCCGGTGGTTACACAAAGAGATCCAAAGAGTAAATATTCACACTAGATGCGTGTGATGACAAATCACTGAACTCACTATGGGGATATTGTAGGGTTATGAGGTTGCTACGCTAGCCAGAAAACAAAATTTTTCTACCCCATAAACCAGGAACTAGTGCTAGTTATAGATCACGGGGTTACCACTAGACGCGCAGGTGCAGCGGAAGCAACTTGATGTAGTCGTGCACGTCGCAGCAGTGTCGTGCAGTTGTGAGGTCGTCCGTCTCAACGTCTCCTTCTCGCGGGTCGTCCTTGTGCTCCAGATGCAACACCTCCGAGGAATCCCACACGTGCAGGGAAGAAGCGTCACGCCTCTGGACTGCTAGGTCCGCGAGGAGTACTAGGCGTGAGCGTGGGGAGGGCGACGGCGGCTGCCAAAGAACGTGAGTATCTCATCCCGCGCCCACCCCTTTCTTATATAGGCGTCCTAATGAGCTCCCACATTGGAGGCCCATTAGCAACCCTAAACCTAGTCTAATTCGGGTCCAACCCGAATTAGGCTTCCAGCCCCTTAAGCGTGCGACCCTATGGGCTCACGCACACATAGACATGGCCCAAGTACTCTTACTCGACCAATAGTTGATAGCGGCCTCTAGCAAGGCGTGTCAACTCCTATGCATATGCTATGATCATATCAGACGAACCACCACAATTCAATATACATGTCATTCTTTTTCCTCATGATATTTGGTTCAACTCGTGGGTTAACACTTAACCCAAGCACGGCCATGCATTTCATGATCTAATCATTTGAATGATCCAGTGATATCTCTCTCATATGGAGAGTAGCAAATTCCATCTTGATTGACTATGTCTCACAGCATGTTTCCTGACAAACCCGAAAGCTACCTTTATAACTACCCAGTCATGGAGTAGCGTTTGGTAGTCCTAGGGTAGGTCATTTCACATCTTGAGTACATACGACAATCTCAGGTCTAAGGACATAACGTACACGATATGTATAGAGACAATCTCATGTCGGGTCTGTCCAGCACCATGTCCTACATGTGCCCACATTATTAGTTTGACATCTCATGTCCATGACTTGTGAAACATAGTCATCAACTAATAATGTGCTGATCTAATATTCATGTGCATTCTTGCACGAACTCCGATCAGGGACAACTTTTATAATAACCATACAAGTAAAAGAGTTTCACAAGCAATTCACATAATTGCTAATCGATACAAGTTGTCTTTAATGGATATTCATAACATGTCATGGATACAAGGAATACATCATCTCTATGATTACCTCTAGGGCATATTCCCAACAGATATTACCTCTGTATACCCCCATGGACCTACATGGGCCTCTCGATCAAGAATTGCCCAGCTCGCAAGGCCCTGCGGCACGCGACCAGGCCCATCGTGCTCGCCAGGGATTCTACAGAGCCTTGCTCGCCAAGGCAGATCCTAGGAGTTGTACTTAGATCCCTTTCCTTAAGGGACCGATCGTAATCTGTTAGGATATGGAAATTGTAACCCTGCTCCCCGACTATATAAGGCGAGCAGGGCCCCCCTTGAAAGACATCTTGTACTATGTATTGCATATCAATCTAGCCACCAGGACACAGGACGTAGGGTATTACAGTGATTTGTCGGCCTGGACCTGTATAAACCGTTGTATCTATGCTCTATGTTACGCTTGACCACTGTCGCTGCACCTCTGTCGTCTAATCTACTACCTTGGGGTAGCCCCTAGGTAGACTACCGACCATATTTCATCGACAATTGGCGCGTCAGGTAGGGGGTGTTGGTATTTCTTATGACTATTGGATAAATCCACATGCACACAGATTATACCGTTGCAGCACTTCACCTAGGAGTATTCCAAGGTATCGTAATTTATATTATCCCAAAGGAAAGCCTTGCTAGAAATGATAATTGGATAGAGATCCTAGAGAGCACCTCAACTTAGTACCAACTAGTATAGAGGGGTAAACGATATATGTGATAGGAAGGGGTTGATGAATGAAGAAGCTACGGTAAAGGATACTTAGAACGGACTAGAAAGACTAGCTAGGTGGGAGGACAACGAGAAGAGAACAGAGACTCCTATGTACTTCACTCTACTTCAATATACTTAGCCAATTAACTAGTCTAAACACTATAGTTTGTCTCCTCAATACAAGTATGATAGGCGAGGGGATAGATCAGTAGGAGGACACAACTCCTACCGGACCACGCCCTCTTATTATGGAGGCCTTACCTTTTAAGAACTTGCCTATAAACACGTGGTGGAATACAACGACTAGACAAGGTTGTCACCTCTTGCTAGCTACCACAAACAATCCGTGCAGCAAGCGATAACCAAGGATAAGATGATGTATAAGCACCACGCTTACACACAACTTACTACTTTGACTACGATCTATAATCAAAGCACCCTATGATAGGCAATGATCGCATACGGGAAAGGTCACAAGGATCACAGATTATGGGTGTAAAGGCTATTAAAGAGAAAAAGCATATAGCAAGACTATATCTAGTATAGAAATACTCAAAGTAAACACTAAGTAAAGTAGAGAGAAATATATATATTGAATAAGATAAAGTCTTACAAAGAAGGAAAGATACAAGAGCTATACCAGACTTCCCAAAAGACAACTCCAGAAATCCCGAGCACAGCTCGACTCAACTCTAACTCCCACACTAGACTAACTCCTAGAACAATCTAAGGAATAGAGCTTGTAGGCTTATTCTTCATTTGTAGAGAGGGGGGTGTGACCCTATATTTATAGTAGGGGGTGGAGTAGGGGCTACTCCATCGCCACGTCAGCGATCCAGAGCCTTCCATCCTCCACCCTTGGATCAAATTGTCTTAGAACCGACCAAGGAGTGGATGGTTGTGATTTCCACCATGTGTGGAGTGGTATGTCGGTTGGAGGGACCCAACCGACCTATAGAGGCGGTCGGCCGACCACCCCTATGGCAGGTGGGCCCTCCTCTGGCCTCCTGGAGGTGGCCCCACTGGTCAGGGGCCAAGTGGGCCCTAGTGGGGCAGATAGGGGGTCGGCCGATCCCCCCTTGGGGGCTCTGGCCCACCTCGGCTTCCCAGGTGCTGGTCCCACTTGTCATACATGTTGGATGTTGGTCCTGAAGTATTTTTCATGTTTATCTCCTTGGTGTGGGCCTATGAATCCATGTGCTATTCTTGTGAGCCGTTGAGAGGAAACATAGAGTGATCCAATGGATGGATTTCATTCTAGAGTGCCTCTCTTGGATCATGGCCGAGAGTGGAGAGCCTGGTGGGCCCATAGGGTGGTCGGCCGACCCCCTATGTGGGTCCCACTGGCTCTGCTTTGCTTTATTTGTTCATTACTACACTCAAACACTCATGGACATGTGGAACTAGTTATTTGATAAAAAATGCTCATGATGTGTTTGTTTATCCTTGATCCTTGGGTTGGTGGCAACATTTTAGCTATGTAAAAGATGGTCATAGTTTGTGCCAACAGGGGGTGTGTGTGACGACCCCATGGGCCTCAAGTGGTAACCTTCCCCGATTCCATGGTCCTCCTGGTGGCTGGAACGGTGTTCCAGATTGAATACATGATCTGGGCCATCGGCAGCGACACTTCTGCGCTGGAGATTGTGAAACCATCACACCGCGTCTTTGTGCCGACACGCCGCGCGCCCCAATCTGTCTGCCCTGATGATCTGAGCGACGCGATCGACCGCGCCAATAGCAACATCGACAACTGCATCAAGCTCGCGGAAGTATTTTGGTCCAAATTTTGCCTAAACTTATCTTAATTCATCTCTGTAATCCGGAAAAGTCATAAATTGAAAATTTTAGGAGTAGCATTTAAGTTTCCCCTAAACTTAAAGTGTAATATCTTTATGAATTTTGAAGTTACGAGTAATTAGTTTGGTGTGGACGATTCAGGCATCATGATAAATTCACATGTTAAATATTTTCCTCTTAAGTGGTGTGGGTTACTAATATCATTCATATTCTTCCTAACCTATATATTCTACTTAGTTACCTTTACTAATCTAAACCATACCCTCTATAGGATGGCCCATAGTAAGGTGACACCTTGTAAGTCCACAAGACCTAAAGGAGCCCCTCAGCACTAGCTTGCACCTCAGAAAAAATAAGCTAGTAGCAGCCATAGCAGGCCAAATCCATAGTTGGAGATCTCGAGGTTGTCCACAGAGTTAGCTCAAGCTACTAGAGATCAAGCCTTAGATGCTTGCCGCATAGAAAGATTGTAGAGGTTCAACAAAACTATGAGCAGGTGATAGATCATGTCCTAGCCGAAATAACTGGAACTAGTTATTTGATAAAAAATTCTCATGATATGTTTGTTTATCCTTGATCCTTGGGTTGGTGGCAACATTTTAGCTATGTAAAAGATGGTCGTAATTTGTGCCAACAAGATCCCCCAAGCTTAACCTTTGCTCATCCCGAGCAAACAATCAAACTTAGCTCAATTGATCAGGAGTTGCTACTATGCTTCATATTTCAAGAGTACTAAATCTACAACAATCATACTTCTCTTTTGAATGGAAAAGTTAGCAATAAGGACTCGCCCATATTACCTTACTCCTTCATGGGGCTTATAGCTTTATCCTTTGTCTTGAGAGGTTGAGATATAGAACAACTTGACTTGAGCACTAGTTTTCTCATTCTTTCATAAGTTTCATATCGGAGGTTTTGCAAGATTTTGTAAAAGAAAACTTAGTGTTCCTCAAATGGCACTCTCGAGTCACTCATAAGGTGTATGATTCCTCACCAAGGCATATATCAATGTTTGCCTTCTTTTCTTCCTATCTCTAAAGCTTATGTGGAGTTATAGGTAGGGATCAAAGATGTATCAAACTTACCTTGCATATATTGTAAAGTCAAATTCCGGACCCGAGGAGAGAAGTGTCATACTCTTAGATCAAGATGTGCAAGTGTGTGGAAACATGGTGAATGATCAATACTCCTATATATGGATGACCTCTCTTTCCTAACTTATTATTTTGAGACATAGCTATCTTATCTGGACAAAAAGGGGAGCAATCTGTCCTTATCATCTTATATATGTTTTTGGGAAGTAAAACAAAATAATGGAAAAATTCTGGACAAAAGTAGACTTTCATATATTTCTCTGGCCACAAGAATCATTTCCATAGCTATTATGGTTTGAGAGTTACAAAATGCACAAGGAGACAAAGTTGTGTTGTTTGGAACCTGGAATAGTTTCACTTGGTAGCTGTTTTTGACTACCTTGACGACAGAATCTAGAAAAGAGTGTTATAAGGGAGTTGTAGATAATTTTATAACCTTTCCAAAGGTTTAGAATTCAACTTCATTGGATTAGTAGAACAAGAGTTATGACTATTTTACTCTGCTGCTATTCTCCTGTCCGCAAGGAAAATCAAGTTGTTGGTTCATATCATTGCACATGAATCTCTCTAGGAGGTCAGAACTTATGGAAGACAGTTACCTTAACTCAAAAGAAGATACAGGCTACCATTTGGAGTCCCGTAGTTGATCTTTCTTAAGGGGGGTAGCCAAGTTGAAGAAGTTGCATGATGAAGGTTCTAAGTAGTCCAACACTTTGCTTGGAAGAATCAGTTATCCCTATGGTGGCAAAATCACTATCAAGCACAAGTGTCCTTTGTTGGTAAATAGTTGTATCAAGCATGAGGAGCTCATGTCTCCATTAGCAATTTCCCTCTTTGAGCTATCATTAGTTGGAAGTTCAATCTTCAACATATATTGGACAATTTAGTGTGGATGATATAGGAAGAAGATACATATGTCTATAGTTGGTTCCTTGAAGACTCAGAAGGAGAGATGAAGGAAAATTACATATGTGAATCAACTCTGAAGTAAACCTTGTTGTTTCGGAATTAAGGAACACTAATGTTAGCCTTGGAATGGGATGATTGCTATTGCAAAGAATTGGTTAAGTATGATCAATGTTCAGTGTTTCTAACAACACTGTCAGGAGAAAGAATTGAATATAAATGAATTCAATCTATGCCTAAGGAAGGAAAAGGTGGTATAATGGACACTAAGATTTTGGATGTCAGTGTAAAGGAACAAACACCTTTGAGGAAGATCTATATGATGGGCGTTCTCAATTATAGAGTTTATCCAATCAAGAAGAGTTAGAACACCCAAGTTTCCACCAAAAGAATAGTTATACTCTCGTATCAAAGTTCACTTTTCAACGCAGATATAATCTTTGAAGGCATCTTTATCTTTCTAGTCTCTTCGAATCTCGAGGACGAGATTCATCTTAAGGGGGGGTAGATTTGTAACACCCGAAAATTTGAATTTCTGAAATAGATTGAAATTGATTCAATTATGAATTTTGTGCTCATGAAAATATAGCAAAATAAAAACTTTTCAATATATTAAAATTTTCTTAAGGCTACTAACGTGTTTGTGCATTCATGCCGCTGCATTATTTTCTTTTGTACTATTTGGATTGCCAAAACTCAAAGCTATTTAAATCAATTTGAAAATGATTTGGAAAAGCAAAAGCAAAAGAAAAGGAATTGGAAAACCATTTTCTCTCTCCCCTCTCCTATTTTCCCTTCTCGCCCGATAGACCTGTATGGCCTGCCCTCTCCGGTTTTGGCCTGCAGGCCTAGTCCTCCGCACCCGCGTGGGCCGCTCCGCCTCGGCCCTGCCCCTGCGCAAGCGCGCCTCCCTCCTCTCTCCCGCTAACCGCACGGAGTCGCGCGTTAGCCCCCTTTCTCCTTCCTCCAGTCGAGTCCGGACAGGACTCTGTTCGTGCAAGCCTCAAGCAGAGCCGCAACCGACCCCGTGCCCTTCCCGCGTGCAAGCAAGTCCACACGGGACTCTATCCCTTGGCCTCTATAAGTAGAGCCGTCGTCCCCCACATCGTTTTCATCTAGCAGTTGAGCTCTTGCCTTTCTCCAAGCTGCAGCGCCGCCGCCGCGGCCGAAGCACGTCCCTGCTCCATAGTCGCAGCAAGACCACGCCAAGCACTAAATAAAATTCGTGAAGTCGCAAAGCTCATCCTCCCCTTCTTTTTCGTCTTCAATTCAACTCCCACGACCTCATCGTCGTTTTGCAGGAGCAACCGCGCCGCCCTCGCCGTGGATAGCCTGCTCCGAGCCCTCCTCGGCCTCTGCTCTAGTCTCCGGTGAGTTCACCATCGTTCCCTCTCGCTCCCTGACCCCTTCCCTCGAGAATCCGAGCACCCGAGCCCCTTTTCTCTCTCTTCGGCGAGCCTCAGCCATGGCGCCGCCGTGTGTACCTCCCCCGGCATCCTGTTCCCCCGATGGGGAATTCCCTCCCTTGCTCCCCTTCTAATCCCATCCCTCCATCTCAGATCCAATGGATCTAATTCGTCCATACCCCTTCGAGGGTCTTCTTTCTAAAGAGACCCCTGGTTTTCATCTATTTAACCCGCCATCCAAAGAGCTGACTCAGTAAATGGGTTTTCCAATTTATTTTAATTCAATAAAGTTCAATTTAATTTCAGATATGCCACTGTTTTCAAATGTCCGTAACTTGCTCGTTTTAGATCCAAATCGATCCGTTCAACTTGAATTAGATCCGTAATTTCATGATATATCCATTAGTATAGGTTTTATATATGTTAATAACTTTTGAAAAATAAAGTTTAGATTAATCCTTTTTAATGAATTAATCTTATATAGAAAATCCTTTTTAATTCATAACTAACTCGTCTTAGATCCGTTTTGTCCCGTTCCAGTTGCGTTGGTTTCGTAACAGTTAGTAGTAGTATAAAACATGTTTTCTTATTTCAACTAAAATGATAATTGATTAATCTATAAGTAATTGATTTCCAATTAAAACTAATCTAGGTTTTCACCTCGATGTTTTCCTAAATAAAATTTATATTTAGTTTAATCTTGTTTTCCAAGAAAAGATAATGTGACTTAATCTAATTTGGATATTTCTCTGAAGTATCCAATATATCCTTTTCTATAGATAGAATAAATGAAATCTAGTTCTCTTTTAAAAGCTAATCTTTCGGTAGACGTTTCTTTTCCGTTATAGATCCGATTAGCGTGATTCTTACGTCTGCGTGATCATAGCAAGACGTAGATTTATTTTAAACCTTTTTCATTGATTGGTGTATTGTTCTAAAGTAGATATATTATATGCTTTATATTATTGTTCAGATGCCTGTGTGGTGTTTATGATCTTGTCAAATCGGTGAGATTTACGTGGAGATCAAGAAGAAGTCATCAAAAGATCGAGTATCAAGTGAAGAAAGGATATAAGCGTTTAAGGCAAGTTTAACATTGGATCATCCTTGTTACCCATTCACTATAATTAATTTAGTCATGATGCATGTGTCTTAACTTGATTCCTACATAGATCTATATCATAGCTTGTTATCCTTTTATTCCTTGTCGTCAATGGGATCTATGCATGTGGGTAGCCTTGCTATGCTATACAACAATGAATTATGAGATGAATCTTGACTAATGGATATATGCAACGATGATTAAAATTGGCTTTTATAGCAACATGGAATAGGACCACACTGTAGGGCAAAAGCTGGGACTTAAATGCAACCATGAGTGTTATATGGCTCTGGCTTTAGTTAAGTATGAAGTTTGGACTAGTATGCTTGTGGTTCGTGAAAGTCTCCTTTGCCGAGCTGGTTATGGGGTATAGCTTGTGTGGGGACCGCTGGGGGTGGTACCATCGGGGTGTCCCATATACCCCTTTGCATTGGGTCCGTAGGGTCCGCTACATGCTAGAAAGGGATTTTGAAAGACTTCGCAATGTACCCTGCCCGCTCACCTTGGAAGTGTTTTGGGAGTAATTAACCCGGGCATATGGGCAACACTACTTGTGGGTAAAGTGCGTAACCTCTGCAGAGTGTAAAACTATCATGATAGCCATGCTCACGGTCACGAGCGGCTCGGAAAACTCATAGTGTTTAGTTACTCCTGTTGTTGAACTACTTATGATGGTAAGTTTGGAGATATAATGTGTGAGGTTGTTTCATTCATGATCATGCGGTTTTCAATCGGGTTAAGCATAACTAAAGCTAATTGTTAGTAAAACTTGATGAACTTAAAAGCAACCACAGTAAGACAGTTTCAGCCTTTGAGCTTCATAACCCTATGTTATTCTTTCTGGGTACTTTAAGTGCTCACCCTTGCATTATCAATCATACCAGATTGCAAGAGTTAAAGGAGTTAGGCTTGTGATCAACCAGTCAGTTGTCCCTGTGAAGTTGGAGCCTTCGCCTGAAGTTCGGAGTCGTCTTTTCGCTGTTTGTCATGTTGAGGTTACCCTTTGACCTTATATGTTATATATTTAAGTATTGTCTTTTGATATCACCTTAATTTGTGTCTATATGTGAGATTTGACTTCCTGGGCTCACATATGGTGTATATCTGGTTTTTTTCTTAAATCGGGTGTGACAAATTGGTATCAAAGCAATGCTGACTGTAGGATGCAAGCCTAGATAGAACTGGTCGTTCTAGCAAGCTCTTAACCTTATCTAATTCTTGCTTTCCCCTTTTTTCTTGATATTTTCTTAAAGTTAATGCTCCCTCCTCTATTCTTTTGTAAGAACCTTATCTTAATCCTAAGTCCTTTATCTCAATATAAATAGATGGTTCGTCATGAGAAAGTTGCTCGCAACAACTCTAGAAGACCGTGTCTCAGTGGAGGAAGTCAAGCTTTCACGGAAGCTCAGATTCAACATACTTGTTGGCACAAGGAGTATATTACTATGTTCTATAGTAGTGAAGCTTTCTTCCACCTTCGACTCATGCAAGTTTTGCAAGACCACTACCCTAATCGACAAGCCATGGTGGAGTATAAATGCATTGTTTGGACTCATCCTAAGTATGAGAGCCATTGGAGCATAGAGGCACATGTCACAATGTGTAGTCTGACTACTGGTTCAAGGATGGTGGAATCCATTCACGCATCTCTTGCAGATTGTTTCAGTATGCAAGCTGATATATCGGATGCTGCTCATCAAGCTCTTTTGGTATACCTTGGAAAACACTATGAAGACCTGAAAGATGTCAAGCAGAAGTACTTTCCTCGACGTCCACCAGGAAGTTTCCAATGTGTGATGAACGACCCTCAGTCAGAACAAAATGAATAAGTAAAGGAGATGGCCCTGACCATCCAAGTCCTCCACCAAAAGCTAGAAGATAGTCAACTAGAGTTGTCAGAAGTGAGGCAACACTACGAAGAAGCTCTAGATGAGATTGATCATTGGAGAAGTTGTGCTGGATTACCCAAGATCAACATAGTGGAAGATGTGTCCCTCTCTACCCCACGCAAGAGATGCTACCCTGGATGTCGCTGCAGTCACACGGTGTTTAAGAAATAGGAGTTTATGCCCTTTGTAATAAAATGCTAGTAGTAAAGTCGAGTCAAGTTTGTGTGTCTTGTGAACTTTTAGTGTTTGATTGATTATATTTATGACAATGCATGTTTTGGATCATAAGCATGTAGTTCAGTTTTGTGATGAGTGATTTCCCAACACTTGAGCGGTTCAGTTTGAGTGGCTTGATTCTAACCCTTTGTGAAAGCAAATGTGTGCCTGTCTATCGGCTTGTGGTGTGCAGGTGCTGTGCCTAGTGACAGTGGTCAATGGCGTGGAGAAGGTCGAGTAGAGGCTTGCCGTGCTGATGGACTGAGAGCGGTGAAGGGCGGAAGCGGGGCTCGGACTGAGGGACCATGGGCGTCGGCGGACTAGCTGTGGTGGCTAGTACTTGGCACAGGCAAGTGCGAGAAGACATGGAGGTAGACCGAGTCGACCGAGTCAAGACGGTGGACGCGCGAGTCGAGCAGAGGCTCAGGGGACTCAGAGTCCGACTGGGCCAGGGCAAGGTGGCTCGCGTCGAGTGGTTTGGTGGTTTGGGCCTCAAAACCGTCCGCGACGGTTTCCGAGTTTGGGCCGCAAAATTCGGGGTTCGGTAGTTGAGCCCAAAGCTACCGGTGGCAGGTTTCCTGGGTTTGGGCCTCAAAACCTAGGCGGAGCTTCCAAGGAAGCGGGGATGGCATGTGGCGGAATCCTGGAGGTTGCATCGAGGCGACGGCAACTCCCGGCAGGAAGCGGGGCCGTCCATTCAAAATGCGGGAGATATGTTCCGGAGCTTGGACTGCAATGCTTAGGCTAGGTAGTTCACTCAATGTATCTAGGGGGGTCTTTGGGAAATAGCCAAAGCCCGATAAGTAGGGGGTGAAGGGGTATCCCTCATCCTATCTCTTGAACCCTAATCATTTGCCCCAACTCTCTCTCTCTAGTTCATGAGATCCCTAGGTTGCTTCCACCAACCTTTCTAAGAACTTGAGTTTTATCGCGAGGAATCGAAGGCCGTAACCTCCGTAAGCCATGGTGGCTTCGATTTCGTGATTGTGTCCCCGTTTTGCTTGTGTTCTTGGCATTTTGCTTTTGCTCCCTATTTTCCCGAGATGATTTCTATTTGTAGGGAGTAGCTCTTGCAATTCCGTTTAAACCAAGTTGTTCATATTCGTGAGGAGCTTCTTTGCACCGAAGGATTTCTCCTCAAACCTCACGAGTGCGTAGATCGGGCGATTTCTTTGTGGCGTTCTTCGTTTTCCTCTTCCCCCCCCCCAAATCTGAGTGTTCTCGTTTATCCTCTCCAAATTGAGCGATGATTTCTTCGGGATAGCTCCTCAACTGCACTAGGATCATGCCTACAAAGTTTGGTTGCAGTTGGTGATCATTTGGTTGAGTTTTGAGAAGATTTGGTGGAGTGAAAACAATTTTCGCGAATAACAGTTTTTATCCTGTGAGCGTCGGACCACTTTGCCTTAAGCTCCGGACCATAGAAAGTGGTCCGGTGGTCTTGACCTTTCTCCTATCAAGCAGCAAGAGGCATCGGACCACCCTCCGGATCTCCCGGTTTTTGAGCACCGGACCTTTGACGAGTGGTCCGGTGGCTCTGCTGAGAAACACTACCACGCGTCGGACCAGTCTCCTTGGTCCAACGGGGTAGTCCGGTGGTCTGGTCCGGAGGTAGGTACCTTACTGGATTATCTGGCGAGTGAGCACCGGACCACCTTCCTTGGTCCGGAGGTGGAGTCGGACTAGTCCGGAGCTAGGGTGCTCACTATGCTCTTCTGTCTCGGCGGGTGAAAGTGTCAGACCTGAGCTCTGGACTACTCGCTATAGTCCGGTGGCTCAGCTCCATCTGGTCCGGAGCCTCTGTTTGGTTGCAGTTTTCGCCTGTTTTGCCTAGGTTCTTGCCTCTTTACCCTAGGGGTTGAGAACCTATGCTTTGGGGTTTCCGGTGGTTTTCCTCCACTGCCGGTGAGCTCTCTTTTCTCCATTTTCGTCTGAATCCCCCGAGCAACGCAGCAACTGGGTTTGGTTTTTGGGAAGAGTGGTCCGAACATTTGGAGAGAAATTTGAGGCTCTCATTCACCCCCCCCTCTGGTCGCCGTTCTCGGTCCTTCAATTAGATACAAAACTGGAACATGTCGGGTGAGACCATACAGTTCCATATATACGGCCCTGAAGCCACTTATGTCGACATACAACTATAGAAGTTATCTGCCAACAAGTCTTATAGATCATTCGGTTAAAACAAACATAAAGTACGTAAAGCGTTGATTGCTGAACGTGCATGCATGAGAAAAGTACGTTTGGACGAATCATAATTAACTGTGAGTTAAAGCGTAACCAAGCTCGGCAATCCAACCGAGTTGGGATCCATGATGAAGGAACATGTAAGCAAACACGATCAAACTAATCTAAAGCTTGTATCTGTCACACGATACCTAACCTTATCAAAGCTTAAATGTGGTTAACATGCACGAACCTGCAACACGTAGCAATCTAGATTAGACTAATTCGGCTATTATGAACATAAGATCTATTTGTAGAGACAACATGAAAGCAATAACTGTTAAAACATAAATAGATCTATAAGAAAGAATAGAGCCAAACCATATCAATCTAGATTGGGCAAAAGAGTGTTACAAATATATATAATATCTAAAACATGTAACACGTGATAACTTAATGAATCTACTAGATCTTGCCAAATCTAATAGAGCCGATAACTATCTTGCTTTTGCTAAGCATATCGAGCAAACGCCTACCGCACGGTATCTACTCGTAAACGAAACATAAACAAAGACTTCTTGATTGTCAAGCAAGGATCCACCGCACGATCATTGAAAAAACAAACAAGACTACTTACATCAACGTCTAAATCCACCGCATGATACTAGACATGATAACAAGGTTGTCGGGACTTACGAAGGTCGACGGATCGATGATTCCTCTCGAAGAACTCAACAACACGACAAAAGACTCGAAGTTGGCACGGGGTCGGTTGTATTGATTTGGTTGTGAACCCTTTTTACAATGGCCAAGGGTTTATATTTATACCCTGGTCATGACATGAGTCATGAAAGGACACGGCTACAAAATATCAAAGGAAAACATGACATCTTTGACTTTAGTTTCCTTTGGAGTCCTTATTGCCTTAATTGTCGCGATCTTCGTTGCCTGATCGGTTCTTACTTGCCGTTTTTGTCGCTTCTTCAACGGAAAACCGCCCTTCCTCAGAATAGTCGACTGCATGATCATTTGCCGAATCTTCAGAAATTAGCCGATCGCACGGACACTTGCCGAATGCTCCGAACATCTGTCTCAGCAAATTTACTGCGCACTGGCCCACCTGTCATCTTCCTAAGCATGCCAAAATCCAGTGTTAACACATGCCCCCTCAATTTTGGGATAAAAGTCGTTTTATTCTAAAATTGACCATAAGCTTCCCATTTCTCCTAGGTCAATATTATTCAATACCACAGTCGCCGCTCAAAAAATCCAAGCCCCAGCACATTCTGAAATTCACCTCACCCAGAATACTTTATTTGGGTTCGTTATGTTCAAAAGTGTTTCCGAGAATTTTTCTCCAATTTTTCGGAGCCTTCGGAGTATTTTTGGTGGCTTAAATATTAATTCTAGACTTTTCTGAAATTATTTTACTCACGAAAATAATTTATTATGAAATTAAATAATAAATATCTCAATTATCCACCATTCCTCAAAGCCCATGTGCAATAATCCTCATAAATCACAAAAGGTCAAGTATTTATTTACTAATGGGCTTTGATGGTTAATTTGGCTCATTAGTAAATGTGGAGGTGCACCATCAATTAGTACCATATTACTTGTTGATGTTGAGGTGGAGAGTTTTTCTCTCTATAAATATGCACTCACCCCTTGGCCAAACATACCTCATCTACCGTATAAGGGGAGCTCCTAGTTTGAGAATCCCTAAGGTACCAAATTAATTTTTATTCCACATCATCTCTAATATCTCATCCACCCTACGTCGTCAACTGGACGGCAAGCGCCACGACTCATCACGTGCATGGCTAGCGTGGAAGCCGCCGTCACCAAGATGCCTGGATGAGCCCGCGAGCAGTCATGCTCCTGCACCCCCTCGACCCTCGCTGCAGGAGATAATGCCTGCCATTGCCCTGTTGTCCGCTCAGGCCATGGTCGTGTGGGCCCTGAGGGCCGCCGCCTTGCCAGCTACCCGGCCCTTGCCGAGGCTCTCCCTCCCGAGCAGAACCTCTGCTGCTCCCTTCCATGGCCATGGTCACGTTCGTGAGGAAAAGGAAGCAAAGGTTGAAGATGCTCTAATCTACATGTATGTCACCGGTTAGTTTTATACCCGTTGTTTAATCATCGTAACTCCGTTTTAGTTCGTTCAAGTTGCGTTAGATTCGTAGCGATGCGCTCTACGAAGTAGTGTTAATGTTTTTGGTGTTGCTTAATTATAATTTTTTGTTAATCCAAATATTAATTTAATTAATGTTTAACCAATAGCTTTTTAATTAAATAAAAACAAGTTAGGTTTAATTTCTTTTTGCACCGTTTAAATTGCATTTAATTTATGTTGCCATGATCTACATGTTAGTTGTAATGTTTATCATGTCACATAACTTTATATATCGTTAAATATCAAATTGATTAAATATGTATGCAACTAGTTCAATAACTAAATCTAATTATGTTTTATACTCTGCTCTTTTATATAGAAATATTAATATGAGTAATTGATAACCTTAATATGCTTTTAGAATATAATTTGCTTAGTTTAAACATGCACCATAAACTTAGATGCTCTCACATGTCTATTTTATTTTTCAAAGATAAATCTTAACTTGTTTAATAGATTATGTGATAATTCGTATGAATAAAATATGATTAGTTTAACTTAGCTTTTAGATATCGTTAAATATCAAATTGATTAAATATGTATGCAACTAGTTCAATAACTAAATCTAATTATGTTTTATACTCTGCTCTTTTATATAGAAATATTAATATGAGTAATTGATAACCTTAATATGCTTTTAGAATATAATTTGCTTAGTTTAAACATGCACCATAAACTTAGATGCTCTCACATGTCTATTTTATTTTTCAAAGATAAATCTTAACTTGTTTAATAGATTATGTGATAATTCGTATGAATAAAATATGATTAGTTTAACTTAGCTTTTAGAGTTCAAATAGTTTAATATAATCTGAATTAATATGTTTCCCATGGTTTTGTTTAAATAAAACAATCAAGCATGTAGGTTTTTCTTTTATAATATAACAAAACTCCTGATAGTCAGTTTCTCTCTATAGTAGATCTGTTATCGACGTTTCTTGCGTTCTCTCGACCGTAGTACCGATCTATATTTTGTATGGTGTTTTCCCTTGTTGGTGTATTGTTCTTAGTTGCTTCTATTTGTTGCTTGTATGTTTGCCCATGTGTGGCGCTTGCTATGAGTAGAACGTGAATCGTTGGTGAGTGATGAAGATTGAAAGGTGATGACCTGAAGCTGCTGGTGTGAGAGTTGCGCAAGTGTTTAAGGCAAGTATAGCATGGGATCTTCCTTGTTACCTATACACTTTAATATCACTTAATGTGATGAGGACATCACCGGCTTAGATATGACCATGCCAACCACTTCTATACCAAAGGTGAAACCATTCTATATGAGGTTTATCATTGTTACATTTGATGAATGGGTGCTGCACTATGAAGTGTGTATGTTTTCATTTTCAGAATTGCTTACATGGATGAAGGAAGGGTTAGATTGCATATGGAAAGCATGGATGGTCAATGAAGTTGATTGGGGACCAACTCCAAGTGTTCCTAACGTTCTCCACCAGGCCACCACGTCATATTGGATCCAAGGAAACAAAGAGTCCAAGTCCAACACGTTTTGGAAAGTTCAATTCGGACTGCAGAAGAGTCCAAACTTGCGACGGTTGCCACGACTTCATACGGACTCCGATTGGGACGTTATAGGACTTTTTGGAAAGCTTATCAAGTCTACTTTCCAATGGGTCCGGACTCATACCTATATCCTATCAGATGCGTGCGCAGTAGACAATTTAATACCGAGATCTTTTCTGCCAACGGTGCTGCGTCACCCTATTTTGGGCCGATGGCCCGTGTATCAAGTTGAGTCCATTAGGGACTCATCCTAGGGTTGTAGGACGACACTAGGACCCTTGTGGTCGTCCTCCCTCCTCCTTATATCCCCCTAGAGCCGCCACAAACAGATTGGGTTTTGTTTAGATGAAAGTTTAGCTGCTGCTACTTCCTTGTAGACGCGTGTGTCGACTAGACCATCCGTTCTACTTGATTCGGAACCCCACCTTCATGTGTATCACATCTGATCCTTCATCTCTTATTTGCAATTGAGTGCTTGTTCTACTTGTTCTTGCTTGTTCTTCGATTGCTTGCAGGAATAACCCTAGTGGTTTGGTTGGTTGTGATCCGCAAGATCGTGAGCAACTGCTGGAATTGGTGTATCGATCGCTAAGGCGCAGCGTCCTTGGATGGTTGTAGTCGGATCGTGAATGTCTCTCCAGTCAAATCGTAGTTATCTATCTCCACCGAAAGATCGGGACACCCATACATTCATCATAATGCATATACATGTGTCTACCTTGATTCCCGTGAGGATTACCTAGATTTGATATCTTGTGTCTTGTCACCTTTGAGGGTTTGCATATGTGTAGCTTTTGCTAGTGCTCATAAAGAATAACCATGATCTTGTAACTTGACTAATGATATATGCAATAACAATAAAAGATGACTTTTTAGCAACGTGGACTATAGGTGGAACATCAGGAACTCACACATGCGTTCTCACTCATAGGGATATTTCTGTAAGTGGATTACCCCGAGAAAACAGTACTACCATAAGCTAATGGGCTCTGGCTTGACTCAGTATTAGGCTTTTGCCAGTTTGTGGCAACTTACCCGAGAGGGCACAAGAAGGGCTCTGAGAAAGTGGGGACTTGGCCTGCCAGAAGGTGCACTGCGGTGACTTCTGGGAGGAGAGTTCTTACGATCTCGTTAAAGGAAACTTGTAGCGGGTTGTTACCTATTAGTGGAATCTATGAACGGTCTCGTAGTGAACCCTGCCGACCTACCTTGGAAGTGGGTTAAGAGGCTCGCATCCTCGGGCAAAAGGGCAATTCACGACTTGTGGGTAAAGATGTACACCTCTGCGCAGAGTTAAAAAGTATTATAATAGCCGTGCTCACGGTTATGAGCGGCCTGGGCTCGTTACTATGTCATGTCCTTATGTCATAGCTCATCAGTTGTTATTTGTTATTGATTATTGTGACTTTCATATAAGCATTATATCTTTTTCACTTGATCATGTGGTTATGTGGGCTTATGTTGAACTTGATGCTACTCAAGTGCTAAAACTATGACTTATTAAAAGCTAATCGCAGTAAACCAGTGTCAACCTTTTGAGCCTCATGAACCCCATGTCATATTGTTGAGTACGATATGTACTTACGCTTGCTTTACTTTTCAATACCTTGGATAAAAATCCCGGATGGGTAACAGAAGATGGATCTAGTGAGTTTTCGAAGAAGTGCTAGGCGTATGCAACCCCCAGTCAACTATCCCTGTGAAGTTGGAGCTTGAAGAAAGTTTAGTAATTGTTCTGCTATACTTTGATGTAAGTGTTAATGTATCTATGTTTTCGCTATATAAGATTGATTTTGATATTATCATGTTTTGTTGTTGTATGTGTGGACACCCTGGGCACACATATAGCGAGCCTGGTTTTGTTCTTTAAAACCGGGTGTGACACCCTGATTCCTACCTTCTTGGTCCAATGGGAGACTCTGACCCAACTGAGATCATTGAGAAGGAAACCTCGGAATCCCCTTCAAGTCTGGAGTCACCCCGCCAAACCAATGGCCAAACACCTTCAAAACCTGGCCGTTTCCCCCAATCGTCAGATGGCGAAACTGGTACTGGAGGATGCTGGATAAGAGCAACAACCACTGGGATGATCAAGACATCAACCACTGTTTGGAATTGTCTTTGTCAGAAATGCCCAGAGATGAATCTCTTCTGATAGTAGCTTCTCATTTTTGGTCTGATGCTATCAATGCCTTTGTTTTCGGCCATGACATGATGACTTTCACTTTGGCCGATGTATTCATGATGACTCGCCTAAATGTGTCACAGCCAGTATATCCCTTCAAGTACAAGAGCAAAAGCATCCAGAAAGCTCTCAAGTCTGAAGGTGGATGGGTTAAATATATTCAGACCTATATGGAAACATCTGGTGCTGTTCTTGACAAGGAATGCAGGGCCTTCATGAACATGTGGCTGTGTAGATTCATCTTCTGTGGAAAATCCAATGAGACAACCTTAAATCATATGAAGATGGTTGAGGACCTAGTTGCAGGCACTCTGATCCCCCTGGGCAAATATCTTCTAGGATCCGTTTATCACATGATGCATCAGATCACTGCCTAGATGCACCAAGGTGGGGAGATCCCTTGTGTAAGTGACCCTTGGTGGTTTGTTCAGATGTGGCTGCAACTGTACATGCATCAGATAATCTCCGTGCCCCTTCATAACTTGGCCTTTCCTTCCGTCAATTATGCTGAAAGCAGCACGGTAAGAGTTAAGGGTTGTCAAACCTATGGAGAAGCAGCATCTTCCATCAGTATTGACATGGACATTTGTCATCTCTTCATGTTGTTTTTCAAGGGTTTCGACAATGTGCTTTGGCTTCCTTACAGAGAAAATGATGATTTAACACTCCCTTGCAAATTCAGCTATGAATCTGGCTGTTCTGACAAGGTGTCCATAGAGGTCTTCAACTCCTTCATCAAACCTTGCATCTTGCCAGCCGAATTCCATCATGGGAGGTTAGTGCAATCTACCTATGAATTCTACTAACCAAACATGCCAGCCAGGCAACTAGGATGTGGACAGTTGCCCCCAAGACCTTTCTTTTCAACAACCATAAGATTCAGGGAGTTGATCAGAAATGAAACAAAAGCTAAAAAAGTCTTTGAGCTTGGATGGGACTTGCCAATATATGAACCCTCTCCATTTGGGCTAGTAGATTTTGCTCATCATCTTTTTGCTTCCTGGTGGCAAGAATGGCACAATCACATCTTCAAGACACCAGTGCACTCTCTATGCCAAGATCTGCAACCCCAATTTGCCTCTGACAGTGAGGTAATTTCATTGTACTTATCATTCCTTGCTTTTGAATTTACTTATCACTTTAACCTCTTGTTATGCACATGATTTTGAGCTCATTCCTCCTACCAAAGCAATCCAGTACTGTTAGCTAGGCCCAAACCTGCCCTGGGTTTGATGCTCCAATTCTAGCAACCTTCATGAAGACCCCTACAGTTTCGGCCACTGCACCTTCAGGAGGAGAAGGCAAAAGGAAGACACTTGAGAATGTTAATGTGAGCAGAAAGACAAGGTCCAAGAAAGTCAAGAGGTCTCCCAAGGTATGAATCTTTTATTCGGCAATAAATCCCATTCGGCAACAACTCTGACCGTCTTCATACCAATCACTTCTACTGCAGCCTCATGCTGAAATTCCAGGATCAGGCAATGTCTCAATAACGGTGGATATCCCTCCTCAAGCCTCTACTAAAGATGTAGATGTTCATGAAATTGAAGATACAGAAGCTCATGAAGCTGAAGGTACAGATGCTCATGAAACCTCTGAGTACATTGGTAACATCATTCGGCTAATCACTTCTTTCTCTTTATATGACATCTACTCCCTGTTCTTATATTCTATCATCTGGATTCTTGGAAATAGATGAAATTATAGACAATCTAGCAGAAGAACCCTCCTCTGGTCCAGTTCTAGGCTCACCATCTCTAGATATCCAATCAAGCCCTCAACCAGACCAGGACACAACCCATCTTGATGATCAATCAACACAGCAGGTAACATCTTGCCTTAAGCTATTCTTTTAGCACACTCATCCAGTCGGCTAACACTTCTCCCTCTTTCAAGAACACTATCAAACTGACTACCACTTACTCTTTCACTGTTGAGGACTACATCAGTGAGAAAGGTGAAGAAGCTACCTCTTAGGAGACTCTGTCGGTGGAGAATCAAGCTCGGCTGAAGGATATAGCTAATTTGCTGAACAAGGATATCAACACTTTGGTCCAAGACTCAGATCAGATAAGAGATCTTCTCGAGCTCATCAACCAAGACCTTTCATCTGATCTTAAAGCTTCTCTGGAATTTGCAGCCCATCTTGATGATCATTTTGCTGTGGTGAGGAGAGCAAATAAAAATATAGCCTCCAGAACTGTCCTGCAGAATAATAGGTCCTTGAAGAAGAAAGAAGCTAAAGTCCTGCACTCCCAAATTCAAGTTGCCAAGAACTCACTAGCAATTTTGAAGTCTGAGCTGAAAGTCATGGAGGGTGAGAAAATTAGGCTGAAGGCTCAACTAATCGAACTAAATTCCAGAATTCAGTCTCATAAAGCCAAGATGACAGATTTGCTGAATTCCATAGAAGCAACTTCATCAAAGATATCAACCGTCCTCAAAAAAGACCAACAACTCAAAGCAAAGTTGTCTAGTATCCAAAGCTCTGAAGATGAAGACCAGAAAGTGTTGAACAATGTCAGTCGAATCAGGGCCGAGGCTTTAGATGCCATTAACCAGCTTCTGAGCGAGTAGAAACATGGGCTTGTAATAGACTAAACGCGACAGATTCTGTCTCTGAACAATCGGATGTCCTTACTCTTCACCTTTATATATTTTTGTTTGTATGAGAATATAATCGACTCTTTTTATTTTCCCGATTAGAACATACCCGATCGCCTTTAGCTTTCCGATTAGAGACATAGCCGATTGTTCTTATCCTTCTGGTTCAGGGACATAGCCGAGCGACTCTTGACTTATCCGATCCTGGCCCTGTCCAGTAACGGCCCATTCGAGAGGGAAAAAAACCCTAGCTTGTCGTTTGACATTCTCACCCCACTACTCCGAGATATACGCCACTACCTTTCATTCGGCTTATAAATAAACCCTCTTTCTCAGCCTCTATCAACAACTCTAGTTACGCATTCTCATCTCTGTCTCTTCACTTTCTTTGCTTAAACCAATCCAGAGGGAAACCTAACCTCCACAGTAGCAATGGCGGGAGGCGATGATCGTGGCAAGTGCCTTACCGAGGGAGAAGCCGAAGGAAGCCGAGCGTGGCGTTGTCGACGACGTGGGTGAGAATCGACCTCTTGCCCCCTCGCAGTTCTACTTCTCATTCACCCTTCTAGCTCTGATTTCTCTTCTTATTCACCAGGGTAAGGGTTATCTCCACCAGCCAGAGCCATCTTCTCCCTCCGGCGACCGCAGCTCAACCGGGGACTCCATCATCTGGCTCCTCTGGTTCTTCAAGCTCCTACCACTCCAACCCTTGGGATTTGGATTCGTGTTCTAATGTCATGGATGTTCCTTTCACTCATGAGGAGGCGGTCATCTTCATCGATGAAAGGGACGAGGCCCGAGGAGAGCTGGAGAAGATCTCCAAACAATACGGCATTGACCAACTTGAATGGGAGGATCAACGGAAGCAGTTTTGCGACGCCATTACCGTTAGTAAAAATAATCTCTCTTGATTTCCCCCTTTCTGATTCTATCTATTCACGCAATTCGTATTCTGTTGTTCAGCGCTCTCTGCAGAGGTTGAGCGCCTGAAGATTGCGGTGAACAAGATCATCGACAAGGTGAACGCCCAGGGAGAAACTGCTCAGGCACGCCTTGATGATGTGGACGGCCGCATCGACCAAGTCGCCATTCACGACGTGCATCACGGCGTAGCTCTGGGGCTGGCGGCGATGTCCACCAGGTCTCGTGAAGACTTCTCCTTTATACCAGTCGGCTTCCTTGGTGGCGGGCCTCTAGAAGGTGTCGAGCACATCGATGAGCTCCTGGAAAGCTATGAGGACCATGCAACCGTCCTCGCCCAAGCCACAGACGCCCAGTTTGTCCTCAACAAGTTGTTTGAGGAGTAGTTTATACCTAGGAATTCTATGTAAAAACTACTTATCTTGTGAAATATCATCTGTGATTTCCACTTGTTTTTCCTTTTTGAATCTTTCTGAGAATAGTAACTCTGAAGAATGCTTTCTGAACTGCATGACGTTGTCCTTAGTCGATTGTGTTATATTTTTGCTCTAAAGGCGACACATACCGCGTCGGCTATTCTCTAAGCTTTTAGAGTATTTTTGGCTAAAGGCGATAACATCGGCTATTTTTGCACAAAACTTCTTAAGTCTGTTTATGCACCAACCTCAACACTGGGATGAAATCTCTTAAGAAATCTTCCATTAATAGCTCTAGTGAACTCTTCTCCCAGTAGAGTCTTTGAAACATACTCATTGCCAGACACACACCTCACTATCCGAAAAGGTCCTTCCCAATTCGGAGACCATTTGCCGAGCGCTTTATCTTTTGTCCCAATCTGCAATATAGCCTTCCAAACCAAATCTCCTTCCGCGAATTGCTTTTCTCTGACTTTTTGTTATAATATTTGGCAAAACGTAATTTCTTCAAATCGTTTTGCAATGTAACTCGTCTCGAACCCGATTGCAACTCCCACGATAGCACAACATGAAGCCCATAAACCAACTCGTAGGGAGACGCTTGAGTAGACCCATGACAAGCCATTCGATAAGCCCATAAAGCCTCATTAAGAACCGAATGCCACTTCTTCGGCTTCTCATCAATCTTCTTATGAATAATCTTAATCATGATCTTATTTGATGCTTCGGCCTGGCCATTAGCTTGTGCATAATAAGGAGAAGAATTGTACAACTTGATTCCCATTTCTTCAGCAAAATCACAAAATTCGGATGAAGTGAACTAAGTTCCTTGATCTGTTGTTATAGTTTGAGGAATTCCGAATTTGTGAATTAAATGCTCATTAACAAAATTGACCATGTTTTCTGATATAACCTTATTCAAAGGGATAACTTCAAACCACTTTGTAAAATAATCTGTAGCTAATAGCACAAACTTATGTCCTTTGCTAGAAGGAGGATGAATCTGACCAATCAAATCTATGCCCCATCCTCTAAACGGCCAAGGCTTGATAATCACGTTCATAGCCGATGCTGGAACTCTTTGAATATTGCCGAATCTCTGACAATCTTGACACCCCTTGTAATATTCAAAACAATCTTCAAGCATGGTTGGCCAAAAATAACCGGTTCTCCTAATTATCCACTTCATTCGGTAAGCCGATTGATGTGCACCACACGTCCCTTCATGCACTTCATACATCAGCTTTCTGGCCTCTTCTTGACTCAAACATTTGAGGAGTACCCCATCTATGGATTTATAGTACAACTAGTCATCAAGGAGCACGAACTTGAGAGCTTTGTATCTGAGCTTTCAGGAAACCTTTTGTGATGGATTCTTTAAGTAATCGGCAACTTCGTTTCTCCAGTCATCAACTACCCAATTCTCATCCAAAGCATGAATCTCTTGATCCTCTCGGTATCCTGAAGCAGCTTGAGCCAGTTTATTCGCTTCTTCATTATGCCCCCTAGGGATATGATGCAAGGTTGCTACCTGGAAACTCTTCAAAAGCTCTCGACATTCTTCATAATATTCTCTTAATATATCACTCTTGCATTCATATTGGCCGATCAGTTGGTTAATTACCAACTCAGAATCTCCAAAGATCTCAATAGCAATAGCTTTTATTTCAACAAGAAGCTGAAGTCCTCTAAGGAGTGCTTCATACTCCGCTTGATTTTTAGTAACGTAGAATTCAATAGGGATGGCATACTTAAAAGTCACCCCTCGTGGAGAGACCAAGAGAATGCCAGCACCACCACCTTTGCTACAAGATGAACCATCAAAAAACAAAGTCCAAGGTGCAATACTTATCATGTTAGCAGAAGGATCACGATGCTGGGTAACAAAATCGGCAATAATTTGACCCTTTACTAGTTTTGCTGATTCATACCTTAAATCAAATTCCGACAAAGCTAAAATCCACTTGCCAATCCTTCCATTTAAAATTGGCATTAATAACATATGTTTTATTACATCAAAATCAGAAACTACCACGCATTCGGCATTCAACAAGTAGTGCCGAAACTTGGTACATGAGTAATACACACACAAGCAAAGCCTTTCCGTAGCCGAATGCCTTGTCTCTGGATCTAGCAGCTTTCGGCTAAGGTAAGTTATTACTCTTTCTTTTCCCTCAAACTCCTGCATGAGGGCCGATCCTATTGTCATGTTATCAGCCGCCACGTACAACTTAAAAGGCTTATCAAGCTATGGAGGTACCAACACAGGTGGCGCCTTCATGTACTCTTTGATCTCATCAAAAGCCTTCTGTTATACGTCACCCCATACAAACTCTTGATCCTTTTTAAGCTTTAACAGCGGAGAGAAAGGCAAAACTCTTTCTGACAAATTAGATATGAATCTTCTTACAAAATTAATCTTGCCAAGCAGTGATTGCAACTCTGTGAGATTAGTTGGAGGGATAACTTTGTCTATCGCTTCCATGCTCTTCTTACCGACTTTGATCCCTCCTTTATGGACTAGAAATCCTAAAAACTCACCAGCCGAGACCCCAAAGGCACACTTGTTCGGGTTCATCCTCAAACCATGCTTCCTAGTGCACTCCAAAGTCTTCCTTAAATCGGCTAAATGCCCCTTGTGATTTCTAGACTTGACCACCACGTCATCAATATAGATCTCCACGATTTTGCCGATCAACTCGTGGAAAATATAGTTCATGGCCCTTTGATAAGTTGCACCGACATTCTTTAAACCAAAAGTCATGACGACCCACTCAAACAAACCAATATGACCAGGGCATCTGAAGGCTATCTTTGAAATATCCTCTATTGTCATAAAGATTTGGTTATAGCCAGCATTACCATCCATAAAGCTGATGACTTCATAACCAGCCGTTGCATTGACAAGCAAATCGGCAACCGGCATTGGGTAACCATCCATTGGAGTGGCTTTATTGAGATTTCTAAAGTCAATGCAGACCCTCATCTTTCCATTCTTCTTGTACACCGGAACTATGCTTGAAATCCACTCTGCATACCTGCATGGCCGAATGAAATTCGCTTCTAATAATCTTTCAACTTCTTTTTTCACATCGGCCAGTACCTCCTCTTTGAAAATTTTCCGAGGAGGTTGTTTGTAAGGACGATACCCGGGCTTAATAGGCAATCGATGCTCAACAATAGAACGATTCAGTCCAGGCATCTCCGTGTAATCCCAAGCAAAACAATCCTTGAATTCTTTTAGAAGGTCTATCAACTTTAATCTATACTCTAGGTCTAAATTTGCACTGATATACACCAGCCTTGGCTTGACATCATCACCAATATTTATTTCTTCTACCTTATCGGCCGACATAAAGCCACGTCCCAACTTTCCTTTGTTGCCATCGATCGGGTTCCCCATCAAAAATTTCTTTGAGAGCCGACTGCTTGGATCGGCTGTTGGTCCTTGTTGAAGACGTTCACAGGACCTTCCTCCCATACTCTTCCAGAGAAACAATCGACGCAATCACATTCCCAGTAGGTAGGCTCCGTAGCAGCAACACTTACCGAATCATCAGCATGAACAACTTCAACATCATCTCCAATCCATTGAATGAGAATCTGATGCATGGTTGAAGGTATGCAACAGTTAGCATAGATCCAATCTCTTCCTAAGAGCGGACTATATGCCCCCTTGCCATCAATGACAAAGAAGGTAGTAATCAAAATTTTTGATCCAATCATCAACTTGACGTGTACAACCCTCGGGTGTCAGAAGGATTGCCAGCAAAGTCCCTGAGCACCATGTCAGTCTTCAACAGTTCCTCATTAGTCATCCCGAGCTTCCTAAAGTGGTATAAGGCATAATATTGATGGAAGCCCCTCCATCAACAAACATCTTGGTCAGAGGCTTGCCATTGACGTATCCCTTCACGTAAAGCGGCTTCAAATGTCGATGCTTGGCCCGTTGAGTCAGGTCAAGCTGGGCCATTAGATCCTGATATTCGCTCTCATTGAAATCCGAGTACACCTCCTCTTGGATGTCTTGGCCTTCGGGAGCTATGAACTCTGATGGAAGGAAGAAAACCATGCATGCATCAGCCGAATGCTCATGCTCGTTGGGTTTTTCCTTAGGACGCCATATCTGTTTCTTTTCGGCAACTGTTTGTGCCAGCTCCCTGTTCCTCAAGCATTGTACTCTCCTCTTCTGGCTCTTCCTCAGCCCCGGTGGACACCATTGTCCCTTCTACCACACATATTCATGGTGCTCTTCCTCCTCAGCGCCTTTCTCATAATGGACCCACTCCTGGTTGGCAAATCTCTTGCCTCGCCGATTCACAGAGCTGCCTATTTTTAAACGATGATCGTCCTCAAGAAATTGTGCTCCAAGTCTTTCATGGACCGGACGGCGGTTGACCCGGGACTGCATGTACCCTGAATATTGATCACTGCATTCGGGGCAATTGTTCCAAGCAGGCAGCTTCAGGCCTCCATTCCAACAATGCTTGAAGAACGAGCATCCCCAATGAGACTGCTCCTGCTCTCTCATGTACTCTTGCTCTCTCTGGTACATCTCTTCCCCGTACCTCTGATGTTCCTCCATGAACTCCTGTTCCTCGTAATACCTCTGCCTCTGATACTTCTCTCGCTCCCGTCTCCATTTGTTTAACATAATCTGTGTCGTAACCTTGGGCCTGGAAGCTTCCCCTCTCTCGGTTCGGCTATTCTGGAACTGAGTCTGTTGCCGAAACTCCTCATTCGTAATCTGCCAATCAGGGTCAACAGCACCAGCTCTTCTTGCTTTGTCTGAGGTCAACACCTTCATTTTTCCCTTGCCTTTAGGGTCATCTATGGCAACCATGTTCATAGAGAAATACACCGTGTTCTGTGCAAAAGGATTAGCATCAATTTTCATCTTGCCATCAAACTTCAGATGCCCCTCCTGAATAGCCTTCTAGATTCGCACTCTGAACACTCGGCAATCATTGATGGAATGGGAATTAGTATTGTGGAAGCCGCAAAATCTCTTGTCCTTTAGCCCTTCAGGGCGCAGCATGGGGTGCCCTTCCGGCAATTTGATGCGTCCCTCTCTTAACAACAACTCGAACAACTTGTCTGACTTAGAGACATCAAAGTCGTAAGTCCATCATTGACTAACCTGAGTCAGCTCTTTCGCCCAGACAAATTCGGCTGCGGCTATATCATCTTCATCGTCATATTCTGCTGCTTCTTCCAGGAAACTTTTATACATCTCATTAGCCACATCGCCCTTGTAGAAGCGGTTATCTCTCCTGAACCCTTGACCCTGATTATTCATCATTGTCAACCGCTGCGACAACTAACCAAGGTCATCAAAGTCCATGCCGAACAGCTTCTCCCTGACATTCGGCTGCATGCCCGCTATTGCCATCTTTGGCAATTGGTCATCTGGCAGATTCAAGGAATAGCAGAGGTTTTTGGTCTCTCTGAACCTGCGAAGATACTCCTGAGGTGTTTCATTAGCCCTCTGCCTCAAGCTCATAAGGTTAACTAGCTTCTTCTCATTAGTGCCCGTAAAGAAATACGCATGGAACCTCTGCTCTAATTTTGCCCATGTACTAATAGAATTTGTCGGCAGAGATGTGAACCACGTGAAAGCTGGCCCTGTCAGAGACAACCAAAAATACCGAATCCTCCAAGCTTCATCTGGAGACGCCTCTCCAAGCTGCATCAAGTATCGGCTGATGTGTTCTAAGGTGCTAGTATCATCCTGACTAGAAAACTTGGTCAAATCTATGGGAGGCTTCACCCTCGGAGGGAGTGCCACTCGGTTATACCATTCTGGATAAGGGGACTTATATGCATAGGACTGGTTCTTTGGCTTTAAGCCAAACTGATTCTGCATCATGTCCGTCATCCTATGCATGATAAGGTCAATATTTGAATTTGGAGCTCCATGTGCCTGCCCTTCAAAAGGCAACCCTGCTGAGTTCTTATACCCTGGATTCGGGAGAGCATCAATAGCATTGTAATCGGCAAACTCTTGATATTCGTCTCCATACATATTCCTCTGCAACCTATTCGCTGCTGGAGACACCTTGAAAGCCGATTGTGGGGCATTTCCCATCGTGCCGAACGCGAGCTGGCCATAAGTTATGGGAGGTTGTTGTTTTTGGTGAGGAACCATCCCACCTTGGTTCATGCCAGGCGCTCCGCTATCCTCAGCAGTCTTCTCCTGGCGCTTTGGCACATGGAACAATGTCGGTCCTTGCATTGGACCAGTAGCCTCCTCAAAGTATTTATCAGCAGATGGACCGAAAGTATTGACCATGATCGTGTGAAAGGTATTCAAGAAAGTCGTATGATGATTTGTCATAGTGTCACTCATGGCCTTGTCAACCACTTCAGCCAGCTTCCAAGCATCTTCCCCTTCGGTGTAATCAGACTGATGTGGAAGGAGAGTCCTCGGGAGCGACTGCTTATGAAAAACCTTGTTGCTTTTATTCTTTGAAAAGGACATCAAGCACTTGTGTTGAAACTCATCACATGCTTGCTGGATCGTATTCCTCAGGTCTTCTGGCAACTCATCCATAGTCATGTCCAGAACCTGGTTATTGTCGAATTCAGGCATCTTGAAATGTGTGGTCCCACCGAGCATGCCAAAAAGTGTGTTCACACAAAATGTGGCGCACTGTGCCTCACACACAGCAAGCCGGAAAGCGTGGCTTCAATCGGGTGCCCGGATGTTTCAAAATCCGGAAACGTGCCAATCAGTTTGACCTGAAACTAACAAGGGATAAAAATCATTAGATACAAAACTGGAACATGCCGGGTGAGACCAGACAGTTCCATATATACGGCCTTGAAGCCACTTATGACGACATACAACTATAGAAATTGTCTGCCAACAAGTCTTATAGATCATTCGGTTAAAACAAACATAAAGTACGTAAAGCGTTGATTGCCGAACGTGCATGCATGAGAAAAGTACGTTTGGACGAATCATAATTAAGTGTGAGTTAAAGCGTAACCAAGCTCGGCAATCCAACCGAGTTGGGATCCATGATGAAGGAACATGTAAGCAAACACGATCAAACTAATCTAAAGCTTGTATCTGCCGCACGATACCTAACCTTATCAAAGCTTAAACGTGGTTAACATGCACGAACCCGCAACACGTAGCAATCTAGATTAGACTAATTCGGCTATTATGAACGTAAGATCTATTTGTAGAGACAACATGAAAGCAATAACTGTTAAAGCATAAATAGATCTATAAGACAGAATAGTGTCGAACCGTATCAATCTAGATTGGGAAAAAGAGTGTTACAAATATATAAAATATCTAAAACATGCAACATGTGATAACTTAATGAATCTACTAGATCTTGCCAAATCTAATAGAGTCGATAACTATCTTGCTTTTGCTAAGCATATTGAGCAAACGCCTGCCGCACGGTATCTACTCGTAAACAAAATATAAACGAGGACTTCTTGATTGTCAAGCAAGGATCCGTCGCACGATCATTGAAAAAACAAACAAGACTACTTGCATCAACGTCTAAATCCACCGCATGATACTAGACATGATAACAAGGTTGTCGGGACTTACGGAGGTCGACGGATCGATGATTCCTCTCGAAGAACTCAACAACACGACAAAAGACTCGAAGTTGGCACGGGGCTGGTTGTATTGATTTGGTTGTGAACCCTTTTTACAATGGCCAAGGGTTTATATTTATACCCTGGTCATGACATGAGTCCTAAAGGACACGGCTACAAAATATCAAAGGAAAACATGACATCTTTGACTTTAGTTTCCTTCGGAGTCTTTATTGCCTTAATTGTCGCGATCTTAGTTGCCCGATCGGTAAGACTTGCCATTTTTGTCGCTTCTTCAACGGAAAACCGCCCTTCCTCAGAATAGCCGACTGCACGATCATTTGCCGAATCTTCAAAAATTAGCCAATCGCACGGACACTTGCCGAATGCTCCGAACACCTGTCTCAGCAAATTTACTGTGCACTGGCCCACCTGTCATCTTCCTAAGCGTGCCAAAATCCAGTGTTAACAGAGGTTCTCCCAAGTGTATCGGGCAAAACCTCCCCTTCTTCTTCCTTGGGAAGTGCCCTCGGATTGGTGGGAGCAACGAGATGAGCTCCCCCTTACGATGTGTTTTGCTTTCTTGAACATGGAGCTTATCGTATTCTTGATCTTATAGAGAGGAAGAAAGATACAAGGGCAAGACTAGGAAGAGTTGTGTGTGAAGTGGATTTCTAGTTTGCCTTGTGGGGAGAAGTTTGAGCTAAGAGAAGACAAGAGATCTTCTTGTGGACTAGTGAGAGCAACACTTCTCTTGAGAGCTAAGAACTTCTCTTGAATGTAGAGAGGAGAGAGCAAGGCAAGGAGAGGCTTGAACTAGAACTGAATTCTGGTGGAGGTGTGAGGGATGAAGCTCTCCTTGCTTGGGGTTTTATAGGGGAAGGAAGTGACACCAAGGGGGTGCCATGGAGTGGTCGGCCGACCCCCCTTGGGCATGCCCCTTGGGTGCCATGATCACATGTCTTGGAATATGACTTACACAAAGCAAAAGAGGGAGAGGAGGTGACCAAAACTGGCCGGTCATCCCTCTAAATTGAAGATTCCACTCATGCTTTTTGTAGTGCTTGGTGAAAGGTGAAAGATGTGATATGATGTGATCAAAAGCTGAGCTAAAGTGGTCAATATTCTCCTCTTTAAAAAGTAGTGGGGTACAAAGGTATGTCATGCTTTAAGGGAAGGTGATTGATGTGTTTTCTTTTTCAAAGCATGACAAAGTGAAAGTGAATGTGAAAGTTGGTTCCCCACTTTGGACATGGAGTAGTGGGAGACAAGGATGTGTTATGCTTTAACCAAAAGTTATTGATGTATAGCATGACAAGACAAAAGAGATGTCCCCTAAAGATAAATCTAAATTTTGAAAGTCCCACCTCCCAAATCATGAGATGCTTGGACAAAAGATGGTGGAGAGGAAAAGATGGATGGACATGGGGCACCTAGGGTGGTCGGCCGACCACCCTAGTCCTCCATTTTTTCCTTTTTCTTTTATAAAGTCATAAAGAGAAGAGTAATTAAATGAGCCAAGGTAGGATGTATAGGGTGGTCGGCCGACCACCCTATTGGCCCTACCTTTTGTAAAATTTTAATAATAATCTAATTCTCAAGTTTTATTTAAACTAACTTTAGTTTCCTGAATTTTAAGTATGAAAGAAATTAAAGGTTTGAACTAAATGTAAGAAGGGAAAAAGATAACTACCAATTTACCTTTTGGTGAAGGCTCCTTGATTTTAAGTCCTCGGAGTAGGACTCTCCTTCTTGTTCATTCCTTAGGTGCACTTGATGGCTCCAGAGATGGAGACCGTGGTGTGTGCACCTCGTTTGCTTTCCAAACCTACCTTGGATTGGTGGGTTCGTCGTTCTTGAGTTCAGTGTTCTTAGCCTCCAAATATTGTTTCTTCTTGCGCGGGGCTTGAACTCTTCTTTTCGTTGGTTGTGCTTTAGCCTGTTTGTTAAGTTTATAACCATTGAAAGCACACTTTACCTTGTGACTTGGGAATTGGAAATGGATCTGGCCTGATCCAACATAGATGACCGCATTGGTGGTGTTGAGGAAGGGCCTTCCCAAGATGACGGGTACTTCCACGTTGGCTCCCATGTCTAGGATGATGAAGTCTGTGGGGATGTACTCGTCTTGGATGTTCACCAAGATATCCCTTGCAAGTCCCTCAGGAAACCGTATGGTCTGATCTGCCATCTGCAGGCAAACACATGTAGGGACCAAAGGTCCTCCTAACAGATTATCATAGGTTACCTTAGACATGATATTGACATCTGATCCAAGATCGCAGAAGGCGGTGTGGAACGTCTATTGTCCGATTGAGCACTTGATCGTCGGGTGGTCTGGATCTTCCTTCTTCATGATGAAAGGAGGATCGAGAAGATAGCCCCAATAGGAGCGAAGTGGAGGCTTACCGAACCTCGTGTTGACCATATTTACATGCTCAATTGAATCTTCTGGTTTCCCAAGAATCTTACCTTGTTCCATGGATGGCATAGCTACTGCTAATTGAGCTAATTGGGTTTCTAGCATTTTATTAAAGCTCAATTGATTTTTCATGACAGTTGTAAAGCTATCCATTTTCTCACCAAAGTTTTCAAGAACTTTATCGGTGGCAATCATTTTTCTATTTATTCCATCATTAATCTTAGATTTCCCAAGAACAAGATCTTTTAATGAAGGCTGGTTATTGTAAGAATTGTAATTATTGTAATTACCATTACCTCCATTACCTTGGTAGAAGGGGCGTGAGTTCCAGCTTCCTTGTTGTTGGGGTCGATACCCGTTGTTGTTGTTGTTGTTTTTATTGTTGTTATTGTTATTGCTGATGAAGTTCACGTCCTCCTTTGATGTCTCGGGGCAATTGTTGCCTGAGTGATCATTTCCTCCGCACACCTCACACCATGGATCGGCTTCAATAGCTTGTGCGGCGGCGACTGGGTAGATGGTCTCTCGTTCCTTCTTGGAACCTTCTTCTATCTTCTTCATCAAGAGGGCCATCTTGGCAGAGAGTATGTCCACCTCACTAACGGTGTGCATACCTCTCTTCTTTGGTTGGAGACGTTCTTCACCCCATCCTTGGTTGATCACCATCTTTTTGATGAGGTCCTTGGCATTCCTCACTGTGTGTTGGAGGAACGCACCTCCAGCGGCAGCATCAAGGTGACTACGGGCCATGCTAGACAGTCCGTGGTAGAATCCTTGAATCAAGAGACATTCGTCTATCCCATGATGAGGACAGGCACGAACGTACTCCTAGAGACGCTCCCATGCTTCGGGAATAGTCTCATTAGATTGTTGCTGGAAGCTTGAGATCTTTCCGCGAAGAGCATTGGTTTTGTCCGTCGGGAAGAACTTCTTGAGGAATGCGTTAGCACACCTCTCCCATGTAGTGGCTTCTTCTTTATGGGCGTAGAACCATTGCTTCGCCTTTCCTAATAACGAGAATGGGAAAAGGCGAAGGCGAATAGCGTCAGACGCCATGCCCTTGATAGTGAACGTGCCACATAACTCCATGAAGTGCTGGAGATGAGCATTGGCATCCTCATGGGGCTTTCCGCAAAACAGATTGGCCTGCATCATGTGGATCAAGGCTGGCTTCAGCTCGAAGGTGGCATCTCCGAAGTTGACCTCGGGACCCTGAGCTACGTGGGTAGCTGACAGAGCCGAGAAGTCAGAGATCCCCTTCTGGGCCATAGCTTCCTTGAGTGGTGGTGTAGAGCCTCCTTCCTTGAACGGATCCTGGTTCAAGAGGAACCTCTGAGGGGTAACTTGACGACGTCTAGTCCTCCTCAATAGCTGCTCGAGATCTTCAAGATAATTTCCCGACAGTTGGAAACCGCTCATACACTATCTGGCTTCACAAGAAAGGAAGACATAGACATGAGTAAGCCCCTATGACTAATTGATAACTAAGTTAACGATAATCTCTGGATTCAATCTAATTAAAATTTCTTGGATAAGCTTTCCCCGGCAACGGCGCCAGAAGTGCTTGTTGGTATTTCTTATGACTATTGGATAAATCTGCAAGTGCACAGATTATACCGTTGTAGCACTTCACCTAGGAGTATTCCAAGGTATCATAATTTATATTATCCCAAAAGAAAGCCTTGCTAGAAATGATAATTGGATAGAGATCCTAGAGAGCACCTCAACTTAGTACCAACTAGTATAGAGGGGTAAACGATATATGTGATAGGAAGGGGTTGATGAATGAAGAAGCTACGGTAAAGGATACTTAGAACGGACTAGAAAGACTAGCTAGGTGGGAGGACAACGAGAAGAGAACAGAGACTCCTATGTACTTCACTCTACTTCAATATACTTAGCCAATTAACTAGTCTAAACACTATAGTTTGTCTCCTCAATACAAGTATGATAGGCGAGGGGATAGATCAGTAGGAGGACAAAACTCCTACCGGACCACGCCCTCTTATTACGGGGGCTGAAGGACCGAGAATGGCGACCAGAGGGAGGGTGAATGGGAGCCAAATAAAATTTCAACTCAAAGACTTGGCCCTTGTCCCAAAGTCACACCCAAAACTTGACCTTGGAAAAACCGACTCGCACATGACCTAACAAGTAGGTGGACACCTTAGGAAGACCCCTAAAGGTGCAGCGGAGCAGTCGGAGAAGATGGAGAACGATGAAAGCCACGAACTTGAAACCGATACACCGAGAGCGGTACTCTCAACCCCTAGAGAGAAGAGGCAAGAGCACATCCAAAAATACTTATGAGAACTGGTCTCAAAAGTACCTAATCAGGTTCCTTACGTGAATACAAATCCAACGCAACAAACGGAACTTGATTCGGAGTCCGGACGAGAGAGAAACGGCCAAAACAGCGATCAACAGTGACCACAGGACCACTCGCCTTGGTCCGGTGGTGAGGTCCGAAGGTGAGGTCCGGAGCTAGGTGTGTTGCTGTAGTTTTTCGGCTGTACCACCGGACCACTCGCTATGGTCCGGTGCTATGGTCCAGATGGTAGTCCGATGCTGTTTCTTCACAAAATCAGCAACACAGTGAGTTGTGGACCTCCAGACTAGTGGTCCGACGGTACCACAGGACTAGTCCGGAGGGTGGTCCGGAGCTAGGGGCTGCTCTGGACACTTTTGGCCAGACCACCGGACCAATCGCCTATGGTCAGGAGCCTTGTCCAAGTTGGTCCGGAGGGTGGTCCGGAGCTCGCGAACAGTGTACAGAAAACCCGCGAAAACCAATTTCTCTCCGCCAAATCTTCCGAAAACTCAACCAAATGAACTCCAACTGCAACCAAACTTTGTAGGCATGATCCTTGTACAGTTGGCGAGCTATCCCGAAGAAATCATCGCTCAATTTGGATAGGATAAACGGGAACACTCGGATTTGGGGGAGAAGGAGAAGAACGAAGAACGCCACAAAGAAATCGCCCGATCTACGCGCTCGTGAGGTTTGAGGAGAAATCCTTCAGTGCAAAGATGCTCCTCATAAGTACGCACAACTTGGTTCAAACGTATTTTGCAAAGATACTCTCAACAAAGAGAAAACATCTCGGGAAAAAGAGAGAGCAAATCCAAAACGGAAAGAACACAAGCAAAACGGGGACACGATCACGAAAGAGAAGCCACCATGGCTTATGAAGGTTACGGCCTCCGATTCCTCGCAACAATCACAAGTTCTTACATCAGTGACACGGTGGATCTCAAGCAAGAGGAAGCTAGGGAAGGGAAAACCTAGGAATAGGTGGTAGAGAGAGTAATGCAATAGATAGAATGAGGATACCCCTTCATCCCCTATTTAACAGGGCTTTGGCTATTTCCCAAAGACCCCCCTAGATACTTGAGTGAACTACCTAGCCTAAGCATTGCAGTCCAAGCTCCGGAAAATATCTTCCTCGATTTGAATGGACAGCCCCGCTTCCTGCCAGGAGTTGCCGTCGCCTCGACGCAACCTCCAGGATTCCGCCACGTGCCATCCCCACTTCCTCGGAAGCTCCGCCTAGGTTTTGAGGCCCAAACCCAGGAAACCCGCCACCGGTAGCTTTGGGCTCAACTACCGAACCCCGAGTTTTGAGGCCCAAACTCGGAAACCGTCCTCGGATGGTTTTGAGGCCCAAACCACCAAACTACTCGACGTGAGCCACCTTGTCTTCGCCTGGTCGGACTCCGAGTCCCATGAGCCTCCGCTCGACTCGCGCGTCCACCGTCTTGACTTGGTCAACTCGGTCTACCTCCATGTCTTCTCGCACTTGCCGGTGCCAAGTACTAGCCACCACAGCTAGTCCGCCGGCGCCCATGGTCCCTCAGTCCGAGCCCTGCTTCCGCCCTTCACTGCTCCCAGTCCATCGGCACAGCAAGCCTCTACTCGACCTTCTCCACACCATTGACCACTGTCACTAGACATAGCACCTGCACACCACAAGCCGATAGACAGGCACACATTTGCTTTCGCAAAGGGTTAGAATCAAGCCACTCAAACTGAAACACTCACGTGTTGGACGATCACTCATCACAAAATAGAACTACATGGGTACTTATCCACCATGTGTTCACAAATGTTGTATTCCGATCGAAGATGGTTCTATGACAACCAAATCATTTGAAAGATTTGAAGGAATTTCAGATTCGGTTGTTTTTCCTCCTTGTGTTGTTCGGGGCTTGGCTCAACTTCTTCTTCGGGGAATTCGTCAAAAACTCAAGTGTAAGGGGTATTTTCAAGAATTTTATTTAGAATGGCTTCTCCTTCACTAATGGTTTTGTGCGAGAACGATCCTCCTAAAGATAAGTCAAGGTGCAGAGCAGCTTGCTTGTTAAGACCAAGATGGAAGTGATAAAGTAAGACATTTCTGGCAAGGAAAGGTTTGGACCGGAATTGATAAGGCTTATGAACCTAGCCCAAGCTGCACCTAGTGTCTCTTTTTCTTTTTGTTTGAACTGAAGAACTTCAATTCTAAGGGCTGCAATTTAGAAAGAGGGAAGAAAGCAAGACAAATTTGTCTCGAAGTTCGTCCCAATTCCCATTTACGCCTCCTACGGAATGAGCATACCACTGTTTCGCTCTTCCCAAAAGTGAGAATGGAAACAATTTCCATTTTAAGGTCTCTTGTGTCATGCCAGCAATGATGAGGCAAGAACACAATTGCTCAAATTCTCTAAGGTGGGTGTAAGGATTTTCGTTTTCTAGCCCGGAGAAAGATTGCTCCCGAACCATGGCTATGAAAGCAGGGCGAAGATCATAGCCATCTATAAGAATGGGATTTGAAGATGGTGGAGGCTCCAACATGTCGCCCTTTGGAGCAGAGTATTTATAGATAGGATTGGAATCCATGTGGTAAGATGAAAATGGTAAGTTGAGAAAGGTGGTAAAAAGGAAATAAGAAAAAGGGTAAACAAATGACTTGGTTTGAAACTAGCACAGTTACCGTTCCCCGACAACGGTGCCAAAAAGCTTGTTGGTATTTCTTAACGCAAACAGATAAATCCGCAAGCGCACGGATACCGCTGTAGCTTTCACCCATGAGTATTCCAAGGGTATCGATTTCCACAGGGAACATGAAGTGAACTAGAAAAGAACTAAGAGCATCCAAGGATAGATATGATAAATGGGTAGAGAAATTTTAGAGTTTTCTAAGGGAGTTATCTAATCAAAGGCTCACAATACTCTACTTACTTTGGAGCAATAGTACCTTCCCGACTCTCGATAAAGACTGGGAAAAAGGTAGTCGGGAGAGGCTGCCAAAGGCTCTACGAAAACACCAACCCGAACGTGGTGGACTACAAAGGCTTTACAGAGCTGTCACCCCTGGGGCTACCACAACTATCTGTAGGATTGGGCGCAAACTCAGGTAATTGCAAGACTAGGCACCACTTCTAACCTATTAATTACTACTGTAGCTCTGCAAAGACTAGAGCACTCAATACGAGCGAAGATCCCATAAATAGAATAAAGTAAGAACTGAAATAAGATACATAGAAATAATAAATAAAGAACCTGGAGATCGCTCCGAACCAGATGCTGCAAAGGTACAATGTTGAGGAAGATCCGACAGATCCAGCTCCTCCTAGCTCTCTCCTCCTCCCTCTCACCTTTGATTACAACTAGATGAACTAGAACTAGAAGAACTAGATCTAGACAACTAGAGGGACCTCTCTACTTCTAATTGAAACCCTAACTTTTGCTCTGGAGAAGAATAATGAGATGAGATGATCCTCAGGGGGTCAGGGGCCTTCCTTATATAGCCTCCTCAAATGAACGTGGGTCATTGGATCAAACCGACCTATATGAAGGGTTTAGATTCATCCTCAAAGGTGGTGGAGCACGATCCGCGAACTTGAGCCTGATTGGCTGAAACATCAGAGCGGGCGCCCTAGGGGTCAGGGCGGGCGCCCTGACTCTAGGCCCATTTTGCCTCTCGTTTCTTCCCGAGCCTTCTGGAACCCTCTAGAGTATAGAAAATCCTATGGATGATAATTATCTCTATGTAAACATGACATGTGGACCTTTCCTTGTTATTTCCTGATAACCCCCTGCAGAAAAAAAACATTCACCAAAACTCGTAAAATTCTATTAGTATCAACCCTATTTGTAGGCATTGGTTTTATTTAGATCCTTATCCTTGTTTAGTTGACGGTTGAATTTGATACTTAAGGACCGTCAACATCTTGCTATATGCTTTTGCTCTTTAATAGCCTTTACACCCATAATCTGTGATCCTTGTGACCTTTCCCGTATGCGATCATTTCCTGTCATAGGGTCCTTTGATTATAGATCGTAGTCAAAGTAGTAATTTGTGTATAAGCGTGGTGCTTATACATCATCTTATACTTGGTTATCGCTTGTTGCACGGATTGTTTGTAGTAGCTAGGTAATTCGGTCTTGTATCTAGGGGTTCTTTGGGAAATAGCCAAAGCCCCGTTAAATAGAGGATGAAGGGGTATCCTCATCCTCATCTCTTACATTACTCTCTCTCCCACCTATTCCTAGGTTTTTCCTTCCCTAGCTCTTTCTTGCTTGAGATCCACCGTGTCACCAGTGTAAGAACTTGTGATTGTTGCGAGGAATCGGAGGTCGAAACCTCCATAAGCCATGGTGGCTTCGATTTCTTGATCGTGTACCCGTTTTGCTGTTGTTCTTCGCGTTTTGCTTTTGCTCCCTCTTTTTCCCGAGATGATTTCTCTTTGTAGGGAGTAGCTCTTGCAAATCCGTTTGAACCAAGTTGTTCGTAATCGTGAGGAACATCTTTGCACTGAAGGAATTCCCCTCAAACCTCACGAGTGCGTAGATCAGGCGATTTCTTTGCGGTGTTCTTCGTTCTTGCCCCTTTCTCCCCAAATCCTCGTTTCCCTTTAATCCCCTTCCTCCATAGCACTAGAATCATGCCTACCAAGTTGGGTTGCTAGTGGAGAAAATTTGGTCAAGATTTGGGAAGATTTGGTGGAGAAAAAAACGATTTTTGCGTTTACTGCGCGTTTGTCGGGAGCGTCGGACGCTCTGAGGGTTTGCGTCGGACGCTGGTACGTGTTGACGTCAGCATCCATCGCCTCGCTTATCGGCGTCTTTTGGTTTTGGCGTCGGACGCTCTCCAGAGTCTGTCGCCCAGCGTTCGTCACGTGGTGTGCGTTGTTCTGTTCTGTTTTGCTCTCGGGAAGGCCGACGGACGCTCGCCTAAGCATCCGTCGCCAGCGTCCGACGCCCTACCCTGGAGCGTCCGTCGCGCTGTCTTCTAGCGTCCGTCGCCCTGCTGTCCAGCGTCCGACGCCTATCTTTTGGGTTGTTTTGCTTGGGGTTCTTGCCTCCTTCTCATAGGGGTTGAGAACTCATTCTTGGGGTTTTCCGGTGAGTTTTCCTCCATTGCCGGTGAGCTTTCATTTGCTCGTTTTCGTCTGAATCCCCGCTCGCGTTGCTCGGGGGAGGTTGAGCACCTAGCAACTGGGTTTGTGTTTTTGGGAAGAGTGGCCCGAATATTTTGAGAAAAATTTGAGGCTCCCATTCACCCCCCCCCCCTCTGGTCGCCGTTTCTGGTCCTTCAACATTCTTTAGAGAGTGATGAACCCCATCCTTCTATGTTCCTCTCTGAAATCGAGGTAGATCTTTTTGAAGATTTTGGCAACACCTCGAATTTTTCAGTTCAAGTGAAACCTCTGGTGCACTCTGCATCATTTGAGGATGATGGTCTACATAATGATGCTTTCCTTTTAGAGCACATTAAAGGACTCTCAGCCATCATGAGCCGTGAGTGGACGGCAGAATCAGAGGTATCCACTGAGGTACCCCGAATCACTGCCCCCTCAGAAACTATACTTTGTAACCTTATGGGAATCGCCATAGAGGCTCACTATAGTCCTATCATTGGGATGAATATCATTTCTAAGGTTTTAGCTCAACAGCTTTACCCCAACGAATCTGTGATCCCATCTCATAAGCATCTAAGAATTCCATCTGGAGATATTCTTGAAAGTTATGGGGTGATTACGTCGGTTCCTTTACGCAAAAGAGGCATCGAGTATCGCTTAGATTTTTACATCTATGACATCTCGGACATGTCTCTCTTGATTGGCGTACCATTAGGAACACTCTTTCAAGAGCAATCAAACAAGGATCACCTAAATATCAAGCTAGGAAATTCTTCTATTGTTGTTCATGTTTTAAGATCAAATAATGCAATAGTAGAACCCAAGCCCAAACAAGACCCTATTGAGGAAGTCTTAGTGGCATTTCTAGAAGACTGGTCTCAACCAACTCTTGATGATGAATACTTCACTCAAGAAGAGGAAGAGCTAGCAGAACCTATCGAAGTAGACCCTTTGGAAGTGCCTTCACCACCCTCAATCGAGTTAAAACCTCTTTCTGTTGGCTTGAAATATGTCTTTCTAAATAATAACCAAGAAACCCCTATCATTATAAGTGACAAGCTTTCCCAAGAAGAAACCAATAGACTTGTCACTATTCTAGAAAGACATAAATCGGCCTTTGGCTACTCCCTCCATGACCTCATTGGAATTAGTCCAATTCTTTATACTCATAGAATCCCCATCGATCCTGATTCGTCTCACCTTCGAGGGAACCACAATGGAGACTTAACAATGCTATGCGAGAGGTTGTTAAGAAAGAGGTCTTGAAACTTTTGCACGCCGAGATTATCTATCATGTGCCGCATAGTGAGTGGGTTAGCCATGTCCAAGTTGTGCCAAAGAAAGGAGGGATGACACTTGTAAGAAATGAGAAAAATGAACTCATCCCTCAACGCACTGTCATTGGGTGGCGCATGTGCATTGACTACCAGAAACTTAACAAGGCTACAAAAAAAGATCACTTCCCATTACCCTTCATTGATGAAATGTTGGAACGGCTTGCAAAGAACTCTTTCTTTTGTTTCCTTGATGGTTATTCCGGATATCATCAAATCCCAATCCACCATGATGACCAAAGTAAGACCACTTTTACATGCCCTTATGGAACTTATGCTTATCGACGAATGTTGTTTGGATTGTGCAATGCTCCAGCTTCGTTCCAATAGTGCATGATGTCTATTTTCTCTGACATGATCGAGAAAATCATGGAGGTGTTCATGGATGATTTTACCGTCTATGGCAAAACCTTTGATGATTGTTTAGAAAATTTAGACAAAGTCTTACAATGGTGTGAAGAAAAGCACTTAGTCCTAAACTAGGAAAAATGCCTTTTCATGGTTCAAGAAGGAATAGTGCTAGGACACAAGGTGTCCGAACGTGGGATAGAAGTGGATAGAGCAAAGATTGAAGTTATTGAGCAACTTCCACCTCCCACAAATGTGAAAGGAATCATAAGCTTTCTAGGCCACGCAGGGTTCTATAGGCATTTCATTCAAAACTTTTCCCAAATCGCTAGACCCCTGACTAGCCTTTTAGCTAAAGATGTACCTTTCATGTTCACTAATGAGTGTTATGAAGCTTTTGAAATTCTCAAGAAAGCACTCATTTCTTCTCCAATCATCCAACCACCCAATTGGACGCTACCCTTCGAGATCCTGTGTGATGCTAGTGACTTTGCAGTAGGTGTTGTCTTAGGCCAAACCAAGGATGAAAAGCACTATGCTATTTCCTATGCTAGCAAAACCTTGTCTGAGCCACAACTCAATTATACCACCACTAAAAAAGAGTTGTTGGCAGTAGTCTTTGCGATAGACAAGTTTAGATCTTACTTAGTAGGGCTGAGGTAATCATTTATTCAGATCATGCTGCTCTTAAATACCTGCTCACTAAGAAAGATGCTAAACCTCGGCTTATAAGATGAATTCTTTTACTCCAATAATTTGACATAGAAATCAGAGACAAGAAAGGAGTAGAAAATTCAGTAGCTGATCACTTGTCTAGGCTTCAACATAAAAATGAACATGAATTGCCTATTAATGACTATTTAAGGGACGAGACACTCCTCAAGGTAACACACTCGGACCCTTGGTATGCGGATATTGTGAATTATATGGTTTCAGGATATGTTCCACAAGGAGGTGACAAGAGAAAGCTTCAGTATGACTCTCGTTGCCACTTGTGGGATGATCCGTATCTCTATTGGGTTTATGCTGATGGACTGCTACGGAAATGTGTCCCAATGGTTGAAGCCATGAGGATCATAGACAGATTACACGCATCACCTTATGGAGGACATTATGGAGTGTACCGTACACATGCAAAGATCTGACAAAGCGGATTTTACTAGCCGACAATGTATGCAGATACAAAACAGTTTGTTAGAAGATGTGTCAGATGCCAGAAGCATGGAAACATTACTGCTAGAAATGAAATGCCACTCACTAACAACCTTCAAATAGAGTTGTTTGATGTCTAGGGAATTGACTACAAGGAACCATTCCCAAGGTCTAGAGATGATGAATACATCTTGGTGGAAGTTGACTACGTATCCAAGTGGGTAGAAGTAATACCATGTCGAGCTGCCGACTCCAAGCATGCTAGGAAGATGTTCCATGAAGTAATATTCCCAAGATTTGGAATGCCCCGAATGGTCATAAGTGATGGAGGATCGCATTTCATCGACAAAACATTTCGGATGTTCCTAGCAGAATATGGAGTGAAGCACAACATTGCAACTCCATACCATCCTCAAACTAGCAGTCAAGACCGTGGATGATATGGGAAAGAAATGGAAGTACAAGCTTCATGATGCACTATGTGATGAGTGTATCGGTGTCCCGATCTTTCGGTGGAGATAGATAACTACGATTTGACTGGAGAGACGTTCACGATCCGACTACAACCATCCAAGGACACTGCGCCTTAGCAATCGATACACCAAATCCAGCGGTTACTCACGATCTTGCGGATCACAACCAACCAAACCACTAGGGTTATTCCTGCAAGCAATCGAAGAACAAGCAAGAACAAGTAGAACAAGCACTCAATTGCAAATAAGAGATGAAGGATCAGATGTGATACACATGAAGGTGGGGTTCCGAATCAAGTAGAACGGATGGTCTAGTTGACACACGCGTCTACAAGGAAGTAGCAGCAGCTAAACTTTCATCTAAACAAAACTCAATCTGTTTGTGGCGGCTCTATGGGGATATAAGGAGAAGGGAGGACGACCACAAGGGTCCTGGTGTCGTCCTACAACCCTAGGATGAATCCCTAATGGACTCAACTTGATACATGGGCCATCGGCCCAAAATAGGGTGACGCGGCACCGTTGGCAGAAAAGATCTCGGTATTAAATTGTCTATTGCGCACGCATCTGATAGGATATAGGTATGAGTCCGGACCCATTGGAAAGTAGACTTGATAAGCTTTCCAAAAAGTGCTAGAGCGTCCCAATCGGAGTCCGTATAAAGTCGTGGTAACCGTCGCAAGTTTGGACTCTTCTGTAGTTCGAATTGAACTTCCAAAACGTGTTGGATTTGGACTCTTTGTTTCCTTAGATCCAAAGTGATGTGGTGGCCTGGTGGAGAACGTTAGGAACACTTGGATTTGGTCCCCAATCAACTTCATTGACCATTCATGTTTTCCATATGCAATCTAACCCTTCCTTTATCCATGTAAGCAATTCTGAAAATGAAAACATACACACTTCATAGTGCAGCACCCATTCATCAAATGTAACAATGATAAACCTCATATAGAATGGTTTCACCTTTGGTATAGAAGTGGTTGGCATGGTCATATCTAAGCCTGTGATGTCCTCATCATTCTCCCTTTCTTGACAGCAAACCGTCCTCGGTTTGACCACTGTCGGAGGATGTGTTGTAGATAAAAGTAAACCATGCTCCCATTCTTGATAGTTATCCTGTTTATTCATTTTCAAACTAGGGAAACCCAACATGATATGGTGATGGTTATTACATGCCTCTAATTGGTCATATCTTTTCACAATGGAAGAAGATTGTACAATTGAACAAATGTAAATTCGGTGTACCATATACTCCTTTTCACAATTATATTTGCCAATAGCATGAAAACTGGTATTAGAAGAACATGGCAATTCAAATCTAGCAATCAGATTATTCTGCAAATCGCTAAGCTCACAATGATCCTTGAACTCAATGTACCCTATTGTATTTAAAGATGAAAACAATTGAAGTTCTTCTTTTTCATTTACAATATGAACAATATGCTGGAATTCAGCACTCATTGATTTAGAATTTTTAGCTTTATTCGGTAATTGTGGTATGGATATAAGTAATTCATTATCACACAACTCTTCTTTGTCATATGGAATATCAAGTATATGAAAGTGTGACAAAGGAAAATCAGCGATGGGTTCCACTATTGGTTGATCTAGGATATCAAGATTAGTGGACAAATGTAGTTCAACTAAAGCATGCTCATCTTGATTTATGTTACAACCATCTAACTTACCTTTGATGCTCTTCGCAAATGGTGTTCTTGTAGCTAGATTCATGCTCTCCTTTAATGTGTCACCTCTAATCTCAGATTGATCAATGCCCATTGGTATATTGGCATCCGCTTGCTGCAAATTGTTAGTAATAGGAGAGACATATGCTTCTATAGTATGTGTGAGATCTGTTTTTAGTGTTATTTCAAATTCACAAGCAAGATCAAACAACTCATCAAAAGTCTTATAATGTTTATCAACAAGGATATTTTGAATTTGCACATTAAGAACTTGCAAAAATCTATGTTCTAGAAACTCATCATTTTCTTCAAAGCCACAACGTAGCAAACATAATTTTAGTCTATCTAAGTATTCTGCTACAGTTTTGTTTTCTTGTTTTATAGATTGCAATTTGCCATACAAAATATCAGAATAATAGCTAGAAACAAAAACATCTCTAAAATGTCTTTTCATATCTTTCCATGATTGAGGAGCATTAGCAAATCTATAAAGGTGTTTCCACTCAGTTAAAGCATACTTAATAAGAACACTTGAAGCAACTTTAACCTTTTGTTTTTCAGATAGATCATACTTTTTAAATTCCTTGTCTACATGTAGCTCTCATTCAATATATGCACAAGGATCATAGTTTCCTTCAAAATAAGGTAGTGCAGATTGTAGTTTATCTAGCAAAGCATCATATACCTCGTAAGTAGCAAGCTTATCACTTGTCATACCACTAGCAAAGTGATTCGAATATGCAACCTGATCATCTCCTAATTTCATGTAGTTTCCTGCCATGATTAGAAGAAAACAAGAAACATACACAATAATATTTATGTCCCTATCAACTAGTAGGATGTGGTTGCTGTAATTCTCTCACTCTCAACTTGATCAAACAAATTCTTACAAATTCTTACCAAGCAAAACAAGAGGTGGCAGTAACCAACAAGTCGGAAACCCTGGAAGTAGTGTATCGACACCGCAGCAACAACACCTATCAAGCTATATCTGGATATGTGGAGCTATAGGAGGGCTAAACAATAATGTGCAAGGAAGTACTAGCACCACATTAGTCACAAAAGCAAGTTGAGAAATCGTTCAACGGAGGTACCGTGCTGGTCTTAGGCTAGACCGTGCTAGAGACGCGAGCCTAGACACAAACGAAGTCACAGTACAGCAGGAAAAGGCACAAAAACAACAAGCAAAACACTTCCTTTCTTTTCCTCCTCTCTTCTTTTGTTTCTTCTTTTGTTTCTTTTCACTTTCTCTTTGTTTTCTTTTCTATTATGTTCTTTTCTTTTTCTTTCTGATTTTTTTTCTTTTTTTTTCAACTCTCCTCAACTAGAACAAATCTGAAACTTGACAAATCAGATTTTAACAAAAACAATTGACAATGTGTTTCTCTCTCTTTTTACGGAGTAACAAGAATAGAACTAGCAAGGCAGATTTGTATTTGTGTGTCCAAATCAGATTTTTACGGTGTAGAAAAAAAATCAGAGATGGATATAGTGCAGGAAAGGTGTATATGATAGCAATGATTGCAATGGAGATATATATGATGTAGTGGAGATGTGTATGGTGGTGGTGATGGCAGCAGATATATATATGGTAGTGGAGATATGATAGTGACCGAAACGTGACAAGAACTCGAAACTCTAAAAGCCTAACCCTAAGACCAGCAACTCCACTCGACCGATGCAAACCAAACTCAACAAGCCTGAACTAATCAGTACTAGTAGAAGGCTCAAAAGGTCTATGCGATTATAGGAAAACGAATCCACTATTTTTTTGTTGGCTTTTTCTGGACTATAGGAAATTAAAAGCAAACTGAAATCTCTCACCGATGAAACCTTGCTCTGAATACCACTTGATGAGTGTATGGGTGTCCCGATCTTTCGGTGGAGATAGATAACTACGATTTGACTAGAGAGACGTTCACGATCCGACTACAACCATCCAAGGACGCTGCGTCTTAGCGATCGATACACCAAATCCAGCGGTTGCTCACGATCTTGCGGATCACAACCAACCAAACCACTAGGGTTATTCCTGCAAGCAATCGAAGAACAAGCAAGAACAAATAGAACAAGAACTCAATTGCAAATAAAGATGAAGGATCAGATGTGATATACATGAAGGTGGGGTTCCGAATCAAGTAGAACGGTTGGTCTAGTCGACACACGCATCTACAAGGAAGTAGCAGCAGCTAAACTTTCATCTAAACAAAACCCAATCTGTTTGTGGCGGCTCTATGGGGATATAAGGAGAAGGGAGGACGACCACAAGGGTCCTGGTGTCGTCCTACAACCCTAGGATGAGTCCCTAATGGACTCAACTTGATACACGGGCCATCGGCCCAAAATAGGGTGACGCAGCATCGTTGGCAGAAAAGATCTCGGTATTAAATTGTCTACTGCGCACGCATCTGATAGGATATAGGTATGAGTCCGGACCCATTGGAAAGTAGACTTGATAAGTTTTCCAAAAAGTGCTAGAACGTCACAATCGGAGTCCGTATGAAGTCGTGGCAACCGTCGCAAGTTTGGACTCTTCTATAGTATGAATTGAACTTCCAAAACGTGTTGGACTTGGACTCTTTGTTTCTTTGGATCCAAAGTGACGTGGTGGCCTGGTGAAGAACGTTAGGAACACTTGGATTTGGTCCCCAATCAACTTCATTGACCATCCATGCTTTCCATATGCAATCTAACCCTTCCTTGATCCATGTAAGCAATTCTGAAAATGAAAACATACACACTTCATAGTGCAGCACCCATTCATCAAATGTAACAATGATAAACCTCATATAGAATGGTTTCACCTTTGGTATAGAAGTGGTTGGTATGGTCATATCTAAGCCTGTGATGTCCTCATCACTATGGGCATATAGAACTGCATATAAAACACCCATAGGCATGAGACCTTATCAGCTTGTATATGAAAAAACATGTCACCCGCCTGTTGAATTGGAATTCAGAGCTCATTGGGCCATCGAGAAATGGAATATGGATCTCCACTCGGCTGGGAAGAAACGTCAGATGCAAATATCTGAGCTAGAGGAATGGAGAGAGAAAGTTTATCACAATTCCAAGATCTACAAAGAGAGGACAAAAAGGTGGCATGATAAGAGAATCAAGCACAAGGAGTTTACACCTGGTGATAAAGTTCTACTATTCAACTCAAGAGTGAAGCTCTTTGGTCATGGAAAACTTTGAAGCAAATGGGAAGGACCATTCAAAGTGATTGAAGTTGCATCACACGGTGCTGTCACACTTCAAGATGATACAGGTAACATATTCAAGGTAAATGGTCAACGTTTGAAAGTTTTTCTTGAACCTGAGAACTTAGAAGAAATTGACTTGATTGAATTTCTGCAATTTAATGATCCAATCTAGAAATCAATCATGCTTCAGACAACTAAGGTTTAAATGACCAACCACAAATGATTAATCAATTCCACGAGCTTTGTTGTCTATTTGAGTTGTGCAGGATTTGGAAGCTTCAATGACATCTAATCAACAGCAAGAGTGAACGACTATGTCAACATCCAGCTTGGGGTAGAGAACCCCCATGTATCCAGGTAAGTATCCTTTTTCACTTAGGTTTACTTTTATAGTTTAATAAAAAAATGTGAGCACATGAAGGTTCACACTTAAAATCACAAAAATTACAATTTAGATACTTTTTATATCTGTGGAAATTTCATTGTCTACTTTATCCTTAATAGAGTTTTATTTAGTAATAATAATAGGTGTGTTTAGAAGTCACTAATAATAAAATGAAGAACTCTGAAGATAACTCTATGGAAATGATGAATAGTTGCTCTACCGTAATTCCTTTCAAGTACCTAGTTTTCAACCTTGAATTCCCCCGAGTTTTAGACATAACTGTTTTGACATAAGATTTACTCTGAACCTGAGACTTGTGGGTTACAAATGCTTGAGCTAAGTCTAGGTAGTTGATAGGTATGATATGAAAAAGTCTGAGCTGCTATTTATCTTGTTCCTCGCAATACTAGAGTTCTGGAGAATTTATCTTTTGAAAATTAAAAAAAAAATTACATGATGAGTCTCTGTATGACGAGAGCTTGAATTCCTACCACAACCATATATACATGCCTGGTAGATTAGGAAAACATTCACTATCATTTTGACTGCTTGTATTTGCATTGAGTTTTGTCAAGCTTTGATGATCCTTAGAGACTTGTCATGCTTTCAAAATCAAGATCACACACACTCCACTCATATATGCCACTTCTACCCTGGAAGTACGCATCCACATATATGCCGTTCAAATTCACCAGAACAATACTCTACTCCTACCCTGGGAGTAAGTAACCAAAAATATCCTAGTTCTCCACCTATCCATATATTTCATCACCACAGATGTAACTGCTCCAATGGTTTTCTTGTTATCATCTCTCAAAAGTTTTATTATAGAAAGAGACTTGAGGTTGCCAAAAAAAATAAAAAAAATAAAGAGATTAAAACATGGACAAGTGTCCTATCAAAACAATGGGTACTTAGATGTCCGCCTCTCTAGAAAAAAGAGCAAGTCCATGTTCTCTCAAAATTCCAAGTTCCAAAAGAGAGATGTATGTATTTATGTATTCAAGGAGCAGCGTAGAATTAGGTTTCTATCATACACCCTCATATATCCACCATACACCATTATCCACTACATATCCACCCTCATACATCCACCATATATCCCATACACATGCACATCTTGATTTGATTGTATGCCCTGTTTCTTTGGATCCATTGTTTGACTTTACAATATATGCTTTGCAAGTATGTATGCGATGTTTCTCCCCACCTATGAACTCCATATATTGCCTATTAGTTATAGGGTGAGAGAGAAAAGGCACATTGTTACTTCGCTTGTTCCAAAAATAATACATATTCTGAGAGAAGGCATAACACCTTTGTTGCCTTGGTGAGGATCCACAAATAGAGAGACTTGAGAGGCTCACACAAAAGAGACTTTGAGTTTTATTTTGAAAACTTTGCAAAACTCCAGGATGAAAGTTGAGCGAAGAGCTCGAGACATAGTGACCTGATCATTCTGCTTTTCAATTACTCAAGACCCAAGTGATGGCTATAAGCCCCATGGTTAAAGGTAATATGGGTAAGTTTGAAAGTCAGAATTGTTTACTCTAATCCAAAGGAGAATTCTTGTTTCAAAGCATGTGTACCTTTAAGGCGTGAAAGCATTGTAGCAACTCTTGATCCATCATTGAGTTCATCTTTGCTCAGGGACGAGCAAAAGGTAAGCTTGGGGGAGTTTGTTGACGGTCCTTAAGTATCAAATTCAACCGTCAACTAAACAAGGATAAGAATCTAAATAAAACCAATGCCTAGAAATAGGGTTGATACTAATAGAATTCCACGAGTTTTGTAGAATGTCTGTTTCTGTAGGGGGTTATCAGGAAATAACAAGGAAAGGTCCACATGTCATGTTTACATAGAGATAATTATCACCCGTAGGATTTTCTATACTCTAGAGGGTTCCAGAAGGCTCGAGAAGAAACGAGAGGCGAAACGGGCCCGGAGTCAGGGCGCCTGCCCTGATGTTTCAGCCAATCAGGCTCAAGTTCGCGGATCGTGCTCCACCGCCTTTGAGGATGAATCTAAACTCTTCATATAGGTCGGTTTGATCCAATGGCCCACGTTCATTTGAGGAGGCTATATAAGGAAGACCCCTGACCCCCCTGAGGATCATCTCATCTCATTATTCTTCTCCAGAGCAAAAGTTAGGGTTTCAATTAGAAGTAGAGAAGGAGAGAGGTCCCTCTAGTTGTCTAGATCTAGTTCTTCTAGTTCTAGTTCATCTAGTTGTAATCAGAGGTGAGAGGGAGGAGGAGAGAGCTAGGAGGAGACGGATCTATCGGATCTTCCTCAACATTGTACCTTTGCAGCATCTGGTTCAGAGCGATCTCCAGGTTCTTCATTTATTATTTCGAAGTATCTTATTTCAGTTCTTACTTTATTCTATTTACGGGATCTTCGCTCGTATTGAGTGCTCTAGTCTTTGCAGAGCTAGAGTAGTAATTAATAGGTTAGACGTGGTGTCTAGTCTTGCAATTACCTGAGTTTGCGCCCAATCCTACGGATAGTTGTGGTAGCCCCAGGGGTGACAACTCTGTAAGGACTTTGTAGTCCACCACGTTCGGGTTGGTGTTTTAGTAGAGCTTTTGGCAGCCTCTCCCGACTACCTTTTTCCCAGTCTTTATCGAGAGTTGGGAAGGTACTATTGCTCCAAATTAAGTAGAGTATTGTGAGCCTTTGATTAGATAACTCCCTTAGAAAACTCTAAAATCTCTCTACCCATTTATCTTATCTATCCTTGGATGCTCTTAGTTCTTTTCTAGTTCACTTCACGTTCCCTGTGGAAATCGATACCCTTGGAATACTCACGGGTGAAATCTACAGCGGTATTCGTGCGCTTGTGGATTTATCTATTTGCGTTAAGAAATACCAACACAAGACTATATCTAGTATAGAAATGCTCAAAGTAAACACTAAGTAAAGTAGAGAGAAAGATATATATATATTGAATAAGATAAAGTCTTACAAAGAAGGAAAGATACAAGAGCTATACCAGACTTCCTAGAAGACAACTCCGGAAATCCCGAGCACAACTCGACTCAACTCTAACTCTCGCACTAGACTAACTCCTAGAACAATCTAAGGAATAGAGCTTGTAGGCTTCTTCTTCATGTGTAGAGAGGGGGGTGACCCTCTATTTATAGTAGGGGGTGGAGTAGGGGCTACTCCATCACCACGTCAGCGATCTAGAGCCTTCCATCCTCCACCCTTGGATCAAACCGTCTTAGAACCAACCAAGGAGTGGATGGCTGTGATTTCCACCATGTGTGGAGTGGTATGTCGGTTGGAGGGACCCAACCGACCTATAGAGGTGGTCGGCCGACCACCCCTGTGGTAGGTGGGCCCTCCTCTGGCCTCCTGGAGGTGGCCCCACTGGTTAGGGGCCAAGTGGGACCTGGTGGGGTAGATAGGGGGGTCGGCCGATCCCCCCTTGGGGGCTCTGGCCCACCTCAGCCTCCCAGGTGCTGGTCCCACATGTCATACATGTTGGATGTTGGTCCCGAGGTATTTTTCACGTTTATCTCCTTGGTGTGGGCCCATGAATCCATATGCTATTCTTGTGAGCCGTTGAGAGGAAACACAGAGTGATCCAATGGATGGATTTCACTCTAGAGTGCCTCTCTTGGATCATGGCCGAGAGTGGAGAGCCTGGTGGGCCCATAGGGTGGTCGGCCGACCCCCTATGTGGGTCCCACTGGCTCTCCTTTGCTTTATTTGTTCATTCCTGCATTCAAACACTCATGGACATGTGGAACTAGTTATTTGATAAAAAATGCTCATGATGTGTTTGTTTATCCTTGATCCTTGGGTTGGTGGCAACATTTTAGCTATGTAAAAGATGGTCATAATTTGTGCCAATAGGGGGCGTGTGTGACGACCCCATGGGCCGTCAAGCGGTAACCTTCCCCGATTCCATGGTCCTCCTGGTGGCTGGAACGCTGTTCCAGATTGAATACATGATCTGGGCCATCTGGAACCATCACACCACGTCTTCGTGCCGACACGCCGCCCGCCCCAATCTGTCTGCCCTGATGATCTGAGCGACGCGATCGACCGCGCCAATAGCAACATCGACAACTGCATCAAGCTCGCGGAAGTATTTTGGTCCAAATTTTGCCTAAACTTATCTTAATTCATCTCTGTAATCCGGAAAAGTCATAAATTGAAAATTTTGGGAGTAGCATTTAAGTTTCCCCTAAACTTGAAGTATAATATCTTTATGAATTTTGAAGTTACGAGTAATTAGTTTGGTGTGGACGATTCAGGCATCATAATAAATTCACATGTTAAATATTTTCCTCTTAAGTGGTGTGGGTTACTAATATCATTCATATTCTTCCTAAACTATATATTCTACCTAGTTACCTTTACTAATCTAAACCATACCATCTATAGGATGGCTCATAGTAAGGTGACACCTTGTAAGTCCACAAGACCTAAAGGAGCCCCTCAGAAAAAATAAGCTAGTAGCAGCCATAGCATGCCAAATCCATAGTTGGAGATCTAGAGGTTGTCCACAGAGTTAGCTCAAGCTACTAGAGATCAAGCCTTAGATGCTTGCCGCATAGAAAGATTGTAGGGACAACTAAATCGTCTTATAGAGGTTCATCAGAACTATGAGCAGGTGATAGATCATGTCCTAGCCGAAAGGAGTGTAGCATGGCATCGCAAAGACGTTGCTAGAGATCGTGCCCATGAGTTGGAATTCTATGTTGAAGATTTGGAAGCATACAAAATTAGCCTTTACAATAAACTACTTATGATGATTTCAAGATAGCAAACAAAAGAATTTGTAGTTTAAGAGCTTTTATGCAAAAATTCTCTTGAACTTGATTGGCCAAACCTTGAAACCTTGAGCTAGCATTCGTGGGTCTTCACCTCTTTTATTTGTATGTTAAGTATTGTTGAGTACTTTTGTACTCAGGGTTCATTACCCCCCTGTTGCAGGTGAACCTCAAGAACATTACTGTGTAGGTCCATCGTGAAGTGATTCTTCTCAGAAACAGTGGATGATTTGGATTTACCCGAGGACACTAGACGAACTTCTTAAGTTGTTTGGTACACATGTTTGGTTGTCGAAACTCTATGAGACAATGATAGATACATGTAGGTCCTATAATTTAGGAGGTTCTATCACATAGACCCCTAGGGTTAAGATTGCACCTATGCAACACACGAGGCCCTGGCGGTGGTCTGCGCCGCTTTGGCCCATCCTGGTCACATGTCCTGGCATATGGGGAAAGACGTACATTCCACGATATGACTCATACCAACTATGGGCCATTACACATGGCCTCATGTCGCCCGTAACATCAATAGGACAATGTTATGCTATCAATTCTCCGTTCGTACTTCACCAAGCAATATGAAGTTGCACAACACATCCCCCATGACAAACAGACAACAGGTACTACTGACCTTACTTCATCATGCATGGGATGGGGAGTCGCAACTTGCATACGAGTGCATGTATGGCTATAGTGACCAACAAGGTGGAGGCATGGCACCACCCCTTGTTGCCTACAGTATCTATGAGGTCGACGGGACCCACATGAGGAAGAGGAGACAGGGTAGCCCTGTTTAAAGGACCATGATGCCTAAGAGGGGGGTGAATTAGGTCACTTTAAAACTACTCTCTTAACTATGGCCTCTATTTCAACCCCTAACAAAACTTATGCAATAAGATAAACTAACAAGGTGTGCAACTATGGTTTTGCTAATGTTTTACTATCTCTACCGCAAAAAGAGTTATGCAACCTAGTTTCCAAACCTACCAACTAGCCTATCAACTAAGCTAGGAAAGGTAAAGAACATAAGGTAAACAAAGTAAGTGCGGAAGGTAAAGAGCAAGGTAGAGGTGCAAACTCCCGTCGACGACTCCGGTATTTTTACCGAGGTATCAAGAAGCACTCAAGCTCCCGCTAGTCCTCGTTGGAGCCCCTCACGAGGAATCCCGCGCAAGGGCCAAGCTCCCGGTCGGGTAACTCCGTGGATAGCCTCGGGCTCTCCCCACGCTCAAGTGGGTATCCGATGTGCCTTCCGGCAAACCTCTCCCGAATGCTCCCCGCCGTCTTCACTATCAAGCTTCCGGATGAATCGCCGTGAGCCTTGTTCCCTTCGGTACACGGAGGCGGCCACACCACAAACGCGGATGGTGTGTTCTCGCAAGACTACAAGCCCCACCGAGTACAACCTTGGTGCATGCAAGCACCTATGATTAAGAGGTATGCTAACCTCACTAAACACTAGGCCAACACCTATAGCAAGTGCAAAGAGCAATGGTCTAACTAACTTACGCACTTCGCAAAGCACCTATGCTAATCACCAAGTGTATCACTAAGATCTATGCAAGTGGAGAGCACTAGAATGGTGTACCAACACCCTTGTATGTTTCCTCAGGTCTCTCACACCTCAAATGGCTGGTGTGGGGGTCTATTTATAAGCCCCATGATGAAACTAGCAGTTGGAACCAAAAGGAGCAACTCTGCGTAGCACAGGACCAGATTATGGGAGGACCTCCAGACCATTCTCCCCTGGCCTGACGCATATTTTTTTCTCCAACTTGATTTCCATAAGTTCAGGGTTGTATAGCATTTCATAAGCTTTCCAAAAAGTCCAAGTTCATCCAAAACAGAGTTTGGAGCTAGGAGTTATGCCCAAAATACGAGCATAGGACTAGTCACAGTCCATGTGGTCCGGAGCTCCCTGTTGCCTTCACTCTGAAGAGCACAGGACCACTTGAAATGGTCCGATGCTCACCTCCGGAGCTGGTCCGGAGCTCCAGACCTTACTGGAATCTCTCTGTTTAGCACAGGCCCACTTGCAATGGTCTGACGCTCACCTCCGGAACTGGTCTGACGCCTCCAGACCTTACTGGAACCTCTCTAGCATAGGACCATTGTCATATGGTCCGGAGCCTCTTCGCAACTGGTTCGACGGTTCTCTGAAGCACTTTTAACTTCGTTTCTTCGCGGTCTTTGCTTCCGGCTTGGTTCCATCCTTCATGCTTGGACTTTGCTTGATCTTGTAGGTCATTTTTCATGCTTCAAATGCCTTGCTTGATGTGTTGATCACTTGGATCACCATGTAGCCTTTGTCCAAATTATGTTTGCACACTATTGGACTACAAAACAAACACATGCAAACACATTAGTCCAATTCGGTCATGTTGATCATCAAACACCAAAATCTAAACCACATGGGCCATGAGTCCATGTTCCTTACACCTGTGATACATTTTTCTCTTTATTCTTTTCCTCTTTTATCTTATTCTCTTTTTGGTACCCCTCTAGGGTTGAAGGACCAAAACAGCGACCAAAGGGACGAGGTGAATGGGAGCCTCAAATTTCTTGCAAAATATTCAGGCCACTCTTCCCAAAGTCAAACTCCAAGAAGAAACCACACAAGGCTAGTAAGATCACGACCCAAGGATTGATGGATACCTCTGGTGATGACCAAGAGGTACAACGGACCTACCAAAAGTCAAGAACTCAAACCAAAACTCTAATATTGAAGCTCTCAATCCCTAGAAAGAAGAGGCAAGAGCTCACCCAAAAATACTGAAGCTATTGGTCTCAAAAGTATTTCATCAAGTTACCTGCATGAATACAAATCCAATGCAACAAATGGAACTCAATTCGGAGTCTAGACGAGAGATAAACAGGAAAAACAGCAAGTCAGCGAAACTGACCGTACGCTAACCTCGTGGCACACCGAACGCGTTCGGTGCAACAAGTTTGGTGCTAGTTACAGCGATCGGATGCTGGAGCACGGGGACATACATGTCTGGTCCAATGCATCTAGTGCAACCCACGTGCGTGCAGAACTAACCGCATCAGGTGCCCCTAAAAACAGCATGAAATGCACAAAAATCACCAAAACTCTTTCATTTTCAACTCAGATTGATCTGAAATTTTGTGAAAAGGCTCTTAAGATAGATATGAATCTACTATACAAAGATCATAGCCTTTTGTTCCTCACAAATTTTGCACTCAATCAAAAATCAAGAGATCAAGAAAAAAACGACAAGAGACACAAAAACATCTGATCTGCATGCTCACCCCAAACCAAATCAATCCCTTTGGTTGAAAGCATCACAAGGGTTCATAGCACACTCTCCAACAAACGATTTGTATAAAGATCAAGTATGGAGAGAGATCAAGCAAAAACCATAGATGGGAAAAACCGAAAATGTGAAGAACAAGGACATGAGGAAGGAAGGGCCTCCATTCCCGATCAACTGGTTCAAGTTACACAAATGATTCACCCAATCATCCGCGGACCTCAAAGCAAGAAAAACTAGAGGGAGGGAGAGCCTAGAGAGGTGGGAGGAAGAAGGTGGAAATGAGTGAGGTAAAAGAGGTAAGGGTGATAAGTGCCCCATCCTCCTTATTTAACGACGTGTTTGGACATTTCCAAAACTCCCCCTGATACATCATCGAATCACCTAGCCTTAAGACATTACGATCCAACTCTATCCTGATATCCTCTTCCTTTTCATTAGATGGCTTTGCTTCCTGCCTGGACTTGTCATCGCCTTGATGCAACCTCTAGGATTCCATTGCATGCCATCCTCGCTTCCTTAGAAGCTTCATCCGGGTTTTGAGGCCAAAACTAAAAAATTGTCTACCAATGGTTTTGTGGTCCAAACCACCAAACCGATCGCTAGTAGCGTACTCCATACGTGTCCCCCACTCCTTGACACATGTCACATCATCCTCGACCGCCCGAGTGCCAAGTCTTCCAGAGTCTTCCTTCTCAACTTGCTTGACCGCCGTCTTGACTTGATCAACACAGTCACCTCCATGTACTCTTGCACTTGTCAATGCCCCAAGTGTCAGCCACCAAAGCTAGTCCTTCAGCCCTCCGGTCGATCAGTCCAAGCCTCATGTCCACCCTTCACCACTCCTGGTCCATTAACATGACCCGTCTATACTTGACCTTCACCTTGCCATTGACTACCACCTCTAAGCTCAACACCTGATCAGTCTGCAGATCTCACTGTCATAGCAAGAAGGACGATGCTACAATAAAGATGGCAATGGGTAATTACCCGCTGGGTGTGTGCTACCCATACCCTTACCCACAAGGAAATATTTTACCTATAATTTACCCATACCCATGCATGGGTAAGAGTTCTTTCCCATACCTTTGCCCATGCGGGTAAGGGGTACCCATGGGTTATCCATGGGCAAGAATCTTTGTGTTGGCGGTAAATAAGCCATGAATTATATAGACAAACCACCATCAAAAGACTCATAAATCAAAGGAAGAACAACATAATATGAACATAGTTTATCAATAATTGGTTCCACATGTGCCTTAAGGTGTGTGAATGTAGGAGATTATAATCCGAGCAAAACAGAACCAAGAAGGACCCATAAGGGGGTCGGTCGACCCCCCTAGGGTCCCTCCAGGCCCTGCCAAAGTGGCACAATCTAAGAGAAGCACCTCAGAGTCAATTCCAACCTTCAGATCGACTTTGTGTGTTTCTTTGGATGGCTTAAGATGAAGTCATGTGGATCAGTGACGTGGTAACAAAAGATCTAGCAGGAGACAAGAAGCTACACACTCTATGACAAGTGGGCACACGTTCTAGAAGAAAGTGGTTGGGTCTAGGGATCATAGGGGGGAGGGGGGGTTGACCCCCTAGTACCCTCTAGGGTCCTTACTACACCCACCGACATATTGCAAGCCTCCATGCAGCTTAAATATCTCTTCTATCCATTCTATGATGGTTTGATCCAAGGGAGGAGGATGGAGAGCACGTGAATCGCTAACGTGGCACTTTAGTAGCCCTCACTCCACCTCCACTATAAATACAAGGTCACACCCCCTCTCCATTCATGATTGATCAAGGTTTCAAGTGAATATTAGTGTAGTTCCACTCTCTTAGTAGTTAGTCTAGTGTGAGAGTTAGTGATGAGGACATCATAGACTTAGATATGACCATACCAAAGGTGAAACCATTCTATATGAGGTTTATTATTGTTACATTTGATGAATTGGTGCTGCACCATAAAGTGTGTATATTGTCATTTTCAGAATTGCTTACATGGATTAAGGAAAGGTTAGATTGCATATGGAAAGCATGGATGGTTAATGAAGTTGATTGGGGACCAAATCCAAGTGTTCCTAACGTCCTCCACCAGACCACCACGTCACTTTGGATCCAAGGAAACAAAGAGTCCAAGTCCAACACGTTTTGGAAAGTTCAATTCGGACTGCAGAAGAGTCCAAACTTGCGACGGTTGCCACGACTTCATACGGACTCCGATTGGGACGTTATAGGACTTTTTGGAAAGCTTATCAAGTCTACTTTACAATGGGTCCTTACTCATACCTATATCTAACCAGATGCGACTGCAGTCAATGATTTATTGCCGAGACTTTTCTACTAACGGTGCCGCGTCACCTTATTTTGGGCTTATGACCCATGTATCAACTTGAGTCCATTAGGGACTCATCCTAGGGTTGTAGGACGACCCCAACACCCATTGGTCGTCCTCCCTCCTCCTTATATCCCCCTAGAGCCGCCACAAACAGATTGGGTTTTGTTTAGATGAAAGTTTAGCTGCTGCTACTTCCTTGTAGACGCATGTGTCGACTAGACCATCCGTTCTACTTGATTCGGAACCCCACCTTCATGTGTATCACATCTGAACCTTCATCTCTTATTTGCAATTGAGTGCTTGTTCTACTTGTTCTTGCTTGTTCTTCGATTGCTTGCAGGAATAACCCTAGTGGTTTGGTTGGTTGTGATCCGCAAGATCGTGAGCAACCGCTGGATTTGGTGTATCGATCGCTAAGGCGCAGCGTCCTTGGATGGTTGTAGTCGGATCGTGAACGTCTCTCCAGTCAAATCGTAGTTATCTATCTCCACCGAAAGATCGGGACACCCATACACTCATCAAGTAATATACACACTTTGTGGTGCAGCACCAATTCATCAAATGTAACAATAATAAACCTCATATAGAATGGTTTCTCCTTTGGTATAGAAGTGGTTGACATGGTCATATCTAAGCCTATGATGTCCTCATCAGTTAGAGTTGAGTCGAGTTTGTTTGGGATTTCCAGAGTCGTCTTATAGAGAGCCTGGTATAGCTCTTGTATCTCACATTCTTTAAGACTTTACACATTTAATATATTATTTCCGCATTACTTTACTAAGTCTTTACTTAGCCATAGTATTATACTTGTTACAGTGCTACCGGTTTTAGTTAAGTCCATAGTTGTTATATAATAGATTATGATCCTATCCCCATACATGTATGCGATCATTGTCTATCATAGGTTGCTCTAGTTGGCCTAAAATCTAGATTAGAGTAGTAAGAGAAGGTGTAAGCGTGATTCTTATACACTATCTTATCCTTGGTTGTCGCTTGTCGGCTTGTCGCACGGATTGTTTGTGGTAGTTAGCAGGTGATGACAACCCTGTCTACCCTTTGTACTCCACCCCGTGTGGAAGGCAAGTTCTTAAAAGATAAGATCACCATAATATGATAGTTTGCTTCTGAAAGGGTTTCACTCTTGATTGTTCGGCTATCGAAGCATACTTGTCGTGAGGTTATCATCTTTATACAATTGTGTGTCTAAGTAATGCTCATAGGAGTAAAATGTGAAACATAGGAATCCATTTGCTCACTCCTTATCCTCACACCTAGTTATACTTACTAGTTATCTTTAGTTATTCTTATCTTGACTTGATTGACATCACCCTTCGTACTAAATTGAGTTGATTACTAGGATCTCTCTTTTATATCATTCCTAGCTCCCACTTTTTCTTGAGATAAAATAAATACGATAACTTGGAATACTTCTAGGTGAAGTGTTACAACGATATATTCTGTGCGCTTGCGAAATTATCAAGTAGACATAAGAAATACCAACACTTTACAATTTATAATTATATAATCAATAAACATGTTTTTAGTTTCATCGATGTCACAGTCGCGAAAAGGTGGTCTTAAAGACGCGACTCCCGTGCGGTACGATGCGACTACCGCAACGGGAGGAGCGGAAACATATGATGGATAGGAAAGTGAAAGACTAGGGTTTTATAACGTTATATATATTTTTACTGAGCTTGGGCTATGAGATGGTAACTTTTGACCCATGATTCCTATATATTACATCGGGTTCAGTTTACCTATAGGTTAGTAGGCATAGGCAGTGTAGTCCTATACCCTTACCCGCATTACCGGTTGGGTAAAGTTTTTCTTCTATTAACTTACTCATGGTAAAAAAAAATTAGCCATACGTTTGTCCTAATAAGGTTTTAATCCATTGGTTTTGTTTTTATTAAAAAAAAACCATTGGTTTTCAGTGTTTTCGGGTGAAATTCCATCTTTATGCCACAAACCGCTCGGCGGTCCACGCCCCCCCACCCCCCACAAAAGAAACTCTTCCTCTCCTAACGTCGCCGTTCCGCCATACCTTCCTTGGCTTGGGCCACGTCGCCCTGTCTCCTCCCCACATATCAACTACCAAAAAGCCTCCAAATCCTCCGCCTCACTCCCATGCCCTCCTCCCAACCATAGTCCCTCCCCATCCCTACCCATGGCGCTCTCGTCCCACGCCACCACCGCCGCGGCGGCCGTCGGCACCTTTCCCCAATCCACCCGCTCCTCCTCCCGGCGACTCCCCGCGTCATCTGTCTCCCCCCGGCCCCCGCCGCCCCGCGCTCCCTGCGCCTCGACCATGCAGCGCCGCCGTCCCTCTCCCCCGCCACCGTGCCCGTGCCCGCGCCCGACGGCCTCCTCGCGGCCGCCATCGAGCACCTCGAGCGCGAGCCGGCCTCCGTCGCAGCCGACGAGGCCCCGCTCGCGGCGCTGTCCCCGCGGGAGCTGCAGCTGGTGCTCGTCTACTTCGCGCAGGAGGGGCGCGACGCCTACTGCGCGCTCGAGGTCTTCGACTGGCTCCGCCGCGCCAACCGCGTCGACGGGGAGACCATGGAGCTCATGGCCGCTATCGCCTGCGGCTGGATCGAGCGCCTCGTGGGGGCCGGCGGGGACGTCGCCGACGTTGCTGCGCTGCTCGGCGAGATGGACTGCGTCGGGCTGCGGCCCGGGTTCAGCCTCGTGGAGAAGGCTGTCGCGCTCTACTGGGACCGCGGCGAGAGAGAGCTAGCCGTCGAGTTCGTCAGGGACGTGCTCAGGAGAGAGGGACTCGGAGCCCCCGCAGTAGAGGAGCACAGCTCTGCCAACGGAGACGGTGAGCGGGGAGGGCCTGTTGGCTACCTCGCCTGGAAGATGATGGTAAAGAGGCCCCGTCTCACAATTCCCGCACTTCTTGCCCGTTTCAATTTAATTTCCCTTGTTTTGTCTCAACATTCATATTTTTGTGCGATCACTGGTCCTGGTTTACTGCTTGCTACTGCAAAATGACTACTATTGGATCGTTTTATAAAATTGTTTGCTGTTGATACCAATATATGCTTCTGATGTGCTAATGTTCAACTTGATTTCTGCTTGTTGTGCTGTAATTCTGATTACTAAACTGTTCGCATGGTTGGTACCTTTGGATAAGTTGTTGGCAGACCAGCTGTATTGAGTTGTTGATATAAGACCAGCTTTCCTTTCACCCTTTGTAAATTAATGCATGTGTATGTGGCACTTCAAAGTTTACAGTGATGTGTTAAATCTTGTTAAGCTATCATGTATTCCTAATTGAAGCACAGGCGCGGTCGGCTCCCCTGCCTGCATCATCACCAGCCGCACCAACATCGACCGCAGCGGTGTCCAGACCGCCGATGTTGCCGATTCAACAGATTCCTTTTCCCCACTCGCCGTCACCATTGCCAAGCATGGCGCCCATTGGATACGGCCATGTTCCGACGCCATCTACGGTGGTGCATGTGCCGCCGTTTCAGCCCGGAGGCCACACACTGCCGGAAGGGGAAGGACAGAGCCACGGCGTGCCCAGGTTCCATAAGCTCTCTTTCCCCTTGTTCGACGACAAGGAGGATCCCCTGGGTTGGCTGAACCGCTGCGAGCCATTCTTCCGTGGCCAGATGACGCGTGAAGCGGACAAGGTCTGGCTGGCCTCCTTCCACATGACGGGCTCGGCGCAACAATGGTACTACGTGATGGAACGCGACGCCGGACGACCATCATGGGAGCAATTTCGCCTACTTTGTCACCAACGTTTTGGACCGGCCTTGTCGACAAACCATCTGGCCGATCTAGCTAGGCTTCCGTTCGGCGGATCGTTGGATGCATACATGGAGGCCTTCCAGGGGCGTCTAGCACACGCCGGAGCGCTGGCGCCACTTCAGCAGGCACAATTGTTCACTGGGGGTTTGCCCGAGCAGATCAGGGTCGACGTCGAGCTCCAAGATCCCCAAGACTTGCACCGTGCAATGCGGCTGGCCAGAGCCTATGAGCGCCGCAACTCGTCCAAGCATCTGGCTCTGCCTGCGCCACCGACTCGTTTCCATCGTGCGCCGTCGGGACAGTCAGGGGGCAGCGCAGCCTCTGCTACAGCAGCGTCGTCACAAACTCTGGGGCGACCCTCCAAATTCTTGACGCCCGCTGAGATGGCGGAACGCCGCAAGCAAGGCTTATGCTATAATTGTGAAGAGCCTTACGTTCAAGGTCACAAGTGTGCGCGCCTCTTCTTCTTGGAAGCAGCTGATTACATAGTGGAGGAGCCATATGATGATGAGCCGTCCACGACCGCGACCTCAGCCACAGACGCGCCCCCGACAATCTCCTTGGCTGCAATTGCGGGGAGGTTTATGTGCAGATTGGGAATGTGCAGTGCCTAGCCTTGTTGGATTCAGGCTCCACCCATAATTTTGTGCGCGAGGACATTGGTCTTCGCGTCGGCCTTTGCTTCGCGCCTTGCCCAGGGACTGGAGTCATCGTCGCCAACGGGGATCGGGTGGCATGTCGTGGCCTGGCTCACGACGTGGGCCTCCGGATTGCAGATACGACCTTCTCGGTGGATTGCTATGCCATCCCATTGGATCGGTGGGACATGGTCCTCGGCGTCTCGTTCCTGCGCACCCTTGGACCCATCTTGTGGGACTTCGACGACTTGTGCATGGCTTTCACGCACGCCGGCCGCCGCATGTTCTGGCGGGGGGTCGGATCCACCCGTCATGACGTCCAGTCGACTCGCCTTCAGTCTCTACGCACCACACCAGAGGAGGCTGGTGTGCCCAAGCATGAGGGGAACGAGCGAGACATCCTGGCCAGGGTGCTGGAATCCTTCGAGGATGTGTTCACAGAGCCCACCGGCCTTCCACCAGCGCGGGCATGTGACCACCGAATTCACCTGCTCCCAGACACCCCACCAGTAGCTGTCCGTCCGTACCGTTATCCCCAGCTATAGAAAGATGAACTGGAACGACAGTGCGCCACCATGCTGGAACAAGGCATCATCCGCCCCAGCACCGCCGCATTCTCGCCCCCCATACTCATTGTCAAGAAGCAGGACGATTCATGGCGATTCTGTGTGGACTACCGGGCCTTGAACGATCGAACTGTGAAGGACAAGTTTCCGATTCCCGTCGTTGAAGAGCTTCTGGACGAACTCCATGTCGCACGCTTTTTCACCAAGTTGGACTTACGCTCGGGGTACCATCAGGTGCGCGTACACATCGACGACATCGAGAAGACGGCCTTTCGCACTCACCATGGGCACTTTGAGTTTCTGGTGATGCCTTTCGGTCTCACGAACGCGCCTGCAACATTCCAAAGTTTGATGAACTCCGTACTTCAGGCGTTCCTTCGCAAATGTGTCCTGGTATTTTTTTTATGATATTCTGATCTACAACACTTCTTGGTCGGCCCACATGCAGCACCGCAACGGAGTGTTGTCCGTCCTCCGGCAACATCATCTACATGTCAAGTGCAGCAAGTGTGCCTTCGCCACAACTTCGGTGGCCTATCTCGGGCACGTGATCAGTGGCGCCGGCGTCGCCATGGATGGTGACAAGGTGGAGGCCGTTTCTACTTGGCCACAGCCACGCTCGGCTCGCGGCCTGCGCGGATTCCTCGGCCTCGCCGGGTATTACCGACGTTTTATCTAGGGGTTCGGCGCCATTGCCTCGCCTCTCACCAGCCTACTAAAAAAGGACGCATTCTGCTGGTCCCCGGATGCGGCGGCTGCGTTTGATTCCTTGAAGCAGGCACTATGTTCAGCGCCAGTGTTGCAGCTACCAGATTTTGCTAAAAATTTCGTTGTGGACTGTGATGTGTGATAGCGACCCGTAGGGTTCGCAGTCCGATCTTTCGATGAGAGTTTGGTGGATAACTCGATTGGTGGATGGAGATGACGTTCACGGCTCGACTACAACCGTCCAAGGACGCTGCGCCTTAGCAACCGATACACCACCTCCGATGGCTGCCGTGATCTTGCGGCGCGACAACCAGCCACTAGGGCTCCCGTCCTGCAAGCAATCGAAGAACCAGTAAGAACAAGATGAACAAGCACTCAATTGCAAGATGAATATGAAGGTTTCAATCTGAGAACACAATATGGTGAGGTTCTGATGACAATCAGACGGACAATTGATCCAACACGCGCGCTGAAAGGCGGTAGCAATAGCTAACTCGACGAAACAAAACCTGATCTGTTTACGACGGCTCTAAGTACTTATAACCTGTTGAGAGAACGACCACAAGGGTGTTGGGGTCGTTCTCCAACCCTAGGACGCGTCCCTAATGGACCCAACTTGATACATGGGCCATCGGCCCAAAATAAGGTGACGCAGCACCGGTGGACAGAAAAGGTCTCGGTACAAAAACGATGACTCTGGACGCATCTGATAAGGTATAGCCATGCTTCTGGATCCGTTGGAATGTAGACATGATAAGCTTTCCAAAAAGTGCTAGAACGTCCCAATCGGAGTCCGTATGAAGTCGTGACATCCATCACAAGTTGGCGCTGTCCTGCAGTCCAAATCCAGTCGGTGCCCATCCCTTGCCCTGCTGATCCTCCCCATCGTTCCTAAGCAAAACAAGAGCGCACGTGTCTCCATTGTTTAAATATAATGGACTAGAGTTTAAGAATGAACTTACTTGATGGTTGAGTTCACGGGCACGAGCACGAGTAATAGGACCAAGTGGTGCTGGAGATTGTATTGTTGTGTTGATGTCCTCATCAATGCGTCCGGGACAGGTTTTGGGGCAGTCCTACACCAAGAGGAGGGGGCCATCGCGTTCTTCAGTCGCCCTTTTTCTCAACGTCATCTCAAGTTGGCTGCATATGAACGCGAGCTGATAGTCCTCGTCCAGGCAGTGCGCCATTGGCGGCCATATCTTTGGGGTCGCTGGTTTACTGTGCGCACCGACCATTATGCACTCAATTTCCTGCTCGATCAGCGACTTTCTACAGTGCCTCAACACCAATGGGTAAGCAAACTTTTTGGATTCGATTTTTCTGTGGAATTTCGCCCAGGACGCTTGAATGTTGTCGCCGACGCCTTGTCACGGAGATTGGAGGATGATCCAGCACTCCATGCTCTCTCGTCGCCCTCCTTCGACCTCTACAGTGAGCTGCGACGGGAGCTTCAGGACGACCAGCAGCTTAAGGCGCTGCGTGACTCCATCGTGGCAGACCGGGGTGCACCCTGGCAGGTCGTGGATGGCTTCATACTGCATGGCCGCCGCGTCTACTTGCCTGCGCAATCTGGAGCCCTGCATACGGCGCTCCAGCTGGCTCACACGGCTGGACACGAGGGGATCCAGCGCATCCTACAGCGGCTCCGCGCAGATTTCTTCGTCGATAACGATCTCCGGCATGTGCATGATTTCGTGCGCTCCTGCGTTACCTGCCAGAAGAATAAGACAGAAGCACTCCACCCGGCCGGCTTGCTGCAGCCACTGGAGGTGCCATCTCGGGTGTGGGAGGACATCTCCCTTGACTTCGTTGAGGGTCTTCCAAAGGTACATGACAAGAGTGTGATACGGTGGTGGATCGTTTCTCAAAGTACACCCACTTCATTGCTTTGAGCCACCCCTATACAGCAATCTCTGTGGCCCGTGCTTTTTTCAAAGCGATTGTGCGTCTCTATGGTTTTCCCAGCTCTATAGTCAGTGGCGTGATTTGTTCAAGCTCGCTGGAGTAAAGCTTAAAATGAGTACTGCCTTCCACCCTCAAACGGATGGGCAGTCCGAGGCCGTCAACAAGATGATTGCTATGTACCTGCGGTGTCTTACTGGGGATCGTCCTCGTGCGTGGCTGGATTGGTTGCCGTGGGCAGAATACTGTTACAACACTACCTATCACTCCTCCCTGCGAACGACTCCCTTCCAGGTGGTTTATGGTCGGCCTCCACCGGCCCTGGTGCCCTATACTGCAGGGTCGTCGACCACGGAGGCTGTGGATGTGTTGCTCCAAGACCCGGATGAGTTTTTGGCTGATGTTCGTGAACGCCTGCTGCAAGCTCAGGCTTATGCCAAGAAGCATTATGATGCTCGTCGCCGCGCTCTGGAGTTTGATGTTGGTGCTTGGGTATGGCTGCGTCTCCTTCATCGACCAGCGCAGTCTTTGGTGCCTGGACCGCGCGGGAAGTTGAGCCCGCGCTTCGCTGGACCCTTCCGGGTGCTGGAACGCGTCGGACCTGTGGCATATCGCCTGGAGCTGCCGGACGGAGCCCGGATTCATGACGTCTTCCATGTGGGCGTCCTCAAGTCTTTCCGGGGGGCTGTACCGCCAACGGCTCCGCCTCCTCTTCCGCCCATCCGCCACGGTCGACTGCTGCTGGAACCTGCCTGTGCACTGCGCGCCCAGTTACGGCGTGGACAGTGGCACGCTTTGGTTCAGTGGGTCAACCTTCCAGAAGCTGAAGCCACTTGGGAGCCGCTGGAGGAATTTCGTGCTCGCTTTCCCTCCTTCCAGCTCGAGGACGAGCTGTTTGCCGAGGAGGGGAGAGATGTTGTGGTCGGCAGAGTCTATGAAAGGAGGTCCAAGCCTAGTGGCTGAACCAGACCATGTCAAGGGTCTTGTTAGTCCAGGCGTGAGTCATAGCAATAATTAGTTAAGTTAATCAGAGTCCTAGCAGGATAGGATTAGTTTAAGATTGTAATCTCCTTATTAGTAGTAGCAGGTTGTTAGGCAAAGTCATATAAAGAGTTGTACTCTGGATTCAATAGAGTAAGCCTGGGATTGAGACATAAGTCTCCCTTGGGCGCCCAGCCCTGTTTACCCTGTTCCTCTGTTTCTCTCATCTAACTAGCGATCTTCCAAGGTGCCGAGCACGGCACCTCCACCTCGCCGCCGTTCCTTCAAACCCAAGCCTCCAGTCCGCCATCGCTATAACCTACGCAGCCTAGCCTCTAACATGCGGCTTATAGTGCATATCCTCTTTTTGTACAAGTCTCCAATAAACCTGAATAAATCAATGGTAGTTACCCATGAGAAGAAGTGTGACAGTAACACGTCCCCTCGTCACGAATGGAAGTCTATGTCTGTTTTGCACTTTCCAACAGACTTTTCTATGTGATTAGCAGTCCTTGCCTCCTTGGCTTTACTCAACTTACAGCAAGAAGACAGAGTATTCCAGTGATTCATTTTGATACTAGAGTATGAACTGCAATGAGAGTCTGGACATTGGATAACATAAACAGATGTCATAGATGTCATTAGTTATACAACAATCAAAATGTTCTATCTAGGTCATTCATAGTATACCAACCATAATATGGATTCATGATATCCAGATTATACCAATCAAACTTCAGTACATTGATGCTGCTTAAGGTTATAAAGGGTGATGCATAATCTAACATCTGTTCTATCTAAACACCTGTTAAATCAAGTATTCGATATAATCTATCTGTTTATAACAGCCATCCAATGCTATCATATGGCACTTTTTTATATAAATTCAAGTTATAATTTTTTGTGTTACTTTTTTTCCTGACAGATGGGTGGAGACTATCGGAATGCTGTCAAATTGGTCATTGAATTTAAGGAGACCGGGCTCAAACCTGAGGTGTATAGTTATCTCATTGGGTTGACTGCCTTGGTTAAAGAGCAAAAAGAATTCTCAAAGGCTTTGCGAAGATTAAATTCATCGGTGAAGGATGGCTCAATTTCTAAACTGGATGCTGAGAGCATGCATAGTATTGGAAAGTATCAATCGGATTTGCTAAGTGATGGTGTTCTTTTATCGAACTGGGCAGTACAAGAGGGCAGCAGCGAAGTTCTAGGACTTGTGCGTGAGAGGCTCCTGTCATTGTATACATGTGCTGGTTGTGGCTTGGAAGCTGAGCATCAACTTTGGGAAATGAAACTTCTTGGCAGAGAACCTGATAGACAGCTCTATGATGTTGTATTGGCCATTTGTGCTTCGCAAGGGGAAGCTGCTGCTGTCCGCCGCTTGCTTGCAGGAGTTGAGTCAACCAGTGCCGGAAGAAGAAAGAAGTCTATGTCATGGCTACTGCGAGGCTATGTCAAAGGTGGCTTCATTGTAGATGCCTCAGAAACACTCATACAGATGCTGGACATGGGCTTGTTTCCTGATTACCTGGATAGAGCTGCTGTACTGACTGCACTGCGGAGGAACATACAGGAATCCGGTAGCCTAGAATCATACTTGAAGCTCTGCAAGCGACTATCTGAGACAGATCTGATTGGACCTTGTATCATATATCTCTATGTTCGCAAATTCAAATTGTGGATGGTGCACATGCTTTAGAGTTCTGACGAACCCTTCGACATATATATCCACTCATGGCAGGTATAAAATGGGTGGTTCAAATGCTTGCCCCTGATGAAAGCTTCATTCCCGGTGAACTGGTTGGTACATAATTATGGTTCTTTGTATATTTTTGACCAAAATTGAGCTATCGGCTGGCTGTTTGTTGTAACCAGGGCTATTGTAGAGCTGCTGAGGAGTCCATATGGTACATGTAAGTTTTCTGTGTTACTGTTGCCATATGCAGTTGCTGTTGAAAGCTGTGCGTTACTGCAGCCTGTAGGGGATCGGCAAGATGGAAACTTGTAATGTACAGTTATACTATAAATATGTCCATGTGTTACTTAAATGTACAGTTCTTTTAAGACTGCGCTTGTAAAGTTGTACCGAGATTACATGGTACATCTCTGTTTTCCTGGTTGTGTTGGGGGTGTCGAGATTACATAGTACACCTTATACTTTCCCCTCTTAAAGGCCAATTCCTTCACTGCATACGGTACACCCCTCCATGAGTACGTGCATTAAGGGTTGATGCTCTAAATACCATATGTAACATGTTAATTTTAAGGTGCTACGTTTGGAACAAGGATTATAAGCTGACACTTACTCCTAAACTCCTAAACCTATCAACCACAACCACATGTCACATGGACCAGCAGGACAACTACTACATACTCGGGTGCATGTTACAACTTTATCATTTGGTGAAAGAACATTTGGTGAATTGACTATCAATAAGATACTACTACAGTACTATGTCTGTCTTAAAGGAGAGAGATTTTTCAATTTTTCTAAGTAAAACTATTTAAAGTCTGGCAAAATAAAGATTATTAATTTTTTATCATCAAATAGGTGCATCCTGAAACTATGTTTCCTAAACACTAGTCGCCTCTGCTTCTCTCCTCCGCTCCGCACCGTCTTTTTCACTCCCTCCCCTGTCGGAGTTGTGTTTCGTTTGAATAGGTGAGCGGGGAAGCATCTCCTAAAACCATCCACCCCTCTCGCCAACCACCCTGAACCCTAGCCTCCCTTCCGCGCCATCGCCACCACATGCCACTGTTCGGATATCAAGGAAGCTGAAAGCATCTAGGCCCCTAGAGTTTCGGTGATTAACGACAATGCAAGATTACTATGACTAACATGTGTTTTGCAGAGGCAATAAGAAAGTTAGGTCATGGTAATGTATGGTTGATTGGACTATCATGGTATATGTGCCCCGTATTGGAATCGTTTCGGTTTTCAAAGGATTGGCGACAAGGTTGAAGATTACACTAGGTCTAAGTGTCATTGGAGTTGAGAGACACTTATAGTAGTTTAGCACCTTTATTTTTCCTTTGGCCATACTATTAAGAGGGGTTCTATCTAGTAGCTTGACCTAGGAGAGGCTTAGTGTTTAGGTGTGGTGCACACTTGTCAAACTAGCACTAGGAAGCTATAGGAATAGTCCTTGGACCAAGTGGAGAAACTTCCATGAGGGAAGTAAGTTGTTCTATCCTGAAAATAGAGTCCGGACACAAGTGGAACCTAGGGTCCGGACCATCGGCTGTGCGTTCGGACCCCAGGGTTAGGTCTGCCTGTTGCAGGTAGTCCGGACAGCAGGTTGCGTCCGGACCCTACACAGAGAGATCCAGAATCGCAGAATCGATCCGGACGCAGTTCGGAGTGTAGAGTCCGGACGCCAAGTAGGGTCCGGACCCTACACAGAGAGCACCAGAGAGTGAAAATCAGTCCGGACGCTGTCCGGATGCTTGCGTCCGGACTGAGTAGTGCGTCAGGACCATCCGGTTCTCAGTGCTGAGAACAGTGAAGTAAGGGGGTTCAGACGCATGCTTGCTGGTCCGGATCCCCCTTGCATCTTGCGTCCGGAGTGTCGCAGAAAGTTGATTTTTGCCTCTAACGGCTAGGGGTTGAGTTGGGAGGTATTTATACTTCCCCATCAGCCCCATGGAGGCTCTCTTGCCCATTCCAATTGCTGAGACTTACTTATGAGAGTGCAAGAAGTGCAAGAGCCCTAGTGAGAGTGTGAATTGCAATTCCATGTGTTGATTCTCACTAGTTGCTTAGAGTTAGCAAGTGTGCATCCATTAAATCACTAGACTAGCCTTGGTCATGTGAGAGTTAGTGCTTGTTACTCTTGGTGATCGACATCACCTAGACGGCTTCGCGGAGGTTTGCTTGGTGATCATCCGGTAGTGTTCCTTGTGGATGACCCAAGTTCGTTTGTGATCGGTTGTGGACGATTCATCGAGCCGGAGTGGCGAAGAATCAGCCCGTAGTGAGCACTTAGTTCTTGCGCGGACTAAGGGGGAGCGATACCGTGCGCGGTGCTCCAACGAGGACTAGGGGGGAGTGTCGACTCCTCGATACCTCGGCAAAAAGTCGCCGTGTCAATTTCCTTTGCCTCCTCTCTTTACTTATTGCAATTACTTTCAGGCCTTACATTCCGCATTACTTCTTGTTGCTTGACTAGAATTGCATAGGGCTTTACCGCTTTCATTGCCATGCCTTGCTTGTCTAGCTAGGACACACTTGGGAAAACACTAGGGGGTTAATTGGCTCTTGTTAGGTTTTAATATTGCTTAGAAATTTAAAAGAGCCCAATTCACCCCCCTCTTGGGCATCTCGATCCTTTCAATTGGTATCAAAGTCGTGTTGCTCTAATTTAGGCTTAACCGCCTAGAGCAAGATGTCTCATGGGGATGGACCGCCGCCCATGTTTGATGGAGACGACTTTCCATATTGGAAAGTGTGTATGAAGGCTTACCTCGAAGCCTTAGATGTTGGTGTGCTCAAAGCCGCCACTGATGGATTTCTGGCTTATGATGGAGAACCATTCGGTGACGAGGTCCACTATGAGAAGTGGAATGCCAAAGCCCGGAACACCCTCTTTAGGGGCATTGGCAAAGATGTGTTCAACCGTGTGCGAACCTCAAAGAACGCACATGAGTTGTGGAAGAACATTTGTGCTCTTCATGTGGGCACAAAGAGCGAGCGGGAAGAGCGATATCACTTAGTCATGAATAAGATGAATGATTTTACTATGCTTGCTCATGAGAATGCAAATGAAATGTACTCACGCTTAAATGTTCTTGTAGAAGAATTGAATGCTCTTGGGCTAAAGCAAATGGATGAAGCCGATGTTGTGAGGAAGATTCTTTGTGTGCTTCCAATTGGCAAGTATGCCAACATTGTGACGGTGTTGCATCAAGGTGATCTTTCCAACTATACACCAACACAAGTCTTGGGAAAGATCAATGCACATGAGATGTACATGCACATCAACAAAGAAGAAGAAGCTCATCATCCACCAAGAAGAAAGACTTGGCCTTCAAAGCTAGCCATGACACGGGCAAGTCAAAGATGGTGTATGATAGCTCAAGTGAAGATGATGACTCCAACATCGCTCTAATGGTGAGGAAGACGACCAAGATGCTAAAGAAGCTAAACAAGAGCGGTGTCAAGATTGATTCAAGAAAGAAGAAGTTCTTCACTAGCAACAAGAGGAAGCCATTGTCAGAGATGATGTGCTACAATTGCCGTGATCTTGGCCATCTAGCTCACCATTGTCCCAAGCCCAAGAAGGACAAGTACAAGAAGAAGTACAAGAATGGCAAAGAAGAGAAAGATGAGTCAAGTGATGATGACAAGAAAGTTGAGAATCCATACAAGAAGAAAGGTGGCTTCAAGAAGAAGGATTTCCAACACCACAAGAAGGAAGATGGCAAAGCATACATTGTTGGTGATTGGTTAACCGATATTGAAGACACTAGTGACTCATCCGGTGAAGATAGTGATGATGAGAATGTGGCCGCTCTTGTCATTGGGACTTCATTGCCTCCTCCACCATCGCCATCTTCTACTACCACATCCTCTACACACCTATGCCTTATGGCCAAGGGTGACTGGAAGGTACAATCCAAATTAGAGAATAGTGATGATAGTGGTAGTGAAAGTGAAAATGAGTATGAAGCTCCTTCTTATGATGAACTCATAAAATTGCTCACTAAATACACCAAACTTGTTGAGAAGGAGCAAGCTAAAAATGAGAAGCTTGAAAAACAAAATGATGAGTTGCATGCTAAACTTGACATAACATCAAATGCTAGTGATGAGCTAATATATGAAAACAAATCCTTATCCTCACATGCTAAGGAGCTCAAATCCTTTCTCAAAGAGCTAAAAGAGAAACATGATAAGCTAGAGAGGACATCACAAGAGCTTATAGAAAGATGCAACAAGCTTAGGGAAGAGTACACCGAAGTAAATATGAACTATGATACTCTCCTTATAGCTAATGAATGTCTTGAAGATGCATTGCCTATTGTTGCTAACCCCATTGTCAAGATTGACATTGGCACATCTTGTGATGATTTGATTGTTGAGCCCATTGAGCAAGAGCCTAAGTGCAACGGGAAGCAAGTGGTTGTGGCGGATAATTACAATGACTACATGAAGATCAAGAATGAGAATGAGAAGCTCCAGCAAGATCTTATCAAGCTCAAGTCAACCAAGTCAATTATGATTGAGTCACAAGATGAAGACTATGATGTGGCACTTGAAGTTCATATGCTTAAAGAAGAGAACAAGAGGATAAAGAATGAGAAGAACCATCTAGCCATTGGAATGGAGAGGTTCACTAAGGGCCACAATCTTCAAAGTGAGCTCCTTATGAACACTATCATGAAGAATGACAAAGCCGGTCTTGGCTACAAGTCCTCTCAAGTGAAGAAGGCCAAAGCTAAAGCCAAAGCTCAATATCAACAACAAGTCAAGTACTTCTATCAAGCAAAGCCAAAGCCAAAGATGAAGACATGCTTTGAGTGTCGGAAGCAAGGACACTTTACTCATGATTGTGTGACTCCACCTCCACAACCCTTGCCCAAGCACTCTAGGCCTTTTGCATACAATGCTCACTATATCATCAACAAGGATGTCAAGGGCAAGCCACTTGTTGTGTTCTTAGGACCACCCAACAAGAATAGACCAAAGACACATTGGGTGGCTAAGTCACTAGTAGAGAAAGCAATGGCCCCCCGTACTCAATGGGTGCCTAAACATCAAGCTTGATCTCTTTTGTGTGTAGGTGAACTACAAGACCGGTGGAAGTCATTGGGTGATAGATAGTGGATGCACTCAACATATGACCGGTGACCCCCGGACGTTCACCTCATTGGAAGAAGATGTCAACAACCAAGACAAGATTACATTTGGGGACAACTCAAAGGGAAAGGTCAAAGGACTTGGAAAAGTGGCAATCTCAAATGACAACTCAATATTAAATGTCTTGCTAGTTGCATCACTAAGCTTCAACTTACTCTCGGTTGGCCAATTATGTGATCTTGGTTTCCAATGCTTGTTCACTCCTAATGAAGTCATTGTGTCAAAGATTGATGATAGTCAAGTAATATTCAAAGGTTTTCAGCACAATAACCTCTACCTTGTGGATTTCTCATTAAATGATGCCAACCTCCAAACATGCTTGTTCACTAAGTCATCTCTTGGTTGGTTGTGGCATAGAAGGCTAGCTCATGTTGGAATGTCTACTCTCAAGAAGCTATTGAAGAAGGAAATGGTTAGAGGGATCAAGGATGTTGTGTTTGAAAAGGATAAGCTTTGTAGTGCATGTCAAGCCGGCAAGCAAGTTGCCAACACCCACCCCCACAAAGCATTCATGTCAACATCAAGAGTTCTTGAGCTTCTACACATGGATTTGTTTGGACCTACAACATATGCTAGTTTGGGTGACAATCTCTTTTGTCTTGTGATAGTGGATGATTATTCAAGATACACATGGGTGTTCTTTCTTCATGAAAAAGGGGAAGCCACAATCTCTTTCAAGAAGTTTGCCAAGAGAGCCCAAAATGAGTTTGATGTAGAGTTCAAGAAAATAAGAAGTGACAATGGCACCGAGTTCATCAACACAAAGATCGAAGACTATTGTGATCAGGTTGGGATCAAGCATGAAGTGTCCGCAACATATACACCTCAACAAAATGGAGTGGTTGAGAGGAAGAACCGGACATTAATTACACTTGCAAGAACCATGCTAGATGAGTATGACACCCCGGAGAAGTTTTGGGCCGAAGCTATAAACACCGCATGCTATGCTTCAATGTTCATCCAAAGATTCTTGAAGAAGACACCATATGAGTTACTTAATGGGAAGAAGCCGGATGTATCATTCTTTAGGATGTTTGGGTGCAAGGTCTACATCTACAAGAAGCGTCAACATCTAGGGAAGTTTCAAAGAAGATGCGATATTGGTTTCCTAGTTGGTTATTCTTTGAAATCCAAAGCATACCGTGTATTTAACCAAGGCACCAGCTTAGTTGAAGAAACGTATGACTTAGAATTTGATGAGACTAATGGCTCCCAAGGAGCAAATGAAAATCTTGATGATGTAGGTGATGAATCATTGAGGAAGGCTATCAAGAACATGCCTACCGGTGCAATCAACCCCAAAGAAGAAGATCAAGTGGTGGTTGAAGTTGATGCAAGTGCTCAACCTTCTACATCATAAGGGCCTCAAGATGATGATGACAAAGTGAGGGAAACAAATGAAGATACTTTCATCCCTCTAGCTCAAGTAGAGGCCCAAGCTCAAGATGTTGATGCACCTACACCTCCTCCTCAAGTGGTTGATAAAAGATCCGCACCCATACTCCAATCCCATCCACAAGAACTCATCATTGGGAGTCCTTTAAGGGGAGTAATGACTCGGTCCCAAAAGATTGCTTCATTTATTGAACATCACTCTTTTGTCTCTTGTGTTGAGCCTACTAGTGTAGAGGAAGCGCTTGAGAATCTGGATTGGGTGAATGCTATGCATGAAGAATTGAACAACTTCACCCGCAATCAAGTGTGGACTCTAGAAGAAAAGCCACAAGATGCAAGAGTGATAGGAACTAAGTGGGTGTTCCGAAACAAGCAAGATGATCAAGGTGAAGTGGTTAGAAACAAGGCAAGGCTAGTGGCAAAGGGGTTCTCCCAAGTTGAAGGCTTGGATTTTGGGGAGACCTTTGCACCGGTTGCAAGACTTGAGGCCATTCGTATCCTCCTTTCTTATGCATCGCATCATGACATGAAACTATATCAAATGGATGTGAAAAGTGCATTCTTAAATGGCTTCATAAATGAACTAGTGTATGTCAATCAACCTCCCGGTTTTGAGGACCCTAGATATCCTAACCATGTTTATAGGTTCTCCAAGGCGCTATATGGTCTAAAGCAAGCCCCTAGAGCTTGGTATGAGCGTCTTCGGGATTTCCTCTTCAAGAAGGGATTCACTATTGGGAAAGTTGATACAAACCTATTCACCAAGAAGCAAGATGAAGATGTATTCATTTGTCAAGTCTATGTTGATGATATTATCTTTGGCTCAACAAATGAAGATCATTGCAAGGAGTTTGGTGCCTTGATGCCAAAGGAATTTGAGATGTCCATGATTGGAGAGCTTACTTTCTTCCTTGGGTTTCAAGTGAAGCAATTGAGAGAAGGCACATTTATATCTCAAGAGAAGTATACCAAGGATGTGCTAAATAAGTTCAAGATGGAAGATTGTAAGCCAATCAAGACCCCAATGCCTACAAATGGACAACTGGACCTTGATGAGGACGGTAACTCAATTCATCAAACTCTCTACCGCTCTATGATTGGTAGTTTGTTATATATTACCGCATCTAGGCCCGACATCATGTTTAGTGTTTGCATGTGTGCTAGATTTCAAGCAAAACCTAAGGAGTCTCACCTAAGTGCCGTAAAAAGAATCCTTAGATATGTAAAGCACACCCCAAGCATTGGCCTTTGGTATCCCAAAGGAGCTACTTTTCAACTAGTGGGCTACTCCGATTCGGATTATGCCGGTTGCAAAGTTGATAGGAAAAGTACCTCTGGAGGTTGCCATTTGCTTGGAAGATCACTTGTATCATGGTCATCTAAGAAACAAAATAGTGTGGCTTTGTCTACCGCCGAAGCGGAATACATAGCTGCCGGAGCTTGTTGTGCACAAATCCTATACATGTCACAAACCCTTCTAGACTATGGAATTGAACTTAAAAGCGTACCACTTCTTTGTGATAATGAAAGTGCGGTAAAACTTGCTAATAATCCGGTTCAACACTCCCGCACTAAGCACATCGATATCCGTCATCACTTTCTAAGGGATCATGTTTCAAAGAAAGATATCTCCCTAGTTGGTGTAAGAAGTGAAGATCAATTGGCGGATATCTTCACAAAACCACTTGATGAAGTAACCTTTTGTAGGTTGAGAAGTGAACTAAATGTGCTTGATCTAAGTAACTTCACTAAAAGATGATCTTGTGTTGGTACATTGCATTCATGTTTAAATTATGTACGTGCACATAGGCTTGTCTAACTCGGTTAAGATAACCGCCCTCAAGCGTGTGAAGAAGCTTAACCGAGGTTTAAACTTGACAAGCAACTAGATTCAAATTCAAGTATTGCATTGCATATGCATGTTTGTTGCTTGATCGTTCTTTTTCGGTTAAGTTTGAGCATCCTTTGAGTTCGTCCATTTTAGGGGGAGCATTCCACGCTCAAGTTGTTACCATACCCCTACAAATGGCCTTACGATGTTCCTTGCCCTCGTTCATTGCCTATTTTCACTAAAAAGAGCTAAGCCAAAGGCTAACTATTTGAAAAACCAATGAGGGTTTGAGTGATGGTTCTCACACTATGTCCAACCAGTGTTTATTTGAGTCTTCTTTGTGTTGGAAATAGTATGGGAGAGAGCAAGGGAGAGATAGGAAAAATTTCAATGCATTTTTGGCTTCAGCAGGCTCTCCGGACGCTAGTTTCAACTCCTGTTCGGGCACACTTTTGTGTCCGGACCTCCCCTATGCTCCCTATTTTGCTCTGGACGCAAGTTTTCTGCGCTCTGGACCAATGCTCTTGCGTCCGGTCGCCCTCTCCCCACTGTGCACCTTCCCCGCACAGTATCTCCGGACGCAACTGTTCCCTGCGTCCGGACTCCATTCCGCGTCCGGATAAATACGTTATAGAGAGCATGTTGCTCGTTTTTCGCCCCTCCTGCATCCGGTGTCACGAATCCGGACACTCTTCCGTGTCCGGAGTCCGATCTACATCGCAGATACCCCTTCGGTGTTCACCCTCTTCTGTCTTCCCCGCCCAACCTTGTTTCACTCGTTCTGTACACCGCCAACCGCCGTCGTTTCGCCATTCGCGCCGCTCGTCCACCTCGCCGCCGTCGAGTCTCGTCGCCGGCTCCTTCCTACGGGCCCGCGCACCTTCTCCCCGCCCTCGCCCTCTGCTCTCCGCGTCGCCGAGCCCTCTGCTCCATGCGCCGCCTCGCCAGCGCTGCCGCCGCGAACCCCCCCTGCTCTGCTCCTTCCCCTCTGCCGAGCAGAGCCTCCACCCTCCTTCACTAGGGCTCCTCTGAGTCCTAGATCCCCCCTGCCACCATATCTCCACCAGCAGCCCCTAGGGTTTCCCTATTCAAATCCTCCCTAGGGTTCCTTTTGTGACTTGTCGAGACTTGCGTTTCAGCCGTCGACATGTCGTCTTCGTGGAGTCCTCTGTCTGTGGCCGACTTGCATTGGATCGACGCCTCTTACCTAAGGTAGCCGGAAATTTCATTCTATACTTACCTACATGCTTGCTTCCATTAGGCTTTTCGCACCCCTAGAATATATATAATGCTTATATACTTCCTATCTATTCTATCCTGTGGCAGTGATAGAGAACTCGGGGCAAAGCCCGTGAGTATGGACTGAGGCAAAGCCTCATGAGATTGTCAGTGGCTTTGTGGGCCTCTTGCAGTGATCACCTTGGTTAGTGGGGATTTCATATTTGATAATCAGCAGCAGTGGTTAGTTTGACATTGGGCTTTCACAGTTGACAGTGGCAGCGATACTTGGGCCTCTCTCTAGTGTTGTTTTGGCAGTTGATTGATCGTTATGGCTCGAGTGAAGAACGTTGGTGGTGGTCCCGGTGATGATGAGTCGCCTCGTCCTCCCTCTCCCACAACTCTGCAGAAGGGGAAGGCCAAGGCGAAGGTTCCAGGCAAGAAGCGGAAGCTTCTGGACAGAGACGCTCTAGCAGCGATCGCAGCAGCAGATGCAGTAGACAGGGCCGAGCGTGGTGCTTCAGTTCATATTGGAGCTCGCCCTCAGTCTTCTCGAGTCTCCTCAGCCGCCCGAGCTCAACCAACTCAGTCCTCATAGGATGCAGAGGCCTCCGCAGCGGTAGTAGAGGACACTCAGGCCCCAGAGGCAACTACAGAGGCAGCAGAGACAGCTCAGACTCCTCTCAGACGATCTACCTGTCCACGCGTCGAGGTTGCTCCTCGTCCCGAGGGTCCTTGCCATCACGACCGAGTTCCGAGAGCAACTCCACCACCTCCGTCCATGGCAGGGCCCCCAGTGATGCTCGTGCATGTGGATCTCAGTTTGGCTTCTACTCAGCAGGTGTGTGAGCTTCGGTTGGTCGAGCTTCATGAGTGGTGTCCAGACTAGAGACACCCTGACGTCCCTCTAGGTTGGTGGAACCCACGCCACAAGGACTTCTACGACGCAGCCCATACCATGAGGATCCGGTTGCGACTCCACCGAGTGTGTCCTCTTGAGCGCATCATAGAGACCGGTGGAGAGGTGCTTCAACCTCTGCTCACGTACCTTCCCGCTACGCGTCACTCTGGATAGACCCTGACCACGAGTACCTACAGTACACCTTCCGAGGGGAGCGCTGCCGGATGTACCTGACAGCCCTCAGAGAGTGTCTCCACCTTGCACAGTTAGAGCTCAGACTTCACAGGCAATGTTTCGGGGAGTGTGACCCTCCACGCCGAGCAGTTGGAGGCACTACACTTGCTGACGACCTAGTCTCCCCGTGCTTTCAGTAGCCGTTTGGTCCCGGTGCCAGTCGACATCCTCGTGAGTTTTCTTCCAGCTACAGACTGCCTAGTTCAGAGGCACCAGCACCGACAGAGACAGTGGTTCCGGAGACAACGTAGACTAGTGCTCCAGCAGAGTCAGTGGCCGATGCTACAGCTTCTACTTCTGTGGCCACCGCTCCTGTGTCAGCTTCCTCTCCTCCACCAGCTTCGGCGGATCAGACTGGCGATAGAGACTCCAGTCCCGACTACGAGCAGTTCGACCTCCGCGCTCATGACCTGGCTGCTCCTCCTACACCCGACGCTTAGTTTTTGGTGCTTTGTCTCCAAAGGGGGAGAGAGTGAGAGTATGCTAGTGATAGGAGGAGTTGAGAGTGAGACTTGGTTCTTTTGATGTGCTTACTACTCTCGTTCTCATGCATCATGTTTACCCTATTGCATACACTTGCTTGTGACATTTGTGGTTCACTCTTATATATTATGTCACATGCTTTTGGCCATTGATATGCTTCCATGCTTTCCTTTGATATATACCTGTGTTAAGCATATCTCATGTACTTGCTCTTAATTCATATCCTCAGTACATGTTGTGGCTTGGTTTATTTGAGCATGTCTTTTTCATTCTTATTCACTAACTCATGCTCAAGTAAGCCAAGTCACTTGAAATCCTAAAATAAAACTCTCTTATCATACTCTATGGCATATTATCATCAATCACCAAAAAGGGGGAGATTGAAAGCATCTAGGGCCCTAGAGTTTTGGTGATTAACGACAATGCAAGATTACTATGACTAACGTGTGTTTTGCAGAGGCAATAAGAAAGTTAGGTCATGGTAATGGATGGTTCATTGGACTATCATGGTATATGTGCCCCGTATTGGAATCGTTTCAGTTTCAAAGGATTGGTGACAAGGTTGAAGATTAGACTAGGTCTAAGTGTCATTGGAGTTGAGAGACACTTAGAGTAGTTTAGCACCTTTAGTTTTCCTTTGGCCATACTATTAAGAGGGGTTCTATCTAGTAGCTTGACCTAGAAGAGGCTTAGTGTTTAGGTGGGTGCACACTTGTCAAACTAGCACTAGGAAGCTATATGAATAGTCCTTGGACCAAGTGGAGAAACTTCCATGAAGGAAGTAAGTTGTTCTGTCCTAAAAATAGAGTCCGGATGCAAGTGGAACCTAGGGTCCGGACCATCGGTTGTGCGTCCGGACCCCAGGGTTAGGTCTGCCTGTTGCAGGCAGTCCAGACGCAGTGAACAGTGCAGGGTCCGGACAACAGGTTGCGTCCGGACCCTACACAGAGAGGTCCAGAATCGCAGAATCGATCCGGACGCGGTCTGTAGTGTAGATTCCGGACGCCAAGTAGGTTCTGGACCCTACACAGAGAGCACCAGAGAGTGAAAATCAGTCCGGACGTTGTTCAGATGCTTGCGTCCGGACTGAGTAGTGCGTCCGGACCATCAGGGTCTCAGTGCTGAGAACAGTGAAGTAAGGGGGTCCGGACGCATGCTTGATGGTCCGGATCCCCCTTGCATCTTGCGTCCAGAGTGACACAGAAAGTTGATTTTTGCCTCTAACGGCTAGGGGTTGAGTTGGGAGGTATTTATACTTCCCCATCAGCCCCATGGAGGCTCTCTTGCCCATTCCAATTGCTGAGACTTACTTGTGAGAGTGCAAGAAGTGCAAGAGCCCTAGTGAGAGTGTGAATTGCAATTCCATGTGTTGATTCTCACTAGTTGCTTAGAGTTAGCAAGTGTGCATCCATTAAATCACTAGACTAGCCTTGGTCAAGTGAGAGTTAGTGCTTGTTACTCTTGGTGATCGACATCACCTAGAAGGCTTCGCGGAGGTTTGCTTGGTGATCATCCGGTGGTGTTCCTTGTGGATGACTCAAGTTCGTTTGTGATCGGTTGTGGGCGATTCACTGAGCCGGAGTGGCGAAGAATCAGCCCGTAGTGAGCACTTAGTCCTTGCGCGGACTAAGGGTGAGCGATACCGTGTGCGGTGCTCCAACGAGGACTAAGGGGGAGTGTCGACTCCTCGATACCTCGGCAAAAAGTCGCCATGTAAATTTCCTTTGCCTCCTCTCTTTACTTATTGCAATTACTTTCAAGCATTACATTCCGCATTACTTCTTGTTGCTTGACTAGAATTGCATAGGGCTTTACCGCTTTCATTGCCATGCCTTGCTTGTCTAGCTAGGACACACTTGGGAAAGCACTAGGGGGTTAATTGGCTCTTGTTAGGTTTTAATGTTGCTTAGAAATTTAAAAGAGCCCAATTCACCCCCCCCTCTTGGGCATCTTGATCCTTTCAGAAGCTTAATTCCGTAAAACCCTACTCCTGTGTTCTGCTAGTTATATTGCTTCTCGTATCAAATTGGATTATTCTTTGATGGGGACCGCTACCCGCCTTATATAGCCCAAGGGTAGGGCTACAAATCAGCTTTATCTAGGAAGGTAACTACCAAATTACATAGATCATCACATTAAATCGTATCCTAATAGATCTCGAATTTCTAAGATCGCCTTCCTAATCCTTGCCGAGTAGCACCGTGCTAAGTTAGACTTCTTATGAAAGGTTGGGCCGCCTTGTATGCCGCAACCCAAGTCTTGCGCTATGGGTATTCAGGATCATATCCCCCACACCATGGGCCCCTACCAAGCATGTCTTGCCAAGAGGGTGTAAGGGGCTCAAGTTCAAAATTTGAAAATCTATCATCTTGAATGAAGAGTACCCACTTAGACTCCTTTTGAGCAGTAACCAAAAATCATCTGGGTACTCGGAGACATGAAGACGTCTATCAATTGTAAAGATAAATATATATATCGCTAGATACAATGTATACATTGTAGCTCCCGAGTCTGTTGGTAGGTGGTGTAACCACATGGTACTAGAATCGATTGTAGAAAATCACAAAGAACCAACTGAGCAGGGAACTAGTTTTAACTGAACCACATCCTCTACACATCACCGCAAGGTGAAGTCTACCAACTTAGTCCCTGAACTGGTGGTAAGTGACAAAGTCAGGTGCTGCTAGGATCAAAAAATATAATGCAAAGTTCTATCATGGAGCGTCAATTCTTAATCTGTAAGTGCTTCGGTGAATGTAGTAATAATAAGACCAATCCAAGTTCTTAAGATTTTGGCCAGCATGCGAACATCAAGGCAACATAATCTCTGAGTTGAGAAGTAACTCGGTGGATATAGCAAGAAAAACTACGGATCCAAGCTCTTGGGCTTGTGGTTCCCACACGTAAATCGAGGGAACACAATCCCTAAGTTGAAAACAACAACTTGGTGGCTGCAGTAAGAAAACCTATCGATTGGAGTGCTTGGGATTATGGTCAGCACACGTAAATCGAAGCGACACATTCCTCGAGTTGAAAACGATAACTCGATGGTTGTGGCAAGAAAACCTGTCGATCTAAGCACTTGAGCTTGTGGTCGGCGTATCTACAATGAGGAGACGCAGTCTCCGACTTGAAAACAATAACTTGATGGCTACGGCGAGAAAACCTGCCGATCTGAGCACTTGAGCTTGTGGTCCACGCATGAACATTGAGGCAACATAGTCATTGAGTTGAAAACAATAACTTGAGGATTGCGGCGACAAAACATACCAATCTAAGCACTTGAGCTTGTGTTGGCACACATATACAACGAGGCAACACAGTCCTCGAGTTGAGAACAATAAATTGGTGGCTGCAGTAAGAAAACCTGCCGATTTGAGCACTTAAGGTTGTTGTCGATGTATGTACATCGAGGCGATGCAGTCTTTGAGTTGAAAATCATAACTCGGTGGCTGCAACGACAAAACCCGCCGATCTGAGCACTTGAGCTCGTGGTCAGTGTACATACATCGAGGTGACATAGTCCCCAAGTTGAAAACAATAACTTGGTGGCTATGGTAAGAAAACCTGCCGATCTGAGTGCTTGGGCTTGTGGTTGGTGCACGTACATTGAGGCGACACACTCTGTTGACGGTTATTAAAGCTTGTTATAAACCTTCAATAAAGGGCATAAAAGAGTTCACCAATAAAAAGATAAGGGTTTTAACTGACAATTTCCACGAGTTTTGGTGATTTCATATTTTCTGCAGGGTTATTACAGAAAAGCTATTTTAGGGATTAAAGTGAATAAAAAAAGACAAAACTTGCCACCAACAAAATATCTCGCATCGGACTCAGGAAGGATCTAGAAGACACCCAAAGAAAGCGGGGCCCGAGAGGCGGATATGTGGGCCCGACAGGCCCCACCCCTGGTCGGTCAGCCACCCCCCGACACTGCTTTCTACGAGCTTCTGGAGTATTCCTCCACTGCCTCATAGGATTCATCTCGGCCCTATATTAAGTTGGTTTGAACCTACGGTCGACGTCGCACCCCCCAGAAGGCAGGAAGTCAGATCTTGCTCAAGATTAGATTAGATCTAGGGTTTCCAGAGATTAGATTTAGAGCTCTAGTTCTTCGAGTCATTAGTCTAGGCCTGCTAGCAAGGTTCAAGTAGAGTTGGGCGATACGCTTCGGATTCCAGATCTGTTCGTCTAGAGATGGGTAATTTGCCTTGTATCTCATTATGAATTTATTCTACTTTATTATATTGCTACTCATTAAGTTCTTAGTTTATTCTAGTTGCATACTCGATATAGTTATGATTGGTGATGATTATTGTCATATGATCATAAAACACATAATTCAATTCTCGAGATAAGATACCGTATGGAAGCAAGCAGCGAGATAAGAGGTAGAGAGAATACTGCCATGGTACCTAAGATAAGAAAGCGCGTCTAATCGAAGCAAATCAAACTCCTCGCTAAACTCCACAAGGGTGATTACCAACTGCGGATCACAATCGACAACGATATAAGTGAATGTGGAATTGAATTTCTAGAATTGATTCGCAAGGAATTGACCTAAGGCATAATCAAAACCTAGACTCCACAAAACGCGAATCATAAGTCGAAACCATACCCTAAGGCGGTGATGAAATGACGACGATGAGGAATCAGATTCGGCAAGGGACGAAACGTCGAAAACCACTCCTAGGGTTTGGGCAAACCCGAAGGGGGGGGTTGCTTCCTGTGGCTGGTAATGGAGGTAGGTGTAAACCCTAGGTTGGCAAGCTTGAAGGAGCAGAGGGGAGCAGAGGGCAGGCAGGGCTTGGTCGCAGCGCTAGGCGTGCAGGCGGCGCTAGGCATGCAGCCTGGGTGGAATCCCGATGGCAAGCTTGGTGGTGGTGCTAGGCGTGCAGGCGGTGCTGCTGCTGCTGCGTGGAGGGCAAAGGCAGGGGAGGCGCGCGGGCAATGAAGCGGAGCAGGGCGCGCAGATGGTGGTGCTCCGGTGAGGGGCTCACCGACGGCGAGGAGTGCGTGGGCACGAGCGCGGATGAGCGGCAGAGCGAGGGCGGCGCGGCGTACGGACGGTGAAAATTAACTGCTAGAACAGAGCGTGCCTGTGGGGGGTTAAGCGCAAAAAATCCGAGCGTCGGACCAAACAAGATAGTCCGGAGGGGAGTCCGACGGGGTAGTCCGACGGTTTTTGGGCGTTTCAAAGACAGTAAGCACCCAGGCTTCGGACCACTGGTCTGGAGGTACTCATCAGACCAACACAGGTAGTCCGAAGGTCCTTGACTTGCACTGTGTTGCGCTGACCAGCGAGCCAGACCTTTGGAGATTGGTCCGGAGGGGCATCGGACGGGAGGTCCGACGGTTTTGCCTTTGCCAAAAAAATTCATGAAGAGAGGGACAGGGTTCCGGACTTTGGTCCGGAGGGTGAGCGTCGGACTAACAAAGGCGGTCCGACGGCTGTCTGGAATGAACAGTAAGGAAACACTGGGGGCCAGAGCGTCGGACTCTGGTCCGGAGGTAGCCTCGGACTAATCAAAGTGGCCCAGAGGTCAGTCCGGAGCTTGTTTTGCTTCGAATTTTCCTGTTTTTCTCTCCAATCTTTCTCCTAGCCAAGTACCAACACAAAGAAGCAGAGAGAAACACTTGTTGGCCTTGGCATAAGAACCATCTCTCAAACCCTCAATTTTACAATAGTTTGCCATAGGCTAGATATCATATGAAAATATTTCAAATGAAGAGCAAGGATCATCATAGGGCCACAAGAGGGGTATTAGTAACAACTAGAGCTTGGAATGCTCCCCCTAAGTGGACGAACCCAGCGGATGATCAAACTTAACCGAAAAGAAAGCAATAAGAAACACTCATGCAAATGCAATGCATTATGGAATTTGAATCTAGGTTGCTTGCAAGTTTAAACCGCGGTAAGGCTTCTTCACACGCTTTGAGGGCAGTTATCCCGACCGCGTTAGCCAAGCCTATGTGCATTACTAAATATTAAACATGTTATTATACATATGAATGCATGAGGTTCACACAAGCTCATTTTTAGTGAATTTTGAGTGATCAAGCACATTTAACTCGCTTCGCAACCTACAAAAGGTTGTTTCATCGAGTGGTTTAGTGAAGATATCCGCCAATTGATCTTCGCTCTTAACTCCAACTAGTGTTATGTCTTTCCTAGCCACATGATCTCTAAGAAAGTGATGGCGAATATCTATGTGCTTGGTGCGAGAGTGTTGAACCGGGTTGTTAGCAAGCTTTACGGTGCTTTCATTATCACACAAGAGTGGAACGTCTTTTAAAACAATGTCATAAACAAGAAGTGTTTGGGTCATGTATAAGATTTGTGCACAACTTGCTCCCATGGTTATGTATTCCGCCTCGGTGGTAGACAATGCCACACTGTTTTTCTTCTTAGAGGACCAAGAAACAAGTGATCTTTCTAGCAAGTGGCACCCGCCGGAGGTAGTCTTCCTATCAACCTTACACCCGACATAATCCGAATTGGAATAGCCAACTAGTTGGAAGGGTGCTCCTTTGGGATACCAAAGACCAATACTAGGGGTGTGCATTATGTACCTAAGGATTCTTTTAACCGCATATAGATGCGACTCCTTAGGGCTTGCTTGAAACCTAGCACACATACACACACTAAACATGATATCCGGCCTAGATGCGGTGAGGTAAAGTAAACTACCGATCATCGAACGATAGAGAGTTTGATCAATTGGTTTACCTCTCTCATCAAGGTCGAGGTGTCCATTAGTAGGCATTGGGGTTTTGATTGGCTTGCTATCCTCCATCTTGAATTTCTTGAGCAAGTCTTGAGTATACTTCTCTTGAGATATGAAGGTGCCCTCCCTCAATTGCTTCACTTGGAAGCCAAGGAAGAAGGTAAGCTCGCCGATCATGGACATATCAAACTCCTTGGACATCAAGTCACCAAACTCTTTGCAATGATCTTGGTTTGTTGACCCAAATATAATGTCATCGACATATACTTGGCAAACAAAGATCTCTCCATTAAGCTTCTTGGTGAATAGTGTTGTATCAACAATCCCGATCTTGAAGCCCTTCTTGAGTAGGAAGTCCCTTAGCCTCTCATACCAAGCTCTTGGAGCTTGCTTCAATCCGTAGAGTGCCTTGGACAACCTATAAAAATGATTAGGCAAGTTTGGGTATTCAAACCTAGGAGGTTGTGAGACATAGACAAGTTCATTGATGAAACCATTTAAGAAGGCACTCTTCATATCCATTTGAAAGAGTTTCATTTCATGATGTGAAGCATACGCCAAAAGGATACGGATGGCTTCAAGTCTTGCAACCCTATGGTCTCTCCAAAATCAAGTCCTTCTACTTGAGAGAACCCCTTTGCCACCAATCTTGTCTTGTTCCTCACAATGACGCCTTGATCATCTTGCTTGTTCCTAAACACCCACTTGGTGCCAATGATTCTTGCATCCTTTAGCCTTTCTTCAAGTGTCCACACTTGGTTCCGGGTGAAGTTGTTGAGTTCTTCATGCATGGAATTCACCCAATCCGGATCCGCAAGAGCGTCCTCAACACTAGTAGGCTCAACAAAAGACACAAAAGAGTGATGTTCAACATAAGATGCAAGTCTAGAGAGAGTCATAACTCCCTTTGATGGACTCCCTATGATTTTTTCATGGGGGTGAGCTTGAAGGATAGGTGTTGATCTTCTATCATGAGCTTGAGGAGGGGGATGTGGGGATTCAACATTGCTAGCTTCTGCCTCGTCTTGATCTTGAGGGATGAAGGTATCTTCTTGAGCTTCCCTCACTTGTTCTTCATCAACTTGAGGCGTGTGAGGTGGTGAAGGTACTTGATTTGCATCATCTTCAACATCTTCCACCTCTTGCCGGTTGATAGCACCAAATGGCATGTTCTTCATTGCCTCCCTCAAGGGTTCATCACCTACATCAACATCCTCAAGCGCTCCTTGGGAGCCATTAGTTTCATCAAACTTCCAAGTCATACGTTTCTTCAATTAAGCCGATGGATTTGTTAAATACACGGTATGCCTTGGATTTAAGCGAATATCCAACAAGGAAACCAATGTCACACCACTATTGGAATTTACCCAAGTGTTGGTGCTTCTTGTAGATGTACACTTTGCAACCAAACACCCAGAAGAATGAAATATCCGGATTCTTCCCATTGATAAGCTCATAGGGGGTCTTCTTCAATAGTCTTTAGACGAAGAGTCGATTGGCCGCAAAGCATGCGGTGTTGATAGATTCCGCCCAAAACTTCTCTGGAGTGTTGTATTCATCAAGCATAGACCTTGCTAGAGTTATGAGCGTCCGGTTCTTCCTTTCAACAACACCATTTTGTTGTGGAGTATATGTGGCGGATACCTCATGCTTGATCCCCACTTCATCACAATAGTCCTCAATTTTTGTGTTGATGAACTCGGTGCCGTTGTCACTTCTAATCTTCTTGATCTTCACATCGAATTGATTTTGAGGTCTTGTAGCAAACTTCTTGAATATGCCTTGTGTCTCTCCCTTGTCTTGAAGAAAGAACACCCATGTGTACCGAGAGTAGTCATCAACCACCACTAGGCAAAAGAGATTCCCTCCAAGACTAGCATATGTAGTGGGACCAAAAAGATCCATGTGAAGAAACTCTAGGACTCTTGAGGTTGACATGAAAGCTTTGGTTGGATGAGTGTTTGCCACTTGCTTGCCGGCTTGACATGCACTACACAATTTATCCTTCTCAAACACCACATCCTTGATTCCTCTAACCATCTCCTTCTTGACAAGCTTCTTCAAGGTTGACATGCCCACATGTGCTAATCTTCTATGCCATAGCCAACCCAAAGAATTCTTGGAGAATATACAAGTTTGCAAGCTAGCCTCATTGGATGTGAAGTCCACTAGATACAATTTGTTGTGCCAGAATCCCTTGAATATCAATGAAGAGTCATCCACCTTGGTCACAACAACCTCACTTGGAGTGAAGAGACATTGGAATCCAAGATCACAAAGTTCACCAACCGATAGCAAGTTGAAGCTCAAAGATTGCACTAGCAAGACATTGGAAATTGATTGATCTTGGGAGATAGCCACTTTACCTAAGCCTTGAACTTTGCCCTTTGAATTATCTCCAAAAGTGATCTTGTATTGACTTGAACAATCCTCATAAAGTGTGGTGAACATCCGGGGGTCACCGGTCATATGTTGAGTGCAACCACTATCAATCACCCAATGACTTCCACCGGTCTTGTAGTTCACCTACACACAAAGCGGGGCCCCATTGCCTTGGTAACCAACTCCTTTGCAACCCAAAGAACTCTAGGCTTGTTCTTCATTGGTGGACCAAGAAACACTAATAGTGGTCTACCCTTGGAATCCTTGTTGATGACAAAGTGAGCATCATGAGCAAAAGGCCTTGTGTGCTTGGGCAAGGTCTTGGGTGGTTGAGTCTTGCAATCATAAGCAAAGTGACCAACTTGTCCACACTCAAAGCACCTTCTAGGCTTGGGATTTGGCTTCTCTTGATTGTAGCCAATGTACTTGTTCTTGTAATAATTCTTGGCTTCAATCTTGAACTTGGCCTTCATCACTTGGTTCTCCTTGAACCTAATACCCATCTTGTCATTCTTCATGACCGTGTTCATCAAGAGCTCACTTTGAAGGTTGTGACCCTTGGTGAATTTTTCAAACCCACTAGCAAGCTTGGTCTTGTCATTCTTGAGCTTGACAATTTCTTCTCTAAGAGAGTGGATCAAGGTGATAACATCCTTTTCTTCTTCTTCCTTGGTAGACTTGATGGTGAAGGGCTTGTTTGCCTTGAGGTTGATTAGCTCTTCCTTGAGCTTTGAGTTCTCTTCGCTCATCTTCACATAATCATCATACTTGTCGGCTTCAACAACTCTCTTGCCCTTGCACTTGGCACTTTGCTAAAGAGTCACATCATCAATCAAGATATCACAAGGAGTAGCACTTTCACACTTAGCACATGAGTTAGTAGCAACATGTTTAGCAAGATCTTGAGTAAGCAATTCATTTGCTACCACTAGTGTGTCGTGCTCTTGCTTGACATTGGTGTAGTCATTTTTAGCAAGTTATACCTTGTGTGGAGCTCTTGTGATGACCTCTCAAGCTTATCATGTTTCTCATTAGCTTGCTTGAGAGTCTTTGAGCTCCCTAGTGCTATATGTGAGAGAGTTATTCTCAAGCTTCAAATCATCATTAACACTAGTCAAGGCATCAAGCTTAGCATGCAAGTTTTCTTTGACCTCAAGTAGTTTGCCATTTTTACCTTTGTACCTCCTTATGATGCTAGAGTATTTGTTGCAAATTTTAATTAGCTCATCATAGGATGGTGTTGATATTTGTTAACACGGACAGAAGAATCACTAGGAAGTAATCTGCAAGCACACAGATACCGGTGAGCACTTCACCCGAGAGATTATCTAGAGTATTGTAATTTGTTTTTCCGCAGGGAGAAAGGGTGCATATGACTAACCAAATCTATTGCTATTAACCTTTAGGCTACAAACAAGGTGATTTTTATATGAGCGATTAGAGAAGACCGCGACTGCACTCTCGTTCTAGTCTATATAAGATATGTGTTATTATTCTATTGGGGAGAACCGTCGAGATAAGAGACACCTCAGAGGATGCTTAGCACGCGGCCTATAAACCATACCGATCCTTCTAACGGGATTGTGGAATCCAAAGGTATCTATAGAATTGTCATGTTCCAAGCTACTACCACAGGTCCGGCTAGACAGGGGATATCTATGAGTATCCTAGCCCAAACACCACGTTTACGCTAGAGATGATTACCCTACTCTCTACGCGAAGAGAATAAAGTGAACTCACAAACCAAAGAATAATAAAACAGAGAACTTACTAGAATTAGAAGTCAAAATACCGAAGAAATCCTAGGAGCAAGCCTCGGTTTAGGAGACTTGATCCCATCGATACAAACTGGACAGGAGACACCAACAAGTCGGGCTTCCTCCAATCCACACCTCCACTCTAACTCTCTCAATCTAGAAGAGTAAACTCTAATCTCACATAGAAACTAAGGATAGTTTCTCTTGAATGCTAAGCCCTAGAGAATAGATCCATAAGGTATCCTATTTGGCGAATCCTCTCTGGAAAATATGTAAATGAATAATGGATTGCTTTCAGACAGGGGGCAGGGGTCCTCCTTATATAGCCCCCTCAAATGAACGTCAACCGTCGGATCAAACCAACCTTAATGGAGGGGTTAGATTGATCCTCGAAGGCGGTGGAACCCTAATCCATGAGGCAGAGCCTCATTGGCCCTTGGACTTGGGTGGCCACCCTAGGGGGGAGGGCGCCCGCCCTACCCTACTGACAGGTGAGCCCCTCCTTCCTGGGGGTTGGTTCCGGAGTCTTCTAGATTACTCTTTTTCGTACAGAGATGTTATGTGTCTATGTAATCCTTACTTGTGGGCCTCTTTTTCTATTTTGTAGTTGTCTCCCTGCAGAAACAAATAAACACCAAAACTTGTGGAATTCTATTAGTTAAAACCCTATGTCTATGTGGTGTGTTGCAAATATATCCTTTCTTCTGCTTAGTTGACACTTAAAATTGGTACTTAAGAGGTGTCAACAAGCTCCCCCATACTTAGGCTTTTACTCATCCTCGAGAAAAGGATGGTTAAAACATAAGCTTAAGGTTTAGACATCAATAGTTGAAAGATTCCTTTTATACCTGTACTGCAGAAGTTTAGTAGAGTCATCATATCACTATGAGCAGTTGATGAATAAAGTAGCTATAAGTAGAGACCCTTCATATTTTAACCTTGTCACTTGGAGTTTTTGCATATTTTAGCTTACTTATTTCCTCTTACTGGTGCTCTCAACTCGCTCATAAATGAATCTAAAAAAGTATAGGTAGATGTGGCATACTTACCTTGCATGTATTGTCTGGTCAAACCGGGATCCAAGGAGAATAATGCCATACTCTTAGATCAAGACTTGTTGGTCATATTTTATTATAATGTCATCTCTTGCTGGTGTATTGCTATTAGAGGAACCATGGGCTATCATTATGTATTTTATTATTATTATTATTATTATTATTATTATTATTATTATTATTATTATTATTATTAGGTGGGTGCTGATGTACCCCTAATTCTACTGTCGGACACATGCCCATTTTTCGTGAGGTTGTCGGACATTTTACCCATTTTTATTTCCTCGAATTTTATATTTTTTGCATAGCCCCATGCCTGTAATACAATACTACTTCGGAAGAGTGAATCTTTTGTGTTGGTAATGAATGAAAGAAGCCTTGATCTTCGGAGTATGATAAAATTCTAACAAGGATCCACACGATTCGAACAAACTCAATGCAAAATAAGTAACTCTTTGGCTTTTGATTTGTATATATAAAACTTTATAGAGGATGGTAGTTATTTGGTTTAAAGAGATTCTCCAAGTGACAAAGATTATCAAGAATCAAGTTCTCATACTCTACCATCTTATATTCCACAACGACTTAAGTAACATGGAGTCTCTAAATAAATTCCCAACAATAGCAGGACTCCAGGAAACTTCATATAGTGAGTCTATTTTATGAAGATGGTTTAAGGAAACATTTTATCATTTTAGTTTATCATGTTTAAAGAATTTATTTATGAAAATTCACTGCATGAATCGAAATTGCGGGATGTGCATGAAAAAAATGTAACGTGCAGAGTGCAAACCTGACCGTGGTCGAAGGAAGGAGTGGGGGGTGCCCTGCCCAGGGCGGGCGCCCTGGGTAGTGCGGCGGCCACCCAGCTTGGGTGGCCCTTCGGCCTCTGCTTCATCGTGTGTGGTTGCTACTTTGTTTGTTTCCGATATTTCTGATCGTTGCGGTTGAATCTGTTTTGTCTCGTTATCGGGGGGTTTCCCCATACATGTTTCCTGTTTTCTTAGATAACAACACAATGGAGACAAGCAAGGTACAATGATAATAGAAATGATCTTTATTTATTATTTAGTTTGAGGTATTTATTACAAGGGAATGAATTAAAATAAACCGATCTAACTAATGAATCTAAACTTGCCTCAAGAACTTCATAACTCGCTATGGCATCTAGTCATGTTCTAACAACTTCACTCTCTTACTAAGCTCATCCGTGTCGCGCTGAAGGCTCTCTACAGTGGTGTTTAGGTTCATGACCTATCTAGAGAGAAAGCTTAGAGAATTTGAAGGTTGATGATCATGTCATCCCTATTATGGAAGTGCGAACACATGGTGGATAAGTACCCGTGTATGTTCAGCTTTATGATGAGTGATCGTCCAACACGTGAGTGTTTTAGTTTGAGTGGCTTACCCTAACCCCTTGCGAAAGCAAGTCTGTGCATGTCTATCGACTTGTGGTGTGCAGGTGCTAAGCCTAGTGACAGTGGTCAATGGCGTGGAGAAGGTCGAGTAGAGGCTTGCCGTGCCGATGGATTGAGAGCAGTGAAGGGCGGAAGCGGGGCTCGGACTGAGGGACCATGGGCGCCGGTGGACTCGCTGTGGTGGCTAGTACTTGGCACTGGCAAGTGCGAGAAGACATGGAGGTAGACTGAGTCGGCCGAGTCAAGACGGTGGACGCGCGAGTCGAGTGGAGGCTCAGGGACTCGGAGTCCAACCGGGCGAAGACAAGGTGGCTCGCGTCGACTGGTTTGGTGGTTTGGGCCTCAAAACCATCCGCGCCGGTTTCCGAGTTTGGGCCGCAAAACTCGGGGTTCGGTAGTTGAGCCCAAAGCTACCGATGGCGGGTTTCCTGGGTTTGGGCCTCAAAACTTAGGCAAAGCGTCTGAGGAAGCGGGGATGGCACGTGGCGGAATCCTGGAGGTTGCGTCGAGGTGACGGCAACTCCCGGCAGGAAACGGGGTCGTCCTTTCAAAATGCAGGAGATATTTTCCGGAGCTTGGACTGCAATGCTTAGGCTAGGTAGTTCACTCACTGTATCTAGGGGGTCTTTGGGAAATAGCCAAAGCCCGATAAGTAGGGGGTGAAGGGGTATCCCTCATCCCACCTCTTGAACACCTTTCATTAGCCCCAACTCTCTCTCTCTAACCTCTCTCTAGTTCATAAGGTCCCTAGGTTGATCTATCCAACCTTTGTAAGGATTTGCACTTTGTTTTCGGTGGGAATCGGAGGCCTTACCCTCCATAAGCCATGGCAGCTTTGATTACTTGATCGCGTCTCTCTTTTTGCTTGTGTTCTTCGCGTATTGCTTTTGCTCCCTCTTTGTTCCCAAGATGAAATCTCTTTGTAGGGAGTAGCTCTTGCAATTCCGTTTGAACCAAGTTGTTCATAATCGTGATGAGCATATTTGCACTGAAGGGTTTCTCCTCCAACCTCACGAGTACGTAGATCGGGCGATTTCTTTGAGGCGTTCCTCGTTTTGCCTTTTCTCCCCCAAATCTGAGTGTTCCCGGTTATCCTCTCCAAATTGAGCAATGATTTCTTTGGGATAGCTCCCCAACTGTACAAGGATCATGCCTACAAAGTTTGGTTGCAGTGGGAGTTCATTTGGTTGAGTTTTGGGAAGATTTGGCGGAGTGAAATCGGTTTTCACGGGTTTTCAGAAGGTTGGGAGCTCACTGCGTTGGCTGATTTTCAGAAGAAAAAGCGTCGGACTACCCGTCGGACCACCCTACGGACCATAGCACCGGACCATAGTGAGTGGTCCTATGGTGTGGCCGAAAAACTACAGCAAGGACCCTAGCTCCGGACCTAAGCTTCAGACCATACCACCGGACCATAGCGAGTGGTCCTGTGGTCACTGACAGATAGTCCGGTGCTCGTTTCTCTCTCGTCCGGACTCCGAATCAAGTTCCGTTTGTTGAGTTGGATTCATATTCACGTAAGGAACATGATTAGGTACTTTTGAGACCAGTTCTCATAAGTATCTTTGGGTGTGTTCTTGCCTCTTCTCTCTAGGGGTTGAGAGTACCACTCTTGGTGTATCGGTTTCGAGTTCGTGGCTTCGTTTGTTCTCCATCTTCTCCGACCGCTCCGCTGCACCTTTAGGGGCTTCCTAAGGTGTCCACCTACTTGTTAGGTTGTGTGCGAGTCGGCTCTTCCGAGGTCAAGTTTAGGGTGTGAGTTTGGGACAAGGGCCAAGTCTTTGAGTTGGATTTTATTTGGCTCCCATTCACCCCCCTCTGGTCGCCGTTCTCGGTCCTTCAATTGGTATTAGAGTCGGTTAAGGATCAATCCACCTTACATGGTTCTTGATCCGCGAAGGCGACATAGAGTGAGGTGCTGGTAAACCTCCCTACTTTGATGGAACCAACTTTGCCTATTGGAAGGTACGCATGTCGGCTTACCTCCAAGGGCTTGACACAAAGTTTTGGGAGATTTGTGAGAAGGAGAACTACGTGATTCTTGAGGCTCGGATCATTGATTCCTAGGTTACGCAGCATGCGTCAAACACAAGAGCCCATAGCATTCTCTTCTCTTGTCTGTCTCTTCCAGAGTTTGAGCGGGTTTCGAGTCTCACTACGGCACGGGAGATCTGACAAACACTCTTGAGATATCATGAGGGCAACCCTCAGATCAAGTCCAGACTCTTCGACATGTACCGTAGAGAGTACGAGAACTTTGCTCAGTTGGCCGGCGAATCTGTTGACGGGATGTTCACTCTCTTCCAATCTATCGTCAACAAGATGCGTGCTAATCGAGCCAACTTGCCTTATGATGATCATGAGATGGCTATCAAGCTTTTGCATGCTCTTGATCGGAAGGTGTGGGAGATGAAGGTGGCTGCCATTCAGGAGTCACCGGGCTATGATGCCCTGACCGTGGACGAGCTGTTCAGCAAGCTCAAGTTCTCGGAGATTGACTACCAGACCCGGGCCAAGCTTGAAAACCCATCGAAACCATCTATGGCGTTGGTTTCTTGCCCCGACGGTACGTCTTCTTCCTCCTCTGACCCTTCACACTCCTTGTTTGCTTTGTCTTTGATTTCTGTGACAGAGGAGCAAGTGGAGGCTCTTGGAGATGACGAGCTAGCCCTAGTCATCACTAGGTTCTCACGGTTTCACAACAACCGTTTGGACCGACGACGTGGTGGCTCGGCCAAGGCGTGCTACCATTGCGGTGATGAGGCTCACTTCATCGCAAACTGCCCTAAGAAAGCTGCAGGCGACTTCACCAAGCGCAAGGACAAGCGTGAGCACCACTTCGAGGACAAGCATAAGCCCAAGGGTGGCTACCACCGAAGGCCCTCCAAGAAAGTGATCGACAAGGTGAAGGGCAAGCACCGAGCCTTCCTCACCTCCCTCAGCGACATCGATGCCTCCTCCGACGGAGGTGCTTCCTCAAGCGATGATGAGTCGAAGGGAAAGGTTGAGGACAAGTTCAACAGCCTATGCTTCTATGCCGACGCCAAGCACAGTGGCTTTTGCACCATGGCGATTGAAGAAGGCAAGGTCGGCAAGCGGAAGGATGGCCCTGACTACGACTACAACTCCGACACACCCGAGGTATCACCCACCATTGAATCCCTCTCTCTCGAGCTTGAGTCTCTGAACGACACCTTGATGAGTAGGATGCATTGCTCAAGTGTGCCGCGTGTGAGAGGAACGATTTTAAGGCGAAGTACCTTAGCACGCTTCATGAGCTAGAGTTTGCTAAGGCACAAGTGGTGGTTACCGAGGAGGTAGAGTGTGATGCTTGCGCCATCCACATGTCTAGTCTTGTCACTCTCCAGGACAAGTATGACACTCTACTTGAGGAGGTCAGTGAGCTAAAGGCTAGGCCTAGCTTACTTGGTGCGTGCAAGTCTTGCTTAGGATTGTTGTGCTAGAGAAGGTCAGCTCAGATAGCATTAGAGAGTCGGATCGCTTTGAGGCTTTGGAGCTTGAGATCACGTCGTGCAGACACGACAAGATGCGTACCGAGGAAGAAAACACATACCTTCGTTCCATCTTGATCTAGGTGTCTTGTTGAGAGCCACAGTTGGGGATGATGCTTAGCCAATGCAAAAGGGCTGGCAGCACGGGAGTAGGCTTTGCTATAGGTGGGAAGGACGATAGCATGTTCGGTAAGATCGGTGAGTGCAGTGGTTTGAGCGAGAATGAGAAACCCACCACAACTCCCAAGCTTACCAAGATCACTCCACCTAAGCCTACCAACCCCTCTGAGTTTCCTGTGAGAGATGGTGTGTTTGAAGAGCCACCCAAAACCACTCCACAGAAGCAAGTGTGGATTGCAAAACCGAACCATTTTCGCAACCCATTTGACACACTGCCAGACATCTCTAGTGACCCCCTTCCTAAGAAAGCTAGAGCCACTCAACCCAACAAGAGAGTGCCTACCAAGAGTGTGGTGAGGTACCATTGTGAGTATTGTGAGCGGGATGGGCATTTGGCTGAGTTTTGCTTTAGGAGGAAGAGAGATGATCGGAGGCAGGTTGAGTTGAACAACCGGGACATGTACCACCCACGAGTTGGGGTGCATGAACTGGAAGTTTAGAGACGCACTTCTAGACCTAGAGGTACAATGCCTCAAGGTGCTAGGCCTCAGGAGGCGAGACCACATGGTGGTCGTGCCCGACGTGGTACCGGTCGTGAACCATACGACTACGGTCCTCGTGGTGGTGGCTTTACTCCACCCTTCTTTAGCGGACCATGTTTTCCCTATCGTGGTGATCGCTATCCCTCCGTGGGGCAGGAGATGTTTGGTTTTTCTCCTAACCCATTATTTGGGCAAGTGGGACAACACTGGTATCCTTCACAATTTACTAACCCCAGTGTTGGTCCGTTTGCTCACCCTATGTCTTTTTATTGATGTTGGAAGGAGGACTGGAGGAGACTTGGCTTGTGGATTACGGATGCTCACGCCATATGAATGGAAGTGCCAAGTGGTTCTCTAGCCTAGACCCCGTGCACCACACCGAGTATATCACATTCGGGGACAAGAGTAAAGGTAAGGTTGTCTCCTGAGGGTCCATCCGAGTGAACTCTTCTTTTGTTCTCAAGGATGTTGCTTTGGTTGCGAATTTGCATTTTAACCTTCTTTCGGTTTCGCAACTCCTTGATGACGGTTTTGAAGTGAGTTTCAAGCCTAATCTCTCTCGGATTTTGGACTCTCGTGGTGAGCTTGTTTGCCGGATTTTACCCTTCGGGAAGGTTTTTCGTGCGGATTTTTCTATCTCTTCCGGACCTTCTCGTTGTCTTCTTGCCGGTTCTTCTTCCAAGCTTTGGAAGTGGCATAGGAGATTGGGACATTTGAGTTTTGACTTGCTTGCAAGGCTTAGCTCAATGGACCTTATCCAAGGATTGCCAAAGCTAAAGTTCGAGAAGGATTTGGTTTGCCATCCTTGCAGACATGGCAAGATGGTTGCTGCTTCCCATCCTCCCGTAACTCAAATTATGACCTCACAACCCGGCGAGCTCATACACATGGACACAGTTGGTCCAGCTCGGGTTAGGACGGAAGGAGGGAAGTGGTATGCGGTTGTAGTCGTTGATGACTACTTGAGATACTCTTGGGTGTTCTTTTTGGAGAGTAAGGATGAGGCTTTTCCACTTGTTCGAGATCTGATTTTGAGATTGCAAAATGAGCTACCTAAGAATGTCATGAGAGCTATCCGCAGTGACAATGGCATAGAATTCAAGAATGCTCAATTTGCAACTCGTTGATCTTATTTGGGTCTCGATCATCAGTTTTCCTCACCTCACACTCCTCAGCAGAACGGTGTTGTTGAGCGCAAGAGTCGGACCCTTGTTGAGATGGACAGGATGATTCTCGATGAGCATAGGACTCCTAGGCGGTATTGGGCCGAAGCACTCAGTTCTGCTTGCTATGTTTCCAATCGCATTTTCCTCCAAGCTTTCAAGAAGAAGACTTCTTATGAGTTGTGATTTGGGAGACCACCCAATGTAAGTCACCTACGGGTGTTTGGGTGCAGGTGCTTCATCCTCAAAAAGGGCGATAAGTTGGATAAATTTGAATCACGGTCTTCTGACGGTATCTTTCTTGGTTATTCTACTCACTCTCATGCTTATCGTGCACTTAACCTTTAGACTAACCGAGTGATGGAGACTTGTGAGATTACCTTCGATGAGACTATGCCCTGTGTTTCCACTGCTTTTGAGCTTGTAGGTGATGATGAGGTGAACACTAGCATCTTTGTGGAGGAGGAGCAGGATGATGCCGATTGGGGTGATCCTTAGCCAACTCCACTGGCTGCCCCCGTCGACCCTGCGACGTCCACTTCGGCTCATGGTCCAGATCCGACTACTTCCTCTACATGGGGGTCGTTTGAGCAGCTTCCTCAGTCGGTGCCCGTTGCACTTGAGGGAGCTCGAGCTGCTGTCGAGGGGGAGGCCACTTCGTCCAGGCAGGCTCCCCGCCATGGATGCTCGTCGAGGTAATAACGGGAAAATCTGAGTGGGGTGCTCGGTTCCCGTTCGCTGGGGTCCCGGCTGGTGGCCCATGTCGTGGCTTACCCCAAATCGGTTTCATCTAGTAGCTGGGTCCGTTCGATGGGTCCCGGGGGCCTGCTGCCTTCCTTCGGTAGGAATACCATGAACCAATCATCCGTGAAGATGGACTCAAATACGAAATCTGGGAATGACCTTGGCATCCAGTTGCCAGGCTAATGACCGCTAGCGTGTCCATTGCCTATTCGCCCCTCGCTCTGTTGTCCTGAGATGGCCATTTCGAACCTCGCTGGGTCCGGCTTCGTATCTTTGGACCGTAGTGGGCCATCGGGGCGTTTATAGCCCCTATCCCTTTGGCTTACCTGGGCTCGTAGGCCGTCGCTGTTGGTCGCTCCACGTGTGCGTCCCTCCGACCCTTGTGTTTGTCAGCCGAGCTTCGACAAGCCGGAGGTTTCGTTGCGGTGTAGTGGGGACGCATACAGAACAAATCTTGCGCGCGTGGTGTGGTGGGCCCAGGGTGGATCCTGTAATCATGATAGGTACAGGATGCAGGATTCAGAGCGAGAGGAAAGTCGGGCGGTGTCAGTTACCCGTCGTCGCGCGCGGCTCCCGGTATTCCAGCGTACAGTGGAGTAGACGTAACCGAGCGGCTGCATTTAATGCGACCCGGGTCATGGGGTCGTGCGCGTGGGGAGCTATGGAGGCGTCGCTCCACCTTCCGGCCCCTTATAAATATCTGTACGCCGCGTCACCCCCCATGAGCCTGCACTGTTCGCCTCTTTCGCTGCTTCGTCTTGCTCGCGCCGAATCCTCCGAAGCTAGGGTTTGCATCGCAGTGCGTCCGTCTTAGTCACACCTTGCCCCGCGCCGCGCGCCACTTCCCGGGATGATTTCTGATGGCCGGAGTGCCTCCGGAGAAGAGTTGGCCCCGATGTGAGGCTAAGTATGAGTGGGCGCTCGTGCTAGTGGATGCGGGGATGCTGCGCCCAGACCTCTCTGCCGACAATGATGCCGAGTGGATCATCCCCACCGGCGTCGACTGGCCGGACCCGCCGAGCGGGTATGTGGTGTCAATCTTGCCATTCCACGAGTGCGGGTTCGGGACGCCGCCATCTTGCTTCTTCTGGGGGATCCTCCACCATTATGGGATTGAGCTTCACAACCTCAATCCTAACTCTGTCCTCCATCTCGCGGCCTTCGCGGCCATGTCGGAGGGGATGTTGACGACAGAGCCAGACTTCAACTTGTGGAGGTTCTTCTTCAAGGCGACAATGTTCCTCCTTTATTCTGGAGGGGTGAGACGGGTGCCGTCGAGCGAGGGTGCTCCATCAGTCTCCGTTCCACCAACTCCCATCTTTACATGCCGGCTCGAACGAGCTAGTCCAACCGGGGGTGGCACTCACAGTGGTTCTACATTCGGAACCACCCTGAGGCACCACTCCCAGAGTACATGGGCCGGCGTTTTACCGAAGAGCCCCTAGCTGGAACAACGACCTGACCCCGGAGGAGCTCGCGGGGATAGCGCCCTATATCCGGAGCTTGAGGCCGCTCCGTGACGCAGAGCTGAACCTTTCAGGGGTCGTCGCGCAATTCTTGCAGCGCCGGGTGCTCCCGCTTATGGCGCGGGTGCGTACGCTGAACGACATGGTGCCCGGGGCGTCGCGTGAGGGATCCGCCATAGCGGAGGTGGACCCGGAGCTAGTGGACGCGGTCGACGTCGCCCGGAGGCTGCTCGGAGAAGCCCTGGACGAAGATGGCACTTACCATTGTCCACCGATGCGCCCTGACCTCAACTTCGTCGAGCTGGTGAGTTGAGACCGTGCCGCAATGTCTTTTCCCCGTGCATCTTTTATTTGGTGGCACTGATTCGCGTGTTACTCATCCTTTTTCTGCAGGGGCCCCTTTCGATGGCTCGCCATGTGGCCGCGCCTCTTCCCGTTCAAGGCACAGCGTACATGGACTGGGTCCCGCCGCAACTGGCGGACGTGGACTGGGAGGTCATCGGGGAGGATGAAGATGATGATGACAATGAGGACAGGCGTCCTCTATCGGAGGTGGTCCCTGCAGTTCGAACGGCGGGGATAGTGCGTCGGCCAGCTGCGGCCGTGACCAGGGTGGTGGTGCCACCGGTGAGAGTGCTCGGCGCACACCTGGCCCCTAGTAGCTCTGGGGGCGGCGCTGCCGGCGGAACTCCGACTGCTCCTCTTCCTGTCCTCCCCGTGGAAGGCGGGGACGGCGAGCGGAGCGGCGGTTCGAGGTCCTCGAGTCGTGGTGCGATGGAGACGATGCGGAAGCGTGGCCGCGTCTTCTCCCCGCCGTAAGTCTGCGTCGCGCGAGGTTATTTTCCGTTTTATCAATGGGATACGATTGTTCGTGGCGTGAGCGTGGGATGGACTTCGCAGGATCGCCGGGAGCCCTGACCACGCGGGCTGGAAGATATTGCACTAGGAGGCGCCTCCGGTTGGTCCGGGATGGAGCGTCGCAGCCTTGGCCGCAGGTTCGATGGACGCCGCCGGGACCTGGAGTGGCCCGACCCCGAACAGTGCCGCCGCGATTGGTGCAACATCACAGGCGCTTGCTGACGCTGGCCCCGCGGCCGTCGTGCCGTCCTCTCCCCCGGAAGTGGTGGTCGTCTACGATTCCGGGGAGGGGGGTGATCTGGACGTCCCCGTGGTAATGGACGTCGGGGAGGCCCAGCCGGACGCGACGCTAAGGGACGTGGCGGTGGCAACCGGCGCGAGGGAGGAAAGACGCATGGGAGGCCCCCCTCCCCACGGCGGGTTGCCTCGTGGCGTGTTAATCCCCAGGTCATTTACAGAGGAGGAGTTGGCATCCGTGCGTGCGTCGAAGGCCGTTCTCCCTCAGTCCGGCATGACTTCGCCGGGCGAGGTGGGCGGCGCCGGGGGAGGGAGCACTCCTGGGACCCTACGTCGACTTGGCGCCAACCGTCAGTCCTTCGGGGATGCTAACCCGGTCGCGTGTGTCAATCGGAAAACCCAAGGGAGCTAGTGTTTGTGCTGGACGATCAGCGCGAACTCCGGCATTGGCAACGTGTTGCAGGCTCTCGCCGGGAACATGGCCGCCACGTGGCGCGTGCGTTGGAGGAGCTCCAGAGATCGGTCGCTTTGCTCAAGGACGATCTCTCTCATCACGGCGATGTGAGAGACCGCCTGAACGTAAGTGTTGTTTCTTCTTCTTTGATCGACTTCTTGACATCCCTTTCGCGCAGATACTAATGGCGACGAGTGCCGAGAAGTCCAAGTTCCTCCGCTGTGAGGTTGGGCGATTGGACCCCGGGTCGTGCGCAGAAGCCGGGGATACAGACGTTGTTGACACAAAAAGCATCAGAATCTGCGAACACCTCGGGCTTATACCCGAAATTCGATATCCGGAGGCGTGCCAGTCGATTTGACCAGTTAATCGACAAGGACGATAACTAGAACAAGATTCAATCAAGACAACGGCGATGCGCCCGGATGCCAAGATTGAGACTTGATCAGGATAACTAGAGCAGAGCTGAACGAGACAACAGCGACGCACCCAGATGTCAAAGCTCAGAGATACTCCCACGCGGAACTTGCAAGGGTTTGACGGAGATCAAGGTGATGCAGCCCGTCGAAGCTTGAAGAACTCGTAGATAAGCTATAACTAATGCTAAAAAGGGTAAATTGTAGTAAAAGTAGAATAAGAGTAAATTGATTTGATTGATATTGGATTGATATTTTACACGCAGCCCTTGGGCACATATTTATACTCCCGCATAGAGAGTTGTACAGAGACACGACTCGTATCTTTCCTAAAACAAACTCCTAACTTTAAGGAAACTGACTCGCGCAGGAGTCGGATCTAAAATAACAATATTACTTTCCTAAACAAACACGCCTATTTTAAAGGAAAATAAACGACTCATGCAAGAGCCGGACTCAAACTGCTATAATAATACTGGTATAAAATCACCAGTTTCCTTACGTCTTTCCTTCGATGAAAACTTTCCATCGGCAGATCCCTTCAATCCGCAGCTTCCTTCTTTGGCCACCGGCAATCCCCTGCTGCCATCAAACACTAAGTCACCCTGTGCTCATCGGCATCCCATGCCCATCGGCATCGGCAATACTTCCCGATCGGCAACCTAATACTGGTAACTTGTCTTCACCAATCAATCCCTATCAGCAATCGGCATTGGCAACATCTCCTCATCGGCAATCGGCATCAGCTTCTCATCGGCAACACACTTAGTCTTCCCACAACACTCCCATCGGCAATACTGACTCATGACTTCCCGATGCCGATGGAAAACGGCTGCTGATCAACACAAGTCTTAGCTCATTTGACACGTGCCGAAAAACGGTGTCAACAGACGTAGCTGAGATCCTCTTGACCACTCGCAGCCAAGTGGTCGAGTTGGAGGAGCAACTGAAGGCCTCGGCGATGAGGGAGGAAGACGCCCAGGCGTTAGCGCGCCAGAACGCGACCGACGTCGAGCGGGTCGAGCGGGAGTGGGACGTAGCCCGCACCGGTGCCGAGGATATCTGCAAGATGCTGGAGGATGAGCGCGCGGCGTATCAGGCCGAAGTCGAGCGTCTAATGACCGAGCGCGACGCCGAGGCGGAAGCGCGGCGCCCGGCCGTCTCGGCACTGAGCTCCATGGAGGAGGAGCGCAACACCATGTGGCGCTAGTGTGACGTCAACCGTCGGGAGCCTTATACTGGTAACTTGTCTTCACCAATCAATCCCTATCAGCAATCAGCATTGGCAACATCTCCTCATCGGCAATCGGCATCAGCTTCTCATCGGCAACACACTTAGTCTTCCCACATCACTCCCATCGGCAATACTGACTCATGACTTCCCGATGCCGATGGAAAACGGCTGCTGATCAACACAAGTCTTAGCTCATTTGACACGTGCCAAAAAACGGTGTCAACACATGCCCCCCAGTTTCGGAGTGTATAATACTTTACGCGCCGAAATTCCCTCTACTGTAGCCATTACCTTCGAGATAACTGCACAACTTCCTCAATCTCCGCGTGCAGAACTGCAATTTATTAATAAAATCCCTCGATTATAGCACAAACAGTTGCGAATCTGACAATATCTCCTTGATTATCGCGCACATCTACCGTAGGCCTCTCCACATTCCTGCATAGTATGAACTGAAATCCCAAAATAGCCCTGAGTAAGCTTATAAAAGTTACCAGGACCCAATCTGCCTTTTTACCCTAGGCCCACTTTCACTCTTTCGTCCTGCCTTCGTCTTCAACCTCCGGCGGCGCCTCCGAAGAACCCGAGCTCAAGCAACAGTGCTCTCCCCAATCCAAGGACGAACCGCAAGAACTCCTTCAGCTCTAATGGCGATCCAAGTTGACATCCCCAAGGTAAAATCTACTTTCTCCTCACCCAATCCCCTGCTAGTTCCTTTGTCTGTATGAATCCCGTAATTTTTCCCCTTTTTCTTCCTTTGATCCTTCTTTTTCTTCCCTTTTCGAAACCTAGGAACTGTACAACAAAGTTTTAATCCCTCTCAAGCAGTCCAGGTTCACCTACTTAGGCCCAATGGGGAACCCTGATCCTAGCTATATGATCAACGCGGAAGCCAATCGTATCCCATTTAGATCTGAAAGCTTCAGTTTAGGATTATGGAAGGATGCCTTCCGTTCATGGCCTAAGCCCACCAAAGGGTGGAAGAACTGGTACCTTAGGGTCGCTAGAACACAGCAAGTGTATTGGTCAGAGCGCAACTTGGACCAGTGCATCAGGCTCTCCATTGCCGATATGGAGAAAAATGAAAACATATTGATAGCGGCCTCCTACTTCTAGTCTGACACCATGAACGCTTTCCTATTCCGACATGGACCAGTCACTCCCACACTTGCCGATGTCCATATGTTGACCGGCCTGGACGTCTCTTCTGCCGATACCTATACTCTGTTCAACAGGAAAGCCGAGTACAAAGTGAACACTAGGAATATCGGCGGCTGGACCGGCTACATCCAGGAGTATCAGAGGACTGGATCGGTAAACCAGAGGGAACATGCCATATTTCTGAATATGTGGTTGGAAAAATTCATCTTCTGCGGCAGAGCAGTCGGACCCGCCACTATGCATCTTTCTGCAGCTGAACTCCTTGCCGATGGAACAAGACTTCCCCTAGGCAGATATCTTCTCGGATCAGTATACCGTCTTCTACATCAAGTATCCAAGAAGTTACTGCTAGGTGAGCCCATCGGCAACCTTGGGGGTCCCTGGTGGTTCATCAACATGTGGCTGAACGCACACATGTACAAAGCGCTTCAGTTTGACTTGTTCGCTCAACAATTCCCAAGGGACATATTGGAAGATTACAAGTATAGGGATGATGAATCGGCAACTCGTCCTCCACTCAACTTTGGAGAGGCCATCATAATGCTGCTAGGGACCGATGCCGATGCAGAGCAGTTTGGCCTATTCTTCCAGAAATTTTACAACGGAATCCCTGCTTCGGAACGGCTCTGGTGGCCATACGTAGATGAGAACAATCAATTTCCGCTGCTGTTCAATCTTACCGATGGGAATATGCCCCAAAATCACATAATCATGAAGGCCAGTATCATTTCCCGAGCTATCCAAGTTAACATCTTCGGGACCGGGAAGAATACCCCTCCATCCTTTGAGTTCTACTATCCATCGGCAGCTGCGAGACAACTGGCATTTGGCCAACTGCCGATCAAGCTCTGCTACTCCAAGGTGATAAAGCCAAGGCAGACTATTTCCAGCACTCTAGACTGGAACAAAGTCGTCAATCTTCCTCCCAATGCCAATACGTCAGATATTGATTTATCCTCCTGGTCACCAACATCCTTCATCACAAATGAATATAAATTCTGGTGGCAAGAGTGGAGATATCAATTATTTGCTAAGTCATCACATTACTACCGGCACATGATTGACGCCAACCACATCATCCCTGACGACACAGTAAGTTTTTATCTCGATGCATTCTTTATTACTTTGCCTTTATCATCGGTATCTAACCTCCTTATGCTTGACAGGTTGACGATCCAGTCCCCAAGATGAGCAACAGTGGCAAGCCCTTCAACCTTCGAATGATGAGTCCTATATCACTCATCGGCAATAATGCCCCCACGTTAGCTGCCTTCACTCCTCAGAAGGTACCCAAACCGACGCCTGCAAAAACCAAGGCTACATCGGCTGCTGCTGCTACCTTGACGCGGGTTTTTGCAGTAAACTCATCTTCACTCATACCGATTACATACTGTTTCATCGGCAACAAGTTACTTTGTATAACTTATACTAATATTTTCAGGCAATGAGGTCATTGGCAGCTGCTCCAAGTAGACAAGCATTCCCAAGTCTATAGCCGATGCCCCCAAGCTTCATCGAAACGGGCCAGATCTCCCACTGTTGCACCAAGGAAGAAAAGGCGCCTGAGGCTGGCCACCCCATCTTCACCATCGGCTCCGGTCGCACCACCAACCGCCGACGCGCCAATAGCAGAACCTTCATCGGCTCCTATCCCTGATCACCCGCTGGACGACGTCCTTGATCAGGAGACAACACCTCCCGCTGCAACAGCAGAGGCGACATCGGCATCGGGACCACCAGCCGAAATTCCCGATGAGAGAACGGTTTCGCCACCAAAGGAGCAAACCACAGCGGAAGCAACGCCAGCAACAATGCCACCAGCACCAACGGCGTCAACTGCTTTCCCAACAGAAGTTCACTCATCGGCAACTGCTGCCGATCTTCAGGATGAAGCTGGACCATCCAACATGCCAAGTCCTAGGCAAGAAATTCGCTTCAAGATGGTAAGTCGGCTACCTAAAAATTCATAGTATAACCTTATGATCGGCACATTTTAACTTCTTCTTTTTCAGGCCCAAGACGCCCCAGATAGCCTCTTTTCCTTCGGCCTCAACCTCCAGGACGAGGATGAACACCAAGAAGGCCCCGCTCGAGCTGACAACCTGTTCTCCTTCGCTATCAACATTCCCGATGAGGATGAGGACGAGCAAAGTTCTGCTCCAGCTCTATCGGCAGAGGTCAAATCCAAGCTCGAGGCATTGCTCTCTCAGTTGCAGATAGATACATCCCAACTTGTCCAGGATTCGACTGCAGCAAGGGCAATTTTCAAAGATATCCAAGGCCAACTACCTGCCGATGCAGAAGAGGTCCTCCTCCAAGCAGCCTTCCTTGAGAGTCGCCGACTTCAATACCAACGGGTCTCAAGCCGTATTGCCAACAGGAATGCTCAATCCAAACTTACGGAAGAAATGCTTAAGTTTAAGCAAATTGCCGATGACAAGCACAAGAACATCGGCCAAGTGGAAGCTTCCGGCATTGATCTTGAACAGGCATTTATCCAATTATCGGCAAGAAAGGAAGAGCTGCTATTGACACCGTTTTTCAACGTGTCAAATGAGCTAAGGCTTGACTGGTCAGCGGCCGTTCTCCATCGGCATCGGGAAATCTTGAGCCAGTATTGCCGATGAGAGTGCTGCGGGAAGACCAAGTGCGCTGCCGATGGAGGCTTGATAATCCTTGCCGACAAAGGTGAATCGGTGAAGTCTTGCTGATGCTGATTGCCGATGAGGGGACATTGCCGATTGCCGATGAGCATGATGTTGCCGAGTGCCAATGAGAAGCTGATGCCAAGTGCCGGTGGAGTGGTTGCCGATTGCCGATAGATTGGTAAAGACAATTATCGGTACAAGATTGCTAATCGAGAAGTATTACCGATGCCGATAGGCATGAGGTGCCGATAAGGTGACTTAGCGTGTGACATCAGCGGAGGACTACAGGTGGCCAAAAGAGGAAGTCGCAGATTGGAGGGATCTGCCGATGGAAAGTTTCTATCGAAGAGAAGTATAAGGAAACTGGTGTTTTGTACCAGTATTATTATTATAGTAGTTTGAGTCCGACTCTTGCATGAGTCGTTTATTTTCCTTTAAAATAGGTGTGTTTGTTTAGGGAAATAAATATTACTGTTTTAGATCTGACTCCTGCGTGAGTCAGTTTCCTTAAAAATAGGAGTTTGTTTTAGGAAGGATATGAGTCGTGTCCTTGTACAACTCTCCATGAGGGAGTATAAATATGTGCCCGAGGGCCATGAAAAAGACAATCAATCCAATCAAAAACAAACCAATTTTATCTTATTCTACTTTTTATCGCAATTTACCTTTTACTGCATTAGCTGTAGTTATTAACGAGTTCTTCAAGCTTCGACGGGCTGCATCATCTTGATCTCCGTCAAATCCTTGCAAGTTCCGCGTGGGAGTACCTCTGAGCTTTGGCATTCCGGGCGCATCGCTGTTTGCCTCGTTCAGCTCTGCTCTAGTTATCCTTGATCAATCTGAGCTTTGACATCCGGGCGCATCGCCGTTGTCTCGTTCAGTTTTGTTCTAGTTATCATCCTTGTCGATTGATTGGTCAAATCGACTGGCATGCCTCTGGAATACCGAGCTTTGGGTAATAGCCCGAGGTGTTCGCAAATCCTGACGCTTTTTGTATTAACACCTCTTTTGGCACGCTCGGTGGGACCCGATTATACAAATCTACACATCTATCATGAGTGATCACGCCGACGTTAACCAGAGGAACGTCATTGAAGTCTCTGAGGCCGATCTGAAAGATGATCAGAAGCAGGCCATGGAGCGGGCTATGGAGGAATACAAACAATTATATTTGAAGTCCTTCAGCCTCAGCAGGAGCGGCGAAGAAATCCAGAAGCAAGACCCGCTGTTGCCACGGCAGGTCACGTACGATGCCAATCCTGGTAAGCTACAGGAGATGGTTAATGCTGTTGTAAGTCAAGTATTGATTAGCCACTCCAGCGTGCTGTCCAATACTGTCTACAATGCTGTCACGCAATCATTCAAGGAAGGACATGCACCACGATATGTCGGTCCAGCGTACCATCAACCTGGATTGGCATCTACGAGCCCATCGGTAGCCCCAATGGCGTCTTCCACCCCTGTGGAACCGTCTGCCGATGAGGCTACATCACCAAGACCGAACGTTGGCGGCGTCGCCAAGCTCAACCCAGATCCAGCTGCGTCGGCAACTTCAGGACCAGCCCCTGCCAACTGGTGGGGATACGGTATGCCTCCAAATTTACACACTGGTTCTAATCTGGTGCAGGGAGATGGTTCGGCTTGGAGGAACTCTATGGCATTGGCAACTCCGTCACAGCCGATGGCCCCTATGATGCACAACTCTACACTTTCTCCGACTATGCAAGTGCCATCAGATGATCTGCAAGTAATTCCTAAGATACCCCTGATGCCACCATCGGCGAGCTCTGTGCCGATGCAACACATTATAACCACTGATAGTCAATCTCTGGTGGCAAATTCACAGGCTGGAGTGCCGATTCCCCAAGGTAATCTGGTGATTGATTGCTCCAGAATACAAGAGCCACATGCTCCAGTCAGCTATCAGCCATCGGTAAGCCATATGCCGATGATTCATAATCCAGGATGGGTCAACCAGCCGCCGGCTCAACAGCCTAGCGTGTCGAGGTATCATTATGGAGGCCCAGTGCATGCTCAGAGCAGACCATCGGTACAACAACCGATGAATGCGACGATTCAGCCTAATCCGCCAAGTGTGCAAAACTATCCATCGGTAAGTCAACCGATGCATAGTGTTCAGATGACTGGTGCTGCGCCCGTGACTACTACGCATCATCTTCAAGAGGCGCATCAGCCGGCTCCGCCAGTCAATAACCAGCCAATGAGTCGGCAAGAGCAGGACACATACTGGGTCGGTAAGATTGCCGAAGTCATGAAAGAACAATTCGGCATCAAACCCAAGGTCAATACGTACTCTTATCGGACTCCGTATCCTCCTGCATATGACTTGATTCCTCTTCCAAATCGGTACAAAGTGCCCGATTTCACCAAGTTCTCCGGCCAAGACGACACGTCAACAATGGAGCACATCAACCGCTTCATTATCCAGTGCGGGGAAGCTGCCAGGAGGGAGGAGTTGAGGGTGAGATTGTTCTCTTCAACATTGTCTGGATCGGCATTTACATGGTTCATATCACTGCCTCCAAATTCTATAATCACGTGGGCCGATCTAGAGAGGCAATTTCACAAGTACTTCTTCGCTGGCATACATGAGAAGAAGCTAACCTGTTTGGTCAAAATGAGGCAACGCAACAATGAATCGGTAGAAAGCTTTGTTCAGAGGCTACGGGACGTGAAGAATAAGTGCTACAGTCTGGTGCTTGATGATCGGCAATTGACAGATTTGGCCTTCCAGGGATTACTGCCGCACATCAAGGACAAGTATGCGTCCCAGGAGTTTGAGAGCCTAAGTCATCTGGTGCAAAGGATTGCCGATCAAGATATCAAAACCTTTGAACCCAGGAAGACTTGGAACAAGAAGGTGACCTTCATCGGGAAGGAGGAAGACTCTGGATCGGATGAAGAGCTGAATATCAATGCGGCCGAATGGGTGAAGGATAAGAAGCCTGTGTCTTGTCCGTTCGGCCAAAAAGAGACCGAAAGGTACACCTTAGACATCACCAAGGCCGATAGGATGTTTGACTTATTGCTGCAAGAAGGGCGAACCAAGTGATTCCATCGGCCGAAGAGCTCAAGAAGATCAGCTACTGCAAGTGGCATAATGCAACCTCACACAGTACCAATGATTGCAAAGTATTCAGGCAGCAGTTGCAGTCAGAGATTGAATCTGGGCGTATTAAGTTTCAAAATTCTAAGGCCCAGAAACCGATGAAGATAGATCAGCACCCGTTCCCCAACAACATGGTGGAAATCAGTGAAAGAACCAGAGTGCTGACGTCAGAAGCTGCCAGGAAGAGTTCATCGGTAGATCCTAACTACCAAGTACCTGAGCGCGACGCAAGAAGGTTTGCCGATGACAGAAAGGGTAAGAAGGTTGCCGATGAAGGCAGCAGTGCCAACATAGCTCCTGGAGTTGTGATCACACACAAGCAGCCAAGGCGAGATCATCGGCAATCACACGAGGAGCGGTATCGGCAAGAAGAGGAGTATCGGGAATGGTTTTGACACAAGGACCACTGGAGGTGTCCCTTCTTCGTTCATTGCTGGGAAGAAGGGATCAAGCTACCCACTGCCGATAATTGTCCGGAATGCAATGGGTATTACGCTGCTGATCGGTCAGGTAAGAGACCTTGTTTTGATGATCAGGCACCCAGGCATGCCAGGCCGCTCAGAGAGAACAGATCGGCACATGACCGACTGGGGGGCAAGCTCAGTGCCCATGATCGGCTTGGCGGGCGTGTTGATTAGGGGGAGCTGGAGGAGATGGCCAATGCCAGAGTACCTGACGAAGAGATATTCTCTAGAGATCCCAACATCGGAAGGAGTACCGATGCTAGCAGGGAAAAGCAGCACCAGCCCGTCCGGAAGACTAAACTTCCCCAATGGTGCCCTAAGGGCCTGACCAAGACCCAGAAGAGAAGGATCCAGCGCCAGCGCCGTGACAACCTGTATGATGAGGAAGAACCCTCAAAGGAGAAGCAGTGGAGGCCCAAGCGCAAGGACAGGGATCCATCGACAGACATCAATATGGTCATCATGTTGCCGATGGAGTTCATGGCACCCGTCAGCGATGATGAAGAGGCTGCCGATATGGCACAATTGGTGCTAGATCCGATGACAGTTGTCTTTGAAAAGCCTGCCGATGATGAAAGGCAGCATCTGAGAGCTTTGTTCGTTAAGGGCAAAGTGGATGGCCAGCCGATGACCAAGATGCTGGTAGATGGTGGCGTGTCGATCAATATAATGTCATATGTCATGTTCAAAAAGCTTGGCAAAGGTGACCAGGACTTAGTCAAGACCGACATGAAGCTCAAGGACTTCGAAGGCAACATGTCAACAGCTATTGGGGCCGTATGTGTTGACTTAACCATCGGCAGTAAGACTTTGCCGACAACGTTCTTTATGATCAGCGGCAAAGGCACTTACAACTTACTCCTCGGAAGGGATTGGATCCATGCCAATTGCTGTATCCCTTCTACTATGCATCAGAGTTTGGTACAGTGGATCGGGGACAGAATTGAAGTTGTCCGAAGTGAAGCCCCATCTGTTGTCGCATCGGCAGAATTAGAGACGTACGAGCAGACCAGGTGCATATCTGGCGAAGCCTGGGACACAGACTTCCTCAAGGTTGTCGATTACCGTATCAAACCGATCCAAGCAGTCGGTCCTGAAGAAGAATTTTAATGGATCGGTTCGCTGACGATGGAAAGCTGGGGCAGGGCTTCACGTCTGCCGATGACTTACTCGAGGTCGACATCGGCGATGGTAGTAAACCTAGGCCTACTTTTATTAGTGCTAAGTTAGATTCCCAATGTAAACAACAGTTAACCGATTTATTAAAAGAGAATAAAGATTGTTTTGCTTGGGATTATACAGAGATGCCTGGTTTAGACCGATCGATAGTTGAACATCGGTTACCCATCAAGTCTGGTTTCCAACCACATCGGCAACCTGCGCGCCGATGCAATCCTACTATCCTGCCCGACATCAAGGCTGAGATTACAAAGTTAGTCGAAGTTGGATTTATTCGGCAATGTCGATATGCCGATTGGATTTCTAATGTGGTTCCTGTGTATAAAAAAAATGGAAAACTTCGTGTTTGTATTGATTTCAGGAACCTTAACAAGGCTACGCCGATGGATGGCTACCCGATGCCCGTTGCCGATCTGCTGATCGTTGCTGCTGCTGGACATCAAGTTATTAGCTTCATGGATGGTAATGCCGGGTATAATCAAATATTCATGGCTGAAGAAGACATATCCAAGACTGCTTTCCGATGTCCAGGTCACGTTGGCTTGTTTGAGTGGGTAGTCATGACTTTTGGCTTGAAAAATGCCGGTGCTACTTATCAGAGGGCAATGAATTTTTATCTTTCATAAGTATATCGGCACAATAGTTGAAATCTACATTGATGACGTGGTGGTTAAGTCTGGAGACTTCAAGAAGCATCTTGCCGATTTGCGAAAATATTGGAGTGCACAAGGGAGCATGGGTTAAAGATGAATCCTAACAAGTGTGCATTTGGCGTATCGGCAGGGCAGTTTCTGGGTTTCATGGTGCATCAGAGAGGCATTGAAATCGGTAGAAAGTCTATCGATGCAATTAACAAGGTAGTTGCTCCTACGAACAAGACTGAGTTGCAGTCCTTGATCGGCAAGATTAATTTCATCAGAAGGTTTATATCCAATCTATCTAGTAAGATTAAGTCCTTTAGCCCCTTGTTAAGGTTGAAAGCCAATCAATAATTTATATGGAAAGAAGAGCAGCAGTCAGCCTTAGAGGAGATTAAGAAATACTTGGTGAATCCTCCAGTCTTGGTTCCACCTCAACACGGGAAGCGTTTCAGGTTATATTTGTCTGCCGATGACGGTGTTATCGGATCAGCCTTAATTCAAGAGTTTGAAGGGAAGGAACGTGTAATATATTACCTGAGCAGAAGGTTGGTGGATGCTGAAACCAGGTATTCGGCCATAGAGAGATTGTGCTTATGTTTATATTTCTCTTGCATTAAATTGAGGCATTATTTACTGTCGGCTGAATGCACTGTTATCTGCAAAGATGATGTGATCAAATATATTCTATCAATGTCGATTTTGAGTGGACGAATCGGTAAGTGGATTTTGGCACTGTCAGAGTTTGACCTGAGGTATGAATCGGCTAAGGCTGTTAAGGGTCAAGTAATGGCCGATTTCGTCACTCAGCATTGTAATATGGTGAGCTTTGTTGAGATTGCTCCTTGGGTTTTATTCTTTGATGGCTCTACATGCAAGGATGGGGCAGGTATCGGTATTCTCTTGATTTCACCCCGAGGACAGAAGTATGAAATCTCATTGCCGATTGTTGCTACTTCAACAAACAATCAAGCTGAATACCAAGCTTTACTTAAGGGATTGGAATTACTCAGGGAGGTGCGTGCCGATGCTGTTGAAGTCTTCGGTGATTCCATGTTGGTGATTAATCAATTGATTGGGACATATGAATGCCGAAGTGAAGTGTTAATTAAGGCCCATGAACGGTGTTTGCAGTTGTTGAAAGAGTTCAGAGAATATCGCCTTGAGCATATTCCTAGGCTGCATAATGAAGAGGCCAATCGGTTAGCACAGAATGCCTCAGGATATAAACCGATTCAAGAAGTTACGACATCGGTAACAGTTGCCGATGACTGGAGAAAGGAGATTGCCGATTAGTTGAGGGATCCATCTAGGAAAGTTGAAAGGCGTCTAAGGTTCCAGGCTACTAAGTATGTGCTCCTCGACGATGAGTTGTATTATCGGACGATTGATGGAGTCTTGCTTAGATGCCTCGGCAAAGAGGAATCGAAAGAGTTGATGGGTGAGATCCATGAAGGTGTGTGTGGAGCGCATCAATCGGCATTCAAGATGAAGTGGATGATTAGGCGGAATGGATATTATTGGCCGACAATCCTTGAAGATTGCTTCAACTATTTCAAAGGGTGCCAGGACTGTCAGAAGTTTGGTAATGTGCAAAGGGCGCCTGCATCGGCAATGAATCCTATAATCAAGCCTTGGCCGTTCAGAGGATGGGCTATTGATCTCATCGGCCAAATTTATCCGCCATCAAGAAAGGGGCACAAGTTCATACATGTTGCTACCGATTATTTCACTAAGTGGGTTGAAGCAATTCCTTTGAAGAAGGTGATATCGGCAAACATGGTGGATTTCGTTAAAGAGCACATTGTTTACCGATTTGGTATTCCTCAGACTATTACTACCGATCAGGGAACCATGTTCACATCGGGAGAGTTTGATGAGTTTGCTGCTAGCATGGGTTTCAAGGTGCTAAACTCTTCTCCTTATTATGCCCAGGCTAATGGTCAGGCTAAGGCTACTAATAAAGGGGTTATCAAGCTTATTAAGCTCAAGATTGAAGAGAACCCTAGAAGGTGGCATGTGGTGCTAAACAAAGCCTTATGGTCATATCGGATGGCTTGTCATGGTGCAACCAAGGTTCCGCCGTATCAGTTGGTCTATGGACACGATGCTGTCCTGCCTTGGGAAGTCAAAACTAGTTCTAGGCGGTTATCTTTTCAGGATCAATTAATGACCAATGATTACACTACTCTGATGAAAGATGAGTTAGAAGATTTGGCAGGTCATCGGTTGAGGGCATTGATTAGCATTGAAGAGAATAAGAAAAGGGTTGCCAGATGGTATGACAAGAAAGTAAAGGCAAAAGAGTTTGCCGATGGCGATTTGGTTTGGAAGTTGATTTTACCGATTGGGACTAAGAGCTCTCAATTTAGAAAATGGTCCCCTAATTGGGAAGGTCCTTATCGGATAAAACAGTCTGCTCCTGGCAATGCTTACATTTTGGAAACTCTTGAAGGAGTGGCGTTCTCTAGAGCGATCAACGGCAAATACTTAAAGAGGTACTACCCTAGTATATGGATGGATGCATAGTGCTCAGTGGAATGCCAATGCACGAGAAGTTATATAAGTATCGGTAAAAACAAACTGGTATTATATTACAAGTCAAAGTCAAGTATCAGAGTTACATTCTTGCCGATACAACAAACAAATTATAGCAAGGAGTGGATGGCTGATATCGCACGCAAGCGAATTTGCTCTATTTCGTCCATCTCCTTGGCATTGGCATCGGCAGAACCCTCGACCGGCTTGATTTTCTTCTTCCACAGGATGGCTTGCCGAGCACTCTGATCCCTTTCTTGCCGCAGGACCCTGATGGAATCAGACAGTTGGGTTTTCTGCTGGTTGGCTGCAGTCAGGGCTTCCTCGACCTTCTGTAACTCCGCCAGTAATTCCTCCTTCTTTGCCGATAGCTGGGAGATTTTTTGATCAAGGCCGTTGATAGAGACTTCGGCTTGGCCGATGCCCTTGTGCTTCTCATCGGCAATGTTTTTGAACTTGAGCTTCTCTTCCTCGCTCTTGGCTTGGGTGGCCCTATCGGCAATGCGACGCAAAAGCCTCTGATACTGGATCTGTTTGATATCGAGGAAGGTTGCCTGGAGAAGGACTTCTGCCATATCGGCAGGGAGGTGGCCTTGGATATCCTTGAAAACAATCCTCGCTGCCGATGAATCCTGAATGAGCTAGGACGTATCTTTTAGCAGTAAGGAAAGCAACTCTTCCAGCTTGGATTTGATCTCTGCCGATAAGGTTGGGACCGAACTCTCCTCTTCGTCGTCATCGGGGATGTCGACTGCAAAAGAGAACAGACTGTCTGCTTGGATGAGGCCTTGGCGTTCTTCTTCATTCTGAGGATTCAAGCTATAGGAGAAGAGACTGTGCGGAGAGTCCTGAGCCTGAAAACAGGAGTTAAAATGCGCCGATTGTAAAATTATACTATGAGCTTTACGGTAATCGACTTACCATCTTGAAGCGGATCTCCTGCCTGGGACTTGGCATACTGGATGGTCCAGCTTCATCCTGGACATCGGCAGCAGATGCCGATGACTGGGCCCCTGCTGGAGAAGCAGCCGACGCCACTGGTGCTGGTATAGTTGTTGCCGGCGTCGTTACCAATATGGTGGCCGGTTCTTGTGGCGGTGACCCCACTCTATCATCGGGGACTTCGGCCGACGGTGCCGATGTCGACGTTGCCTCTGCTGCTACGACACGTGGAGTTGTTTCTTCGCCGGGCAGTCTGGCCGATGGTGCCGATGATGATGCCTCTGCTGTTGTAGCGGGTGGAGTTGTCTCTTGGTCTAGGACGTCGTCCATCGGTTGATCAGGCACAGAGGCCGATGGAGGTTCTGCCGATGACCCGCCGGCGGTTGGTGCAACTGGGACCGATGAGGGTTCTGTCGATGGCGCGCTGGCAATTGGTGGTGCAACTTGAGCCGATGGCGAAGGGGAAGCCAACCTCAGGCGCCTCTTTTTCGTTGGCGCAGCGGCAGGGGAGCCAACCCGCTTTGACGAAGACCGGGGGCATCGGCAGTTGGGCTGGAAGGTGTTTGCCTGCTGGAAGCAGATGCCGATGACCACAGTGCCTGAGAATATAAAGCAAGTCATATGAGATAAAATGTTGCCGATAAAACAGTATGTAATCGGTACAAGTAAAGATGAATTTACTGCATAAACCCGCGTCAGGGCAACAGCAGCGGCCGATGTAGCCTGGGCTTTGGTAGGTGTCAGTGTAGGTACCTGTTGAGGCGTGAAGGTAGCCAGTGTCGGGGCTTTGGTGCCGATGATTGATATGGGGCCCATCATCCGAAGATTGAAGGGCCTGCCACTGTTGCTCGTTGTCGGGATCGGGTCATCGGCCTGTCAAGCGCAAAGGAGTTAAGTGCCGATGACGGAAGTAAAGTAATAAAGAATGCATCGGATAGAAGACTTACTGCGTCATCAGGGATGATGTAATCGGCGTCAATCAGGAGCCGATAGTAATGTGATGACTTGGCAAACAGCTGGTACCTCCACTCCTGCCACCAAGACTTGTACTCGTCCGTGATGAAGGAGGTTGGCGACCAGGGAGACAAGTCGATGTCTGCTATATCGGCATCGGGAGGGAGATTGATGACTTTGTTCCAGTCTAGAGCACTGGAGATTATCTGCCTGGGCCTTACTACTCTGGAGTAGCAGAGTTTGATCGGCAATTGGCCAAAGGCCAGTTGTCTCGCTGCGGCCGATGGGTAGTAGAACTCGTAGGATGGTGGGGCATTCTTTCCAGATCCAAAGATATTTACTGGAATAGCTCGGGGATGATGCTGGCCCTCATGATTGCTTGGTTCTTAGGCAGGCTCCCATCGGTCAGGTTGAACAGCAGCGGGAACTGATTGTGTTCATCAATATATGGCCACCAGGTCCGTTCCGTGGAGGGGAGTCCGTTGTAAAACTTCTGGAAAAAATAGCCGAAGTACTCTGTATCAGCATCGGTACCTGGCAGCACTATAATAGCCTCTCCAAAATTAAGTGGAGGGCGAGTTGCCGATTCATCATCCCCATATCGGTAATCTTCCGATATGTCCCTCGGAAATTGTTGGGCAAACAAATCAAACTGGAGGGCCCTGTGCATGTGTGCGTTCAACCACAGATTGACAAACCACTAGGGACCCCCAAGATTGCCGATGGGTTCTCCTAGCAGTAGCTTCTGGGACACTTGGTGTAGCAATCGGTACACTGATCCAAGAAGGTACCTGCCTAAAGGAAGCCTTGTTCCATCGGCAAGCAGCTCAGCCGCTGGAAGGTGCATGGTGGTCGGGCCGATGGTTTTGCCGCAGAAGACGAACTTCTCCAACCACATGTTCAGGAAAATGGCGTGCTCCCGTTGGGTTACCGATCCGGTTTTCTGGTTCTCTTTGATGTAACCCGTCCAACCGCCGATGTTCTGGGTGTTCACCTTGTACTCAGCTTTTCTGTTGAAGAGGGTGAATGTATCGACAGAGGTGATGTCCAAGCCAGTCAACATGTAGATATCGGCAAGGGTTGGGGCGGTTGGTCCATGCCTAAAGAGGAAGGCGTTCATACTATCGGACCAGAAGTATGAGGCTGCCATCAACAAGTTCTCGTTCTTCTCCATATCGGCAATTGAAAGCCTGATACACTGATCCAGGTTGCGTTCTTGCCAGTACACTTGCTGTGATCTGACTACCCTCAGGTACCATTTCTTCCATCCCTTGGTAGGCTTGGGCCATGAGCAGAATGTGTCCTTCCACAGTCCTAGACTAAAACACTCGGATCTGAATGGTACCCGGTTGGTTTCTGCATTGATGATGAAGGTGGGGTCTGGATTGCCCATTGGGCCTAGGCAGCTGAGGTTGGAACTGGCGAGTGGAATGACTACCTTGTTGTACAGTTCCTAGGGTTCGAAGAAAAAGGGACGAATTAGAAAAAGAATGGGATAAATCCAGATTTGTGCGAGGAAAAGAACCATGCAGGAGGTTGGATTAGGCAGGGAATAAGCCTTACCTTTGGAATGTCGACTTGGATCGCCATCGGAGTCAGAGGAATGCTTGCAGTTCGACCTTGGATTGCGGAGGAGTACTGTTGCTCGAGCTCGTGTTCTTCAGAGCGGCTGGAGGTTGAAGACGAAGGCAGGAAGGTGAAAGTGAAAATGAGCTCGGGTAAAAAGGCAGTGTGGATCCCGATAACTTTTATAAGCTTACTCAGGGGCATTTTGGGGTTCCATTTCACACTGTGCAGGAATGTGGAGAGGCCCGCGGTAGATACGCGCGGTGATCGAGGTGGTCTGCAACTGTTTGTGCTACAATCGAGGGATTTTATTATTAAATTGCAATTCCACACGCGGGGATCGAGGAAACCGTGCATCTATCTCGGAGGTAACGGCTACAGCAACAGCTACAACAATGGCTACAGTGGAGAGAATTTCGGCGCGTAAAGTATTATACGTCCCGAAACTGGGAGGCATGTGTTGACACCGTTTTTCAACGTGTCAAATGAGCTAAGGCTTGACTGGTCAGCGGCCGTTCTCCATCGGCATCGAGAAATCTTGAGCCGGTATTGCCGATGAGAGTGCTGCGGGAAGACCAAGAGCGCTGCCGATGGAGGCTGGATAATCCTTGCCGACAAAGGTGAATCGGTGAAGTCTTGCTGATGCTGATTGCCGATGAGGGACATTGCCGATTGCCGATGAGAAGACATTGCCGATGAGCATGATGTTGCCGAGTGCCAATGAGAAGCTGATGCCAAGTGCCGGTGGAGTGGTTGCCGATTGCCGATAGATTGGTAAAGACAATTATTGGTACAAGATTGCTGATCGGGAAGTATTACCGATGCCGATAGGCATGAGGTGCCGATAAGGTGACTTAGCGTGTGACATCAGCGGAGGACTACAGGTGGCCAAAAAAGGAAGTCGCGGATTGGAGGGATCTGCCGATGGAAAGTTTCTATCGAAGAGAAGTATAAGGAAACTGGTGTTTTGTACCAGTATTATTATTATAGTAGTTTGAGTCCGACTCTTGCATGATTCGTTTATTTTCCTTTAAAATAGGTGTGTTTGTTTAGGGAAATAAATATTACTGTTTTAGATCTGACTCCTGCGTGAGTCAGTTTCCTTAAAAATAGGAGTTTGTTTTAGGAAGGATATGAGTCGTGTCCTTGTACAACTCTCCATGAGGGAGTATAAATATGTGCCCGAGGGCCATGAAAAAGACAATCAATCCAATCAAAAACAAACCAATTTTATCTTATTCTACTTTTTATCGCAATTTACCTTTTACTGCATTAGCTGTAGTTATTAACGAGTTCTTCAAGCTTCGACGGGCTGCATCATCTTGATCTCCGTCAAATCCTTGCAAGTTCCGCGTGGGAGTACCTCTGAGCTTTGGCATTCCGGGCGCATCGCTGTTTGCCTCGTTCAGCTCTGCTCTAGTTATCCTTGATCAATCTGAGCTTTGACATCCGGGCGCATCGCCGTTGTCTCGTTCAGTTTTGTTCTAGTTATCATCCTTGTCGATTGATTGGTCAAATCGACTGGCACGCCTCCGGAATACCGAGCTTTGGGTAATAGCCCAAGGTGTTCGCAAATCCTGACGCTTTTTGTATCAACAGCTGCAGACCGAGCTGAGAAAAGTTGAAGAAGCCTTGAACGCAGTCAACCAGAAGAGAGTCCAACTTTCCGATACCATCGAAGCCCTGTGACAAGAGAGGGACAGCAATGCCCGACAAGCCATCGCTCTGAAGAGAAAGATCAAGTTGGTTGATGGATCTGTCGATGAGGATGCTAGGGAGATGGAAGAGATAGAACAAATGCGCCTGCGTGCGATATCAGTTATCCAATCCCTATTGTAACTTGTTAATTTTCATTACATCGGCAAATGTAATCAGTAACACTTGATTTTGGCTTTGTAATATAACGTTAGCACACCTTTACCGATGCTTATATAACTTTTTCCTTCATCAGCATTCAACTGAGCACTATGCGTCTACCCATATGCTAGGGTAATATTTCTTCAAGTATTACCGTTGATAGCCCTAGAAAATGCAACTCCTTCGAGAGTCTCCAAAATATAAGCATTGCCAGGAGCAGACTGTTTTATCCGATAAGGACCTTCCCAATTAGGAGACAATTTTCCAAACTTAGAACTCTTAGTCCCAATTGGTAAAATCAACTTCCATACCAGATCACCATCGGCAAACTCCTTTACCTTTACTTTCTTGTCATACCATTTGGCAACCCTCTTCTTATTCTCCTCAATGCTGATCAATGCCATCAACCGATGACCTGCTAAGTCCTCTAACTCATCTTTCATCAGAGTAACATAATCATCGGTCGTCAATTGATCTTGAAAAGATAATCGCCTAGAGCCAGTTTTAATCTCCCAAGGCAGGACAACATCGTGTCCATAGACCAACTGATACGGCGAGACTTTGGTTGCACCATGACAAGCCATCCGATATGACCATAAAGCCTCATTTAAAACCACATGCCACCTTCTAGGGTTTTCTTCAATCTTGCGTTTTATAAGCTTAATAACTCCCTTATTAGTCGCTTCAGCCTGACCATTAGCCTGGGTATAATAAGGAGAAGAGTTTAACACCTTGAACCCCATACTAGCAGCAAATTAATCAAACTCTCCCGATGTGAACATGGTTCCTTGATCGATAGTAATAGTTTGAGGAATACCAAATCGGTAAACAATGTGTTCTTTAACAAAATCCACCATGTTTGCCAATGTTACCTTCTTCAAAGGGATCGCCTCAACCCATTTAGTGAAGTAATCGGTAGCAACAAGTATAAACTTATGCCCCTTACTCGATGGCGGATAAATCTGGCCGATGAGATCAATAGCCCATCCTCTAAACGGCCAAGGCTTGATTATAGGATTCATTGCCGATGCAGGTGCCCTCTGTACGTTACCAAACATCTGACAATCCTGGCACCCTTTGAAATAGTTGAAGCAATCTTCAAGGATTGTCGGCCAATAATATCCATTCCGCCTAATCATCCACTTCATCTTGAATGCCGATTGATGTGCCCCTCACACACCTTCATGGATTTCACCCATCAACTCCTTTGATTCCTCTTTATTAAGGCATCTGAGCAAAACTCCATCAATCGTCCGATAATACAATTCATCGTCAAGGAGCACATACTTGGTGGCTTGGAACCTTAGACGCCTTTCAACCTTCTTAGACGGGTCCCTTAAGTAATCGGCAATTTCACTTTTCCAGTCATCGGTAACCGTTACCGATGTCAAGACTTCTTGAATCGGCTGATACCCTAAAGCATTATGTGCTAACCGATTGACCTCTTCATTATGCAATCTAGGAATATGCTCAAGGCGGTACTCCTTGAATTCTTTCAATAATTGCAAACACCTCTCATGAGTTGCAATTAAAGCTTCACTTCGGCATCTATACGTCCCAATCAACTGGTTGATCACCAACATAGAATCGCCGAAGATTTCAACAGCATCGGCACGTACTTCCCTGAGTAATTCCAAACCCTTAAGTAAAGCCTAGTACTCAGCCTGATTGTTTGTTGAAGTAGCAACAATCGGCAATGAAATTTCATACTTCCGTCCTCGGGGTGAAATTAAGAGAATACCGATACCTGCTCCGTCCTTGCACATAGACCCATCAAAGAACAAAGTCCAAGGAGCAATTTCTACAGAGCTCACCACATTGCAATGCTGAGTAACAAAATCGGCCATGACTTGACCTTTAACAGCCTTAGCCGATTCATACCTTAGGTCAAACTCCGAAAGTGCCAGAATCCATTTGCCGATTCTTCCACTTAATATCGGCATTGACAGCATGTACTTAACCACATCATCTTTGCAGATAACAGTGCATTCAGCCGACAACAAATAATGCCTCCATTTTATGCAAGAGAAATATAAACATAAGCATAATCTCTCTATGGCCGAATACCTGGTTTCAGCATCCACCAATCTTCTGCTCAGATAATATATCACACGCTCCTTTCCTTCAAATTCTTGAATTAAGGCCGATCCGATAACACCGTCATCGGCAGACAAATACAATCTGAAAGGCTTCTCGTGTTGAGGTGGAACCAAGACTGGAGGGTTTACCAGATATTTTTTAATCTCTTCTAAGGCTAACTGCTGCTCTTCCTTCCATGTAAACTCTTGATCGGCTTTCAGCTTTAACAATGGACTAAAAGATTTAATCTTACCGGACAAGTTAGATATAAATCTTCTAATGAAATTAATCTTGCCGATCAAGGATTGCAGCTCAGTCTTATTTGTAGGAGCAACCACTTTGTTAATTGCATCAATAGACTTTCTGCCGATTTCAATGCCTCTCTGATGCACCATGAAACCCAGAAACTGTCCTGTCGATACGCCAAATGCACACTTATTAGGATTCATCTTCAACCCATGCTCCCTTGTGCACTCCAATATTTTTCGCAAATCGGCAAGATGCTTCCCGAAATTTCTAGACTTAACCACCACATCATCAATGTAGATTTCAACTATCGTGCCAATATACTTATGAAAGATGAAATTCATTGCTCTCTGATAAGTAGCACCGGCATTCTTTAGGCCAAAAGTTATGACAACCCACTCAAATAAACCGACGTGACCTGGACATCTGAAAGCAGTCTTGGATATGCCTTCTTCAGCCATGAATATTTGATTATACCCAGCATTACCATCCATGAAGCTAATGATTTGATGTCCAGCAGCAACATCGATCAGCAAATCAACAACGGGCATCGGGTAGCCATCCATCGGCATAGCTTTGTTGAGATTCCTGAAATCAATACAAACACGGAGTTTTCCATTTTTCTTATACACAGGAACCACGTTAGAAATCCAATCGGCATATCGGCATTGCCGAATAAATCCAGCTTCGATTAACTTTGTAATCTCAGCCTTGATGTCGGGTAAAATAGTAGGATTGCATCGGCGCGCAGGTTGCCGATGTGGTTGGAAACCAGACTTGATGGGTAACCGATGTTCAACTATTGATCGATCTAAACCAGGCATCTCTGTATAATCCCAAGCAAAACAATCTTTATATTCTTTTAATAAGTCAGTTAACTGTTGTTTACATTGGGAATCTAACTTAGCACTAATAAAAGTAGGCCTAGGTTTACTACCATCGCCGATGTCTATCTCAAGTAAATCATCGGCGGACGTGAAGCCCTGCCCCAGTTTTCTGTCGTCAGCGAACCGATCCATTAAAACTCTTCTTCAGGACCGACTGCTTGGATCGGTTTAATGCGGTAATCGGCAACTTTGAGGAACTTCGTGTCCCAAGCTTCACCCGATATGCATCTGGTCTGCTCATAAGTTTCCATTTCTGCCGATGCAACAGTAGACGGGGCTTCACTTCGGACGACTTCAATTCCGTCCCCGATCCATTGTACAAGGCTCTGATGCATGGTGGAAGGAATACAGCAATTGGCATGGATCCAATCTCTTCCTAGGAGCAAGTTGTATGTGCCTTTGCCACTGATTACAAAAAATGTTATCGGCAAAGTTTTACTACCGATGGTTAAGTCAACACATACGGCTCCCATGGTTGTCGACACGTTGCCTTCGAAATCCTTGAGCTTCATGTCCGTCTTGACTAAATCTTGGTCGCCTTTCTCAAGCTTTCTGAACACGGCATACGGCATTATGTTTATTGATGCCCCACCATCCACTAGCATCTTTGTCATTGGTTGTCCATCCACTTTGCCCTTAATGAACAGAGCCCTCAGGTGCTGCCTCTCATCATCGGCAGGCTTCTCAAAGACGGCTGTCATTGGATCCAGCACCAATTGTGCCATCTCAGCAGTCTCCTCATCATCGCTGACAGGTGCCATGAACTCCATCTTCAACATGACGACCATATTAATTTATGCCGATGGATCCCTGTCCTTGCGCTTTGGCCTCCACTGCTTCTCCCTTGAGGGTTCTTCATTGTCATACAGGTCATTGCGGCGCTCGCGCTGGATCCTTCTCTTCTGAGTCTTAGTTAGACCCTTAGGGCACCACTGAGGAAGCTTAGTTTTCTAGACAGGCTGGTGCTGCTTTCCTCCGCTTGCATCGGTACTCCTTCCGATGTTGGGGTCCCTGGAGAATATTTCTTCGTCAGGCACTCTTGCATTGGCCATCTCCTCCATCTCCTCTTGATCAACACATCTGCCAAGCCTGTTATGGGCACTGAGCTTGCCCCCCAGTCGGTCATGCACCGACCTTTTCTCTCTAAGCGGCTTGGTGTACCTAGATGCCCGATCATCAAAACAAGGTTTCTTACCTGACCGATCGGTGGCGTAGTTCCCATTGCATTCAGGACAATTATCGGCAGTAGGCAGCTTGATGCCTTCTTCCCAACAATGAACGAAGAAGAGACACTTCCAGCGGTCCTTATGCCGAAGCCATTCCTGGTGCTCTTCTTCCTCTTGCCGATATCGCTCTTCGCGTGATTGCCGATAGTCTCGCCTTGGCTGCTTATGCATGATTACTACACCAGGAGACCTGTTGGCACTACTACCTTCATCGGTAACCTTCTTGTCCTTTCTATCATCGGCAAACCTCCTTTCATCATACTCAGTCACTTGATGGTTAGGATCTACCGATGCGTTCTTCCTGGCAGCTTCCGATGTCAGCATTTTGGTTTTCCCACTGGTTTCCACCATATTGTTTGGAAACGGGTGCTGATCAATCTTCATCGGTTTCTGGACTTTAGAATTTTTGAATTTGATGCGTCCAGATTCAATTTCTGACTACAGCTGCTGCTTGAATACTTTGCAGTCATTGGTACTGTGCGAAGTTGCATTATGCCACTTGCAGTACCTGATCTTCTTGAGCTCTTCGGCCGATGGAATCACTTGGTTGGGCGCCAACTTGATTCGCCCTTCTTGAAGTAATAAGTCAAACATCCTATCGGCCTTGGTGATGTCAAAGGTGAACCTTTTGGTTTCTTTCTGGCCGAACGGACAAGACACAGACTTCTTATCCTTCACCCACTCGGCCGCATCGATGCTCAGCTCTTCATCTGACCCAGAATCCTCTTCTTGCCCGATGAAGGTCACCTTCTTGTTCCAAGTCTTCCTGGGTTCAAAGGTTTTGATATCCTGATCGGCAATCCTTTGCACCAGGTGACTTAGGCTTTCAAATTCCTGAGACGCGTACTTGTCCTTGATGTGCGGCAGTAATCCTTGGAAGGCCAAATCTGCCAGTTGCCGATCATCAAGCACTAGGCTGTAACACTTGTTCTTCACGTCCCGCAGCCTTTGAAAAAAGCTTTCTACTGATTCATCATTGCGTTGCCTCATCTTGACTAAATCGGTAAGTTTCTTCTCATGTATGCCAGCGAAGAAGTATTTATGAAATTGCCTCTCTAGATCGGCCCAAGTGATTACAGAATTTGGAGGCAGCGATATGAACCATGTGAATGCCGATCTAGACAATGATGAAGAAAACAATCTCACCCTCAATACCTCCCTGTTGGCAGCTTCTCCGCACTAGATAATGAAGCGGTTGATATGCTCCATTGTTGATGTGTCATCTTGGCCAGAGAACTTGGTAAAATCAGGCACTTTGTACCGATTTGGGAGAGGAATCAAGTCATATGCTGGAGGATATGGAGTCTGATAAGAATATGTATTGACTTTGGGTTTAATGCCGAATTTTTCTTTCATAACTTCGGCGATCTTATCGGCCCAATATGCATCCTGCTCTCGCCGACTCATTGGCTAGTTGTTGACTGGTGGAGCCGGCTGATGCGCCTCTTGAAGATGATGCGGAGTAGTCACGGGCGCAGCACCAGTCATCTGAACACTATGCATCGGTTGATTCACCGATGGATAGTTTTGTACACTCAGCAGATTAGGTTGAATCATCGTATTCATCAGTTGTTGTACCGATGGTCCGCTCTAAATGTTTGCTGGGCCTCCATAATGATACATTGACACGCCAGGCTGTTGAGCTGGCGGCTAGTTAGCCCATCCAGGATTATAAATCATCGACATATGACTTACCGATGGCTGATAGCTAACTGGAGCATGTGGCTCTTGTATCCTAGTGCAATCAATCATCAGATTACCTTGATGCGCCATTACTCCGGCTTGAGGATTTGCCACCAAAGGTTGGCTGCCAGCTGCTATAATGTGTTGCATCGGCATAGGGCTTGCCGATGGTGGCATCAGAGGTATCTTAGGAATTACTTGAAGATCTTCTGATGGCACTTGCACAGTCGGAGAGGGCGCAGAGTAATGCATCATAGGGGCCACCGGCTGTGATTGCGTTGCCGATGCCATAGAGCCCTTCCAAGCTAAGCTATCTCCCTGCACCAGATTAGAACCAGCAGATGGATTTGGAGGCATACCGTATCCCCACCAATTAGTGGGAGATGATTGATTCTGGATAGCAGGTCCTGAAATTGCCGACGCCACTGGATCGGTATGGAGCTTGGTGACGTTGTCAGGGCTCGGCATTGGCGGTGTAGCCACATCGGCAGATGGTTCCACAGGAGTGGAAGACGCCATTAGGGCTGCCGATGGGCTTATACATGCCGATCCAGGTTGATGATACGCTGGACCAACATATTGAGGTGCATGTCCTTCTTTGAATGATTGCATCACAGCATTGTAGAAAGTATTGGATAGCACGCTGGAGTGGCTAATTAATGCTTGACTCAGAGCAGAATTAACCATCTCTTGTAACTTACCAGGATTGGCGTCATATGTGACCTGACGTGGCAACGGCGGATCTTGCTTCTGGATTGCTTCGCCGCTCCTGCTTAGGCTGAAGGATTTGAGATATAACTGCTTGTACTCCTCCATAGCCCGCTCCATGGCCAGCTTCTAATCATCTTTTAGATCGGCCTTGGAGACTTCAATGACGTCCCTCTAGTTAACGTCGGCGTTATCACCCATGATAGATGTATAATTTATATAATTGAGTCCCACCGGCATGCCAAAAGGGGTCTTGACACAAAAAGCGTCAGAATCTGCGAACACCTCGGGCTTATACCCGAAATTCGATATCCGGAGGCGTGCCAGTCGATTTGACCAGTTAATCAACAAGGACGATAACTAGAACAAGATTCAATCAAGACAACGGCGATGCGCCTGGATGCCAAGATTGAGACTTGATCAGGATAACTAGAGCAGAGTTGAACGAGACAACAGCGATGCGCCCGGATGTCAAAGCTCAGAGATACTCCCACGCGGAACTTGCAAGGGTTTGACGGAGATCAAGGTGATGCAGCCCGTCGAAGCTTGAAGAACTCGTAGATAAGCTATAACTAATGCAAAAAAGGATAAATTGCAGTAAAAGTAGAATAAGAGTAAATTGATTTGATTGATATTGGATAGATATTTTACACACAGCCCTTGGGCACATATTTATACTCCCGCATAGAGAGTTGTACAGAGACACGACTCTTATCTTTCCTAAAACAAACTCCTAACTTTAAGGAAACTGACTCGCGTAGGAGTCGGATCTAAAATAACAATATTACTTTCCTAAACAAACACGCCTATTTTAAAGGAAAATAAACGACTCATGCAAGAGCCGGACTCAAACTGCTATAATAATACTGGTATAAAATCACCAGTTTCCTTACGTCTTTCCTTCGATGAAAACTTTCCATCGGCAGATCCCTTCAATTCGCAGCTTCCTTCTTTGGCCACCGGCAATCCCCTGCTGCCATCAAACACTAAGTCACCCTGTGCTCATCGGCATCCCATGCCCATCGGCATCGGCAATACTTCCCGATCGGTAACCTAATACTGGTAACATGTCTTCACCAATCAATCCCTATCAGCAATCGGCATTGGCAACATCTCCTCATCGGCAATCGGCATCAGCTTCTCATCGGCAACACACTTAGTCTTCCCACAGCACTCCCATCGGCAATACTGACTCATGAGTTCCCGATGCCGATGGAAAACGGCTGTTGATCAACACAAGTCTTAGCTCATTTGACACGTGCCAAAAAACGGTGTCAACAGACGTAGCCGAGATCCTCTTGACCACTCGTAGCCGAGTGGTCGAGTTGGAGGAGCAACTGAAGGCCTTAGCGACGAGGGAGGAAGACGCCCAGGCGTTAGCGCGCCGGAACGCGACCGACGTCGAGCGGGTCGAGCGGGAGCGGGACGTAGCCCGCACCGGTGCCGAGGATATCCGCAAGATGCTGGACGATGAGCGCGCAGCGTATCAGGCCGAAGTCGAGCGTCTAATGACCGAGCGCGACGCCGAGGCGGAAGCGCGGCGCCCGGCCGTCTCGGCACTGAGCTCCATGGAGGAGGAGCGCAACACCATGTGGCGCTAGTGTGACGTCAACCGTCGGGAGCGAGATGACGTCGTGGCCCGCTTTGAGGACCTGTCCAACCGGGCATGCGAGCTCAATGCTGACGCCGACCGAAGGATTCTGGAGTTCTCCACCTGGGTCGGTGAGTTGACGTCGGTCGCCTCACAGCTCCACGCAACGGTCAACGGTCTGGAGGGAGAGAACGCAGGTATGTTTCCTCCATCTGTCCATTTGCCTTAGCATTGTGTGTAGATTGTTTTAGAGGTTGAGGTCCTCTTTCTTGTCACTTCAATGTTGCAGGCCGGCACACAGGAGGCGCAGGCGTTGCGCGAGGCCGTGCACGAGGTGTGCGACCTCTTTGGCGTACAAGCCATCGAGGGCGGTCCGGCAGCAGCCAGGACCCGCGTCGGCCTCCTATGGGAGCGGGGCCAAGCGCGGATCCGGGAGGCCCTGCGCATCGGAGCCCACCGCACGATAGCGATCGCCGTCTGCCTCTATGACGCGGTGACTCCCACGCTCGTCAGCGACGGATATCCCCCGGACGCCCTAGAGGACTTGCTCGACCGGATTGAGGCCGACGCGGAGGAGCCAGCGGCGATCCTGGCCGCCAAGCTTGATGATGAGTTGTTCCCACCACTAGAGGAGTGACCCTGCGTGGTCAATGATCAGGGTCGAGGGCCCTTGTAACAAACAGTTTAAGTTATCCTATGACGTGCCCCCAGGGGGGCTTTGGACGACTTTGATAGCTCCTTGATGAGCTTGTTTTAAGTTTGTTTGCTTGTTGGTTTTCGCATTTGCCTTTTGCTTGGGCTACTTGCCCGATTTTCCCTGGAAGAGTTTTGATCTGTTCGGGCGGGCGTTTGGGCGGAGGCACTTGGCTCCGGAGAGTCGGAGTACCTCGCGGCCCTTCGGCACGGTCCGGTGAGATGTCTTCTCTTGGTGCGGGAGATCTGGCTTTCGCTTAGCGGATCGGCACAACAGTTTTTTGAGCGAAAACGTTTTTTGGAGTGAAAGACAGGGGGTTACCCCCTTCCCAGCCCCCGAGCGAGCTGTGTTCTGGCGCGTGTCGAGAGTGCACCTTGCTAAGTGGTCGGTCCGGGAGTTCCCGCGTTTTATTCCTCGAACTTTTTGCTCTTAAGAAAAGTTACATGCGTATGTACATGGTGATAGGTATACTAGATAATAGTAGGAAAGGTGACATAGCTGTTGGTGCTGTGGATGTCCGAGCTCTGTGCGCTCTAGGGGTCGACGTCCATCTTGTCAGCGGCTTCGATCGCTGCCACCAGCTCCTCGCTGCGCACCTCGACCATGGCGTTCTCGCAGCAGTCCACCTCGCACTGGTATGCCACCTTGACGTCGGAGGAGACTGTAATGATGCCACATGGCCCCGGCATCTTGAGCTTGAGGTAAGTGTAGTTTGGGACGACCATGAACTTTGCGTAGCACAGCCTTCCTAAAACAGCGTGGTAAGTCCCACAGTAAGCCATGACCTCGAAGGTGAGATACTCGGTCCGGAAGTTGTCCGGCTCCCCGAACGTGGACGGGTAGGTCGATCTGCCCCAGGGGTACCGTCTGTCTCCCGGGAATGATCCCCTGGAAGGGAGCCCCCGAGGATTGAAGCTTTTCCCTACGTAGGTTGAGGGCCTCGAAGGCGTTGTAGTACATGATGTTGAGGCTGCTGCCCCCGTCCATCAGCACTTTGGTGAAGCGTACGCTCCCTATGATTGGGTCCACGACGAGTGGATAAGGACCCGGGTGGGAAACGTGGCTTGGATGGTCATCTTGTCTGAACGTGATGTCGGGTTCCGACCAGTCGAGGTATGTCGAAGTTGCCGGGCCGACTGCGAAGACCTCGTGCCGCTCCTTCTTCTGCCGGCGCTTGCAACTGTAGGCCTCTGGGCCCCCGAAGATCATGAGGCACTTGTTGATGTGGGGTAGGAGTCTTCGTGACCCCCATCCCCATCCTGGCCTTCTGACTCCTTCGGTTCGTCCTTGTCAGGAACGGCCTTGAAGTACCTGGCCATCATGTCACACTGCTGGAGTGTGTGTTTGACCGGCCCACTGTGATACGGGCATGGCTTTGTGAGCATGTCGTCAAACTTGCCCACCTTCTTCCCGCCCTGGGGACGGGGAGGCTTGCAGTCTGCCGCTGTGACAACATTGTCGCCGCCGCCATGTTGTTGCTTGCCCTTCTTCTTGTTCCTATTCTGGGCGCGATTCAAGCCGCCTTCATCGGCGGTCTCGACTTCCTTTCCCTTTCCCTTGTCTGGGTGGAAGATTGCACTGACCGGCTCTTCTCCCGACGCGAAGCTCGTGGAGATGTCGAGGAGTCGTTCAGTGGTGCGAGGGTTGCTGCGGTCTAGCTCGTGGACCAGCTTTTTGCGGGTGGTACCTGCGAGGAAAGCCCCGACCACATCCAAGTCGGCCGCGGTCGGGAGCTTTGTGCATTGCTGGGAGAAGCGACGGATGTACTCCCGGAGGGACTCGTCCGGCTTCTTCCTGCAGCTGCGGAGATCCCAGGGATTCCCTGGACGCGTGTAGGTGCCTTGGAAGTTCCCGACAAAGGCCTGTCGTAGGGACTCCCACCCATCAATGGTGTTGGGAGGCAGATGCTCAAGCCACGTGCGGGTCGAGTCCGAGAGATGGAGAGGCAAGTTGCGGATGATGAAATCGTCATCGTCCGCGCCACCGGCCTGACATGCGAGGAGGTAGTCATCGATCCAGAGCCCGGGGTTTGTTTCCCCGGAGTACCGGACGACGTTGGTTGGCTTTCGGAAAGGGTGCGGGAATGGCGCGCGCCGGATGTGGCGAATGAACGCCAAGGGGCCCAGTGGCTCCGGCGTGGGGGCCGGTCTTCATCGCTGTCATATCGGCCGCCACGTCGGACGTGGGAGCCTCGGCTTACGCCGTCCTGTTTGGCATGCTTGCGCGCGTTGAGCATGTCGCGCACGTCACGCTTTTCGCCTAAGCGAGCGTGCACCGTCGGGCGCCGGTGTTCGGCCGGTGCGGGATCCGGGTGGACTAACCACTCGCGGTCGTTAGGGGCTGCACCGGTTGAGCCCGTGCCTCCGCGACGTGGAGCTCTTGGCCTGTTGTTCAGCTCGTCGTGAGCAAGCTTGCCGTCGGGAGCATTTGGGATCGGAAGGTTGTAGAGCAACATCCTTGCTGCCGCGACGTTCTGGCTTGCCCGCATGAACTGCGATGTGCCATGTTCATCGTTGATGATGTAGTGGTGTACCGCCTGGGCCTCCCTGTGAGCGCAAGGCTCTACGGGATCCCTGGCGGCTTCGCGCTCGAACGTCACCTTTCGTTAGCGCTCTGTGAACTGTTGCTCTACGTCGCGGAGGTCGCGAAGCTGCTGCGGCCAGGCCTCCGAAGACTGCGGATCGGGCCGTGGCTGAGGTACCGGAATGCCCGTCTGGTACACGGGCGTGTGGTTGTTGTTGCCGTCTTCGTCCCCCTCATTGACGAGGGTGGGGCTGCGACTACGGGTGGTGATGTGTCGCACATGAAGCACTCGCGGCCAGGGTCTTCACTGGGATCGCTCGAGCCGGAGTCGAGCAGATAGTCGCTGGCCTGGAGGAAACCGTGAAGGGCCTCCTGATCCCTCAGACCGTCGAAGTCCAGGGGGTCCCAGGGATCAACGCTCCTGCGGCTCGAGTCGGTGTAAGAAGTGATCTCGGAGCTCGTGAGGAGATCGAAGGCGGAGCGAGGGTGGTGGGGCGCGAGCCCCATGCGTGTCCCCTCCGTAGGGTCAGCATGGAACCATGCGGCCACCATCTCCGCATACGACGGGGCGGCATTCCTCATGCCGAAAGGTTGTGCCTCCGAGACAGATGCTTTGACGCGCCCAGGAGAGAGCGGCTGCCCTCCCGCGAGCTGCGCCATCACGTTGGCGAACGCGAAGTAGAGGTTGTGTAGGGACTCCTGAGTCGGCTGGGGTCCCATGAGCGTGTCGAGTCGGTGCTCGAACTGAGGATAATCAGCCTGCGGGACGATCGCCCCACGAGCGGCTTATTCCCCGGAGGGAGACAGATGGAGGTGGGCCATGGATGCGGTGATGGCGTCCACGGCTACCTCGGAGGATGTCGTAGGGCGACAGAGAGCCAGGTCGGCTCATGAGGAGCAGCCCGATCTTCCGTGAGCTAACCGATAAATTCAATTGGGGAGAACTCGACGTTGGCGATCTGGCTTCAAATCAGACATGATTCGAACCCTGCTACCGTTACACCACTGCTCCAATGGTTATCAACCAAACACAACTTGATTGACCTCGCCAATAAGGCTATTCCTGCAAGCGAATCGAAGAACACAAGCAAGAAGGTATAAACACACAATCTGAAATTGCAAATATGAATGATGCGAATATCAATAGAGGTTCAAAAATTCGGTTCCAAAGGACTAATCGACATAGTGGAGGAGATCAAGAACGAGGGGCCCTGGATCACTGTAAAAGGACTAATCGACATAGTTACAATGAACGATTCAGTTTCTCGATGGAAAACTAAACTCTAAAACAAAACACGAGTCTCCACGGCGGCGGCTACGTGGAATATAAGGGAGAGACGTCCTAGGGTTGGTGACGACCAGGGGGAGGCGCCCCCAACATGGGCTTAAGGCCCTACTCGCGATACATGGCCAAGTTGGCCCAAAATAAGTGACGCAGCACCGGAACAGATTCTGGACGCTGACTTGTTTCGACGTTTCCCGATGATGCAGAAGGAATTTGGACGTCAAACCAATGCCATTGTTTTCCTTATGCAATTATCTTTCCATCTGTGGGTGAATCATCGAAAACGGAGTCCGTATGCATCCTGGGCGTCCGTTTTATTCCTTGCTGGTCCTGAACTCCAAAACAGCCTCGAAGTCGACGTGGCAGCTGAGTTGGAGATGAGTTGCAACTTGGAAAAGATGATGATGTAGACGTGTCCAGCGTGGTGATGCCCTCATCATCCTCTCCTTCTTGAATTGGAGTCGTGCGAACACATGGTGGGTAAGTACCCATGTAGTTCAGTTTTGTGATGAGTGATTGCCCAACACTTGAGCGGTTCAGTTTGAGTGGCTTGATTCTAACCCTTTGTGAAAGCAAATGTGTGCCTGTCTATCGTCTTATGGTGTGCAGGTGTTATGCCTAGTGACAGTGGTCAATGGCGTGGAGAAGGTCGAGTAGAGGCTTGCCGTGCCGATGGACTGAGAGCGGTGAAGGGCAGAAGTGGGGCTCGGACTGAGGGACCATGGGCACCGGCGGACTAGCTGTGGTGGCTAGTACTTGGCACCGGCAAGTGCGAAAAGACATGGAGGTAGACCGAGTCGACCGAGTCAAGACGGTGGATGAGCGAGTCGAGCGGAGGCTCATGGGACTCGGAGTCCGACCGGGCGAGGACAAGGTGGCTCGAGTCGAGTGGTTTGGTGGTTTGGGCCTCAAAACCATCTGAGGATGGTTTCCGAATATGGGCCTCAAATCTCGGGGTTCGGTAGTTGAGCCTAAAGCTCCCGGTGGCGGGTTTCCTGAGTTTGGGCCTCAAAACCTAGGCGGAGCTTCCGAGGAAGCAGTGATGGCACGTAGCGGAATCCTGGAGGCTGCGTCAAGGCGACGGCAACTCCCGGCAGGAAGCGAGGCCGTCCATTCAAAATGCGGGAGATATTTTCCAGAGCTTGGACTGCAATGCTTAGGCTAGGTAGTTCACTCATTGTATCTAGGGGGTCTTTGGGAAATAGCCAAATCCCGATAAGTAGGGGGTGAAGGGGTATCCCTCATACCATCTCTTGAACCCTAATCACTTCCCCCCCTCTCTCTCCCTAGTTCATGAGATCCTTAGGTAGTTTCTCCCTTGCAACTGGGTTTGGTATTTTGGAAGAGTGGCCCGAACATTTCGATAGAAATTTGAGGCTCCCATTCACCCCCCCCCCCTCTGGTCGCTGTTCTTGGTCCTTCAATTGGTATCAGAGTCGGTTAAGGATCAATCCACCTTACACAGTTCTTGATCCGCGAAGGCGACATGGAGCGAGGTGCTGGTAAACCTCCCTACTTCGATGGAACCAACTTTGCCTATTGGAAGGTGCGCATGTCGGCTTACCTCAAAGGGCTTGACACAAAGTTTTGGGAGATTTGTGAGAATGAGAACTACGTGGTTCTTGGCATGCGTCAAACGCAAGAGCCCGTAGCATTCTCTTCTCTTGTCTGTCTCTTCCAGAGTTTGAGCGAGTTTCGAGTCTCACTACGACACGGGAGATCTGGCAAACACTCTTGAGATATCATGAGGGCAACCCTCAGATCAAGTCTAGACTCTTCGACACGTACCATAGAGAGTACGAGAAATTTGCTTAGTTGGTCGGCGAATCTGTTGACGGGATGTTCACTCGCTTCAAATCTATCGTCAACAAGATGCATGCTAATCGAGCCAACTTGCCTTATGATGATCATGAGATGGCTATCAAGCTTTTGCATGCTCTTGATCGGAAGGTATGGGAGATGAAGGTGGCTGCCATTCAGGAGTCATCGAGCTATGATGCCCTGACCGTGGACGAGTTGTTCAGCAAGCTCAAGTCCTCGGAGATTGACTACCAAACCCGGGCCAAGCTCGAAAACCCGTCGAAACCCTCTATGGCGTTGGTTTCTGGCCCCGGCGGTACGTCTTCTTCCTCCTCTGACCCTTCACACTCTTTGTTCGCTTTGTCTTTGCTTTCTATGACAGAGGATCAAGTGGATGCTCTTGGAGATGATGAGCTGGCTTTGGTCATCACCAAGTTCTCATGGTTTCACAACAACCATTTGAACCGTCGGCGTGGTGGCTCAGCCAAGGGGTGCTACTGTTGCGGTGATGAGGATCACTTCATCGCAAACTGCCCCAAGAAAGCTGCAGGTGACTTCACCAAGTGCAAGGACAAGCGCAAGCACCACTTCAAGGACAAGCACAAGCCCAAGGGCGGCTACCACCAAAGGTCCTACAAGAAGGTGATTGACAAGGTGAAGGCCAAGCACCGAGCCTTCCTCGCCTCCCTCAGTGACATCGATGCCTCCTCCGACGGAGGTGCTTCTTTGAGTGATGATGAGTCCAAGGGAAAGGTTGAGGACAAGCTCAACGGCCTATGCTTCTACACCGACACCAAGCACGGTGGCTTTTGCACCATGGCGATTGAAGAAGGCAAGGTCGGCAAGCGCAAGGAAGGCCCCGACTACGACTACGACTCCGACACACCCGAGGTATCACCCACCATCGAATCCCTCTCTCTCGAGCTTGAGTCTCTGAATGACACCTTGATGAGTCAGGATGCGTTGCTCAAGCATGCCGCTTGTGAGAGGAACGATTTTAAGGCGAAGTACCTTAGCAAGCTTCATGAGCTAGAGTTTGCTAAGGCACAAGTGGTGGTTACCGAGGAGGTAGAGTGTGATGCTTGTGCCATTCACATGTCTAGTCTTGTCACTCTCCAGGACAAGTATGGCACTCTACTTGAGGAGGTCAGTGAGCTGAAGGCTAGGCCTAGCTTACTTGGTGCATGCAAGCTTTGCTTAGGCTTGCATTCTAAGCTGGCACAGAAAGATGCTAGGATTGCTGTGCTAGAGAAGGTCAGCTCAGATAGCACTAGACAGTTAGATCACTTTGAGGCTTTGGAGCTTGAGATCGCGTCGTGCAGACATGACAAGATGTGTACCGAGGAAGAAAACACATACCTTCGGTCCATCTTGAGCTGGGTGTCTTGCCGAGAGCCGCAGTTGGGGATGATTCTTAGCCAATGCAAAAGGGCTGGCAACACGGGAGTAGGCTTTTCTATAGGTGGGAAGGATGATAGCTTGTTCGGTAAGATCGGTGAGTGCAGTGGTTTGAGCGAGAATGAGAAACCCACCACAACTCCCAAGCTTAACAAGATCACTCCACCTACCACAACTCCCAAGCTTACCAAGATAACTCCACCTAAGCCTACCAACCCCTCTGAGTTTCCTGTGACAGATGGTGTGTTTGAAGAGCCACCCAAAACCACTCCACAGAAGCAAGTGTGGATTGCAAAACCGAACCATCTTCGCAACCCACTTGACACACTGCTAGACATCTCTAGTGATCCCCTTCCTAAGAAAGCTAGAGCCACCCAACCCAACAAGAGAGTGCCTACCAAGATGATCGGAGGCAGGTTGAGTTGAACAACCGGGACATGTACCACCCACGATTTGGGGTGCGTGAACCGGAAGTTCAGAGGCACACTACTAGGCCTAGAGGTACAATGCCTCAAGGTGCTAGGCCCCAGGAGGCGAGACCACGCTGTGGTCGTGCCCGATGGGACCCATACGACTATGGGCCTCGTGGCGGTGGCTTTACTCCACCCTTCTTTAGCGGACCACGTTTTCCCTATCGTGGTGATCGCTATCCCTCCGTGGGGTAGGAGATGTTTGGTTTTTATCCTAACCTATTCTTTGGGAAAGTGGGACAACACTGGTATCCTTCACAGTTTACTAACCCCAGTGTTGGTCCGTTTGCTCACCCTATGTCTTTTTCTTGATGTACGAAGGAGGACTTGAGGAGACTTGGCTTGTGGATTCCGGATGTTCACGCCATATGACCGGAAGTCCCAAGTGGTTCTCCAGCCTCGACCCCATGCGCCACACCGAGTATATCACATTCGGGGACAAAAGTAAAGGTAAGGTTGTCTCCCGGGGGTCCATCCAAGTCAATTCGTATTTTGTCCTCAAGGATGTTGCGTTGGTTGCGAATTTGCATTTTAACCTTCTATCGGTTTCGCAACTCCTTGAAGACAGTTTTGAGGTGAGCTTTAAGCCAAACCTCTCTCGGATTTTTCTATCTCTTCCGGACCTTCTCGTTGTCTTCTTGCCGGTTCTTCCTCTGAGCTTTGGAAGTGGCATAGGAGATTGGGACATTTGAGTTTTGACTTGCTTGCAAGGCTTAGCTCAATGGACCTTATCCAAGGATTGCCAAAGCTAAAGTTCGAGAAGGATTTGGTTTGCCATCCTTGCAGACATGGCAAGATGGTTGCTGCTTCCCATCCTCCCGTAACTCAAATTATGACCTCACAACCCGGCGAGCTCATACACATGGACACAGTTGGTCCAGCTCGGGTTAGGACGGAAGGAGGGAAGTGGTATGCGGTTGTAGTCGTTGATGACTACTTGAGATACTCTTGGGTGTTCTTTTTGGAGGGTAAGGATGAGGCTTTTCCACTTGTTCGAGATCTGATTTTGAGATTGCAAAATGAGCTACCTAAGAATGTCATGAGAGCTATCCGCAGTGACAATGGCACAGAATTCAAGAATGCTCAATTTGCAACTCGTTGCTCTTATTTGGGTCTCGATCACCAGTTTTCCTCACCTCACACTCCTCAGCAGAACGGTGTTGTTGAGCGCAAGAGTCGGACCCTTGTTGAGATGGACAGGATGATTCTCGATGAGCATAGGACTCCTAGGCAGTATTGGGCCGAAGCACTCAGTTCTGCTTGCTATGTTTCCAATCGCATTTTCCTCCAAGCTTTCAAGAAGAAGACTTCTTATGAGTTGCGATTTGGGAGACCACCCAATGTAAGTCACCTACGGGTGTTTGGGTGCAGGTGCTTCATCCTCAAAAAGGGCAGTAAGTTGGATAAATTTGAATCATGGTCTTTTGACGGTATCTTTCTTGGTTATTCTACTCACTCTCATGCTTATCGTGCACTTAACCTTGAGACTAACCAAGTGATGGAGACTTGTGAGATTACCTTCGATGAGACTATGACTGTGTTTCCACTTCTTTTGAGCTTGTAGGTGATGATGAGGTGAACACTAGCATCTTTTTGGAGGAGGAGCAGGACGACGCAGATTGGGGTGATCTCGAGCCAACTCCACTGGCTGCCCCCATCGACCCTACGATGTCTACTTCGGCTCACGGTCCCGATCCGACTACTTCCTCTACATGGGGGGGCGTTCGAGCAGCTTCCTTAGTCGGTGCCCGTTGCACCTGAAGGAGCTCCAGCTGCTATTGAGGGGAGGTCACTTCGTCTAGGGAGGCTCCCCGCCACATCCAGCGGCAGCACCCACCGGAGAACATCATCGGCGACATCGACTGTCGAGTCATGTGGTCCAAGTCCTATATCTCTCACTTTTCTCATTCGGCTTTTGTCGCTTCTTTTGAGCCCCGAGATGTTGGACACGCTATGATGGATCCGGATTGGGTTAATGCCATGCATGAGGAGTTAGAAAACTTTGAGCAAAACCGCGTTTGGGTCTTAGTTCCTCCACCACCTAGTTGCCACCCTATAGGTACCAAATGGGTTTTCAAAAACAAACAAAGTGAAGATGGGGTGGTAGTGCGCAACAAGGCTAGGTTGGTAGCTCAAGGCTTTTGTCAAAAGGAGGGAATAGACTATGAGGAAACTTTTGCTCCTGTAGCTCATTTAAAGCCATTAGAATCCTTCTAGCTTTTGCGGCTTCTAAGGGTTTTAAACTTTTTCAAATGGACGTTAAAAGTTCTTTCTTAAACGGCTACATAGAAGAGGAAGTTTATGTTAAACAACCTCCCGGTTTCGAAAATCCAAAGTTTCCAAACCATGTTTTTAAACTTTTCAAAGCGTTGTATGGTTTGAAACAAGCCCCTAGAGCATGGTATGATAGATTGCAAACCTTTTTGCTTGCTAAGGGTTTTAAAATGGGATCGGTCGATAAGACGTTGTTTCTCCTCAAGCAAGATAAAGACACTCTCCTTGTCGAAATATACGTGGATGATATCATCTTTGGTAGTTCTTCTCATGCTCTTGTTGCCAAGTTTGCAGATCTTATGAGCAGGGAATTTGAGATGAGCATGATGGGAGAGTTGACTTTCTTTCTCGGGTTGCAAATCAAGCAAACCCGGGAAGGGACGTTTGTGCACCAAGGCAAGTACACAAAGGATATCTTGAAGATGTTTGACATGGGAGAGGCAAAGCCCCTCTCGACACCTATGTCAACTACTACTACCTTGGATGTGGACGAGGAAGGAGAGGCGGTGGACCAGACCGAGTACCGAAGCATGATCGGGTCGCTTCTGTACCTGACGGCGACCCGGCCGGACATTCAGTTCGCCGTCTACCTGTGTGCTCGCTTTCAGGCGTCCCCACGGACTTCGCACAAGCAGGTGGTGAAACGCATCATGAGGTACTTACGCTTCACTCCTGAATTTGGACTTTGGGTCTCCACCTCTTCCTCTCTTGAGATTTGTGGTTATTCTGACACAGACTTTGCTGGTTGCCGACTTGATCGGAAGTCCACTTCTGGGACTTGCCAGTTTCTCGGGTATTCTTTGGTTTCTTGGTCTTCTCGCAAACAGTCTAGTGTGGCACAGTCGACGTGCGAAGTTGAGTACGTTGTCGCGGCTAGTTGTTGCTTGCAGTTGATTTGGATGATTGCCCTTTGGGAGATTTCGGTCTTAAGCTTACTAAGGTGCCTCTGCTTTGTGATAGCACGAGTGCAATTAGTGTGGCCAAAAATCCCGTGCTTCATTCAAAGACCAAGCACATTGCGGTCCACTTTCATTTCTTGCGAGATCATTACGAGAAGGGCAACATTGACCTCCGGCATGTCAAGACCCACAACCAGCTTGCGGATATTCTCACAAAGCCTTTGGATCAAGCTGCGTTTTCTCGCCTTCGAGGCGAGTTGGGTGTTTGCTTTCCTTTTTAGAGGAGTAAAAGTTTTTGTGTTTCATAGTTCTTTTTGGTTCCTTCTGTATTTTATTTGTCCTTCTTCTAAATTTGGTGTCTTGTTAGTTTTAGTTGGTGTCAATGCATTGTGCATCTCATTTGCATTTGTGACATAGTTCATTTTAAGCTTCATACTTATAGCCAATATAATGAATCTATGCTCCGTTTGAGGTGCTTTATGTGTTTATGGTGTTGCCTAACTTAGACTCTTTTTGATCTATATGATATGCAATAGAGCTAAGTTAGAAAAGCTTTAAAACTGAATTTAAATTCCCCATGTCACCTCTAAAATGGCACTAGCATGTGTAGGCTTTTGAAGATCCTTCTTGGCTATCTTGTATATAGCTTGTAACTATGGCTCTTCATTGTTTCATTCACTACCTTTGAGCACCATGATTAATATCTAAAATGAAATTGCTCTCTGTTTTGTGAATTGGAAAGATCGAGTTGGGTCTGCATTGTGAGCACTTCACCGTGTGTTCGAGATTGCTTCCCATATGGGTTGATACTTGAGCGGTGTCGTGTATGACCAAAACCGGTGTGTCAAGTCCTTTGACTTCGCCCGGTTGGTAAGCAGTGGCATCATCTTTATTACAACCACTCGCATACAACTTGTAATATGCCTAAAACTGAATTTTGGCTGCATAACTCTGAAATTTGAAAAATTTATTCAGTTGGGTCATTGGCTTGTTGTATGAACTTTGCTAGGGATAGTTTTACTTGCTATACATGAGATTGCTTTGAGATAGATCCTATCTTGTTTGCCATGTCTAGTTGTCTCTAGGAGGTGATACCCATTCCTTGCTCTCACATGATATGCTCTCTAAAATAGTTTCTAAAGTGATCTTAAGCTCAACTTGAGTCTTTGTTGGGCACGTAGATCTTTACCTATTCTCACAGGATCACATCACTTAGAGCATCTATTCATTGTCTTAGCTCTAAGTATGAAGCTTTTGCACTCATTTTGCATTTCATGACATTTGTAGCCGGATCTTGAGTTGTTGATGTTTGATGAGCTACATGTGTCAGTAAGGGAGAGAGATGTGCATTTCATTCCATTTTCAGCCATCTACTTCCAAGGGGGGAGAAAGAGTGCATCTCATTGGTTTAGAGCTTCTTTGGTCAAGGGGGAGTTTTGTGTGCTTCTTTTGCCCTAAGGAGCTCATTTGGTATCTTGAGTGTGTTTTTGCCCAGGGGGAGCTTTTGCTAGATGTGTTGAGCCTTTGCCTCTTCTGGAGGGTCTAGCTTGCTTTGTTGGCTCCGACAGGTTTTGAGTGCTTCTTGAGCGTTAAGTGTTTTAATTGGTATCTTTGGAGCTCTCTTAGTGTTTCAATTGGTGCTCTGAGCTTTGAGAGCTATGATTGGTTTATTGGACTTGCTAGCGGTGTTGAGCCTGTTTTCTGCCTCTTCTTGAGGGCTAGCTTTGTTTTGCTTGGTTGCGTCGAGCCGTTGCCCATGTCTTTGGGAACCAAGTTTTGGATTCGCTTTGTTTCTCTCAAGTGACCCCGTTTTGGCTTTCTCGGCTTTTTGGTCATTTGGAGAGCTTTACCTTGTTGCTCAAATCTGAAATGCACTTGTGTTGACAATGCACTCATCAAGGGGGAGATTGCGAACACATGGTGGGTAAGTACCCATGTAGTTCAGTTTTGTGATGAGTGGTTGCCTAACACTTGAGCGGTTCAGTTTGAGTGGCTTGATTCTAACCCTTTGCGAAAGCAAATGTGTGCCTGTCTATCGTCTTGTGGTGTGGAGGTGCTATACCTAGTGACAATGGTCAATGGCATGGAGAAGGTCGAGTAGAGGCTTGCCGTGCCGATGGACTGAGAGCGGTGAAGGGCAGAAGCGGGGCTCGGACTGAGGGACCTTGGGCGCCGGCGGACTAGTGGTGGTGGCTAGTACTTGGCACCGGCAAGTGCGAGAAGGCATGGAGGTAGACCGAGTCGACTGAGTCAAGACGGTGGACGAGCGAGTCGAGCGGAGGCTCATGGGACTCGGAGTCCGACCGGGTGAGGACAAGGTGGCTCGAGTTGAGAAATTTGGTGGTTTGGGCCTCAAAACCATCCGAGGACAGTTTCCGAGTTTGGGCCTCAAAACTCTGGGTTTGGTAGTTGAGCCCAAAGCTACCAAGGTGACGGGTTTCCTGAGTTTGGGCCTCAAAACCTAGGCGGAGCTTTCGAGTAAGCAGGGATGGCACGTGGCGGAATCCTGGAGGTTGCGTCGAGGCGACGGCAACTCCCGGTAGGAAGCGGGGCCGTCCATTCAAAATGCGGGAGATATTTTCCGGAGCTTGAACTACAATGCTTAGACTAGGTAGTTCACTCATTGTATCTAGGGGGGTCTTTGGGAAATAGCCAAAGCCCGATAAATAGGGGGTGAAGGGGTATCCCTCATCCCATCTTTTGAACCCTAATTACTTCCCCCCCCCCTCTCTCTCTCCCTAGTTCATGAGATCCCTAGGTTGTTTCTACCAACCTTGGTAAGAACTTTGTTTTGCTGCGAGGAATCGGAGGCCATAACCTCCGTAAGCCATGGTGGCTTCGATTTTTTGATCGTGTCCCCGTTTTGCTTGTATTCTTCGCATTTTGCTTTTGCTCCCTCTTTTCCCGAGATGATTTCTCTTTGTAGGGAGTAGCTCTTGCAAATCCGTTTGAACCAAGTTGTTCGTAATCGTGAGGAGCTTCTTTGCAACGAAGGAATTCTCCTCAAACCTTACGAGTGCGTAGATAGGGTGTTTTATTTGTGGAGTTCTTTGTTCTTGAGCTTTTCCCCAAATCTCTTCTCCTCGCTTTGCTCTAAGCCAAATTGAGCGATGATTTCTTCGGGATAGCTCCCCATCTGTACTAGGATCATGCCTACAAATTTTGGTTGCAGTTGGTGATCATTTGGTTGAGTTTTGGGAAGATTTGGCGGAGTGGAAACGTTTTTTGCGGGCTTCAGTTTTCTGAGTGTGAGCTCCGGACTAACCTCTGGACCGCTTTGACTAGGCTCCGGACCAAAGGCCACTGGTCCGGTGGTCATGTCCAGGTAAACGTATGACTGCTTAGAGTGTCGGACCAGAGTCATTGGTCCGACGGTGAGCGTCGGACGAGTTGTCCGAAGCCTGGTTGCTTACTTTTTTCATGAGTCAATTTTCTCAGTGAGCGTCGGACCAGGTGCGTTAGTCCGACGGTGTGCGTCGGACCAGAGTCCGGAGCTAGGGAGCTCCCTGCATGTTTTCTGAGTGAGCTTCAGACTTCCAAGAGTGACCGTCGGACTAGTCCGGAGGTGCTTTGGTAAGCACCGGACCAAAGGCTCCGGACCATTTCCATTGGTCCGGAGGTCTTGACTGAACTGGTCCGGAGCTCCCTGTTGGTTGTTGTTTTCTCCCGTTTTGCCTATGTTCTTGCCTCTTTTCCCTAGGGGTTGAGAACCTGTGTTTTGGGGTTTCCGGTGATTTTCCTCCACTGCCGGTGAGCTCTCATTTCTCCTTTTTTCGTCTGAAGCACCTAGCAGCTGGGTTTGGTATTTGGGAAGAGTGGCCCGAACATTTCGAAAGAAATTTGAGGCTCCCATTCACCACCCCCTCTGGTCGCCATTCTCGGTCCTTCAAGTCGTCCTAGACTCCATCATAGCTATGTCCTCATCATCCCCTCCGTCTAGAATTGGAGTCGTCCTCAACTCCATCCCATCAACGAACTCCTACAAAAGGTTAGTGACAGTAGGCAATGCACAAGACATAATATGTTGACAAAACATAGTATAACATGGTGCATTAGGATTATCACATAACTCAGCAGTAGCAGAAGTTGTAGCAAGAAAAGCACCTCCTGATAACTTAATCCCATTTTTATCAATGTTCAACGGAGGTTTACTTTTAATCTCTCGAGCATGTTTAACAATATCCGTAGGAGACAAAGGCAGCAAAGTAATTTTCTTGTCCTTATGCATGAAAGTGTATTTATTAGTTCTACCATGGTGTAAAGAATCAGTATCAAATTCCCATGGACGTCCTAACAAAATTGAACAAGCTTGCATAGGTACAACATCAAAATCAGCAGTATCATGATACGAGCCTGTGAAAAAGCTAATGCGGGCTGATTTAGTTACCTTCGTCTGTCCACTATTATTGAACCATTGAAGTTTATATGGATGCGAATGTTGTCGGGTGGTTAAGTCAAGCTTCTCAACCAAATCTGAACTCCCCAAGTTGTTGCAACTCCCGCTATCAATGATGGTGAGAACACGACAACCCTGCACAATGAGATACATGTGGAACAAGTTGTGGCGCTGGATGTTCATCTCTTCTTCATGTCCCACACGTGAACTCAGCACACGCATAACAAGAAGGCTAGGATAGCTTGCGACGGCAGCCACTGAATCAATTGTCTCCTCGTCTTGATCGCCCTCGGTGGAATCTGCAGCAACATTAGTAGCAAGGGCTAAATCATCTTCAACATCACTAGCACTTACATATCCATCCTCAGTAGCAATGAAAGCACAACGACTGGGGCACTCCTTCATGACATGTCCCATGCCTTTGCATCGGTGGCAAATGATATTAGAGGAGGCGGAGCTAGTAGAATCACCCAGAGTGTCATCTTTCTTTGGCTGTGGAAATTGCATATTAGACAATTTACTTACCCCAAAAGAAAATGGAGGTGTAGTCTTGGGCGTCTCCAGTTCGGAACGCTGCTGAAAATTCCGTCCAGTGTTAGACCTAAAAGGTTGTTGTTGTTGTGTGTGTCCCTGTACTTCGCGTTCGGCCTTAATAGCAAGATGATACAATTGGGAAAAATTGCGCCATTCTTTGTAATCAAGAATGTTCTGTATATCATTGTTTAAACCACCAAAGAATCAAGCACTAGCATCATTATCATCTTCATTTATACCACAATGTGCTAAACCAATAAGCAATTCTTGATAGTATGCTTCTATGCCTTTATCACCTTGTTTTAAAGTTTGCAGTTTCAAGCGTAAATCACATTGATAATAAGGAGGAACAAAACGAGATTTCATACGTTGCTTTAAAACATTCCAAGTTTGAGGCACAGCAGCAGCATTACCAGCATTACAAAGATCACTCAACCAGAACAAAGCAAAATTAGTAAACTCACTAGTAGCAAGTCTAACTCTATGCTCAGCAGGTACATTATGAGAATCAAACTTTTGTTGCACAGCAAGTTCCCAATCTAAGTATGCCTCAGGATCAATATTACCAGCAAAATGAGGTAGGCTAAATTTAATTTTAGCGAAAGGATCATTATTACCATGATTATTACCTCCCATACCACGACGATTGAAGTTGTAGCGCCGATGGTTGCATGCATCACCGTCAGCATCCGCATCTCCATCATCAAAAACATCCCCATCTTCATCATTATCATGATAAGGTGGTCGACGTTGTTCAACCTGTTCAATGCGGGTGACCAGATTGTTCACGTTACGCGTCAGCTCGTTCATAAGATTGTGTTGTTCATTGATGAACGTTGTAAGCTCGCCCTTGGACACGCACTCATTGAAATCCGTCAGAGAACCTGACAAGGTTAGAAGATAGAAAAAGACAACACCAAAGTATTATCCCTATCAACTAAAAGGAACCAAGTGGTGGTGGTGGTGGTGGAAAGCAAAATCACAAGCGGCTTACCACCGTCTTGCAAGTGTTCTTACAAAAGCCAAACAGTAGCAAGACCAAATTGGTGAAGCAATCGGTTATTGAGCGTGGTAATAGTTGCAAGATGAACCTGTGCTGACAAAAGTATATATGGAGCTTTGGGAAGGCACACTATGATCAATAAGGATTAGCAAGTAACGAAAGCAGATTAAGCTAAGTTCAATAAGTATCCAAAGTACAAGTCACAATTGCTGGCTAAGACATATCTAGACGAAGCGCAACAGGATGAAACAAAGGACGATGGAAAGAACTGACAGAACAAGCCAAAAGCTCGAATTTTTCCTTTTTCCTGAATTTCCCCGGATTTTTCCAAAAGGCACTAGTAGGAATCAAACTTTTTTATTTTTTCACTATTTTTTTATATTTTTCTCTGAACAAGGATCACAAAAGATGCAACCACAAAAATCGGCACCTTCAACTGAGGTGGGATGTGGTCTACAGAAAATTCTCAAGTTCTCTGAAAAGCGTGCAAAACTTTCACAATTTTTTTCTTTATTTTCCCGATTTGTTTTGGCAATTTTGGCAAAACCAAACAGACCTTTGGTCAGTTTGGGTCGGCTCCAAATGGTGTCAAGAAGCTCCACAGTTTTTTTCAGATTTTTTTGATGAACAAGCGAAAAGTTATGCCTGTTTTACCAAAGGTATGTCAAGTTATGGTTTCCGAAAAAGGCACAACACGACGACGACGACGATGGCGGCGGCAGTTAGGGCAAAGCATCCCTAAATTCCAACACCGATCACAGGATCAAGCATCCCTGTGACTAACAGCAGTAGGTATTCGCCAGATGATGTAAGGAGGGTTGCGATGCAAGCAAAAAATAACAGCGGCTAGCAACCTATCTAGGGTTTGCGCGGCGGTGAGAGTTCACACAAGGCGGCTAGCGGTGGCAAGTCGAGTGATGTGGTGGCTTCGACTTGTTGTTTGGGAATGGTGGATGGGATAGCGGTGGAAACAAAGAACAACAACGGTGCGGTTGAACTACGACTACGAACACAATCTAAACCAGCAACTAGACTCAACCACGGACACAAACTCAACAAAGCAAATCCGAAAACAAAATTGCAAGGCACAAAGGGTGATAGGACAGTGGAGATTGAAATTTTTCTAGAGGCTTTTTGTGGACTCTAGGTAATGAATAAATATGAATCTAAGGCAAACGAGAGTATACCTCGCGGTAAACCTAAAATTCTAATAACTATTGATGAGGAGCGGCCCGATCTTCCGTGAGGTAACCGATAAATTAGATTGGGGAGAACTCGACGTTGGCGATCCGGCTTCAAATCAGACACGATTCGAACCCTGCAACCATTACACCACTGCTCCGATGGTTATCAACCAAGCACGACTTGATTGACCTCGCCAATAAGGCTATTCCTGCAAGCGAATCGAAGAACACAAGCAAGAAGGTATAAACACACAATCTGAAATTGCAAATATGAATGATGTGAATATCAATAGAGATTAAAGAACTCGGTTCCAAAGGACTAATCGAGACAGTTACAATGAACGATTCAGTTTCTCGATGGGAAACTAAACTCTAAAACAAAACCCGAGTCTCAACGGCGGCGGCTACGTGGAATATAAGCGAGAGACGTCCTATGGTTGGTGGCGACTAGGGGGAGGCGCCCCCAACATTGTCTTCAGGCCCGACTCGCGATACATGGCCAAGTTGGCCCAAAATGGGTGATGCAGCACCGGAACAGAAACTTGACGCTGACTTGTTTTGATGCTTCCCGATGACTCAGAAAGAATTTAGACGTCAGACCAACGCCATTGTTTTACTTATGAAATTATATTTCCATCCGTGGGTGAATCATCGAAAACGGAGTCTGTATGCATCTTGGGCGTCCGTTTTACTCCTTGTTGGTCCTGGACTCCGAAACAGCCTCGAAGTCGACGTGGCAGCTGAGTTGGACATGAGTTGCAACTTGGAAAAGACGATGACGTAGACGTGTCCAGCATGGTGATGTCCTCATCATCCTCCCCTTCTTGAATTGGAGTAGTCCTCGACTTCATCATAGTTATGGCCTCATCATCGGCCCCCTGCCCGTGCCACTGGAAGTCCAGGCTACCAAAACAAACGGTGGAGCCCGGAGCGAAGTTAACGCGGCGATTAGTCATCTGAAACTCAAAAATACGAGTGACACGCAAAGGTCCCCTACCTGGCGCACCAACTGTCGGTGTCTAAAATGGCGGGGTCTAGACGGCCAACGAGTAAATTTCTAAGCGTGTCGGAGTTCGGATGGCTACGCTCGGAGAACACGGAGGTTTATACTGGTTCAGGCACGAACGCCCTACGTCCAGTGTGTTGCGGGGTTGTATTACCGAGCGCGGAGAGCTCGTAGAGGGGAGCTACAAGCTTTGGTGAGAGAGGGAAGGCGGTTCCCAGGTCTCGTGCATATGAGGTTCTTGGTTCTGGTGTGTGCTCGCGTGTATGCGAGTTTGAGTGTGTGTGAATGAATGTTGGGATGTCGAGAGAGCGAGATTAGAGGTCCATTCTCTCCCTTTATACGTAGGGAGAGATGGAGGAGTACAGTAGAGAGAGGGGGAGTGAACGTGGGCCCGGCTTATGCTACTGCCGAGGGGGAGCTTTGTCTTCATTCTGTCTTCCTTCCTGAGGAAGATTGCGCTAGTAGACACATGTCCGGGTCCTGTTCGTCCTTGTTGTGCTGTAGCCATGCGTCTTGTGACCGGGAACTCCGCTGTTCCTCTACCTGAGCATGGGCTGGGTCTGGTCGCACAGGACCAGACACCCCCGCATTCCGTCATACAGGGCCGATGACGCCCTAATCCCTGTTGGAGTGTCTGTTGGAGGTATGGCGCGGATGTAGTGCGCAGAAGTCGCCGGTTAGGCAGCATAGGACCCTGTACTGCAGGGTGAACAGAGGTTGGTATGGCGACTCATGCCTTGAACCCCATCCCTGAGGATGGAGGGTACTATGGACCTTTTGACCATATGGACTAGGGCTCCCCGGGCTGTTGATGGCAGTGAGATCTCCGAAGGTGAGGGATGTCACAGATGACGTCTCCCTGGCTCAGATGGGGCGGAGGAGCCCCCATGACGCCACGGATGACGCCACCTTGGCTCGGGCAAGGCGGAAGAGCCCCCGAGGGTTGATGACGTCACGGATGACGCCGCCTTGGCTCGGGCAAGGCGAAAGAGCCCCCGAGGGTTGATGATGTCACGGATGATGCCACCTTGGCTTGGGCGAGGCGGAAGAGCCCTTGAGGGTTGATGACGTCACGGATGACGCCACCTTGGCTCGGGCGAGGCGGAAGAGCCCCCGAGGGTTGATGACGTCACAGATGACGCCACCTTGGCTCGGGCGGGGCGGAATAGTCTGGTAAATTGGGTACCCTATTTCTAGGTATCCGACAAGTCCGGTATGCCCAGAGTGCATCGGGTAACTTGTCCTTCCATGTTGTTCCCATTTCATTCACTGTCTTCTGAATAATATTCTTGATTCGTTTGTTTGAGGTCTCTGCTTGGCCACTTGTCTGAGCGTGATAAGGTGTAGCGACGTTGTGACGGATCCCATGCTTTGCTAGATACTTTTCAAAACGTTTGTCGATGAAATGTGATCCTCCATCGCTTATCACTATTCTGGGGAATCCAAATCTTGGAAATATAATCTCTTCAAACATCCTTTTTGAATTTATGTTGTCCGCATGTTTGCAAGGTAATGCTTCCACCCACTTGGAGACGTAGTCCTCCACCACCAAGATATACTCACAATTCTTTTATGGGGGAAATGGTCCCATATAGTCGATTCCCCAAACATCAAAGAGTTATATCTGCAAATTGCTGGTGAGTGGCATGGCATCTCTTGAGTTTATGTTGCCGTGTCTTTGGCACGCCCCGCATCTTCGGATAAATTCTTTAGTGTTTTCATACATTGTTGGCTAGTAGAATCCACATTGCCAAATTTTTGCATGTGTGCGGAATGCTCCATAATGACCTCCGTATGCTCATGAGTGACATCTTTCAATGATCTTCATTCCTTCTTCAATAGTCACACATCTCCTGAGTAAGCCATCAGAGCATACTCGGAAGAGGTATGGCTCATCCTATATGTGTGAACGACTCTCTTGAATAAGCTTTCTTTTGTTTCCTCCTGGTGGTACATATCTTGAAACCATAAAATTAACAATATCTACATACCAGGGGTCGGATCTGTTGATTCCGTAGAGCATGTCATCCCGGAGTGAATCATCAATGGGTACTTCTTGCGGATTCTTAAAATACATTCTAGACAAGTGATCTGCAACAGGGTTTTCTATTCCTCTTTTATCTTTAATTTCAAAGTCCAACTCTTAGAGAAGCAGGATCCATCTCATTAAGCGAGGTTTAGCAACTTTTTTAGTGAGCAGATATTTTAAAGCAGCATGATCAGAATAAACAATTACTTTGGCTCCTACTAAATAAGATCTAAATTTATCTATAGCGAAAACAACAGCTAGGAGCTCTTTTTCAGTGGTTGCATGATTAAGTGGAGGTCCTGTCAAAGTTTTACTAGCATAAGCTATTGCATGATGCTTCTTATCCTTAGTTTGTCCCAAAACTGCCCCCACAGCATAATCACTAGCATCACACATGATTTCAAAAGGTAGAGACCAATCAGAGGGTTGAATGATTGGTGCAGATATGAGTGTTGTCATTAACAATTCAAAAGCTCTTAAACAAGCATCATCAAATTTGAAAGGAGCATCCTTGGCTAGCAAAAGAGTTAGTGGTCTAGCAATAAATGAAAAATATTTTATAAATCTTCGATAAAAACCAGCATGACCAAGAAAGATTCTTATTCCTTTCACATTTACAGGCGGAGGTAACTATTCAATTACTTCAATTTTAGCTTTGTCTACCTCAATGCCTCTTTCAGATATTAGGTGTCCTAGCACTATTCCTTCTTTGACCATAAAATGACATTTCTCCCAATTAAGGACTAAATGTTTTTCTTCACATCTTTGCAAAACCCTATCTAAATTTTTAAGACAACTATCAAAAAATTTTCCATAAACAGAGAAATCATCCATGAAAACTTTCATAATATCTTCAATCATGTTAGAAAATATAGACATCATGCATCTTTGAAAAGAGGCTGGAGCATTACATAGCCCAAAAGACATTCTATGATAAGCATAAGTTCTATAGGGGCAAGTAAAGGTGGTTTTGCTTTGGTCATCAGGATGGATCGGGATTTGGCAATACCCTGAATATCCATCTAAGAAACAAAAGAAAGAGTGGTTGGCTAACCGTTCTAGCATCGCGTCTATAAAAGGTAAAGGAAAGTGATCTTTTTTTTGTAGCCTTGTTCAACTTTCTATAATCTATACACATCCGTCATCTTGTGACGGTGCGTTGTGGAATCAGCTCATTCTTTTCATTTGTGACAACAGTCATGCCTCCCTTCTTAGGCACAACTTGCACTGGACTTACCCACTCGCTATGCGGTACGGGATATATAATCCCTGCATGTAGTATTTTTAAAACTTCCTTTTTAACTACCTCTCTCACCGCGTTATTGAGTCTATGTTGGGGCTCTCGAGAAGGTGAAACAGAAGGATCTGTAGGAATGTGATGAGTGCATATTATAGGACTGATTCCAGTGAGGTCTTGGAGTGAGTAACCAAAGGCTGAACGATGTCTTTCTAGAACAGCCATTAGGCGCAGAGTTTGCTCCTGAGTGAGTTTATCAATTATGATTACAGGAAACTCTGGATCATTATTGAGGAAAGCATAAGTAAGACCGGGTGGTAAAGGTTTAAGCTCTATAGGAGGTCTAGGCGTTTCTGCAAACTCGTCTAAGGGTTCAGGTTCAGAAGGATTAGCTTCTTCTTCTATGAAGAAAGGAGCGTCTTCTTCCAAATCTGGTTCATTAAAAAGCTCTAGAGAAGCAGTTTTTACTTCCTCCATAGGATCAGGTAGAAGATATGATTTAGTTTTGTTGTTCAAAGAACAAGAGATTGTCATCGGGATTTGAAAATTCTTTCCAAAGGAAATATTTAGTTTCCCATTTTGTCCTTCATAAAGAAGTCTTCTGAAAGGTTGTCCCATCAATAGGTCGTGGTCCCATGTATCAAAGATATAAAAGTTCAAATGAACCATGGCACCATCTACCATAATGGGTAAGACATGTAAAATTACAAGATTGGGGACTATACGCCTATTAAGGTTCTTTATGAAATTTGTTGTTGGGATTAAAGTCACTTAGCCCAAAAAATCATGCGCAAGTGATTTAGACATGATATTGATCCCCACAACAGGATTATAGAGAGCATCAAATTGATCTGAATTGAAAGCACAACGTATTGGAATAGAAGGTGAATCCAGACGGATTACATCAGAGGAAAGCTCTGATTCTTCTAACCATTCACTACTTATGATTGATACAAGCTATCTCAGAATGCTTCTGTTTGGCATTTGGTATATATGGTTGCTAAGGTGATGATTTCGGGGTTTTTAAATAGAAAGGTAGTTTGAAATATTTCCAAAATCAGTGAAAAGATCAGGATCTATATCCAACATGAAATTAGGTGGTGGTATTTCTTCCTTTTTAGGCTCAGAACTTGGGATACCTGAAGTGGATGGTGGATCTGGCAAGGTATTGTTTTCAGCTTCGTGAGTTTCTTCATGGAGGGTATTATCCAACTCAGCATCTAAGATTCTATCTAAGGTCAATTTTGCTTCTATGGATGGCATATGAAAGAAAGAACCTTTAGATGTAGTGTTTAGCAACTCTCTATCCTTTCTACGAAGACCTTTATAAAAATGTTGAGGTGTGGACCATATTCTAAGGTGTGGACCAGATTCTAAAAGCTCAAGAAAACGTTTTCAGGAGTAAGCCAAAGATTCGTTCTCTTCTTGATTGAAGGTTAGAACCTTGACTCTAAGGTCGATGATTTGGGTGATGGGATAAAAATCTAAACATAAGTTGGAGAGCATAACTCCCCAATCTCCTTGTTGTTGGCTTACCTTTTGATTATACCATTGTTTAGCTCTTCCCTTTAAATAAAAAGGAAAAAGCTTCCAACGTAAAGTTTTATCAGATATGCCTTCTATGCGAAGACAGTCACATGTTTGCTCAAAATCTCGAATATGAAGGTAAGGATTATCGTCTTCCTTTCCTGAAAAGGATAGGCTTTGAATCATTGCAATCAACTGTGGACTCAACCTAAACTGGGGAGTTTGGATAGGTTGTGATGACTCCCATGGTAATAGGTCGGTCTCCGTGAGTGCAGAAAATTGATAGATAGGTGTGGAATTTAAATTTTCCATAAGGATAGAGAAGGTAATAAACAAAGAATATGAAAAAGATAAGAAAATATAAAAGTATAGGTACAAGATAATAGCAAGATTCAAGGTTATCTCAGCAAACCGTATTCCTCCCTGGCAACGGTGCCAGAAATGCTTGTTGATATATGTTAACACAGACAAAAGAATCACTAGGAAGCAATCCGCAAGCGCATGGATACCGGTGAGCACTTCACCTGGGAGATTATCCAGAGTATCATAATTTGTTTTTCCGCAGGGGAAAGGGTGCATCTGACTAACCAAATCTATTGCTATTAACCTTTAGGCTACAAACAAGGTGATTTTGATATGAGCGATTAGAGAAGACCGTGACTGCACTCTCGTTCTAGTCTATATAAGATATGTGTTATTATTCTATTGGGGAGAACCATTGAGATAAGAGACACCTCAGAGGATGCTTAGCATGCGGCCTATAAACCCTACCGATCCTTCTAACGGGATTGTGGAATCCAAAGGTATCTACGGAATTGTCACATTCTGAGCTACTACCACAGGTCCGGCTAGACAGGAGATATCTATGAGTATCCTAACCCAAACACCATGTTTATGCTAGAGATGATTACCCTACTCTCTACGCGAAGAGAATAAAATAAACTCACAAACCAAAGAATAATAAAATAGAGAACTTACTAGAATTAGAAGTCAAAATACCGAAGAAATCCTACGAGCAAGCCTCGGGTTAGGAGACTTGATCCTGTCGATACAAACTGGAGAGGAGACACCGACAGGCCGGGCTTCCTCCAATCCACACCTCCACTCTAACTCTCTCAATCTAGAACAGTAAACTCTATACTCACATAGAAACTAAGGATAATTTCTCTTGAATGCTAACCCCTAGAGAATAGATCCATAAGGGATCCTCTCTGGCGAATCCTCTCTGGAAAGTATGTAAATGAATAATGGATTGCTTTTAGCCAGGGGGCAGGGGTCCTCCTTATATAGCCCCCTCAAATGAACGTCAGTCGTCGGATCAAACCGACCTTAATGAAAGGGTTAGATTGATCCTCAAAGGCGGTTGAACCCTAATCCACGATGCAGAGCCTCATTGGCCCTTGACCTTGGGCGGTCGCCCTAGGGGGGAGGGCGCCCGCCCTACCCTTCTAACAGGTGGGGCCCTCCTTCCTAGGGGTTGGTTCTAGAGTCTTCTAGATTAGACTTTTTCGTACGGAGGTGTTATGTGTCTATGTAATCTTTACTTGTGGGCCTCTTTTGCTATTTTGCAGTTGTCTCCCTGCAGAAACAGATAAACACCAAAACTTATGGAATTCTATTAGTTAAAACCCTATGTCTAGGTGGTGTGTAGCAAATATATCCTTTCTTGTGCTTAGTTGACACTTAAAATTGATACTTAAGAGGTGTCAATAGATGGTGTGTCTTCATCATCACTATCACTACCACTTGAGTCACCACTATCATCATCATCCTCTTTTTGTACCTTCTTGTCACCTTTAGCCATGGGGCATAGGTGTGTAGAGGATGAGCCCGGTGATGAAGGAGGAGGTGGTGGTGGAATAGAAGAACCAATCACTAATGCGGCCACCTTGTCATCTTCACTTTCATCATCGGAAGGATCACTTGAATCCTCAATGTCGGTGAGCCAATCACCCACAATGTAAGCCTTGACATCCCTCTTCTTCTTGTGGAAGTCAAAGTTCTTCTTCTTCTTGTATGGCTTGTCTTGCTTCTTGTCATCATCACTTGAGTCATCATTGCTACCCTTGTTCTTCTTGTAGTTCTTGAACTTGTCTTTCTTCTCTTCGGGACAAGCATGAGCTAGGTGACCAAGAGTGCCGCAATTGTAGCACTTCATTTGGGAGATTGGCTTTTGTTGATATTTGTTAACGCAAACAGAGAAATCACTAGGAAGTAATCCGCAAGTGCACGGATACCGGTGAGCACTTCACCGGGAGATTATCCAGAGTATCGTATTTATTTATCCACAAGGAGAAAGGGTGCATCTGACTAACAAATCTATGCTATTAACCTTTAGGCTATTAACAAGGTGATCTATGAGTGATTAGAGAATATTGCAATTATAGTCTCGTTCTAGTCTATATAAGATATGAGTTATTTTCTATTGGGGAGAACCGTCGTGATAAGAGACACCTCAGAGAATGCTTACCACGCGGCCTATAAACCCTATCGATCCTTCTAACGGGATTGTGGGTTCCAAAGGTATCTATGGAATTGTCACTTTCCGAGCTACTACCACAGATCTAGCTAGACAGGGGATATCTATGAGGATCCTAGCCCAAACACCACGTTTACGCTAAAGACGATTACCTTACTCTCAATGCAAAGAGAATAAAGTAAACTCACAGACCAAAGAATAATAAAACAGGGAACTTACTAGAATTAGAAGTCGAATTATCGAAGAAATCCTAGGAGCAAGCCTCGGGTAAGGAGTCTTGATCCCGTCGATACAAACTGGAGAAGAGACACCGACAGGCCGGGCTTCCTCCAATCCACGCCTCCACTCTAACTCTCTCAATCTAATCTCACTTGTATGATAAGCCCTAGAGAATAGATCCATAAGGGATCCTCTCTGGAAAATATGTAAATGAATAATGGATTGCCTTTAGCCAGGGGGTAGGGGTCCTCCTTATATAGCCCCCTCAAATGAACGTCAGCCCTCGGATCAAACCGACTTAGATGAATGGTGTAGATTGCTCCTCAAAGGCGGTGGAACCCTAATCCGCGAGGTGGACTGTGATTGGTTGCAAGGTCAGGGCAGGCACCCTAAGGGCTAGGGCAGGCGCCCTGCCTATGGGCCCGCTCGCCTTCTCGTTTCTTCCCGTGTCTTCTGGAACCCACTAGAGTATAGAAAAGTCTGCGGATGATAATTATCTCTATGTAAACATGACATGTGGCCCTTTCCTTGGTATTTCCTGATTACCCCCTCCAGAAATAGACATTCACCAAAACTCGTGGAATTATGTCAGTATAAACCCTATGTCTAGGTGGTGTGTTGCAAATATATCCATTCTTTTGCTTAGTTGACACTTAGAATTGATAGTTAAGAGGTGTCAACAAGCTCCCCCATACTTAGTCTTTTAATCGTCATCGAGAAAAGGATGGTGAAAACATAAGCTTAAGGTTTAGACATCAGAAGTAGAAAGATTCCTTTTTACCTGCACTGCGGGAGTTCTCAGTAGAGTCACCATAAAAACGATGAGTAATTGAGGAATAAAGTAGCTAGAAGTAGAGACCCTTTATCTATCAATCTTGTCACTTGGAGTTTTTGCATGTTTATCTTACTTATTTCCTCTTACTGGTGCTCTTAGATCCCTTATGAATCTCGAAAAATGTAGGTAGATGTGGCATACTTACCTTGCATGTATTGCCTGGTCAAACCGGGATTCGAGGAGAATAATGCCATACTCTTAGATCAAGACTTGTTGGTCAAATTTTATTATAATGTCATCTCTTGCTAGTGCATTGCTATTAGAGGAACCATGGGCTATCTTTGTATATATGTTTTTTTGAGTGAGTGCATGAAGTACCCCTAATTCTACTGTGAGGTTGTCGGACTTTTTGTCCATTTTTATTTCCTCGAATTTATTTATTTTTGCATAGCCCATGCCTCTAATGCAACACTACTTCTGAAGAGAGAATCTTTTGTGTTTGTAAAGTATGAATGAAGCCTTGACCTTCGGAGTATGATAAAATTCTAACAAGGATCCACACGATTCGAACAAACTCAATACAAAGTAAGTAGCCTTTTGGCTTTTGATTGGTAAGTTTAAAGCATATAGGAGATGGTAGTTATTTATTTTAAAGGAATTCTCCAAGTGACAGAGATTATCAAGAATTAAGTTCTCATATTCTACCATCTTATATTCCGCAACGACTTAAGCAACATGGAGACTCTAACTTAACTCCTAACATTAGCATGACTCTTAGGAAACTTTATACAGAGAGTCTATTCCATGAAGATGTTCTAAGGAAACATTTTATCATTTTAATTTATCATGTTTAGATCATTTATTTATGGAAACTTAGTGCACGAATTGAAATTTAGAGATGTGCATGAAAAAATGTAACGTGCAGGGTACAAACCTGACCGTGGTTGAAGGACAGAGCAGGAGGTGCTCAACCCAGGGCGGGCGCCCTGGGTAGTGGGGCGGCCGCCCAGCTGGGGTGGCCCCTCGGCCTCTGCTTCGGCGTGTGCGGTTGTTGCTCTATTTGTTTCTAAGATGTTTTCTCGTTGCGGTTGAATCTGTTCGTCTCGTCATCGGGGGTCTCCCCATACTTGTTTCCTGTTTTCTTAGATAACAACAGTGGAGACAAGCAAGGCACAATAATAATAGAGTGATGTTGTTTAGCCTCTTCAACATCTTGGTGGTCTTCTTCACCATGAGAGCGATGTTGTCTTCATCTTCTTCACTTGAGCTCTCACTTGTAGCTTGCATCTCTCCTTGGAAGATTCCTTGAGAGCCAAGTCCTTCTTCTCCTCCTTCTCTTTCTTCTTGGAGGAGGATGAAGAGCCACCATCACCAATCTTCATGTACATCTCATGAGCATTGATCTTGCCCAACACTTGTGTTGGCGTAGATGTTGAGAGATCTCCTTGGTGAAGCACGGTGACGATGTGGCCATACTTGTCAATTGGCAAGACACAAAGAATCTTACGCACCACATTCGGCGGAGACATTTGGGTGAGCCCAAGACCATTCAATTCCTCTACAAGAATGTTAAGACGTGAGTAGATCTCATTAGCATTTTCATTGGAAAGCATGGTAAAGGAATTCAACTTAGCCATGACCAAGTGGTAGCGTTCCTCACTCTCACACTTGGTCCCTCGTGAAGTGAACAAACGTTTGTCCAAACATCATGTGCGGTTTTGCAATTCCGCACACAGTTGAACCCATCCTTGCAAATGCCACGGAAAAGAATCTTCTTCGCCTTAGCATTGTTCTTCTCAAAGAAGGGATCCTCGGAGAACACCGATCCGCCTATGGTGGTGGCTTTGTGAACGCCAACATCCACGGCCTCAAGGTAGGCCTCCATCTGCACTTTCCAATAAGGAAAGTCATCCCCATCAAACATGGGAGGTAGTCCATCCCCATGGGATATATTGCTCTACACGATTGAAAGGTCCTAGATGGCTAGAGGGGGGGTGAATAGCCTATTAAAAATCTACAAACCACTAGAGAAAAAGGTTAGATAACACTTAAGCGAAGCTTTTTGCTCTACCTCTACTAGGGATGCAAAGCCACCTATCCAAGCAATTCTAGATGGTTAAGTGTCTATCAATCAATCGCAAGAACCTAAAGCACTTATCTTGAGCTAGCAAGAACAACTAACAAGCTAAGCTAAGCAAGGTAAGAAAGAATGTAAATACAAGGATAGAGGTGATTGTTATACCGATGCCTTGTGAAGATGATATACCAATGAGAATGCCCAATCACAATATGATCACCAAGAGTAGCCGGGAGACAATGGTTGACACAAAGATTTTCTCCTGAGGTTCACTTGGTTGCCACCAAGCTAGTCCCCGTTTTGTCGACTACTCAAATGGTGATTCGGTGGCTAATAGGCAATGACAAGCCTAGCTCACAACTTGAGCGCCACAAGAATCCACCCAATTGAGAGTAACTCAATGACACAAGCAATTTACTAGAGTTACCCTTTGGCGCTCTGCCGAGGTGGGTACAAGCCCTCTCACAATCATCGGGATCAACCACGAACAATCACCAACTCATGTTGACTCCTCCTTGCTCTAAGCCGTCTAGGTGTTGGCAAACACCAAGAATAACAAGAAAACCGTAGCAAGAACAATCACCAAGTGCTTCTAGATGCAAATCACTAAGCAATGCACTTGGATGCACTCTATCTCTTTTGGGATGAACAAGAATCAAAGAGATGAGTGGGAGAGGTGCTTTAGAGCTCACAAGAGTGTATGACAAGTCCAAGATGCGAGAGTGAGAGCTCCAACCGGCCACATGCCCTTAAATAGCCACCTCTCAAAAACTAGCCGTTGTGCCTGTTTCGGGGGCGTCAGACGTTGTTTAAGTTGGCGTCGGATGCTCCGTCGCCAGCGTCTGGCACCAACACAGAGAGCGTCTAGAGAGCTCCCCTATGCGTTGGACGCGTCCGTCGCCTTCCCGTCGGACGCTCCGCAGCGTCCGTCGCTTCTGTGTCAGAGAGTTCTTCAAATCGGCAGATGCACTTTTGTTTCTGGCTCAGCGTCCGTCGCCGTTTTCTCAGCGTCCGTCGACGTCGTCCGTCGCGATAACAGAGAGCATCCAGAGAGCTCCCGAAACCGACAGACGCATCTGTCGCCTTGTCGATAGACGCTCCTCAGCGTCCGTCGCTCTGCCTGAAGGTGCCTGGCTGATGTGTATCCGTCGGACGCGTCCGACACCTGGAACCAGCGTCTGGCGCCAGCGTCCGTCGCCCTGTTTTGCTCCTTCCTTCTTTCTTTCTTTTCCAACCTTGCTCCAATGTGCCAAACACTTATGGTACCTGTTTAGAGCAGGCGTTTAGCATATATTTTATGGGTTTTAAGCAAGACTATGTTACTAAGTTGATTAATGCATATGCATGAATGACAACACCTAGTAGCACTTGATAACCGCAATCACAACATCTTTCCCTTCTTGATAGTATGACTATCTATCCTAAAGGTGATCACACTCTCTATAGTGTCTTGATCACTAAACCAAAAATGGCCCTATGATATACCTTTGCCTTGAGTCCATTTTTGTTTTTCTCTTTCTTCTTTTCCTTAGTCATGGAGCACTTGATCCATCATGGTCATCCATCTAGCTCCATGTCTCAAGGTGGATTACCATATCTTGATTGAACACTTAGCAATAGGGTTAGTCCATAGGTTTCATCAATTAACCAAAACCAAACAAGGTCTTTTAGCGATGAAGCCTAATTTAGAGCAACCAAGGCTCCTATACCAATTGAAAGGATCAAGATGCCCAAGAGGGGGGGTGAATTGGGCTTGTTTTAAATTTCTAAAGCAATATTAAAACCTAACAATGCCAATCACCCCCTAGTGCCTACTGGAAGTGTGTCCTAACTATAAAGCAGTAGCAAGGCATATAATTGAAAGAACAACCTACACAATTCTAGTGGAAACGAAAGAACACAACGGAATGTAAATGCATAAATGAAAGGAGCTCGGGAAAGAGATTCTTGACACGACGATGTTTTCCCGAGGTATCAAGGAGTCGACACTCCCCCTAGTCCTCGTTGGAGCACCTCGCAAGGTATTGCTCCCCCTCAATCCCGCGCAAAGGATGAATGCTCTCTACGAGCTGATTCTTTGTCACTCTGGCTCGGTGAATCGCCCACAACCGATCACACAAAGTTGGAGAAGGGCCGCCAACAAGCTTCCGACGATCACCTTCCTCCTATCACCACCAAACCATCTAGGTGATGTTGAACACCAAGAGTAACAAGCACAAGACCTTTACTTGACCCACTCAAGGCTAGGAAGGTGGATGGATGCACACTTGTCACTCCTAATCACTCTAGGGAGAAAGAACAAGCTTAGGATTCTCAAATCTCTTCCTCACTAGGCACTTGGCTCTCCAAAAAATCTCTCAAGGTTCCTTCAGCTGAAACAATGGCCAAGAGAGCCAGTTTGGATGAAATGGGCAACTATATATAGTCCCCACCTCCAAAACTAGCCGTTTTGTGCTTTTTGCACTTTCTATGAAGCCACCAGACTAGTCCGGAGACTATACCGTCAGACCAATCTCTCTGGTCCGGAGCTCACCACTCAGCTCAAACTTTACTATGCCAGGCATCTCCGGACCACTTCCATTGGTCCAGAGCCATGGTCAGGAGCCTTGGTCCGGAGCCCTGGTACATACTGTGTTCAATTCGAACTAGGCTGAGAAGTGTCGGACTAGCCATCGGCCAACCTGTCGGACTAGTCCAGAGCCCTTCCTTGGGCTCGCTCTTGAACTCACTAGCCACTAGACCACTCTCATTGGTTCGGAGCCCTCCGGACAGGTGGTCCGAAGCCTCTTCTCAGAACACTGCCTAAGGCAGGACCGTTGGACCTCTTCCAATGGTCCGATGCCTCCTAGGCAAACTAGTCTCAAGCCTCTTTCACCCCCTTCTTCACCTCTTTTCACTAAGTCTCTTGAAGGGGTTTTGCTCCTACCATCTCAAAGGGCTATTTGTAGGGTCTCTAGGACAGGTTGTGACAAATGTGCATACACCAACATTCCCAAATTCTCCTAGGTCAAGCTACTAACCTCATACCCCCCTTAATAGTACGGTCAAAGGAAAAACAAAGTCCTAGTCTATACTTAGTGCCCTTCTCACACCTTGTGGCACTAAGAACCAGCCTAGTCTTCACCTTGTAGCTCCATCCTTTGAAATCGAAAACGATTTCCATCTTGGGGGCATGAATACCATTAAGACCTAACTCAAAATGACTTTGCCTCTACAAAACACACGTTAGTCATAGTGACCTAACATTGTCGTTAATCGCCTAAACACAAGGGACCATGATTCTTCAATACATCAGAGGTAATAGATCTAGATAGAAAATAAAGCACAGACCAATCCATTAGATGAGATTGGGCATGATATTGTAGCAATAGATTGAATAAAACATAACATACAATATCGATAACTTAATGAATCTATTAGATCGCTAATCTAATAGAGTCGATAACTAGCTTGAAGTCACGATTCATGTGAGATTGAAACAATACAGCCCCATGAACAACAGATTCAAACCGATAACTAGCTCATACCGAGCTTGCATAAGTTACACAATACAGCCGTACAAACGAGACATGAACCAAGGCTAGACTTACAAGCAAACCGGAGGTCGATCTAGTTGATGCAGCCTAATCCGTCGAAGGTTCACTGAAATCTACTCTACTCCTACTCCTAGGGGTGGTCGGAGGCCGGAAACTAAGAACTAGTTGTGTATTTGATTGATTGGATGTCCTTCTCATTCCCTAAGCCTTGCTATTTCTAGACCATAGCATGTACCCTTACCAACCATCAAGCAAGTCATAATAATAAGGAAACAAAACCTGACTTGGGCATCAATTCACTCCACCGTCGAGATTGACGCGCATGTGCTGTTGAAATCGGCCGAAAGATCTTTCCATGATCTCTTATTTCCTTAGTCGATCTTTTCGGGTCCATCCTGGATATCTCCTCCGAAGGCCTCCTAGGGCCCATAAGTGCATATCTGACCGTACCAAAATACGGTGTCAAAAAATATATAATATGGTATGCTTTAGTATAACGTTTTTATTGTATCTTTAAAGCTAAACTTTTCTATAATTAATTAAAACATTTTTTACTAAAGTATACCATATTATATGGGGACAATTCCTTGTGCCATTATAAAAGATCTTACTTCCTTTTGTGCCATTAAAAAAGTTTGGTGGACTTCAACACCACTGCACTAATTTTTTTTACCCTTTACTCCACTACCGTCAGCTTGAGCTCTAACGGTGTCAAACTGGAGGTGTGAAAAGTTGAAAATACCCTTAGTCTAAATATGTCATTAATTTATTTTTGAGCATCTTAACGACTTCAATTGAAAAAACTCAAAACTAGAAAGTTGTAGATCTCATCAAGATCTATAACTTTCATATAAAAATTATCTTCATTTAATTTTGCAAAAAAAGATATATATTTGATATGATTAATATGTCTTAGAAAAATCATATCTTTTTTTTTGCAAAATTAAGTGAAGATAATTTTTATATGAAAGTTATAGATTTTGATAAGATCTACAACTTTGTAGTTTTGAGTTTTTTAATTTGAAGTCATTAAGATGCTCAAAAATAAATTAATGACATATTTAGACTAAGGGTATTTTTGACTTTTCACACCTCCAGTTTGACACCGTTAGAGCTCAAGCTGACGGTAGTGGCGTAAAGGGTAAAAAAAATTAGTGCACTGGCGTTGAAGTCCACTCAACTTTTTCAATGGCACACAAGGAAGTACGATTTTTTTATAATGGCGCACAAGGAATTGTCCCTATTATATGTTTACTGTATAGATCTACTCATGTGGAGTCTAATAAAATTAGATTTTCCATGTTATGATTTTTTTATGATTTACTACTATTTCCAAAGATTCTGAAATTAAAAAAAAGAAAAAAACCACTGTCTAAAACCATTAAGGGCCGTAAAACGAACAAAGTTGAACAAGAAAATATTTTTACTTTCATAGTTTATAGACGGGAAAAATGGACGGAGACCAAAGTTCAGAAAGGAAAATTAGTCCTTTTCTTATAATGTAAAATTAGTCAGGTTCCTTTTGGGCTGCAACCTAAAGGCCCATTTGAGTACCTTATTGGGTCTCCAAGTCCGGCTTCTTCTACAAAAACTACCGTGGGCAGAGGAAGCGCCCCGCCGCCGCCCAGCTCCAGCGCGCGCCGCCGCATTGCTGCCCAGCTCTAGCTCCAGCTCCAGCTCCAGCGCCGCGCCGCGCCGCCGTCGCCACTTTCTGCAGCTTCACTGAATCGCCGGACGCTGGTTGCTGGGGTCTGCCGAAGTTCATCCCGTTCAAGCAAAGAAAGCAAGCAGGTTGGTTTCTATGTCTTCAATCTTCATACTCTTCGACGATCCGGTGTACTTTGGGACGTCATCCCAACTCATGTCCCAAGCACCGACCCGTCGCTCGTACCGCATCGTCTCCGAACCGCGTTCCGGAACGGTCGATCCCCGGGATGCGGAACGCTGCCGCGACCCGCGTTCCGTGTGACTGCTCCACTAAAATGATAGTTAAGAAATTATAGGATTTCGTCGGGGTCAGCGACCCCGGTGAAAGGGCCTAGCTCTGCTCCTGAGTAATATAGTAAATACATCCGTCTGGCCTGGTTTCAATCACTTTGGTGTCCATATGCGTTAGAAGCTAGGGTCATGTCTGGTTTGCCTTTTTATTCCTTGGATTTGAACCCGCATGATGTATATGCTTAATAGGGGGTCTGTAATCATGCTGAAACTCTGGTCATCTCCTTTCTTATTATGATGCGAGCATCTAGTCACTCGTGATCATGTTGTGCCTAAGTTTGGTGGATCAATGTATTCAAACAATGTAGTGTAGATGTGTGTTTTGTTCTCTGCGGGGCGATATGCCTTTGTTATCTTTTGGTCGGTATAATTTTCTTTGCATTGGATACTGATGATGTTCGGGTAGTGACCTGTTCATCCTATAATATATTATTTGCAATTTGGGTGTACAATATTTACACTCTCTTTTCTTTATGCTTTTTTTCTGGACCACGCTAGAGAACTGCCTATCATTATATTAAGAAGGAATATTTATGTTTTCTTCTCATGTAATACTCAGCTGTATCATGAATATTGTTGCTGTGTAATTTCTCCATTGCCCATAGGCTGCACGGCATCCTTTTCTGTTATTGTGTTAGAAATCGTTTATGGCGTTGATCATTTCTGCACAAGTTGTATTATACTATGATTTATGGCTTCTTTGAGCATATTCTTTATCTTTGAATGGTTGCTCAGATACATTGGTTGATTCAGCTGTTTATTAGTGATAATCTTGGGTTGCTGATAAGGCTAAGCAAATATTATGGGTATGGGCTTTAATATGGATGGAAAATTTGTACAGTGCCTTTGTTGAATGAGTTGTTTGGCTAACATATGTGCTGTGAACAATGTTGTTTTCAATGCAAAAGCTTTAAGCTACGCTCAACTGTCTCAGTGTCTTACTGACCTTTAGTAATCTGCACTATTGATGTATTATGTTACTGTAGATTTCCTGTGATTCCTTGCTGACTGACAATCTGTTATTTTTTATGTTCAATACAGTCATGGACATCACTCAGGTTCTGCTAGCCGCTCAATGTCCAGATGCTAACCTTCGAACAGTAGCAGAAGGCAACCTCACGCAGTTCCAGGAGCAGAATCTTCCTAACTTCCTCCTCTCCTTATCAATAGAGCTCTCCAACGATGAAAAACCTCCAGAGTCTAGAAGGCTTGCTGGTATTATTCTTAAGAATTGTTTGGACGCAAAGGATTCTGCGAAAAAGGAGCTACTGACTCAGCAATGGGTAACCGTTGACCCATCTATCAAGTTGAAGATCAAGGAGTCGTTGCTTGTGACACTAGGATCTTTGGTGCATGATGCAAGGCATACATCTTCACAAGTCATTGCCAAGGTTGCATCAATTGAGATACCACGCCGAGAATGGCAAGACCTTGTTGCCAAATTACTGGGGAACATGACTTCTCCAGGAGCATCTGCTCCATTGAAACAAGCAACACTGGAGGCATTGGGGTATGTGTGTGAGGAGATTTCTCCATGGGACTTGGAGCAGGACCAAGTGAATGCTGTTCTGACTGCTGTTGTCCAGGGAATGAACCAGACAGAGCTCAGCCCTGAAGTTCGTCTTGCTGCAGTTAAGGCTCTATATAATGCTCTTGACTTTGCAGAGAGTAACTTCGCAAATGAAATGGAGAGGAATTATATAATGAAGGTGGTTTGTGAGACTGCTGTGTCTAAAGAAGTGGAGATCAGACAGGCAGCATTTGAATGCCTTGTTGCAATAGCATCCACATATTATTCACACTTAGATCCTTATATGCAAACCATATTCAACCTGACAGCTAATGCAGTGAAAGGAGATGAGGAACCAGTTGCACTTCAAGCTGTTGAGTTCTGGAGTGCTATTTGTGATGAAGAGATTGCACTCCAAGATGAATATGAGGGATCTGAGGATGGCAACTCTACTGTACACTTTCGCTTTATTGAAAAAGCCCTCCCTTCACTTGTTCCGATGCTGCTAGAAACTTTGTTGAAGCAAGAGGAAGATCAAGATCAAGATGATAATGTTTGGAACATTTCTATGAGTGGTGGAACGTGCCTTGGACTCATTGCTAGAACTGTTGGTGATGCAGTTGTCCTGCTTGTGATGCCATTTGTCGAAGCCAACATCACAAAGCCTGATTGGCATTGTCGGGAGGCAGCCACATTTGCATTTGGATCTATCCTTGAAGGCCCCTCTGTTGAAAAACTTGCTCCACTTGTCCAGTCTGGTCTTGATTTCTTGTTGAACACAATGAATGATGCAAATAGCCAGGTAAAAGATACTACTGCTTGGACTCTTGGGAGGGTATTTGAGCTCTTGCATTCTCCAGCTGGTGCAAACCCAATCATAAATAGTTCAAATCTTCCTTGTATCATGTCTGTGTTGCTTGAGAGTAGTAAAGATGCTCCAAATGTGGCTGAGAAAGTCTGTGGAGCTATTTATTTTCTCGCCCAAGGTTATGAAGATGCACAGTCAGTGTCTTCTGTGCTCACACCTTATCTACCTAATATCATTGCTGCTCTTCTTTCGGCCGCGGACCGTGCTGATACCACCCATTTCAGGCTTCGTGCTTCTGCTTATGAAGCACTGAATGAGATTGTGAGAGTCAGCAACATACCTGAAACTTCAGGCATCATAGGCCAATTGTTGCAGGAGATCATGAGAAGATTAAACCTTACATTTGATCTGCATATACTTTCTTCTGGTGATAAGGAGAAGCAAAGCGATCTGCAGGCTTTGCTATGTGGTGTTCTGCAGGTCATTATCCAGAAACTGAGCATCACAGATGCGAAGTCCATGATTTCTCAGACTGCTGATCAGCTGATGATGCTGTTTCTGCGTGTCTTTGCCTGCCACAATTCTACTGTTCATGAAGAAGCAATTCTTGCAATTGGTGCTCTTGCATATGCTACTGGTCCAGATTTTGTGAAATACATGCCAAACTTCTTCACATACCTGGAGGCTGGCTTGCAGAATTATGAAGAGTACCAAGTATGTTCCATCTCTGTTGGGGTGATTGGTGATATTTGTCGTGCCTTGGAAGATAAAATTTTGCCCTTCTGTGATGGCATTATGACTGTTCTTCTTAAGGACCTATCAAGCTCCATGCTCAATCGGTCTGTGAAGCCCCCGATTTTCTCATGCTTTGGAGACATTGCTCTTGCTACTGGTGAGAATTTTGAAAAATACCTACCATATGCCATGCCAATGCTTCAAGGAGCTGCGGGACTCCTCGGTACTCTTGATCAGAGTGATGATGATATGGTTGATTATGGCAACCAGCTTAGACGTGGCATTTTTGAGGCATACTCTGGTATACTCCAGGGCATCAAAGGCTCAAAAGCTCAGGTGATGATCCCATATGCAACCCATCTACTACAGTTCACTGAAGCTGTCTTCAAAGATAGGAGCAGGTGCCTTTCATTTACATTGTAATTTCTGTTCAATTTTTTTTTGCTACCTGTTTCTTGTAGTTATGAAATATCTCTGTTCTGTTGTTTGTGCCATCAGGGATGACAGTGTGACAAAGGCTGCAGTTGCTGTCCTTGGGGATCTCGCAGACACACTTGGCCAGAGCTCAAAGGATCTGTTCAAGACCCACCCATTCCATGTCGAGTTCTTGAGGGAGTGCCAAGCCCAAGAGTTGGATGATGAAGTTCGTGAGACTGCACAATGGACCCAGGGGATGATAAACCAGGCGGTGGTCTCTTAATGTGCGATGATTTTGGTTTGTCGGTTATGTGGGAGGTTTCTTTTGTGGCTGTGCCAAGTTCTGTTCAGTTGCCACAGATGAACGAAAGGATACCAATATATATGTAGCGTCAGCCTTAGATCCTGGTAGTCATTTGTGCGTTGTTGTTGGTCTGAGAAGCCGGTCGTCACATTGGACCGGGTGGTCTCTGCCCGCGGATCTCTTGAACAGCAAAACTTGGTTCATATATCTTGGTATTTTTCAATGCTGGTGATGTCTTTGCTTCATGTTTTTCATTTCTTGTCCAGCTGATCAAATTTATATAGGATGCACACGCAGACATATACATTTAATCAAAATTTGATCTGCTAGCGGACATGTTTGGTTGCAGGTTATTCCATTTAACCTGGTTATGTTAGAGCATCTCCAGTAGTAGCCCCAAAACAGAGCCCCTACTTTATATTTGGGTGCTGTCCCCTACTTTTGTTGAGCCAATTTTTTAGTTTCAATCCAGCAGTAGCACCCAAATTTAGACCCCCAAATCCATTATGATAGAGAATGACAGACGGGACCCGTACGTCATTGTCTTCTTCCTCCTTCCTCTGTACAGACCGATGGCCGGAGGAGCGTCGGGGAGGGGCCTGCGCCGGAGAGGGGCTCCTGGGAGGCGCTCTCGTCGGGGAAGGGGGCGCGCCGGGGTGGAGCCGCGCTGCGGAGGGGCTCCCGCGGCCAGGGCCGCGCGGGGAGGAGCGGGTTGGGGCTATCGTCGGGCACGGGCCGCGCTGGGGAGTCGTCAGGCACGGGCTGCGCCGCGGAGGGGCTCCCGTCGGGCACGGGTCGCGCCGGTGAGCCGCTCCCGCGGGGCAAGGGCCGCACCGGGGAGGAGGCACGACGCCGGGGAACTGCTCCCGCCGGGCTGGGGTTGTGCGGGGAGGAGCCACTGCGCCGGGAAGCCGCTCCCGCCGGGCTGGCCCACGTCGAGGAGGAGCCACCGCGCTGAGATGGGGCTCCCGCCGACCGGAGGAGGGCAGGAGCAGAGCGCCGGACGATGAATGCCTCTTCCTGTGTGGAGGGGGGGAGAAGAGCGCTACACGCGGATGGGGGCCGTCCTGTTGGGCCAACAGGAATGGGGTCTGGGGAGGGGATTTGGGTGTCCACCCAAATTTCGGGGGCTGAGTAGGGCCCCTGCTGGAGCATGTTTTTTTTGTCTCATACCCCATATTTAACTATGGGGCTCAAGTAGGGGCCCTGCTGGAGTTGCTCTTGTAGAATCATGGACCCTTGTGTTTAGGCGATTAACGACAATACTAGATCACTGTGACTAACGTGTGTTTTGCAGAGACAAAGTCATTTATGTTAGGTCATGAGTGATGCATTTTGAATGGGCTTAATGGATATTCATGCCCCCAAGATGGAAATCGTTTCGGTTGCAAAGGATGGAGATACACGACGAAGACTAGGCTAGTTCTTAGTGCCATAAGGTTGAGAAGGGCACTAAGTATAGCTAGGGCTTTTGTTTTTCCTTTGACTGTACTATAAAGGGGGTATGAGGTTAGTAGCTTGACCTAGGAGAGTTTAGGAAAGTGGGTATATGCACACTTGTCACAACTAGTCCTAGAGACCTTGCTTTCAGCCCTTGATAAACCCTAGATATGGTAGGAGCAAAATCCCTTTAGAAACCTCAGCGAAAACGGTTGAAAAAGAGAGAGAAAGAGGCTCCGGACCACTCTGCTAAGTGGGCGTCTGAAAGGATCAAGATGCCCAAGAGGGGGGGGTTGAATTGGGCTCTTTTTAATTTCTAAACAAGAATTAAGCCTAAGAAGAGCCAATTAACCCCCTAGTGCCTATCGCTTGTGTGTCCTAGCTAGAAAGCGGCAGCAAGGCAAAGGAAAGCGAAAACTTCCTACACAATTCTAGTATGAAATGAAAGACAAGTGCGGAAAGTAATGCGGTAATAAAGAGCTAGGGAAAGAGATGCTTGACACGGCGATGTTTTGCCGAGGTATCGAGGAGTCGACACTCCCCCCTAGTCCTCGTTGGAGCACCTCGCAAGGTATAGCTCCCCCTCAATCCCGCGCAAGGGATGAGTGCTCTCTACGGGCTGATTCTTCGCCACTCCGGCTCGGTGAATCGCCCACAACCGATCACAACGTCGATGGAGAAGGGCCGCCGACAATCTTCCGGCGATCACCTTCCTCCGAGCACCACCGGACCGTCTAGGTGATGTCGATCACCAAGAGTAACAAGCCTCGATCTTCGCTTGACTCACTCAAGCTTCACAACTAGAGGATGCACACTTGATCTCTTGGATGAACTAGAGAGAGGATGGATGGATTCGCGAATCACTCTCTCTCTAGGGCTCTTGCTCTCTTCCCAACCTTCTCAACAAACTCAGCAACTCAAATGAGCAAAGGCTAGGTGGGAGAGAAGTGGGAGGGGCTATAAATAGACCCTCTGAAAACTGCCTCGGGCTGGCATTTTAAGTTGGCGACGGACGGTCCGTCGCATGCCCAACGGCTAGTTTCTGTTCATAGATGGGGCGACGGACGCTCCGGCGCCTAGGCGACGGACGGTCCAACGCCTCTGTCTAACGGCTAGTTCTGACACACTGTTCCCAGCGACGGACGCTACGTCACTGGGCGACGGACGCTCAGCCACAGCGTCCGACGCTGAGCTCTGGCTAGGGTTGAAAAACACCCTCTCTGGAAGGTCGACGGACGCTCTTCCCAGCGTCCGACGCCTAGCCGACGGATAGCGTCCGACGCACCCTGAAAAACTTAGCCAGAAAACAACCTCTCTGGAAGGCCGACGGACGCTGTGGACTCAACCACCCAGCGTCCGGCGCCTTAGTCCGACGCGACGGATAGTGTCCGGCGCCCCTGCCAGTAGCGTCCGACGCCCAGAAAATGATTTTGACAACTCCGATTTTCGTCGCGATGAATATGGAAGTTGTTCTTGGCTATCTTACGGTCACCATAGGCTTGCTTAGAGCTAAGGAAGTCAAGTGTGCACCACACCTAAACATGAAGCTTTCCTAAGTCAAGCTACTAATCTCAACCCCTCTTAATAGTACGGTCAAAGGTAAAAAGAGAAGCCCTATCTAATTCTAAGTGCCCTTCATCTCCTTACGACACTTAGCCTATCATTCTAGGGTCTTCATCATGTCTCCTTAAGAACCGAAACGATGTCCATCTTGGGGGCTAAGTGATGACCTTTAGAGCCCATTCTCCTTGATCACTATGGCTAAGCTACGCATAGCCTCTGCAAAACACACGTTAGCCATAATAATTTCTAATTGTCGTTAATCACCGAAACCAACTAGGGCCATGATTCTTCAATTTCCCCCTTTTTGGTGATTGACGACAATAGAATCTCGAGTATGGATAAGAGTTTTGGATAAGATTCAAGGGTGATTTGGAATGATTGAGCAAGGGTTAGTTAAGATATAATGAAGCATACTTGCTCATCCAAGCCAAATCACAAAACATTGTACTTATGAATATGAAAGAAAAAGCAGTACCTCATGATATTCTCAAGGGATGCACCGGAGTAAAGCGCGGAAGCTCAAATATCGTTAAGCAAGGAGATATATCATGAACATGAGACAACTCACAAGATATATTAGAGATAATCAAGAGTTTGTCACATGCAACTATATATACATCAACCAACATCACATCACACATATAGACAAAAGCATAAAAGTAGACATGATGAAAGAGTACGGGGAAATAAAGCATACAAAGATCCAAATCCCTCCCCCTATCTCTATACTCGACCCTCTCTCCCCCTTTGGCGTTTAGCACCAAAAACTAAGAGTCTGGGCTGGAGAAGAAGGCGAAGTAGCGGCAGCTCGGCGATCCAGCATAATGAAGTCCTGAAGGTCGGACTCGTCTGACTCATCTCACACGGTCTCTGCCGGTGTAGGTGCAACTGGGGTGGTCTTTGAAGCTGTCACTGGCACCTCTGGAGCTGCGGTCTCAACTGACTCTCGCTGAGGCTCTGCTGGTGCCTCTGACCGTCCTGCCTTAGTGGTAGCGGGCCTGGGGGCCCGACGAGTGAAAACTCGAGGCGAAGGAGACGGTGTCACTGCAAGTGCCACTAGGGACACTGCTGCTGCAACATCTGCAGGCTGAGTCTGACCGGGAGAGGACACTGCCACTGTAACCTCATCTGCTAGGGATATGGCATCCGTCTGAACGGCAGCTGGAGGTGTGGTGACTGTCTCTGCCGACTGCTCAGGTGCGATATCCGACGATGCAACTGAGGACTAGTGAGTGCCTGTCGCCGGAAGATCCACTGCAGTCTCTGGAGCTGGTGTGACCTGCTGAGGTGCTCCTGGGGAGTCTTCTCCCGTGATCTCAAGGTATGAAGCGGACAGATCTCGCGAGGCCTCTGCTAGTGTAGTTCCCCGGGTAGGAGTGAATCCCGTCTGGAACTCTCCGGGTGAAGCTATCCAAGGGGATACCTGGGTCCTCGGAGTCTATTACTCAGGAGAAGCTGCCGGCTGGAACGGCGGTGTAGCTGGTGCCTGACTCTGCTGTCCTCTGGACGGTAACGCTAGAGTTGGCACCACAACTACTGGAGGCGGCTGCGGAGGAGAGGTGAACTGCTGCTGCTGAGAGACGGCGAGCAACTGAAAGTGTGGCGTGGAGGTCTGCCCGGAGCTAGAGGCCAGAAGACGCTCAAGTAGAAGAGTCTGAGTCTTCTGGATCTCTGCCTGCTGCAGCTGATAGGCTAGGAACTGGCGTTGGAACTCATCCTGCCTAGCCTATGTCTGAGCCTGAGCTGCCAGCTGCTGCTCAGTGAGCCTCCGTAAATCTGCAGCCTGTCGTCTCTGCTCCTCTGCCTGACGAGACTGCTCCTCCTGCATCCTCGAGAGTATAGTAAGCAGGGTAGCCTCTGAGGAACTGGAGCCTGGAGCTGGAGCTGCTGCGGTTGTGCCTGACCCTCCAGCCTCGTGGTCATGTGTCATAGGTGTATACTCGTGCACGGGCTGGTAGTCCTCGTCAGAGCTGTCAGAGTCGAGATCCTCTCTAAATACTGTCTCTGCAGCTGTATCGATCTCGGCATCCAAATCAGCTAGCTCGGCCTGAGCAATCTGCTCAACTGTCGCATCGGTGACCTCGGACGACTGTGGTGGCACTCCGGCCTGCCTCGTGCCTGTCTGTAGGCTCTGCTGGGGCGAGGCAACTATCGATGGGCCACAAGCTGGCTCATCGAGTAGACTGGGAACTCTGTAGCTGACCTCGTGAGAGTGACTCTCATAACTCTTGACCTAGTCTTGGCAACTATCAAGTATGAGATCCAATGTGCGAACTGTAGCTGCCAATGACCTCTGAACCCAGCAGCTATGATATCCTCAAGCTCGCTCACTATCAAATCCCAGAGGTCGAACTGCTCTTTCCGAACAATGTGAGCTAGGAGCCAAAGCTGAAGACGAGTGATAGTATCCCTAGCTCCAATCCTGGGTAGAATAGTCCGTCTAAGAACCTCGTGGAGGATCCGAGCCAAAGGAGTGAGGTCTCGTGGCGTACGGCTCGAACCCTCAGTGAACGGCTGCTGAAAGCATGGACTCACGAAGTCCGTGGATGGCACTATACCATCGTGAGGTCTGCGAGGGGCCTCCTGATCCCCATAGCAGAGACTGTGGATCCTGGTAGGTGAAGATCCGAGGTGAAAGAGCTCTCGGAACCTGGCAGCTGTAACCCTGAAGTCACATCCCTGATATGCGAAGTGGAGGAACTCGTGATCAGGTGAGATCCACAGAGAGGCGTAGAACTGGTAAACCCTCTCCTTCTGATATGCCCCTGAGCGTCCCATCAGATCTGTCAATCCCTGGATGTACTGGAGGTGCTGCAGGATCTCTGGACCACCGATCCCCTCAATCTGAGTAGATGGGCACACCCTGTGGGCCCTGAGAGGAGCATCGGTGTCAACATACGCTCGGTAGAAGTCCTCGTGCACTGTAGTATAGAACTCACGACCAGCACTGGGGTCCCTCTGTGGTGGAAACCAGGTCTGGAAGTCAACGAATCGAAGCAGCTGGACTTGCTTCGTTGTAAGTGCTCTGACCTGGTGCCTCACTGGGTCTGGGAGCCGGGGTCCTGGAGGGCTAGGTGGTGCACCTGAGCCTCGGGAACGGGTAACACGGCGGCTCATCAGCTCTCCAATAGTAGAGTGGCCCGCGGCCTCTGTCGGCTCAGTCGCTGGGACTGGCTCTGTCGCTGGTGCCTCTGAAGCCTCGACGGGCTCTGACACTGGAGGTGGAGGGGACTCACGACGCGCTCCACGGCGAGGCGAGAGCCTCAAGCCGGCGCGACGTCCTCCTCGCTCCGCTAACTCAGCAGCCTCTGCCACTGCTAGAGCGGCTACCGAGTCTGGATCCATCGCTGGCCTCTTGCGCTTCCGAGAGATTACCTTCTGCTTGCCCTTCCCGCGGTCAGTGGGTGGACGCGGTGGAGGTGGAGGGTCACCACCACTGCCGGGAACGGGACCTGCGTTCTTTGTCCTTGCCATTTCTCAAGCTCTGGCAATCAACTCACTGACAGGAAACCTCAACAATCAAACCACAACCCCACTGCCAATCAAACACTGTCACTGAAACCACTGACAATCCTCAGAACCAAACAGCTGAAAGAGTGGCACGCCGGCCCTAGACTGTCCTCGCGAGGCTTTGCCTCGATCCGTACTTGCGGGCTTTGCCCCGAGTTCACTGTCACTGCCCACTGTCTGATTCTCTGATTCTCTGACAACTGACCAACTGACCTTGCTCGTCAGAAATAGATAGAGATATATATGAACCATAAGCATATAGCTAAAAGGGAAGTGAGTCTATAGAAGCATGAAATAAGGAAAGAAAAGATCGTTATATCCACTGCCATACCTCGTGCCTCTGACCAAAATGGGAGAATAAGTGAGTTTCCCCGATCAATCAACCGTACTCCGCAAACCGCAAGCTAAAACAGGACAAGGTAGGGTTCAGTTGGGGTGACGAGAAACGGTGAGGTGATTTGCAATTTGAAGGGAGAGTCACAGGGATTGAAAGTGAACTTCACTTTTGCACCCTAAAGCGATCAAACGACCTCCAATCAGGGCTTGAAGGAGAACTTGATGGCAACCGAACTGCTGCACGGCTAGGCAGGGAGTACTGATCTAGAGTGGTGGTGGTGCTAGGCGGGTGATGAGCCTTTGGTGCGAAGGCGTGGGCAGGCTAGCGGTGGAGCAGAGCCACGGCGCAGGGGAAGGACGGCGGGTGGTGGCGCTGAACAGGGAGGAGTGGCGGCGCTTGGGACAGATGTGGCGCGGCGGCGCAGGCAAGGGTCCACGGCGGCTCAGGGAGGGGCTCGCGGCGGTTAGGGTTTGCAACACGGCGCGACGGCGAACTGAGATCGGATCGGGAGAAACAGAGAAGAACGGGGTTTTCAAAAAAAAATCGCCGATAAGTTCGCGACGGACGCTCCGATGCGGGGCGACGGACGCTCCGTCGGTATGCGACGGACGCTCGGGGAGCGTCCGACGGCATCGTCCGTCGGGCTTCCAGAGCTGATTTGAAACGTCCAGTCGCATTGACCGCGACGGACGCTTGGGAGAGCGTCCGTCGCCCTTTTAGCGGGCAACTTTAATCTCCGGACGATCGCGATGGACGCTGAGGCAATTGACACCGAGCGTCCGTCGGCAGCGTCCGACGCCTTAAAATAGAATTTTTCAAATTTTCTTTTTGCGTCTTTCTCCCAACCAAGTTCCAATCCCAATAAGATCCAAATAAACTTGATTAGACTTGATATGAGAACCATCTCTCAAACACTCATTTTCAAATAGTTTGCCATAGGCTTAAATTTAGTTTTTAGCTCAAAATATTCGAATGGAAGCGCCAAAGAGTCATCATATGGCCACAAGAGGGGTATTTGAGTGACTTGAGCTTGGAATGCTCCCCCTAAGTGGACTATCATAGAGGATGCTCAAGAAACTTAACCAAAGAGAAAAGGGCAAACAACACACATGCATATGCTATGCAATACGAAAAGTGAATCTAGGTTGCTTGCAAGTTTAAACCGCGGTTAAGCTTTGTCACACGCTTTGAGGGCGGTTATCTTAACCGCGTTAGCCAAGCCTATGTGCATTACCATATTAAACATGTTATATTACATATGAATGCAAGGTTCACACAAGCTCATCTTTTAGTGAAATTAGAGTGATCAAGCACATTTAACTCGCTTCTCAACCTACAAAAGGTTGTTTCATCGAGTGGTTTAGTGAAGATATCCGTCAATTGCTCTTCGCTCTTAACTCCAACTAGTGTTATGTCTTTCCTAGCCACATGATCTCTAAGAAAGTGATGGCGAATATCTATGTGCTTGGTGCGAGAGTGTTGAACTGGGTTGTTTGCAAGTTTTACGACGCTTTCATTATCACACAAAGGTGGAACTTCTTTTAAAAACACGCCGTAATCAAAGAGTGTTTGGGTCATATATAAGATTTGTGCACAACTTGCTCCCATGGCAATGTATTCCGCCTCGGCGGTTGACAATGCCACACTATTTTGCTTCTTTGAGGACCAAGAAACAAGAGATCTTCCTAGCATGTGGCACCCGCCAGAGGTACTCTTCCTATCAACCTTGCACCCGGCATAATCCGAATCGGAATAGCCAACTAGTTGGAAGGGAGCTCCTTTGGGATACCAAAGACCCATGCTAGGGGTGTGCCTTAAGTACCTAAGGATTCTTTTAACCGCACAAAGATGCGACTCCTTAGGGTTTGCTTGAAACCTAGCACACATACACACACTAAACATGATATCCGGCCTAGAAGCGGTGAGGTAAAGAAAACTACCGATCATAGAGCGATAAAGAGTTTGGTCGATCGGTTTACCTCCCTCATCGAGATCGAGATGCCCATTAGTAGGTATTGGCGTCTTGATTGGCTTGCAATCCTCCATCTTGAATTTCTTGAGCACATCATAAGTGTACTTCTCTTGAGATATGAAGGTGCCCTCCCTCAATTGCTTCACTTGGAAGCCTAGGAAGAAGGTTAGCTCGCCAATCATCGACATCTCGAACTCCTTGGACATCAATGCACCAAATTCCTTGCTATGACCTTGGTTTGTTGACCCAAATATAATGTCATCGACATATACTTGGCAAACAAAGATCTCTCCATCTAGCACCTTGGTGAAGAGTGTGGTATCCACTTTCCCGATCTTGAAGCCCTTCTTGAGTAGGAAGTCCCTTAGCCTCTCATACCAAGCTCTTGGAGCTTGCTTCAATCCATAGAGTGCCTTGGACAACCTATACACATGATTAGGACAATTTGGGTCTTCAAACCCGGGAGGTTGTGAGACAAAAACAAGTTCATTAATGAAACCATTTAGAAAGGCACTCTTCACATCCATTTGAAAAAGTTTCATTTTATGATGTGAAGCATATGCCAAAAGGATACGAATGGCTTCTAGTCTTGCAACCGGTGCAAAAGTCTCCCCAAAATCCAAGCCTTCAACTTGGGAGAACCCCTTTGCCACCAATCTTGCCTTGTTTCTCACAACCACGCCTTGATCATCTTGCTTGTTCCTAAACACCCACTTGGTGCCAATGATTCTTGCTCCTTTGGGCTTTTCTACTAGTGTCCACACTTCATTCCGGGTGAAGTTGTTCAACTCTTCGTGCATGGCGTTCACCCAATCCAGATCCGCAAGTGCATCCTCCACACTAGAAGGCTCAACAAAGGAAACAAAGGAGTGATGTTCAACATAAGAAGCAAGTTTAGATCGTGTTGTTACCCCCCTTGATGGACTCCCTATGATGAGGTCTTGAGGATGTGCTTGAAGCATAGGTGTAGATCTTCTATTGATCTCTTGAGGAGGAGGTTGCGGTGCTTCAACATTACTTGCTTCGGCCTCGGCTTGATCTTGAGGGATGTGAGTATCTTCTTGAGCTTCCCTCACTTGATCTCCTTCATCAACTTGAGGCGTGTGAGGTGGAGAAGGATCTTGATTTGCTTCATCTTCAACTTCTTCCACCTCTTGTGGGTTGATAGCACCAATTGGCATGTTCTTCATTGCCTCCCTCAAGGGTTCATCACCTACATCATCAAGATTTTCATGCTCTTCTTGAGAGCCATTAGTTTTATCAAACTCCAAGTCATACGTTTCTTCAACTAAGCCGGTGGCTTTGTTAAATACACGGTATGCCTTGGATTTAAGTGAATATCCAACTAAGAAACCAATGTCACATCTTCTTTGGAACTTGCCCAAGTGTTGGCGCTTCTTGTAGATGTACACTTTGCAACCAAACACTCGGAAAAAGGATATATCCGGTTTCTTTCCATTTACAAGCTCATAGGGGGTCTTCTTGAGAAGCCTTTGGACAAATAGCCGGTTGGCCGCATAGCATGCGGTGTTGATTGCTTCGGCCCAAAACTTCTCGGGGGTGTTGTATTCATCAAGCATTGATCTTGCAAGTGTGATAAGTGTCCGGTTCTTCCTCTCTACTACACCATTTTGTTGAGGAGTATAGGTGGCGGATACTTTATGCTTGATCCCAACTTCATCACAATAGTCTTCAATCTTGGTGTTCACAAACTCGGTCCCATTGTCACTTCATATCTTCTTGATCTTCACATCAAACTCATTTTGGGCTCTAGTTGCAAACTTCTTGAATATTGATTGAGTTTCTCCCTTGTCTTGAAGAAAGAACACCCAAGTGTATCTAGAGTAGTCATCAACTACCACCAAGCAAAAGAGATTGCCGCCAAGGCTAGCATAGATGGTAGGTCCAAATAGATCCATGTGGAGTAGCTCTAGGACTCTTGAGGTTGACATGAAAGCTTTGGTTGGATGAGTGTTTGCTACTTGCTTGCCGGATTGACATGCACTACAAAGTTTGTCTTTCTCAAACACCACATCCTTCACACCTCTAACCAATTCCTTCTTGACAAGCTTCTTCAAAGTTGACATTCCCACATGTGCTAATCTTCTATGCCATAGCCAACCCAAAGAACTCTTGGAGAAAAGACATGTTTGTAAACTAGCTTCATTTGAGGTGAAGTCCACTAGGTAGAGATTGTTGTACCGAAACCGTTTGAATATCAATGATGAATCTTCAATCTTGGACACAACTACCTCATTTGGAGTGAAGAGACATTGGAAACCAAGATCACATAGTTGTCCCACCGATAGCAAGTTGAAGCTCAAAGATTGTACTAACAAGACATTTGATATTGATTGGTCATTTGAGATTGCCACTTTGCCTAGACCTTGCACTTTGCCTTTTGAATTGTCCCCAAAGGTAATCTTGTCTTGTCCTTCACAATCTTCCTCAAGTGTGGTGAACATCCAAGAGTCACCGGTCATATGTTGAGTGCATCCACTATCAATCACCCAATGACTTCCACCGGTCTTGTAGTTCACCTACACACAAGCAACTTGGAGTTAAGCTTGTTGTTTGGGAACCCACACTTGGCGAGGTCCCATAGCCTTGTCCACCAACTCCTTAACAACCCATAGCACTTTGGGCTTGTTCTTCATCTTTGGACCGAGAAATACAACTTGGGGTCTACCCTTGGAGTCCTTGTTGATGATGAAGTGTGCATCATGAGCGAAAGGCCTTATGTGCTTGGGCAAGGTCTTGGGGGGTGGAGTCTTGCATTGGGATTGAAGGTGACCCTCTTGACCACATCCAAAGCACTTCTTGGGTTTGGGCTTTGGTGTGTCATAGTTGCTTCTCATAGCCTTGTTCTTGTAATAGTTTTTGGCTTCTATCTTGACCTTGGCCTTCATGATTTGGTTCTCCTTGAACCCAATGCCGGTCTTGTCGGTCTTCATGATAGTGTTCATCAAGAGCTCACTTTGAAGGTTGTGGCCCTTGGTGAACTTCTCCAATCCACTTGTAAGCTTGATCTTCTCAACCTTGAGCTTTGCATTTTCCTCTTTGAGAGACTTGATCAAGGTCATTGCATCTTTGTCATCTTGTTTGGCCGACTTGATAGTGAGTGGCTTGCTTGCCTTGAGGTTGATTAGCTCTTCCTTGAGCTTGGAGTTTTCTTGCCTCATCTTCACATAGTCATCATGCTTGTCGGCCTCAACTACCTTCTTGCCCTTGCACTTAGCATTTTGCTCACTAGCAACTTCATCAAGCAAGTCCTCACAAGAAGTAGCTATATCACACTTAACAACCGGGTTAATAGCAACATGTGTAGCAAGATCATTTGAAAGCAATTCATTAGCTATCACAAGTGTGCCATGTTCATTTTTAACTTGGTTGTAGTCATCTTTTAGCAAGTTGTATCTTGATTGGAGCTCTTGTGTTGACCTCTCAAGCTTATCATGTTTCTCATTTGCTTGCTTGAGTAAGGCTTTGATCTCCCTAGTGCTAGATGAGAGAGATTTGTTCTCAAGCTTCAATTCATCATTAGCACTAGTCAAGTCATCAAGCTTAGCATGCAAGTTACTATTGGCTTTCTCTAGTGATTCACTTTTGCCTTTATACTTCCTAATGAGCTTAGTGTATTTATTGCAAATTTCAATTAGCTCATCATAGGAAGGTGCCTCAAACTCATCATCACTATCATCACTAGAGCTAGCCTCATCATCACTATCCTCTTTTTGTACCTTTTTGTCACCTTTAGCCATGAGGCATAGGTGTGTAGAGGATGAACCCGGAGATGATGGAGGGGGGGCGGTGGAGTAGATGAACCAATCACCAGGGCGGCCACCTTCTCTTCTTCACTTTCATCTCCGGATGAGCCACTTGAGTCTTCAATGTCGGTGAGCCAATCACCAACAATGTAGGCTTTGCCATTCTTCTTCTTCTTGTGGAAGTTGAAGTTCTTCTTCTTCTTGAATGGCTTGTCATCCTTCTTCTCCTCATCACTTGACTCAACCTTGTTGCCCTTGTTGTACTTGAACTTGTTGTTAGCTTTCTTGTTCTTGTACTTGTCTTTCTTTTCTTCGGGGCAAGCATGAGCCAAGTGTCCAAGTTTGCCACAATTGTAACAATCCATCTTGGAGAGGAGCTTTCTTGAAGAGCTTGTGAAGAATTTCTTCTTCTTTGAGTCAAACTTGACTCCATTCTTGCTTAGCTTCTTTAACATCTTGGTTGTTTTCTTCACCATGAGAGCGAGATCATCATCATCATCATCGCTTGAGCTCTCATACATGACTTGCATCTTGTGCTTATCCGAGGAGGATGCCTTGAGTGCCAAGTCCTTCTTTTCCTCCTTCTCTTTTTCTTTCTTCTTGGAGGAGGAAGATGAGCCACCATCACCAATCTTCATGTACATCTCATGGGCATTGATCTTGCCCAAAATTTGTGTTGGTGTAGCGGCGGAGAGATCTCCTTGGTGAAGCATCGTGACGATGTGGCCATACTTCTCAATCGGCAAGACACAAAGAATATTGCGTACCACATCGGCCGGTTCCATTTGGTTGAGACCGAGCCCATTCAATTCCTCTACAATAATGTTGAGACGTGAGTACATTTCATTTGCATTTTCATTTGCATGCATAGAGAAAGAATTGAGCTTAGCCATAACCAAGTGATAGCGTTCTTCACGCTCACTTTTTGTGCCTTCGTGAAGTGCACAAATAGTGGTCCACAACTCAAATGCGTCTTTGGCATTACGCACTCCGTTGAAGACATCCTTGCTAATGCCATGAAAGAGTATGTTCTTTGCCTTGGCATTGTGCTTCTCAAAGTTGAGGTCCTCCGCGAAGAGAGTACCTCCCTTTGTGGCGGCTTTGAGCACGCCCACGTCAACAACCTCTAAATAGGCCTCCATACGAACTTTCCAATAAGGAAAGTCGTCTCCATCGAACATGGGAGGTGGTCCATCCCCATGGGACATCTTGCTCTAGGCGGTGAAGCCTAATTTAGAGCAACCTTGCTCCGATACCAATTGAAAGGATCAAGATGCCCAAGAGGGGGGGTGAATTGGGCTCTTTTTAATTTCTAAACAAGAATTAAGCCTAAGAAGAGCCAATTAACCCCCTAGTGCCTATCGCTTGTGTGTCCTAGCTAGAAAGCGGCAGCAAGGCAAAGGAAAGCGAAAACTTCCTACACAATTCTAGTATGAAATGAAAGACAAGTGCGGAAAGTAATGCGGTAATAAAGAGCTAGGGAAAGAGATGCTTGACACGGCGATGTTTTGCCGAGGTATCGAGGAGTCGACACTCCCCCCTAGTCCTCGTTGGAGCACCTCGCAAGGTATAGATCCCCCTTAATCCCGCGCAAGGGATGAGTGCTCTCTACGGGCTGATTCTTCGCCACTCCGGCTCGGTGAATCACCCACAACCGATCACAACGTCGATGGAGAAGGGCCGCCGACAATCTTCCGGCGATCACCTTCCTCCGAGCACCACCGGACCGTCTAGGTGATGTCGATCACCAAGAGTAACAAGCCTCGATCTTCGCTTGACTCACTCAAGCTTCACAACTAGAGGATGCACACTTGATCTCTTGGATGAACTAGAGAGAGGATGGATGGATTCGCGAATCACTCTCTCTCTCTAGGGCTCTTGCTCTCTTCCCAACCTTCTCAACAAACTCAGCAACTCAAATGAGCAAAGGCCAGGTGGGAGAGAAGTGGGAGGGGCTATAAATAGACCCTCTGAAAACTGCCTCGGGCTGGCATTTTAAGTTGGCGACGGACGCTCCGTCGACTAGGCGACGGACGGTCCGTCGCATGCCCAACGGCTAGTTTCTGTTCATAGATGGGGCGACGGACGCTCCGGCGCCTAGGCGACGGACGGTCCGACGCCTCTGTCTAACGGCTAGTTCTGACACACTGTTCCCAGCGACGGACGCTACGTCACTGGGCAACGGACGCTCAGCCACAGCGTCCGACGCTGAGCTCTGGCTAGGGTTGAAAAACACCCTCTCTGGAAGGTCGACGGACGCTCTTCCCAGCGTCCGACGCCTGGCCGACGGACAGCGTCCGACGCACCCTGAAAAACTTAGCCAGAAAACAACCTCTCTGGAAGGCCGACGGACGCTGTGGACTCAACCACCCAGCGTCCGGCGCCTTAGTCCGACGCGACGGACAGCGTCCGGCGCCCCTGCCAGTAGCGTCCGACGCCCAGAAAATGATTTTGACAACTCCGATTTTCGTCGCGATGAATATGGAAGTTGTTCTTGGCTATCTTACGGTCACCATAGGCTTGCTTAGAGCTAAGGAAGTCAAGTGTGCACCACACCTAAACATGAAGCTTTCCTAAGTCAAGCTACTAATCTCAACCCCTCTTAATAGTACGGTCAAAGGTAAAAAGAGAAGCCCTATCTAATTCTAAGTGCTCTTCATCTCCTTACGACACTTAGCCTATCATTCTAGGGTCTTCATCATGTCTCCTTAAGAACCGAAACGATGTCCATCTTGGGGGCTAAGTGATGACCTTTAGAGCCCATTCTCCTTGATCACTATGGCTAAGCTATGCATAGCCTCTGCAAAACACACGTTAGCCATAATAATTTCTAATTGTCGTTAATCACCGAAACCAACTAGGGCCATGATTCTTCAGCGTCGGACCAAGGAGAGTGGTCCGGTGGTCCCTGACTTAGGCAGTTTTCCAGCTCGAGGAGCTCCGGACCACCTGTCTGGTAAGCACCGGACCATAGGAGAGTGGTCCGGTGGCTTGGCTCAGAGAGACAGAAGGCTCCGGACTAGTCCGATGGTTCGTCCGACGACTAGTTCGACGCCTCATGACAGGGGTTTGGTTTTATGCAAAGAGCACCCTGGCTCCGGACCAGAGCGTCGGACCAGGGCACCGAACCAAGGAGAGTGGTCCGGTGGTGTGTAAAAGAGAGAAAGGATTTCACTTAGAGAGCACCGAGGCTCCGGACCAGAGCGTCGGACCAATGCGTCGGACCAAGCAGAGTAGTCTGACGGTGCCTGAGTTTGAAATCAGAGTGAGCTCCGGACCAGTGTGCATGGTCCGGTGGTGTGGGCTCCGGACTAGTCCGGTGGCTACGCTGAGAGAAGAAAAAGTGAAAAACGGCTAGTTTTGGAGGTGGGGACTATTTATAGTTGCCCCCTTGGTTCTTAGAGGAACTCTTGGCCATTGTTTCAGCTGGTGACACCTTGAGAAATCTTTTGGAGAGCCAAGAGGCTAGTGAGGGAGAGATTAGAGAGAGTTCATCTTGTTCTTCCCTCCTAGAGTGATTAGGAGTGACTTGTGTGCATCCATCCACCTTCCTAGCCTTGAGTGGGTCAAGTGAAGGTCTTGTGCTTGTTACTCTTGGTGTTCGACAGCACCGAGACGGTTTGGTGGTGTTCGGAGGAAGTGACCGCCGGGAGATTGTTGGCGGCTCTTCTCCAAGCTCTTGTGATCGGTTGTGGGCGATTCACCGAGCCGGGAGTGGCGAAGAATCAGCCCGTAGAGAGCACTCTACCCTTGCGCGGGTAGAGGGGGAGCGATACCTTGCGAGGTGCTCCAACGAGGACTAGGGGGGTGTGTCGACACCTCGATACCTCGTGAAAAAATCGTTGCGTCCATGAGATTTTCTTTTCCCTAGCTCTTTACATTTCCGCATTACTTTCCGTTGTGTTTTTACATTTCCTACTAGAATTGCTTAGGTTGTTTTCATTTCCTATGAACTGCTACCGCTTTCTAGGTAGGACACACGGACGGTAGGCACTAGGGGGTGATTGGCATTTGATAGGTTTTTATATTTGCTTTAGAAATTTAAAACAAACCCAATTCACCCCCCTCTTGGACATTTTGATTCTTTCAGCCCTTATGCATTGTTGCGTGTGTAAGGAGGTATGTGGGGCAGGTCAGTGGTAGTCGAGGTGTACAATCTGCTCGGTAAACAGACGTAACCTCCTGATGACCAACTGTGGAGACGCGAAGCTTTCACAGACTGCATGCACGGCTGCGCCAGTGACAAGGCCACCCAGCTGGTAGGTCCTTCAGCCCTCCGATGCTCCTTCCCTTCCCCTGCCTCCTTCTAGCTGCTAGTTGCCTCCTGGCTCCTGCAGTCCTGCCTATTCGCTCCCAATCTTTCCTTAATGACAGATTGACAACGAGGTGAGAATGTGAGATGCAGATCCTCTTCTATTTTTTGTTTTGAATATTCAGTGATGGTGATTGAGTGATTTTAGTTCTAATTTTGCTTATGATTTCCGTGGTTGTTGTATACGTAGTTCTCTAATTTATGTGTTAGTATTCGAGGGCACAATGTGTCTAGTGCTTATTAACTATGTGACTGAATGATGGAATTGGTATTTCAGTCATTCCCTTGTAGATGCACTCAATTGCTTGTTGAGTACTTGATTAAGATTATTCAGTACTGCTCACACTAGATAACTTAGTACACCTTTTGTATATTTAAGCAACAATATAGTATTGCAGAGGCAATAATAGGGGTTCACGCGACTATTATGTTGATCATTTCATTTAGAGGGTGTTTGGTTCCCACCTTCTAAACTTTAGTGGATTAAATTTTAGTTATTTTAGGGACTAAAGTGTCAAACAAACTGACTAAAAAGTGACTAAAACACTTTAGTTGCACTAGTCACCCAAGCGATATTAAAAGATAACTAAAATATTTTAGTCCACTAAAGTTTAGGAGGTGGGAACCAAACAGAGCCTTAGTTATTAAACTAGTCTATTTTTTACATCATACCTTGCCTCTGTTTAATCTGTTCTTTTTTTTGCAAATAAACCGGGAATGTGGGTGGCGGTGGGGGTGGGGGTATGGGTTGTAAATAAACACATACACTATACATGCATTTCCAGAATACATAAATTGCTTATTTAGGAAAACATTGTTATTAAATGAATGACACTTAAATTGGATAAGAAATGCAATCCACTACAACATTACAATATTTTGCTTCATGCAGAGTTTTTTTATTTCTAAACATATATGTAAATACTACTGCCTCCATTCCAAATTGTAAGTCATTCCAAGAATCTTGGAGAGTCAAAGCATTTTAAGTTTGACCAAAGATTATAGAGATAAACATAAAGATTTATGACATCAAATAGGTATAGTATGAAAATGTAACTAATAAAGAATCTACTTAGTTGGTATCAAATATGTTATTATCCTATTATATAAATGTGGTCAAACTTTATAAATTTTGACTCTCTAAAATTATTGGAATGATTTACAATTTAGGATGGAGGGGGTAGATTGTAATTGGCATACTTGATTTGTTTCACTTGCATGTTTCTTGGTGACAGCCGCGTTGCACCTCACCCTGACCACCATTCGCCTTGCAGTCCCCTGTTGCATACCTGCAGTGGTGCCCCTGTCATACGACACAAGCGTAACCCTGTTGTTGACCTCATATTTGAGGTGACTTTTCAACTAGACCCACTATGCTATTATGCATGCATCATTTTTTCCGTATCACAGATGTGTTCCTTGGTATAAGAGGGGGTTGGAGAGGTGTTGATTTGTTGGCAGCAACGAGGCATTCGACGCCATTATCCATTATGATTAGTATACTATTTTTTGACACCTTAGTTTTATACTCTGAATTAGTATAATTGGTTGGTTCAAACGAATAAATTAGTCTACAAGCATGTAATTTTTACATAGACTAAAATTATATAACTGAAGTACTCGATGGCTACAATTTCTACATGAGGGAAGTTTTATTTTTATGATGGTGCACTTTTATTGCTTTATTATATTAGTTGCATGACAGCGTGAACTTTTTTCCGATAGGCTCAATTGCTTCCGATTTGACTTGATTATATACTAAAACTAAAGCCGACGATCTTGTTTAGTCCCATGATAGTGGACCCAATATACTAGATCTTAGTACACTTGTTTAGTGCAAAACAATAGAATAGCCTAATCAAGATAGACAATTTAAGTGTCATTTGTTCAAGGCAATTTAATTACCACTTGTTAGACAAGAATGTGCTACTAAATAGACAATTTAGTCTTTTGTTTCAAATTTGGAGGTAGCTCATTAAAATGATTCCTTGCATGCAAAGCAATTAAATGTGTGCTACTATATCATGACACTTAGGCAACAAATTTATGACACATGTTATGCTTTCTTTTAACTTGCAGGATACATAATAATATGTACAAAGGAGCAAGATTTAGGCCATGCACAAAGAAGATGCGCAAATGTGTGCTTCCCTAGGTAAATGTATTGTGATGTGCTCTAAAAAACTATAGATGCAAATACGTTCTTTTGCAATAGGATAGCTAATCAAATTTAGGAGAAAGCTTATTACGTTTTTTTAAATGTGTATACAAGTAGTACCTAAAAGCATATGTTTGAACTTGATTTGTCTTTTTCTCATAATAACTACTCCCTCCGTCCCTATAGAAAGTGTGCTGGTCAGACTTTCTTAACTTTGACTAAGTTTATAGAAAATGTGCGTAACATTTATATCTCTAAATAAGTTTATTATTAAAGTATATTCAAAGATCTATCTAATGATACTAATTATATACTATAAATATTAATATTTTGCTAAATATAGTTGGTCAAAATTAAAATTTATTGACTTTTTGGAAAACGAACGACTCTTTTTTTAGACAGAGGGAGTATGCTCTATCCATGCCACGTAAGTAGCTCAGATACATACGTACGAAATTTTTTTCTTGAGCCCGTAGCAAGCCAACATAATTAGCATCCTTGTTAAAAAAAGTACAATAATTGAACTTTTTTACTAAAAATGGCAGGGTCGTATAACAGGCGTCGATCGTAATTTAGCTGTTCCCTTAGAAAAACTAAAAAGCAAAAACGTCGGATCCAGCAACGGCTGGCCATCGGTGACACATTACACTTGACTAACAAGCGTTTCTCTTCTATTCCTACCTATGAGCATCTTGTCCGCTGTTTGGACAATGCAGAATGGTGTCATGTTTCCAGCTACTACAATCTACCATCTTCTGATGATGTACATCGATCATGCTCCAATCCTGACAATCTCTCAGTCCAGCCGCCCGCGCTCTAATACTGTTTTTTCGTTTTGAAAACTGCTAGCTTCTTGAACATGACTATAGCAATACAGCCCAACGGAGTTGGAATCGCTCTAGCCAAAGAAGTTTCCACCAAAAGACCTCCTATCTTGCTAAAGACCTGCGCAAATGGAGAAGGAAAAAGCCTAATAATAACTCCATTCTTCAGCAAATTGAACAAGCCATCCACGATCAGCAAACTCTTCACCTGTCCAACCAAAACCACCAGATCCAACAGCACCTTCACAATCAACACCAAGACCTCCTAGCCAAAGAAGTTTCCTACCGTGCCCAGCGTGCTAAGAAAAATTGGGCCACTCAAGGTGACAGAAACACAACCTTCTTCTACCAAGCCATCATCAAACGCAGCCGCAAAAATAAAATAACCCACCTGGTCAACTCGGATGGCTCCTACTCCACAACTTCGGATCAACTAGCTCACACTTTTGTCACCTACTTTAACTCCATCTTTACGGCCACTAACAACCCAAATACTACTTCCTATTCAAATAACAACAACACCACAAACCCTTTCTCAGCTGCTACTGATATTTCTCCTGCCACCGACCAGGGAACCGCCACTACCTCTACGAATGCTCCTCACATGGCAATGAAAGCTTGGTAAGTGATGGAAATACCACTTCTAATGATATTACAGGTAACCCCAATGACCACAACTTCAGGTATTCCTACTCTACCCCTTCTATGAATGAAATTCATGATATTCTTAAACAAATGAGGAATAATGCAGCCCCTGGTCCAGATGGTTTGAATGCAGCTTTCTACAAGTCAGCGTGGCCTTGGATAAAGTATGACGTCCATAAAGTGGTAAACAAATTCTACAATTACACTACTCTTCCTCCTGAGCTTAATGAAACCTTCATTACACTCATTCCAAAAAATAATAACCCTTCTACTCCTCAGGACTGCAGACCTATCAGCTTATGCAATGTCATTTACAAAATTATTTCTAAATCCCTTGCCAACAAAATCAAAAACCACCTGCCCAACTACATCAACCATGCTCAATCGGTCTTCGTTCCTAATAGTCACATATCCTCAAATAGCATCATTACTCAAGAAATTCTCCACTCTTTCAATTTAAAATGTTAGAAAGATCATGCTTTCATTCTTAAAATCGATCTTGCAAAGGCTTTTGACACGCTCGAATGGCATTTCATAACATCTGCTCTACACATACTGGGTTTCAACCAAAGGTTTGTCAACCTTATTTATAGCTGCATCTCTTCCACCAATCTTTCAGTTCTTGTTAACAATGATCCTTCAAACAAAATACAGCCTCAGAGAGGTCTACGCCAGGGATGCCCCCTGTACCCTTACCTCTTTGCTATTGCGATTAATGAACTCTCTTTTCGTCTTTAGGAAGCTATGCAAAATAACCATCTTGCAGGTATATCCATGGGTGAAGCCACTACTCCCATCTATTCCCTGTTATTTGCAGATGACCTCATTTTATGTGCCAAAGCAACAGTACAAGAGGCAAACACGGTTAAAAGTATCCTTTATGATTTCTGTCAGCAATCAGGTCAGATGTCAAACCTCCAGAAATCCTTTATTTATTTCAGTTCTAATGTCCCCAATGGTATTAAAACAGACATTAAAAACATCTTTCAGAACCTTCATACTAACACCTTTCACCTGGGGCACCCTATGATCTTTAGTCACAGAGACAAAAACAGAGCTTATAATTTTATTCAAGCTAAATTCATGGCTAAATTTAGTACCATCAAAGCTAATAAACTCAATCATGCGGACATACTTCAATATATCAAATCTGTCCTCATGTCCATTCCCATTTATTATATGTCTACTGTGCTTTTTTCAAAAACTTTTCTAGATAAGATCACCAACATCATGAGAAGATTTTGGTGGACAAGAATTCAAGAGGATAATGACACAGTGCCGATTCCTTACCGTTCTTGGGATGAAATTTGCAAGCCTACTGGTCAGGGAGGCCTAGGTATAAGGGACATCGCTATGGTCAACTAGAGCCTTTTAATTCGTTCGGCTTGGAGCATAGCTAACAATAATAACCCCTTACTCTCTGCCATTCTCAAGGCTAAATACTTCCTGAATACCTCCTTCTGGAACGCTACTAACACTGGACCTAGATCCATCTACTGGTCCTCTATTTTGCAGGTAAGGAGCCATATTACAAGCAACTCGATCTATCAAATTCATGCCGGTAATTCTTCTGTTTGGTCCACACCCTGGTGCCCGGTTTGGGAGGACATCCATGACCACCTAAACCTCCCGGTCCAAGCTGACACACTTCCAGCTAAAGTCTCCGACATGTGGCTTCCAAACACTAAAAGTTGGAACCAGAACCAGATCCTCAATACTTTCTCTCAACAAGCAGCTATCACAATCAGCAACACTCCCATTATCAATTCCAACAACAATGACCTCCTGCGTTGGATCCCTTCCAAAAATGGTATCTGCACTACAAAAGCAGCCTACCAGTATCTCCAGGCTCAACAAACCCACCTCCTACCCATTAATGGTGCTCGAAGCATTTCACAGGATGCGAATGAAATTCTACAGAAGGTATGGAAACACAAAAACATCCCTCCTCTACTTAAAACCTTCTTTTGGTGCTTAATTCGGAGAGCTCTGGCCACAGTAGACCGGGCAGGAAGATTCTCATCTCACATTGAGCAACATTGTTCTTACTGCATGGTTATAGAAAATGACCAACATCTTTTTTTTTCGATGTCCTATAGCTCAACAGGTTTGGTGTACAGCTACGCCAGCTATCCTCACCAACAATATTCCTGATGAACATGATGGAATATTGTAGGATCTTAGGAAGGGTAAATAGCCTAAAGGGGGGGGGGTGAATAGGCCTGTCAAAAATCAACTCAAGCAGATGTGAGAACATAGGGCGGCACTGCCGACCTATAGAGGGCGGCACTGCCGACCTACAGATAATGGACAGAATGAAAAGAGGTTTGGCAGGGAGATACTATGCACCAAGATGAGTCCTTCCCTGCAATTTCAACACAAGAACCAGCTCAAAGACTGGTTACCACAGATATGCTTATTTTCCTCAAATCAACAACACAAACCCTAACACAAGACATATTGCAAGAAGTAAACCCTACGAGACCAACACACAAGACACAAGGATTTATCCCGTGGTTTAGCTCGCCACCAAGGCTTGCCTAGGTCCACGTTGTTGAGGTGCCACAAAGGCTTGGAGCTTTGCAACTCCAACTCAATCTCAAGTCAAGGAAGTGAATCCTTGAGATGAGGGGTAATCTCTTAGCTTCACACGGCGATTACAAACCTCCCTAGGTTGCCACAAGAGAGGGGCAAGCTCTAGGGCGACGCCTAGCCGGCTAGGAGCAAGCTCCAAGGGTAAAAAAACCCTAACACCGCCGGCCAAACGTAAACCACAAGCTCTTAGACTTTGGGAAGTAGTAGATCCGCTCTCTAGGAGTATTTTGCTACCTTTTCCCTCAAGAATCTATGGTTGGAAGTGTGGGATTGCTTGGAGGGTGAAGGTCAACAATGAAGTGAGAGAGAGGGAAAGAGAGCTCTGTTTGTAACGATTTGATTTCGAGGAAGACGAAGGAAAGATGGAGCATGTGATTCACATTTGACCATAACAGTACTAGAATCCCCCTTAATAGTACGACATCCCTAAACTCAAATTCAAACCATAAAATGAATTTAAACCTTAAACAAGTAGAGAAGTCTCTATACAAATTGGGGTACCTCCACCTTCTCTAACTCTTTCTCTTTTTGCTATTACATGCATGTCATCTCAATAGTTCTCATTAGTCCTTGAATTAAGTGATCATCAACACCAAAACTCAGTTAGGGCTTGATTGCACTTTCAATCTCTCTATTTTTGGTGATTGATGACAACCCAATTCAAGCTCACAAAAGATAATCAATAATCTGAGAACTACAAGTCATGGATGTAGAGAACTCCCCCTGAATATGTGAATTGAGATTTGAATTCTCAAATTGGTATTAGAAACTAAGTTCTTGCAGTCAGTAGAGGAAGAGTTGCCTGTGGCAGATGCAGGGCGGTGATAGTGAGAAGCAAGTAGCAGTGCCATTTCAGAGGCAGAGAGGATGAGGACCAGAGGAGATTTTGAGGTGTTGCCATGGCGGCGTAGTTCTTGCAGCCGTGGAGGAGTTGTCTGCAACAGATGCCTGTGGTGCCAGGGGAAAGCAAGTTTCAGTGCCATTTCAGAGGCAGAGAAGATGCGGGCCAGAGGAGATTTGAGGTGTTGCCATGGCGGCGTAGTTCTTGCAGCCGTGGAGGAGTTGTCTGCAACAGATGCCGGTGCCAGGGGAAAGCAAGTTTCAGTGCCATTTCAGAGGCAGAGAACATGCGGGCCAGAGGAGATTTGAGGTGTTGCCATGGCATAGTTCTTGCCGTTGTGAAGAGGGAGATGGCTGCGATCGGCAAGGCATGGGGAAAGCCAGTTGTGGTGTTAATCAGATGCGGAGAAGGGTGGAAGATCACAGTTCTGCAGATTAGTGGGTACTGCTTAGCAGAGTTCGATGGAGGAGAGGAGAAGGGAGAGTGAGGGCCGGGGATGACCGAAGGTTTGGCCATGGTGTAGTTCTTGCAGCCGTGGAGGAGCTGTCTGTGGCATGTGCAGGTGTTGGGAAAAAGCAAGTTGAAGTGTCATTTAGATGCAGATGTGTGTCTACTGCAGAGTAGTGTTTTAGCAGAGTCTGATTCAAGCGAAGAAGAGTTCATGTGTGAGATCAGCGCAGTGGTGCTTGTTGATGATCCAAGTCAGATTGTGAAGTAGTTCAAGCAGTAACAAATCAAGGCAAGGCAGTATGCACCTGCAAGTGATGTTCAAGTTCAGAGAGAGAGTAGTAGATGCAGTTCTTGAGGGGTGAACAAGTTGCAATCTCAGAGAGGTGTCAGGAGTAATAGAGAGTGGTGTGCTGCATTTAAAAAGAAATGAGATGCAGAGGTTCAGTAGAGAGGAAAGTCTGAAGAATAATAAGAAAGTAGTATAAGAGAGAGCCTCAAGAATTCGGCAGGCCAGCAAGGAAGTGATAGAGTATTGTGGGGATGATTTGTTGATAAAGCTGGTGTTGGGAGAAGCAAACAGAGCCTGAAATCCATGAGAGACAGAGGTACTGTGCTGCAATGTTGCAATCAGAAAGGAGGGGTGATGACTGCAGTAGATACAACAAAGCAATGTCTGATCCTTTGGGGAGATTTGTGTGTTGAGTAATAGTGCAGGAGAATGAGTGAAGATCACAACCAATAGCTAGAGAAGCGACCGAATAGAATTGGTAGAGGTGTATTTGAGAGAGAAGTAGAGAAGTTCAATAGATGTGAAGGTTCATACACAGAAGTGTTGGAACTTGGAAGGAAGGTGCAGCAGTAGAGAGTTGCAGTTGTTTCAGTACAGAGGTGCTAATCTTCATGAGAAGAAGATAAGAGCAGTAAATAGAAGCCAAGTTGTGTCCAGTGTGTGTGCATCGGTCTGATGGCCGGAGAAGAAAATAATAGTCTTGCTGAAGTTTGAGATGGGAAGCAGACTTTGCAAAGAAAAAATGATTTCAGGCCTTTGAAGAGTAGTAGTGAGCTAGTATGGCATGAGTAGTGCTTAGTCGAAGTAGCTGTCTTCAAATGTGCACTAGTGCAGGTGCAGATGCCAACGGTGTGCAATGTACAGCAGCAGGCAGTGACACTGTTAAACAAGTGTCTTGTTAATGATGTAACAATGAGTGATCCATCTTACTGTGAGATGCAGAAGAGAAGTAGATTAATGAAGTTGTAAAGCAAGACAAGTTGTCTGCAAAGTTAGCATACACTGTGTAGATCAGCGGTGCTGTATAAAGAAGCTTGAGACAGATGAAGACATATTTATTATTGTAGTTGTTTACCTGATGCCTGTTAATGTATGATTATGAGTGGTGATGCTTTGATCTGTTTGTCGTCAGTATAGTGTTGGTTCAATAGAAGATTTGCAAAGCCAAGAGTGTTGCAGCTAGTGGTTTACTTAGAGGTCATCGTCTGAAGAATGATGTTAGCTTTGTTACAGTGAAGAGCTTCAGTATATGCGTGCCCCAAATTCCAGCATTTGTCAGTGTGCGTGCTAGTATTTATCATATGCTCTGAAGTGTCGAGCTGTTATGAGGATTAAATGAAAGTAATATAGCATGTACTGTAGTCTGTAATCCCCTCAGAATGTTTGAACTATTTTGGACATGATGAATTACTAGCGGCCTGTTGTGAATCCGGCCCTATGGTTTAAGAAGAGCAGTGCGTGCGCTGATTATGTAAACATGATGAGTTCTTATGCGTCCCTCAGGGAACCTATGTATAAAAGAAGAAATTCAATTGGTGCACCTTGATTAGTCCTCTGAAACTAGATCAGCATTCAACCTATGTCTGCACGCACATGAGCAATTCGTCAAGTATATACAATATGATGACCAAGCTTTCTAGTTTCTATGCAAAATCAAATTTGCGACCGCCAGCCGTAACGTGTTTGCAGTGAAGTCATTTCTAGACCGACGAGGCTAGGAAAATGAATTATCAGCTAACTCCGTGACCGACGAGGCCGGAGGTGTTTAATCCTGACCGATGAGACAGGGACAGTTACTTGTTCGTGACCGACGAGGCCGAGCATTTTCACAAACTTCACTCTCCGTGACCGACGAGGCCGGAGACATTCAATCTTGACCGACGAGGCAGGACGTTACTTGTTCGTGACCGACGAGGCAGAGCATTTCCACAAACTTCACTTCAAATTCTGTGACCGACGAGGCCGGATAGCACATGTCGCTGACTGACGAGGCTCTGGCAGTGTTATTGTTATTTAATATTATGTTATTATTCATGCACACTTGGAGATCACAACACTCAAGACCCGAAGACACGACCATCAGCGCAACTTAATCGGAGGTTTTCCGTCGTCCAACACCGTGGATGTAATTAACCGGCGACCTTACGAGGCCCCGGGAACCAAGAGTTTTTCAATCGATGATCGCCTATTTTAGTCAGATGTATTAGACGCAACTCAATGTAAAGTGTACTTATATATACTGATACGTCCGCATTTATTTATTCGGTCACGTTTTAGGATCACTCCCTATGCAAAAGAGATGTTTCTTTTTAGCGAAACAACAAGAACTATCACTAATATCACAACTAGAAGCATCATGAGAGGGAGGAAGAGTTTTTGCTTTTGATTTTACCTTCTCACCCTTTGCCATAAGACAAATGTGAGGGGAGTAGTAGTCATCATTGTCACTTATGTTGTTGAAGAGCTTTGGTGTAGAGGATGACTCTTGGATAACAATGGTTGCAAGCTTCTCATCCTCATCACTTTGGCTCTCTAGTGACAAATCTCACTCATGGCCTATGTGGGCTTCACCCACTTGCTTGAATCTTCTCTTGTTCTCAAACTTGCCATCTTGTCTTTCTTTCTTGCGGAAGTCATCTTTCTTCTCATTTGGGCAATTGGCAATGAAATGCTCGGTGCTCCCACAATTGTAGCAAGTTCTCTTCTTGTTGATAGTAAATCTTCTTTTGGTAAACTTGTACACATTTTGCTTCAAGCCCTTGTTGTATTTCTTGATGAAAAATGCCATGTCTTTGATCTCTTCAAAATCAGCCCCATCATCTTCAGCATCACTTGAGGAGGAAGTGAAATCATCTTCTTGTTGTACTTCCTTCATTTTCTTGGGTTTGCTTGTAGATGCTTGCTTGCTGCCCTCTTTCTTGCTTGGGAAGCTCTTCTTGGTTGCCTTGCTTGACTTGAGAGCAACATCCTTGATCTTCATGCCATCAAGCTTTGATTACAACTCTCCAAGCTTTCTTCTTTCATTTGCTTCCTCTCCTTGCATGTCAAAGGTCAACAATCTTCCAAGCACATCATTGGGAGTGAAGTGCTCAAACTTCTTCTTGTCTCTAATCAAGATGACCACGGTTTCATTCCTTGGTGAGTAAGCTTCCAACATGATTTTCACTACCTTGTGATCATCAAGATCCTCACAACCATATCCTCTAATCTTGCCAACTATGGTCATCAACCGATCAAACATCTCTTGGGCACCTTCACCATCTACAATCACAAACCGATTGAGCTTGGCCATCATCAAGTCAATCTTGGCCTTTCTCACCTTATACACACCTTCATGAGCTAGGTGTAATGTGTCCCAAATTTTCTTGGCCACATCCACATTCATCACTCTATTGTACTCATTTCCATCCAAAGCACTAAGGAGGATGCTTGTAGCTTGAGCATTGAGATGGACAACGATCATCTCCTCATTGGTTGGCTATTCGGGATCCTCCGGTGCCTGCACACCTTTCACAACAATCTCCCAAAGACCGGGGTGAAGACCAATAAGGTAAGCCTTCATCAAATGCTTCCACTTAGCAAAGTTAGTCCCATCGAAATGAGGTAACTTGCCGGTAGGAACATTTACAAAAGACTTACTGTCTCGGTTAGTCAAATAAGAATAATTGAAAGAGATGGCGGAATACTTCTTTTTTTTGTTGTTGTTGCCATCATCCTTCTCCTTCTTCTTCTTTCCACCCTTGGAGTCGTAGTAGGATGCATCATCATCTCCATCTTCCGAGCTACTTGATAGCTCACTAGATGAAGCATCCTTGGTCTTCTTTTCTTCCTTCTTCTTTCTTGCTGCCCTTCTCTTGGCTCTTTCTTCTCTCTTGAGTCTTCTCTCTTCTTTTCTTTCTTTCTTCTCTTCTCTTCTTTTCTCTTCTCTTTTCTTTTCTCTAAGTCCTTTTCTTTCTTTCCTTGCTTGTTGCTTATCCACGTTAGTGGGATTGACAGCGGGAAGTGAGGAGTAGCTTGAATCGGATAGATTGCTCCTACTCCCATCTTCTAGTGCCACCTGGCCGCTGCTTCACCAACTTGAGGCACCCCCGAACCTTGACCTGTTTCCATACTTCACGCAGTGAAGCGTATACAAAGTATCCAAGCTTTGATACCACTTGTAGGATCTTAGGAAGGGTAAATAGCCTAGAGGGGGGGGTGAATAGGCTTGTCAAAAATCAACTCAAGCAGATGTGAGAACAGAGGGCGACACTGCCGACCTATAGAGGGCGGCACTGCCGACCTACAGATAATGGACAAAATGAAAAGAGGTTTGGCAGGGAGATACTATGCACCAAGATGAGTCCTTCCCTGCAATTTCAACAGAAGAACCAGCTCGAAGACTAGTTACCACAGATATGCTTCTTTTCCTCAAATTGTCACACCCAATTTTAAGAATAAAATTGAATGCGAACAACTCATGTGTGCCCAGAGATCAATCACACACATAAGCCGACAAATCTTTAAATAGTACCATCACTGAGTGCTTATTACATAACGAATAATATTCTTAAACAAAACAACAGAAATAAAGATAACTCTCGCGACGAAGCTCCACTTCACAGGGAACGCCGACTGGTTGACCACTAGCCTAGTACTCCTCACGGTAGTCTTCATAGCCATATGATAAGGTTGAGAAAGCAAGGGTGAGCACTTAAAGTACTCAGCAAGAGTAACATAGGGTTATGAAGCTCAAAGGCTGACACTGTCTGTACTGCGGTTGCTTTTAACTTGGTCAAGTTTTACCAACACTTAGCTTTAGTTATGCATAACCCAGTTAATAACCACATGATAAGATTAATAAACAACATTAACAATTAAACAACATGATCATCTACACTGTGAGTTTTCCAGGATGCTCGTGACTGTGAGCACGGCTATCATGATAGATTTACACTCTGCAGAGGTTACGCACTTTACCCACAAGCCGTGTTTCCCTTTCGCCCGAGGTGATCAACCTCTTAACCCTCTTCCAAGGAAGGTCGGCAGGGTACACTATGAAGTCTTTCAAAAGCTCTTTCTAGCAAGTAGTAGACCCTACGGACCCAATGCAAAGGGGTATATGGGACACCCCGATGGTACCCCCCGCAGTGGTCCCCACACAAGCTATACCCCATAACCAGCTCGGCAAAGGTGCCTTTCATGAACCACAAGCATGCTAGTCCAAACTTTAACTAAAGCCAGAGCCATTATAGCACTCATGGTTGCATTTAAGTCCCAACTTTTGCCCTACAGTGGGGTCCTATTCCATGTTGCTATAAAAGCCAGTTTTATCTCATTGTTGCATATATCATTAGTCAAGATTCGATTCAATATTCATCATGTAAAGCATAGCAAAGCTACCCATATGCATAGAAACCCATGGTGACAAGGTAAAAGGATAACAAAGCTACGATAAATCTAAATAGGAATCAAATTAGACACATGCCTTGATCACAAAGCTCCTAGTGATCTTGATCTGCTGCAAAGAACTCTGGAACACCGAAAATCTCACCGGCTGTATTCGATCAACATCACCACGCAATCATCCAAACAATCATACACGAAGCAATAAAGATACAATTAAAAAATTACACCATAAACAATAAAGAGGTTTTGAAAAGATTATAAAACAGATCTATACTTTACTACGATCACAAAGACGCAAAAATCACGCTAATCGGATCTAAAACGATTAAACTATAGATTAAACAAGATTTTGAAAAGGGCAAGATTAAAGCATTAAAAGAATTAATTTACTTTTATTTTCAAAGGTGTTTAACATAGATGAAATCTATACTACTGGATAGAGCATAAAATTACGGATCTAACGCAACTTGAACGGATCGATTTGGATTAAAAACGAGCAAATTATAAGCATTTAAGGATCAGTGGCAAATCTGTAAATAAGGATTTTCTTTTAATTTCGAATTAAAACATATCTATAAAGGAAATACGTTTTCCAGAGAGGAAAGCGTAGTGCTGAAAGGCGCCATAGGACTACGGGTTGAGACCCAGAAACTTGGGGGTCTCTTTAGCAAAATCACCCGCGAAGGGGTATCGGTGGACTAGATCCATCCGATCTAATCTGGACGGCCCAGATTAGAAGGGAGAGTGAGAGGGCAGTGCTCCACCGGAGCAGGGCGCGGCACGGCGGGGCGCCATGGCCGTACGGCCGGCGCACGGTGGCGTGAGGCAAGCTCGAGCTAGGGTGCTGGGTTTCGCATGGGATTTGGTCGGGGAGCAAGAGAATGGGACCGCGAACTCACCTAGGTGCTTGGTGGGGCTCGGGGACGGGCGAGGACGGCGGCCAACGTGGAACAGCGGCGGCGGTGCTCTGCAAACGGCGGCGCGATCAACCAGAGCACAAAAGAGAGGGAAAAAGGAGGGGAGGGTGTTCCACGGATGCGCGAAGGCGACGCGAGGCTCAAAGAGGCGTATAGTGGCGGGAAGTGCGCGGAACGGCGGCTCGGCGTCGAGAGCAGAGCGGCGGCAATGGTGGCCCGGTGGCGCTGCTGCTGTCTAGGGCTAGGCGAGGCGTTGCGATGGGGGAAACAACGCCGCGGGGCGGCGCTACTTATAGCGGGCCGAGGGGGGAGAGAGAGTCCCACGAGGATACGCGCGGAAACCGCGGATGAGACGGTTGTAGACGCAGCGCAGCACGACGCGCGGTAGAGTCCTGCTCGGACTCGAGGGGGAAGAAAGGACTGACAGGCGGGGCCGTCGTGTCAGCGGGAAGGAGGAAGGAGAGGCCGCGGCTTGCGGCGGGGCGCACTGGGCCGAGGTGAGCTGGGCCGGGGTGGGGGTAGTCGGCCCGAGCGGGAGAAAGGAAAGGAGAGGAGGCTCTGCGGGCTGGGCCGGCAGGCCAAAACCAGAGAAAGGGGGAGAGGAGGTTTTCCTATTTTTCTTTTTCTTTTCTTTTTCAAAACTTTTCCAAATAGAATTTTTAAAAAGGGTTTTGGAATCTTTTCTTTGGGTTTTATAAATTCAAGCAACACAAGAAAAAATGCAGAGGCATGCTATGCACAACCATGTTGAACCCTAACATGTTATATTAGTTTTATTTTTATTTATTTAATTCTATGATCACAAAATTATTGAAATAAAACAAATTTAAGAAAATTCAAATCTAATTTCTATTTTCCAATTTTAGGGTGTTACACAAATCAACAACACAACACTACTACAGAATCGGCAATCACTGCCGGCCCATCACTGCCGGTTTTGTTTGGGCCGGCAATGATGCCCCTTCACTGCCGGTTCGTCCTCTGACAGACCCCCAATTATTGGGGGCAGAGGCTGAACCGGCAGTGAAACACCACATCACTGCCGGTTCGTGGGTCCAACAGGCAGTAAAGTTGTGTACACTATAAAGCTTCGATCTCCTCTCCCTCCTCTGCTCCAACGGTGCAGAACAGTGTGTGAGGAGCTTGATCTCCATTGTTGGCTCCTCTTCACTCTTGGATCCTCATCTCTTCTTGCTCTTGGTTAGTAACAAGCATAATTCTTTAGCATTGTTGGTTTACATTGTGTCAATTTGTGTTAGAGCTATGCTAGTTTTCATGATCAAGAACAGGGATGTTGCAATTTGTGTCAATTTTTTTGTAGCTTTTAGATCCAAAATTATTTAGAAAAATTGTAGCACTTTTTTTTTATTGGGTAATTATTGTATAATCATTGAGTAGCTAGGTTCGAAAGATTCGTCTCGGAAATTATGGATAAAAATTATAATTAGTTATATTTATTATTTACATTTAATACTCAATACATGCATGAAAGATATGATGGGATGTGAAATAGATTCGTTATTTATTACTTAGATTTAATACTCCATGCATGTATTTAATACTTACATTTAATACTCCATGCTTCCATTATTATCTATTTGTTCTCTTTATTTTTATAGCGTGACCAAATTCAAATTATATCGAAGAATATTGTTCAAAAATGCTTCTATTAATATGTTCCTATGTTTCCTCTGCTCTGCCCATCTTATTTTATCAGTGCAAACATGGATCGACGGTGGATGTACGATCTGTCACATACAGACCCACGGTACTTCACGGGCATCGACGATTTCATCAAGCGAGCTAGAGCCAATGCTGGGGACTCACATCTTGTATTCTGTCCATGCAAAGATCGCAAGAATACGAGAAAATGGGGCGACGTGGAGCATATACGTTTGCACTTAATCACAAGGGGGTTCATGAGAAACTACACGATTTGGACTTTGCATGGGAGATTGGTCAAAATATTAATGATGATGTGCTCATGCCTAGTGTAGCATTATTGCCTGTTCATGATTACACAGAAGATGTGCCTACCAATGATGATGTGTTTGTGAATACATTAGCTGACGACACTGAGGAAAATGATGGTATTTCACAGCTTCTACATGATGTGCATGGGGGATTCCTTAGTGCTTCACAGTTGAAAAAACTGGAGATGATAAGAAAGGATGCGAAAACACCATTGTTTTCGGGCTGCCCAATAAGCAAACTGGAAGCCAACATGATGCTATTGGAGTTCAAATCAACGAATGGGTTGAGTGATGAAGGCTTCGATAACTTGTTAGTTATACTACATAAACTGTTCCCGGAGGCCGAGTTAGCAGAAAAGACTTACCTTGCGAAGCAAATGATTTGCCCAATTGGCCTCGAGGTTGAGAAAATCCACGCGTGTTCCAACGACTGCATATTGTACCGTGGAGAGAAATACAAAGACTTGGATGCGTGTCCCAAGTGTAAAACTCCCCGATACAAGCAAGGGCCATCAAATGATGGAAGCAAGACCAGAGGAGGGCCAGTAAAGTCCGTGTGGTATTTTCCTATAGCTCCACGAGTGCATAGGTTGTTTGCAAATGAGAAGTCAGCCAAGTTGTTGCGTTGGCACGACGAAGAGTGAAAGAAAGATTCAATGATGAGACACCCCGCAGATGGGTCGGACTGGAGGACTATCAACACTATGTTCTATAAGAACATCGGTGCAGAGGTAAGACATCTGTGGTTTGCTTTGAGCACGGATGGGATGAACCCGTTTGACCAGGTGAGAACCAATCATAGCACTTGGCCAGTGACGCTATGTATATACAACCTTCCACCCTGGCTTTGTATGAAATGGTCATATGTGCAGATACCATTACTAATTCAAGGACCAAAATAACCTGGTAATGATATTGATGTGCTTCTACAACCAGTGATCGATGAACTACTACAGATGTGGGAGACGGGTGTGAAGGATGTTTGGGATGAGTACAAGAAAGAACATGTCATGGTAAAGGTTGTACTTATCGCTACAATCACCGACCTACCAGTGCAAGGTTCCTTGTCTGGAGAGAAGACAAAAGGATACACTGGGTGTGTCGAGTGCTTGGACGAGACTGGTGCTACACATCTACCAGAAAATAGGAAGATGGTCTACATGGGACACTGTAGGTTCCTACGTCGTGATCACCCTTATCGTAGGAATACAAAAGATTTTAATGGGACTACTGAGAAACGTGGACCTCCAAAGTATCGAGACGGGAAACAGATGCTTCAACAATTAAGCAAACTCACAAATGTTGTCCTTGGGAAGGGGGATGGGGCAGTAGCAGCGCCAACCGATAGTATCTGGAAGAAAAAATCAATCTTCTGGAAACTACCTTATTGGCCACTTTTGAGTGTACGTCACTGTCTTGATCCAATGCACATAACTAAAAACGTGTGCGGTAACACACTTAACACGTTGATGAACACCGGGGGAACAAGCAAGGATTCTCTCGCGACACGCTTGGACATGCAACACCTGGGCCTCAGGAAGGAGTTACACCCAGTAACTCTTGAGAATGGCCACTTGAAACTTCCGGTGGCATCATGGACACTGAAAAAGGAGGAAAAAGAAATGCTTATTTCTTTCTTCAATGATCTCAAAGTACCGAGTGGCTACTGTGGGAACTCGAAGAGGCTAGTTAACATGACAGAACTTAAGTTTAACTATGGTTCTATGAAGACCCATGACTGTCATGTCATAATGACTCAGCTGCTCCCAGTTGCCCTGCGAGGTATCCTCCCCGACAAGGTCCGCGCTCCAATCATAAAGTTGTGTTCGTTCTTCAACGCGATCTCTGAAAAGGTCATTGAAGTGGACAGGTTAGACCACCTGAAGCAGGAGATAGCCGAGATTATATGTAGGCTGGAGATGCATTTCCCACCAACTTACTTCGACATTTTAGTGCACCTACATGTTCATCTTGTGGATCAAATAAAATCCCTTGGCCCAATGTACCTACACCAGATGTTCCTTTCGAGAGGCTGATGTAAGTTTTCAGGCGGTATGTTAGGAATAAATTCAGACCAGAAGGGAGCATGGTAGAGGGATGGTCAACAGAGGAGGCTATTAAGTTCTCCACATATTATCTGGACATCAAGCGGATTGGAGTTCCAGTATCTCATCACGATGGAAGACTAGGGGCAAAGGAACAATAGGTGAGAAAGCTGTCAAAATGGACGAAGTCGTCTCCTTTAGACAAGCACACTTCGCTGTTCTCTAGCAGGCTGACGGTGTGATGGCATACATTGATGAGCACAAGCAGTTTCTGCAAATTAAGCACATAGGGAGGTCACAGGCTTGGCTTGAGAAAAAACATAAGGAGGAATTCGGTGACTGGTTTCGACGCCAAAGGCTAGGAAAGGTGATGGGATGTCAGCTAGATCTCTTAGCCCCCGGACCTTCGACTACGCTAATGACGTACCAAGGATATCAAATAAATGGTTTTACATTTTACACAAAAAAACAGGACGAAAAGAGCACGAACCAAAACAGTGGTGTTCGTTTCGACACCCACGATGAGTACGGCACGGTGGTGGCAACATACTATGGTTTCATAGATGAGATATGGGAGCTAGACTATGGACATCAGTTGAAAGTTGCTCTTTTCCATTGTCTGTGGGTGTGGCTGAATGAAATCAACACCGACAAGGATGGGTTCACTATCGTTGATCTATCCAAGACCGCATATAGAGATGACCCCTTCGTCCTTGCAAAGGATGTTTTGCAAATCTTCTATGCAAGGGATAACAATACAAATGGAAGACGACATGTAGTATTGCAAGGCAAAAGGAAGATTGTAGGTGTCGACGGAGTGACAGACGAAGAAGAGTACAAAGGTTACGAACAAATGGCTCCTTTTGGGGCGGACGTTACCCTACATGTCCTTGAAGAGGGTGACGAACCTGCTTACCTCTGGAGTGATCATGATGAGGCCATCATCGTGCCTGCACCGTGAATTGTTAGAGTATCATAAACTATGTAATCCTTAATGAAATGTTGTTTTAGTAATTTGAGATCATATGGAGTTCTAGAGATTGTTGAGTTGTACCACATTGTTGATTGATGTATGCCATGTCAAAAGGGATTCCAAAACTATAAAGAATTAGACCTTGAGTGTATAAACAATAATGTAGAGCTCCTCAAAACTAGCAAAAGCTATGTTGGAAGATTTTCAACTTCTATTCAAATTTTTGGAGTAATTACAAAGGGGGTATTTGAATTTTAAACCCTTATTCAAATTCAAAATAGAATTTAAAAACTATAAAGAATTAGACCTTGAGTGTATAAGCAATAATGTAGAGCTCCTCAAAACTAGCAAAAGCTATGTTGGAAGATTTTCAACTTCTATTCAAATTTTTGGAGTAATTACAAAGGGGGTAATTGAATTTTAAACCCTTATTCAAATTCAAAAGGAAATTCAAAAACTATAAAGAATTTGAATATACTACTTCAGCAAAAGTTGTAGAGTATTAAAAAGTATGCAACTTCTATGTTTAGAGTTTTTCAAGTTTTAGTAAAAAATCAGGAGTAATTTGAATTCTAAAGCAAAGTGAAAATTTAAAAAAAAATAAAAATCACTGCCGGTTTGTAAGGAACCGACAGTGATGTCCCATATCACTGCCGGTTCTTGTTACAAACCGGCAGTGATGCGGTCAGATCACTGCCGGTTCCAAACAACCAGCATTGATGTGCCCTCATCACTGCCGGTTCTTGTTACAAACCGGCAGTGATAGGGGACATCATTGCCGGTTTGTAACAAGAACCGGTAGTGATCTGACCGAGTATATAGGGAAAGGGCGCGGTCTGAAATTTTTAGACTTGCGCCCTTCCACACTTAGCCATTTCAGACTCCAGCCCGAGGAGCACTTGCCACCGCCGCAGGAGTACACGCCGCCGTAGGAGCACTTGCCACCGGCAGGAGCACACGCCGCCGCCCGCCGCAGGAGCACACGTTGTCGCTCCAACCTCACGCCACCGCTCCAGCCTCACTGCCGCTCCAGCCCGACATTGGACGCCGCCGGTGCACGCAGGAGCCGGTGTTCGCCGCCGCCGGTGCACGCCGCCGCCAAGGACACCTGAGCACGCCGACGCTCGAAGCCAGTGCAGGAGCTCGGAATCCCCGCCCTGCAGGAGCTCGGAAACCGGCCCAAACCTCCACGCGGTGAGCTCCATGTCCACGAACCGAAAGTGTTCGATGAAATGTCTACATGGAATTCAGAGTGCTTTTGCTTGCTTTCATGGAAATAGGGAGGAAGGAGGGAGATGCAGAGCTTGGAGTCTTGCTGGTCATGGAGATAGGGAGGAAGGAGGGGGGATAGAGATAGAGATAGAGATAGAGAAAGATAGAGAGAGAGAACCACGGAGAAGGAGAAGGAGAGGATGATTAGAGATAGAGATACAGATTAGAGATATAGATAGAGATACATTTTGTAGAGAGATAGACATGTAGAGAAATAGAGATATATAGAGATAGATGTATGCCTTATAGATAGATGTATGCACATTTTGTATAGCATGACTTATATATAGATGGCAAAATTTTATATCATATATACATGGCTTTATTTGTGACTTGTACCTATGGCTTTATAGATAGAGAGATAGCATGACTTAGAGATATAGATTAGTGGAATATTTTGGAAGATTTTGGCTATGGCTTTATATTGTGACTAATCTCTATATACTTGTCTATGGCTTTATATTGTGACTAATCTCTATATATACTTGTCTATGGCTTTATATTGTGACTAATCTCTATATACTAATCTCTATACGAAGATAGAGAGAAAGATAGAGATAGAGAGATACAGAGAGATATAGAGATATAGAGAGATAGAGAGATAGAGAGATATAGAGAGATAGAGAGATAGACATAATACCTATGTATGGCATATGTATGGCTTTTGAGTCTATCTATCTACCTATGAGCTAATACCAATAATCGAAATTCATGTCCAGAAACATGAACCTTGTGATTGCAGCAACGTCCTCATAGATATAAGTCTTAAAAATTCAACTATCGAGGTGTGGGACTCAAAAAAGAAGCCACTTAAACTTATCGAACTCCTAGTCAAAGTGCTAAATATGTAAGTGAACCCAATATCACCACACTTTTCAATCACATATGATATTGTAATTAATAATGTCCTGAGCCTTCACACTTCATTTACATTGTCACATAGAATGAAGGCAATACCTGATTGGAGAAATGTGGAGCCTAAGATGCAAAAGAAATGGAGAGAACCATTCAGAGCGGAGTATATAAAGAAGGTCAAGACCCTAGATCAACCAATGGGGAACAACGAGTGCGGGTTCTATGTGATGTGGGCAATGCTTGCCTTCTGTGGCGCAAAACTAGGAATAGGAGATGACATGGTACGTACGCGTCGCATTTTAATTCTATTGTTTTATCTTACGTATGTGCATCTCAATATCATCTTGTATCAATTTACAGCGCAAAGAACAGGGCCACAATAGGTTGCTAGATTTTGAGATAAGAGGATTTCAAGAGGAGATAGCAGCTCTTATTCTGAACGACATAGTGTACGCAAAAGGATGTCTATCCATTGTGAAGAGTAAGGACTTCAAGAAGATCTACGGAAAAGACCGCCTCGAAAGGCTATTGTAATGCGACAATTAATTCGATACTTTAAGTTTTGTTTGGATGTTTTGTAATAATTATTATAAATGTGTGATGGGTTTGTATTGTCGCTAGTCCACAACCACCTTCAATTCACATCGATATCAAATGGTTCGATAGCAAACACCTCCACGATCTCCCACCCCACCACCTCTACCATAAACCCTAAACCAGAAACCCCAAATGAAAATAAAACAATTAAAAAATACAATTTTAAAAAATAATATCACTGCCGGTTCAAAGCCAAACCGGCAGTGATGGCTCACGCATCACTGCCGGTTTGGCATAACCGGCAGTGATGGCTTGAGCTCATCACTGCCGATTTGCCAGTGCCGGTTCAAAATCCGCCACTGTAGGGGGGTTTTGAACCGGCACTGATTGCCGATTCTATAGTAGTGCAAACCCTAGCACAAGATATATTGCAAGAAGTAAACCCTAGGAGACCAGCACACAAGACACAAGGATATATCCCGTGGTTCAGCTCGCCACCAAGGCTTGCCTAAGTCCACGTTGTTGAGGTGCCACAAAGGCTTGGAGCTTTGCAACTCCAACTCAATCTCAAGTCAAGGAAGTGAATCCTTGAGATGAGGGGTAATCTCTTAGCTTCACACGGCGATTACAAACCTCCCTAGGCTACCACAAGCGAGGGGCAAGCTCTAGGGCGATGCCTAGCCGGCTAGGAGCAAGCTCCAAGGGTAACAAGCCCTAGCACCGCCGGCCAAACGTAAACCACAAGCTCTTAGACTTTGGGAAGTAGTAGATCCGCTCTCTAGGAGTGTTTTGCTGCCTTTTCCCTCAAGAATCTATGGTTGGAAGTGTGGGATTGCTTGGAGGGTGAAGGTCAACAATGGAGTGAGAGAGAGGGAGAGAGAGTTCTGTTTGCAACGGTCTAATTTCGAGGAAGACGAAGGGGTGCTGGACTGGTGGGGTGGAGACCTTTCCAGCCACTATTTACACTCTCGAAAAACTGCTAGGAAAGGAGGTCGGCACTGCCGACCTTAAAGGTTGGCACTGCCGACCTATCACAGAGACTCTGCTGGATGTGAGGTTTGGATATGTCTCTGGGCTAGCTGAGTGTATGTCATGGGTAAAGATTGAGCATGTGATTCACATTTGAACATAACAGTACTAGAATCCCCCTTAATAGTACGGCATCCCTAAACTCAAATTCAAACCATAAAATGAATTTAAACCTTAAACAAGTAGAGAAGTCTCTATAAGAATTGGGTGCCTCCACCTTCTCTAACTCTTCCTCTTTTTGATATTACCTGCATGTCATGTCAATAGTTCTCATTAGTCCTTGAATTAAGTGATCATCAACACCAAAACTCACTTAGGGTTTGATTGCACTTTCAAATATAAATCACTTTACCATTGTTGATAACTTCTAACCCCAACAATGACCTACTTTGCACAACCATTTTTATGTTGTGGTACATTTGGAAAGCAAGAAATGATTGCAGGTTCCAAAGGAAAAATTGGACGCCTGCACAAATCCATCATGCAGCCAATGCTCACCTTCATGCACATTTGGAAGTCATTCAACAAGGAAGTCTGGCACATCAAGACCAAAACAACTCAACAACGGATAACCTCAATACTCGTAATTTGCAGATCTCTGACATTTCTCAATGTTGCCAAGAAGTTATTCCAAATACAATTTCAGGTATCAAGTGCTTTGTCGACGCCTCTACAGCCCCGGATAACCAAAACAATCAAATTCGCCGGGCTGGAATAGGTATATATTTTGTCAACATGCAGGGAAACTACATATACATAAATGCCGTGATGACTCAAACATCACCGGTAATTATGGCGGAGGCGGCGGCCCTTGCTTTAGGGGTCTTCACAACCCACAACTTGCAGCTGTCAGACGTAGCCTATCTTATTGACAACAACCAACTATAGAGGTTCCTTCTATCGGCGGATGACTCCAATCCACCTGACTGGAAAATGAAATACTACACACAGGAATTTGATAACTATACAAGAAACTCTAATTTTAGGTTGCCCAAGATCAACAGAGCAATGAGCTCCATTGCTGATGCTTTAACAAAACAGGCTGCATCCGTGCAGGCAAATCCCACCCAACAGTCCCACACTGCTTGTAATTTTCAGATCACGCTCTTCTCTGCCTTTGCCTCATGACCCTTAATTGTATCCATCTTCATGATGTAACTCTCCTAACAGCACTTTGCTGTTAAGCTTTTAATATATGCAAGCTTTCGTCAAAAAAAAAAGGCTATCAGCTTCTCATAAGTGTCATAGGACCCTATAATTACTGATTGGTGCTACTTTCGCAATTCTTTTATGCAATTAATTATTAAAATAATATTGTTTCAAAAAAAAATTCAGCTCTGGTCGCACAGTTTCTTTTGTTCATATGTACAGATGGACACAGACTTGAACGGAAACCCCAAAAAATAAAATTAGCAAAAAGAAGCGACCTGTATTATATACTACTGCAACAAACAGTTTTTCCATGTGCATTTGAACTAAAGATTTTTCTGGAAATTTCGTTCTGTTTTTAGGATTTGGATCGATATCTTAATTTGTAAGTAAAGGTCGGTACGTCCGTCGATCTTGGGTTCAGTTGACCTCTGTGGAGATGATCTCCAGCTCCGCCCACCACAGCGGCGACACCTTTGGGGTGGCCGCGTCGGGTGGCATGGCGGTGATCTCCCTCAGCTGCTTAGCGACCTCCGGCATGGCCAGCCGCCGCCTGTGCTCGCGGTCGGTGCAGCCCCTGATGACGCCGTCCAGCCTGTCGACGGTGCCGGCGTGGAAGGTCCTCCGCAGTGCGGGGTCCATCACGTCCCTGAGCTGCCGCTCCCCTCTGAGGTAGGCCGCGGCCCAGCTCTCGAGCAGGCCGCCGTCCGACGCCGTGAAACGGCCGGTCATTGTCTCGAGCAGCACCATCCCATAGCTGTACACCACGCTCTCCCTGTCCGGCAGCGCCGGGGACGGGGTCAGGGTCAGGGACAGGCGGGGCTCGTCGCAGAAGAAGACGTCGGAGATCTTGGCCGCGAAGTCGTCCGTGAGGCAGATGGTGGACGTGTCCAGCGCCCGCAGGATCTCCGGCGGGCTCAGCTGGTGCATGTGCTCCAGGCAGTAGGCGACGCCGACCGCCACGCGCAGGCGAGTCGGCCAGTCAAGGTAACCGTCTTCTCTAACTGCAGCGCACGCAGACACCATCACCATGCGTTGTCAGAGAGCGTGTAGATGATTATGACTTGTCCTCCAGTGCAATGCAGTGAAGTGATTACCGTGTAGATGCTCAAAGAGCGTGCCGTTTGGCGCGTACTCGAACACCATCGATCTTGTGAAGGGCTGCTCTTCCTGGCAGTAGCCCAGCAGGTTCACGAAGTTCTTGTGGTTCACTCTGGACAGGCTTGTTATCTGAAAGTGAAAGATTTGCATTATATTAATACCCTTCATCTCAGTTATTTGTTAATTACTAGTTTTAGTTAAGAGCCCGCATGGACAGTTTCAGAGCTGAGTGTCACTTATTTTTGTACTAGTACCTTCTTCCTGAACTGTGATTCGCAATGCTTGGACCATTCCTTGGCAGAGTTCTTGGTGGTGGACACCACCGCGATCTCCACGCCGGTTGACAGCGTCCCCTTGTACACCATGTAATCCGACAAGGAGCCAATGACGTTGCTGAAATCCTCGCAGGCGATCTCAAGCTCCGATCTCTTCAGCGACGGCACACCTGTGACGAATGCCTTCTGCAGCTGGCCGCTGAGTCCGGTGGCCCAGGGCCTGACGGTGACCACTTTGTTGGAACGGTAGAACAGGACGAAGAGGGCCACCGATACGGCCGCCAAAAGCGACGCCCCAGCCGCCGCAATGACATAGACAGGCCTGCTAACGCCAGAGTGCGGCCTCGCCGCTCCGGCCGCACCGCCATCGGCAACCACCGGCTTACTACTACCACCACCACCACCACCGACGTCGGCCGGTACCACCACCGGCGGCGCCAGTGGGGCCAGCGCGATGCTGTGCCATGGATTATTTGAGACTACCGCTGCCGGGGAAGGTGCCGGGGCTTGCGTTGGTGGAAAGCTCATCGTCGGCGGCGTAGCAGCCTTGGGTGCCCACGGCAGCCATGGCGGCCACTGGTCTGTCGTCGTCACATCTGGCAACGACGCCTTGTTGCCGAAATGCCCAGCCCAGTACCCGTTCTGCTGCTGCTGTTGCTCTTGCAGGAATTTCCTGGTACGGTCACCGTGGATTATCTTTATCCTGCCAATAATTGATCGGAGGGAAAAGCAAAAGGGGTGTGTGAGTGAGCACAAGAGGCGCACAACAATCGGACAAAGAGGCGATGTACCATCATCTCATCTGGGGGCTGGGGCTGGCGGGCTGCTTGGTGGTGGTGGTGGTCGTTAAGCTGTCAATTCCTGACAGCCAATGGATGATTCCAAGCTCACCTTGTGTGTGTGTCTATCTACTATAGTTGCTGCGTCCGTGCAGTTTGTGAAAAGTGATCCAGGAAGGTAGATATCTAGTTGTGCCGAATATTTGTGGACAGACTTTAGGTGATCCGCGTTGATATATTTTTTTATTTGCTGTTTTTAGGTGTAAATTCAAGTGGAGGGCTGCTGCTGAAAATGTGTCATCAGCTACATGGAGGAAGTCAAAGCTAGCTGATTCGGTACTGGCTTTTCAGGTAGTAGTATTGGTAAAAATAAAACGACCAGACCAGCGCCTATGAGAATCTGCATAATAGTGCCTCTAATACTTTTTTTTTAGAGGAACAGCCAAAACTGGAAATTCTCAAAGAAAACTAAAACTGTTCCTGCTCAGGATTGGTTGAGAGATCTCACCTAGCATGGGAGGCAGGGCCGATACCTTCCTCTGGGTTCATAGTTCCTCCTACAGGTACAGCCAGTTAGTATCACCCAAAGAAATGATTAAGGTACCATGGATTTGTGCCCAATTATATATATATATATATATATATATATATATATATATATATATATATATATATATATATATATATATATATATATATATATATACGACCACACACGAAGAGGGAAAACACAAACAGAGACACACTGGCCTACCTTGTTCGCCATAGTTGCAGCTGCTGAGATCAGGGAGCGCGGAGAGCACCAGCAGCAGCAGCACAACCAGCAGCACCCGGTGGCGGCGCTTCTTCTGCATGGACGCCGGCGAGATTCTACTACGAAGCAACATAGGGATGCCGAATCATGCACTGATCATGGAAGGCCACATGCGCGCCTCAGCATGCGGCTCGTGTGCAGGCGAGGGAAGAGACGACTTTGACAGTGTGGCCAGAAGTCTTGGAGGTACTTGAAGCATTGGCAGGGAGAGAGAGAGACGTGGTGTTCTCGTCTTCACCTCGATCGGCTAGCGTGCTCTTGCAATGGAGACCGGCCGGCCGGGAAGGAGAAGGATAGGAAGGCAAGAAGACAGAGGAGGATGAAGATGTGGCCACGCGGAGGTGGTGGTGTTGGTGTGCTAATGATTTGGGGCTTAGCCGATTCGCAATAAATTCACTCTTGGCCCGATGCTGCGATGGTGATTTACATATGGCACGCCCAAAGCAACGGTTCCATTGAGAGACAGAGAGAGAGAGAGTAGGGAGGTCAAAGCAGATAAACGTTAGTACAGTCGTGCTCGTGCAGAGTTAAAATTTAGCCCCTGGTACCTAGATCGGGATCGGAGAGCATGTGCGCTACATACTTGGCCAACTACAACATGAACTTCCCCTTCCTACGAGTCGGAGAGGAGGAACTGCCCCATCGCAGCCCGGCCACACCACACACCTCTACTCCACGCCTATGGTCTCTGCTCAAGATGGGAATGGACCGACTCGGCCCTAGCCTTGGACCCGGTCCCGTGGCCTCGAGGCCAAGTTTAAGGGCCATGGGTCGACCTATTTCACCTAGAGGCTATAGCCTTATTGGGCCAATGGGTAACATGAGTTGACCCATAATTTTTTTTATTATAGGCTACAAATATTATTAATATATTTAAAAATGATTTCATAAAAATAAAAACATTTACAAATAAAAGGGATGGAAGTTGGTGTTGTTCTTTTCTAGTTGCCTAGCTATCAAAGTCTAGAGATTTAGTTCATTTTTTGCCATCTATCATCTACTATTATTTGCTTCCAGTTCAACTACGTCTTCTTCGTAAAAAACAACTGTAGTCAGAATGGAACTGAAGCAGGGCCAGCATGCAGCCAACGATTAGCTAACCATATACTGATAAACACATACGGGTGTTGACGGTAATTACAAGCTATTTTATCACCATAAAACACCCGTCAATATCCTCATATTCAAAGGAAAACAAGAATAACATGAACATAATTTACCCAATAACTAGTTCCACATGTCCCATGACTATTTGATGCAGGTAATGACAAATGTGGTCTTTTGGAAGCCAGTGGGCCCACTTAGGGGGTCAGCCGACCACACTATGGACCCACTTGGCATCCTTAGCCCCCATGATCCATGTAACACCCTCAAGAATACTCTCTACCCTTGGATCCAAGTATATTCACCTCTCAATGGTCCAGATTCACAGCACAAGGATCCATAGGCCCAACATGACATATTTCCAAGTATGACAAATGTGCACAAGGCATACACCATCATGATGGGCATTACGTCTAGAAGCCACCTGCGAAAGATGAGCCCATTTGGCCACAAAAGGCATTCGGCCGAATGCCTAGGTGGGGCCAGAGACCACCCACAGCCCCCCTGACCAGTGGGGTCAGCTTCTAGAAGAAAAGTGGCAAGGCCCACCTTCCAAAGGGTTCAGCCGAATCACCCTATGGTGGTTCCAGCTCCCCACCGACTTCCTGCATGTCGCCATGCATCCACTTGATCTCCTCCGTTGATTTAAGACGGTTACAATGACGGTTTCATCCTACGGTGGCTGATGGAGATGGCGCGGATCGCTGACGTGGCACCGGAGTAGCCCCTACTCCACCTCTAGCTATAAATAGACCCCATAGGCCCTCACTCTCACTGATGCCTCATTGGAGAAACTACTCCTTAGTAGTAGTGTTATGCTAGTTGGAGGAGAGTGAGGGAAGTCTTCTAGAGAAAGCCCCAGATCTGTCAGGAATCTTCTCCGGAGCTCTACCTCAGCGGATGTGATCCTCTTGTAAGTTCAACACTTGTAAGTAATACATTCGAGTTCTTTATAGCAATTAATATTCTAAATCTGGTTTAGCTGTTATACACCTTTTCACGCTTGTTCATCGTTTTACTTTAAGTAGAGTGCTTTAGCCTTAACGTAGGGTTAAAGTAGTAAGAATAGTGTAGACGTGGTGTCTAGACTAGATCTTGCCTTTGTAAACCGCTTATCGCGCGGATTGTTTGTGGATGCTAGTAGAAGGTGATAGCTCTATCTAGTCTTCGTATTCCACCACGTGTGTCAGATAAGTTCTTAAAAGGTAAGGCCTCAATACAACATGATGGCGCGGTCCGGTTAGAGTTTTGCCCTCTTTCTGATTTATCCCATCGCCTTCTGCAAGAGATGGGCTGATAAAGCCAGTATAACTAGCTTTGCCTTGTTAGATATCTTTGCTACATAGAACCTCTCAACCCAGTTATCATAGTCTTCCTTGATTCATCATAGGACATATCTTTAATCCTAGTTAGATCACTATCGTTTCCTAAGGAAAATACGATACCTGGAATACTTTCGGTGAAGTGCTACATCAATATAATCTGTGCGCTTGCGAATTTATCCAATAGTCATAAGAAATACCAACAACGGGCATACGACTGTGCACTGTTGCTAGTGGTCGCTTATAAGCATATACACATTCGGCTGTGTACTGTTGCTAGCTAGTGGTCGCATGAATGAGACAGACAGTAGTTCAGTTCGTTATTGTTAGCAACCAACACAAAAGCCGACACACTCTACTAAACAATAAAACATTAGTAAATTATAAAAAAATATTTTTATACGATAATTGGGCCGACCTATGATACTCATTGGGTCAATAGGTTCCGGCCCTATTGACCCATTTTAAACTTTGATGTCGGCCCTTGTGGCCCATTGGTCTTGCTTTTATGGGTCGGGTCAACTACCCAACGGGTCGACCCGACCCATTCCCATCTTGACTCTCTGCCTAGACAAGGTACTTTCTGCACTTGACGAGCGTTGAATCCAGATTCCCAAAAAGATGTCAGTCGAAACCAGTCCCCTCTCTCCTGTGTGTTACGAAAGGGTATCGATTCCATAATTAAACATAACGGGCAGCACACTATTTTTTATGAACGCTGACACTACACTCATCCTATTACAATGAGATAACTTTTAAGTTATTGAGTTTAGGATAAGGTTTTAATCAAACATTGAGAATATAAATCATGAATAACTTCCCTCTCTCCATCCCGGCAGCCAGCATGAGCTGGTGTGGCCCAGTGTCCAGGCATAGGTGGGTGTGCCTCGTCTCCTCACTGCTCGCTGACACCATAGCCCCATAGCACAAGGTCTTCTCCTTCCCTTTGCTGTGCTAGAGCCAAAAGCTGCCAAGCGCCATAATCCCGTGCCCAATCCTTATCTCTCTAGGATTTCTTATTAACTATGTGTGTTGGTGCCATATAAAAACCCAAGGAACCCCCACCGCCCTTGTTTTTCCTATCTGCGAGCCCCTAGGGCCTCACAGCATGCTTGCAACGCTGCCAAGCCCTAGCAATGCTAGCTGTCATCATGGTGATCATCCCTTGTGATTCTCCATCAAATTGAGTAATCCACCGAGCCTCCCCGTATGGTATAGGACCACCCAACACTGTTTTCCCCTTCTTTCTCACTTCCGGTTACTCACATGGCATCGCCAATGGTGCATAGGGGATCGTCACTACCTCGGCAATCCAACCGTTGTCCTCATCACGCCTCGGTCCGTGGTATAGCCCTAGGTGAGCTCGCCTTCATCCTTGCTCACCCACTGCTATCGGTTGGACGAATGGTGTCCCATACAACCTTCCTCGCCCATGTCGGCGAGCTTCTCGCTGCCATCCATGGTTTCTACCATGTCGGAGGCACTGTGCCGGCCAGAGACCTTCCCCAACCGCTCATGGCCATCCGATCTCTGATCAACACATGAGATTAGAAGATATCTCACCGAGGGATCATTTGTTAAAGAGACCCTACGTTTCTTTGAATTAAAACCCGCCATCCCTTGGCGTATTTATGAAATATGTTTTCCATTTAGCAAAGCGTAAACTCCAGGTAGTTGATTTATCCTATTCAAAATTGAAAATTTAGTATTTACAAGTTTGCCATTATTTTGTTTTTGCCATAAACCCTTCATTTTAATTCCGTTTCGATCCGTTCAAATTGTGTTAGGTTTGTAATTAAGTAATATTCATGTTAATGCTACTGTTAGTTATGTTTTTCAACTTTTGAATTTGTGATTAGATTTAATTTATTTAAGCATCATAGGAAAACTTGTTTAATTTATATGTTCATTGTTTTAACTCGGTGTCGGTGTGTAAAGTGGCGGGGTCTAGACGGCCAACGAGTAAATTTCTAAGCGTGTCGGAGTTCGGATGGTTACGCTCGGAGAACACAGAGATTTAGACTGGTTCGGTCACGAACGCCCTACGTCCAGTGTGCTGCGGAGTCGTGTTACCGAGCGCGGAGGGCTCGTAGAGGGGAGCTACAAGCAATGGTGAGAAAGGGAATCGCCTTCCCAGGTCTCGTGCGTATGAGGTTCTTGGTTCTGGTGAGAGCTCGCGTGGATGCGAGTATGAGTATGTGTGAAATGAGTTTTCGGATGTCGAGAGCCAGATTGGGGGCCCATTCTTCCCCTTTATACGTAGGGGGGGATGGAGGAGTACAATAGAGAGAGGGGAGTGAACGTGGGACCAGCTCGGGCTGTTGCCAAGGGAGAGCTTTGTCTTCATTCTGCCTTCATTCCTGAGGAAGATTGCGCCAGTAGACACATGCCAGGTTCTGTCCGTCCTTGTGGTGCTGTAGCCATGCTCCTTGAGACTGGGAACTCCGCTATTCCCTTACCTGGGCATGGGCGGGGGCTGGCCGCACAGGGCCAGGCACCCCCGCGTTCCGTCATACAGGGCTGATGACGCCCTAATCCCTGTTCGAGTGTCCGTCGGAGGTATGGCGCAGGTGTAGTGCGCGTAAGTTGTCGGTTAGGCAACACAGGACCTTGTACCGCAGGGGGAAACAGGGGTAGGCATGGCGCCTCATGCCCTGGAACCCCATACCTAAGGACGAAGGGCACTGTGGACCTTTTGACTATATGGGCTAGGGCGTCCCAGGTCACTGGTGGCGACAAGATCTCTGAGGGCAGGGAACGTCACAGATGACGTCTCCTTGGCTCGGACGAGGCGGAGGAGCCCCCTAGGGTGGATGACGTCACGGATGACGTCTCCTTAGCTCGGGCGAGGCGAAGGAGCCCCCGAGGGTAGAAGGCGTCACTGATGACGTAGCCCAAGCTCGGGCGAGGCGGAAGAGCCCCCGAGGGTAGATGACGTCATGGATGACATCTCCTCAGCTTGGGCAAGGCGGAAGAGCCCCCGAGGGTAGATGACGTCACAGATGACATATCCTTAGCTCAGGCGAGGCGGAAGAGCCCCCGAGGGTAGATGACGTCACGGATGACATCTCCTTAGCTCGGGCGAGGCAGAAGATCCTCCGAGGGAATGTAGTAGTCTTGGTTGATTTGGGGACGAGAAGCCCCCGCGGGTGATGACATCACCCTGGGTCAGACGGGGCTGAGAGCCCCCGAGGGTGATTTTGTTTTTGCGGAGTGCAGTAAATTGGGTACCCTATTTCTTGGTATCCGACAGTAGCCCCCGAGCCTGTGATGTAGTGAAGGACTACACCAGAGGCTTCCGAGAGCGCTTATGGTGATTTGGTTAAGTTTTTGGACTCCGGTGGGTGCGCGCGAGCGCACCCGCCGGATGTAGCCCCTGAGGCCTTAGGAGGGAGATTTTTCCTCCTAAGGGCTTATCCGGAAGACTTGTACAGTGCTTGACTCTTCGCTTCCCTCATGAGGCGGGGAGGAAGTGGACTACTCCGTACGTCAGAGTCAGAGCTCTGGTCACATGCTAGCCCTACTGTGGGTTGCACTATTGGCCCTAGGCTGACGCGTCTTGAAGTGACGAATCGGCGCTGCACCGTGCTGTCTTTCGGCCTGTACGGACGATTGACAGGTCGAAGATGTGTTTGTCGGTTTTTGGGTTCTGTCTGCACCCCTCTGTAGCCCAAAAGCGGGCGTGCCGTGTCTTTCCCATTCGAGGAGCGGTGCCAGAGCACCGCTCGCTCTGTGGTCAAGACTCCGAAAGGCGCGCCCTGAGCCTGCTGTCTGCTTGGCCATTTATAGCCCCGCCGCACCCTCTTGAAGTGGGTACTGACGTACAGTGCGATGTAGTTGGGGGGCGGTGCTGTAGCCTCACGGGTCTGTTGTCGTGTGAGTGCCCTGGCGGGCTATAAATAGGGGCGGCCGCCTGTGGGAAAGTTCACATCCTCAGAGTATGGCTTGCCCTAGATTCTTCCTCCGAGGTCTCGTCGGAGAGTCCCTTGAGCCGCCCTAGCGAGCGACCCTTTGAGAGCAGTACCGGATTTAGAGGAAGTTCTACGTCGGGGGTGTGGGTATTCCTCTTAGCCAGTGGCAGGACTCAGAGAAAGCTCTGCGAGGTGTGCATGGCTTCCTCTTATCCTGACCATTGGGTGGAAGAGGGGTGTCACCACCCCCTGCACGAATCGCTCCCAGAGGGCGGTAGGTGTGGAGTCTGGTTGGATTTTGCCCTCCGCCTCCGGGGAGCGGTGGCGTGCTACCCTCCCCCAGAGGGAAGTCAAGGATGTGTCCACCAGAAAAGTCATTGCATGACCCCGGGAGTCGGCTCGTCCTTGACTGTTGGTTGATGGCGATGCCGCCGTCGGTGAGATATGCGGGCTCGGAGCTGCCAATGTACGGCGGGCTCGGAGCCGCTTGCCGACGGCACCCTTGATCGCGGAGCGGCTAAGGCAACTTAGCTGCAAAGTGCCCAACGACTTCGGAGGAGGGACGCGGCCTGGGGTTCCCTGAAGACGAGGCGGCTGTTGTTCTCCCATAGCTGCAGCTCGCTTGGTCTGGGCGGCCGCGGGTCATGGCGCCGCCGTTCGAGGCGATCTTGTACCTCAGGCAGATGCCTCCCGAGCCCCGCGGCTGGGTTGCCTGACCTGGATACATAGGTGCGCTGGGCGGCGGTGAGATATCTAGCGTGGGATCCCTTCGGGCACCCTTAGGTTCTAGCCCTTTGGCCTGGGATTTCCCTTCAGTCCACCTTGTAAATGTTTTTGTGTTTTTTGGTGTCTGATGATCGAGCTTATCCCCCGTTGGCTCTTAGAGAGCGTGTAACTCCTGCAAGGATTAATATACGTGTATCTGAAATGAAAAGGTGTTTGTGTTTACCTGTGCGGACCTCTGACAAGCCAGGCATGGTACGTCTTTTCCCTCTCCGTTATCCAGTTGCTCGAACCGGTAGGAGGGGTGCGGTAGCAACCCCTGAGTCTCTACTCGGCGTAAAGAAATGTCTCGGGTCTATGCTGTCTTTTTGTGCGTTCCCCGTGCATCTCTCCGCGAGAAGGGGGAATATGAGCCGGACCATGCTATCCTCGAGGCGGACGAACCATGGATGCTCGTTGAGATAATAATGGGAAAATCTGAGTGGGGTGCTCGGTTCTCGTTCGCTGGGGTTCCGGCTTGTGGCCCATGTCGTGGCTCACCCCAAATCGGTTTCATCTAGTAGCCGGGTCCGTTCGATGGGTCCCGGGGGCCTGTTGCCTTCCTTCGGTAGGAATACCATGAACCAATCATCTGTAAAGACAGATTCAAATACGAAATTTGGGAATGACCTTAGCATCCGATTGCCAGGCTAATGACCGCTAGCATGTCCATTCCCTATTCGCCCCTCGCTCTGTTGTCCTGAGATGGCCACTTCGAACCCCGCTGGGTCGGCCTCCGTATCTCTGGACCGTAATGGGCCGTCGGGGCGTCTATAGCCCCTATCCATTTGTCTTACCTGGGCCCATGGGCCGTCGCCGCTGGTCGCGCCACGTGTGTGTCCCTCCGACCCTTGTGTTTGTTGTCCGAGCTCGGAGAAGCCGGAGGTTTCGTTGCGGTGTGCTGGGGACGCATACGGAAAAGATCTTGCGTGCACGGTATGGTGGGCCCGGGGTGGATCCTGTAATGATGATAGATACAGGATGCGGGATTCGGAGCGAGTGAAAAGTCGGGCGGTGTCAGTTACCTGCCGTCGTGTGCGGCTCCCGGTATTCCAGCGTACAGTGGAGTGGATGTAACCGAGTGGCCACATTTAATGCGACTCGGGTCGTGGGGTCGTGCGCGTGGGGAGCCGTGGAGGCGCCGCTCCACCTTCCGGGCCCTTATAAATATCTGTGCGCCATGTCATCCCCCGTGAGCCTGCACTGTTCGCCTCTTTTGCCACTTCGTCTTGCTCGTGCCGAATCCTTTGAAGCTAGGGCTTGCGCCATTGTGCGTCCGTTTTAGCCACGTCTCGCGTCGCGCCGCGCGCCGCTTCTCGGGAGAGTCTCTGATGGCCGGAGTACCTCCGTAGAGGAGCTGACCCCGATGCGTGGCTGAGTACGAGCGGGCGCTCGAGCTAGTGGACGCGGGGCTGCTGCGCCCCGAGCTCTCTGCCAATAATGACGCCGAGTGGATAGTCCCCACCGGCGTCGACAGGCCGGACCCGCCGGAGGGGTATGTGGTCTCCTTCCTGCCGTTCCACGAGCGCGGGTTCGGGACGCCGCCGTCTCGCTTCTTCCAGGGGATTCTTCACCACTATGGGATTGAGCTCCCCAATCTCAATCCTAACTCCGTCCTCCATCTTGCGGCCTTTGCGGCCATGTCGGAGGGGATGTTGGCGACGGAACCGGACTATGTTTTGTGGAGGTTCTTCTTCAAGGTGACGGTGTTCCTCTCTACTCGGGAGGGGCGAGATGGGTGGCGCCGAGCGACGAGTGCGCCATCAGCCTCCGTTCCGCCAACTCGCATCTCTACATGCCAGCGCGAACGAGCTCGACCAACCGGGGGTGGCACTCACAGTGGTTCTACATTCGGGACCACACCGAGGCGCCACTCCCGGAATACACGGGTCAGTGCTTTGCCGAAGAGCGCCCCAGCTGGAACGACAACCTGACCCCAGAGGAGCTCACGGGGATAGAGCCTTATCTTCAGAGCTTGAGGCGACTCCGTGACTAGGAGTTGAACCTTTCGGGTGTTGTCGTGCAATTTCTGCAGCACCGAGTGCTCCCGCTTATGGCGCGGGTGCGTCCACTGAACGACATGGTGTCCGGGGCATCACGCAAGGGATCTGCCATTGCGAACGTGGACTTGGGGCTCGAGGACGCGGTCGACGTCGCTCGGAGGCTGCTTGGAGATGCCTTGAACGAAGATGGCGTCTAACGTTGTCCACCGATGCGTCCTGACCTCAACTTCATTGAGCTGGTAAGTCGGGACCGCGCTGTGATGTCTTTTCACCGTGCTTCCTTTGCTTGGTGGTAACAATTCGCGCGCCGCCGTCCTTCTTCCGCAGGGGCCCCTCTCGATGGCTCGCCATGTGGCCGCGCCCCTTCCCGCTCTGTCGGGGTAAGGTGCGGCGAACATGGGTTGGGTCCCGCCGTAGCCGGCAGATGTGGACTGGGAGGACATCGGGGAGGATGATGATGATGATGACGAAGACAGGCGTCCTCTATCCGAGGTGGTCCCCGTGCTTGCAATCGTGACCAGGGCGTCGGCCGGCTGGGACCGTGCCGACAGTGGAGGTGCCACCGGTGAGGGTGCTCGGCGCACACCTGGCCCCTGGTAGTTCCGGGGGCGGCGTTGGCGGCGGTACTTCAACTTGATTTGCATAATCCACATGATCATTGCAAATCATCCATTTCATAAGCATCATCATGAAGCATCATGGCATCTCATATTGAAATCAAGTTTAAGTTAACTTTGCTTAGAATGTGAAAGTAAGTTGAATTCATAAATTCTTGGTGTTTGAATCCAATCTTGAAAACACTACACTTAATTAATCTTGCTTCTAAAGCCCTATGCTCAAAATGAGAAACCAAGTTTAAAAGCCATTTTGAATTCATGAACTTTTATTAAAAGAAAGGTTTCACATTTTGGTGAGCCGCCGCCCTCTCCATCTCCACAGCAGCTCTGCCTCGCCTCCCCGAGCCCGCAACGACGACCGGTGAGCCTCGGTAAGACCCCGTCGTGCCCCTCTACGCGAGCGTGAGCTCTGCGCCGCCGCCGTAGCCTTGGACTGCGCCATGGACCGCACCCCTCTGGTCGCCGTCGTCTGGCGTTAGCGCGAGCCACGCACTAGCCATAACACCGCGAAGCTTTAGCCCCGCTTAATCGAAGCCGCCGTGGCCTGTCTCGGCTTGCCGTCGTGTGACCGCGCCGCCGCTCCGCCATCGACGCCGGCAAGCTTCACTCCGGCCACGATTGCACGTGGTTAGGGTTGCGCTGGATTCGTCTCGCGTAGACGCATCCGTAGAGCCACACCGCACCGCCAGAGACCTCGTCGTCGGCGAGAAATCACCGGCGAAAGCCTCGCCTCCGCCCTGTTTCACCGACGCATGGGGTCCCCCTCGCGCGGCCCCCCGCTGTCAGGCGCCGGTTCCCCTTTGGAACCAGGCTGCCACTGCCGAGTGGGCCTGTGTGGCCTGTTGGGCCGAAAGGCCTAACCCCTTTTGTTTTCCCATTTTCAGAAAATGTAAAATGATTGGTAAATATCATCTCACTGAATATTGATCTAAAAATCCTGAAATAAATTGTGAGTACTTGTTATGAGTAGATCTACCCTGGAAAAATATTGCATGTGTATTTTGTAGTACTTTTCTGTATAAGATTAAATAAATACTGAAACTGATTAAAACTGCATAAATCAATTAAGCTATTTTGTGCTCTTGCTAAAATTGTAATTCTTGTTCCAATAAATCCTAAATGGTTGTTAAAAGCTAGCAAATTATATCTTGAGTAGTTTCTGTGGAAAATTGAATAACTAACAATTAAAATGTGTTTAGGCTGTTAACTTGTAAGATTTTTAGTAAATAGGTTTCTGGGTAAAAGGAGCTATAACTTTTTGTGTAGCTTTACAGTAAGGAATAGTAACGGGGAAAAATACTAATCTGGTTAGTTCATTACTTTCACTGTACTAAGTATTTCTAAGTTATTATTATCTTTAAACTTGCTAATTTTGTGCAGAGCAGAATACTGCTAGTGTTAACTTGGAAATATTTGAGTAGGCTATGTTGCCCCTGCTTAAGCTTCTGTATTTTTTGTAGAATTTAATGAACTATTTCTATAGGGTGTGCAGTTCTGTGTTGCTTTCTAGTTAACTAAATTGCTAAGAAGAGAGGTAAATTGTTAATTAAGCTTCGGTGTATCTTTGAAATATTAACCCCCCAGCTAGGTTAAGTAAGCCTAAGCTGAACCCCGCTGTTCATTGTTGGTTACTTGTGTGTTAAGCAAATTGTTAAATGACGATCACAATAACTAACTACCAGAGAAGAAATTTGCACCTACTCGAGAACACATAGAAAAGAACATCATGAGCATACCACACCTCAGCATATTCATCGTCTTGCATAGGTTGATATTATACCTTGTCTCATATCATTCGTATATACGCATCACACAGGATCGCAGGAGGAAGCACAGTACGACCTTCACCAGGAGCAGGACGAAGCCAGTCAGCAAGGAGCCAACGAAGGGCACGTGAACGAGGAACTAGAAGAGGAACTCCAGGAGTGTCCTGATCACCAGCCTAGCTCGTTCGAGAAAGGCAAGCCCCGGTGCATTTTAACCGTACCTTATGATATCAATTTACTATGTTATACTATGTTGTTGCATTAAGTATAGGAGTTGGGTGAACCTAATTGTTGCATACTACCCTCCTTGCTTTTGATATCCTTATATCCTTATTAGCCTGTTAGCATAGCAAAGAAAGATGCTTAGCCTTGCTAATTAAAGATGACTTCCTCGGTAACACAAGTCACGTATTACTCTACGTGGCGAAGCCGAGGGTATGAAAATTATCATGAATGGAAAGGCAACCGGGAAGGTTGGTAAATTGTCCGTACGTCTGATACTGGCAACATCTAGGTGAGCTGCGCGCCCTAGGCCGGTATTTTATGTATGTGTCTGCCGTTTTGGCGGGCCGATCGGGTGGTGTCTCTCTTGTCATGTTGAACGCATGCCTCCACCTTTAGCTGGTAAGATAACTCGTTCGAGCCGCGAAACCTACCTACTGGCCGAACCAAGGACGAAGCGAATCGCAAGCTGTTGCGGGGTGACGAGGACGCGGAGTGTAAGGCCGAGGCCAGCTGGCTGATCACTAGGCTGGACGTACGGGGTGCCAGGTGGTCCTTGGGCTTGTTGAGTATGATTCTGAATTGGCCTTGGTTTGAAAGGTAGAATAGGCGACTGGCGCGCCCCCATTCAAGGGCTGCGAAGTTTGGGTGAGGAATAAAACCTCCAACTAGATAGGAATTAGATTCGAATCGCGGTCTCTCCCCGTAGTGAGAACTTGACAATTGCTACACTGGCGTGGGAACAATTAATTACTTGAATGGTTCCGATGGAATGATATGATGAGACTAGAAGGGCAAACTGGTTATTGTATGCTTAGTCAAGTGTATTGCTTAGTCCAGGTGCTAATCTAGAAGACAGGTAATATTTAATAAATATGGCTTCATTCTTAAGTACTCTATAGTAAATGCTTTGCCGCAAAAGAGAGTTCGACCTTGTACTACCACAAAAGCCTGCATTATCCTTGGTGTCTTTATTTTAGTTTAAGACGGGTAAGTCTAGCTGAGTACATTCGCGTACTCAGGGCTTCGTTCCCAATGTTGTTGCAGATGGGCAGATGTACTACGGGTACTGCATCAACTTTCTCTAGCCTGCTATGGGCGACAACTAGGACCATGGGCGATGGTCATCTCTGAAGCCTCATTTATGCTTTTGTGAGAAACGACTTAGTACTGACACTGTAATGAACTAAGTGTGTGTGAGTTGGTTTCAAAACTATTTCTGCTGCAAGAGATTTGGTTATGTAATAACTTTTAAAATTCGTACTATGATGTATTCGTATTTGAACTTTATGTAACGTATGCATGGTCTGTTGAACTAAAGCGATTCTCGGCTATGAATGAGCAGGGAATGAAATCCGTCGTGGTTTCACGGACTACCGGGGTTATGAAAGCCTAAGGACGAAAATTTATCGCATCGGCGATCGGTTTTTGGACTTAAGTTTTTGTAATTTGGGCGGTTCTGTTATAACTGGTATCAGAGCCTTAGTTCAACAGTTACTGTTTATATGAGTATTTAAAAATACTATTTTCACTAAACTAAGAGTGTGCCATTAGTCGTGTCTCTTATGCCCAATAGGATCTAGGTGGCTTATCTAAGTACTGACTTGCGGGTGATGCATCATATTTCTATTTACTTGTCCATACAAGATGAAATTGTATGAGTGCCATTCACTTGAGTGGTAATGTATGGATCCAATTGCCGCTACGCCTTGGTAAGTGTGAGTTGTGAGAGCATGGTCGGATACACTGTCGATACTAGGGGAATGCTTATATGATGCTTAACCATGTCTTGTTTACATAAGTTCATGAGAAGGTATCCTTGTGTGGGAGTGTCGTCTGTAATGACGATGACGTCATTAGGACGAAGAACTGGCTACAGGTGCTTCATATGTATACTTGGGAGTGTATATATGGAAGTACCAGGTTTATATTTTGCAATGCATATTTCATACTGTGAGGGATGGGCTGAAATGAATTTTCTGCAGGTACATAACAGCGCTTTCGTTAGTACGAATAGTTACATATATATGAGAGAACGATGTATGCCACCGCCTAGTACGATATCTTACTTCTCTACTTTTCTATGTGAGGATGTACGTTACGTGCATGCATCATATTATGTCATCATGTCATTCATTTCACTACTTTCCTCACAAGTTAAAAATTGTTGCTTAATTATCTGGGTATAAAAATTGGTTCTTATCAACCCTCTCTTATACCTTTTTTCTATAGATGGCCCGTACCAAGTCCACTGCTCGCAAGTCCACCGGAGGTAGAGTCCCTCGCCACCAGCTCGCCACCAGGATCCCTCTCCTCAAGTGGCCCGTACCAAGTCCACTGCTCGCAAGTCCACCGGAGGTAGAGTCCCTCGCCACCAGCTTGCCACCAGGAGCCCTCTCCTCAAGAGCAAGTTTCTGAAGAAGTTTGGCATGCCCACTCTTCTCTGGAGGGTCCTCAGTGCAGCAGGTTACCCAGAGGAGAAGGCACCTCGCTACTACTGGAGCAAGGAGAGCCTTGGAGATGGTACCTTTGTCTACGTGGAGGCTGTTGTTCCACCTGACACAGGAGACCTGCACCTTGGGGGTTGGATGTTTGGAGGCAAAGGAAGGACACCTTGGGAAGGTGCCTGTAGTGTAGCCTACAGTGTGCTTTTGAGCATCATCGAGACAGCTCCAGAGGCTATGGCCCGTGCCTTGCCAGGGTTATTCCCTAGTGGCAGCCCTCACACCACTGTGTGGGAGTAGCCCAAGGGGACAGCTTTGACAGGAGGCCCAGAGGAGGGTCAGAGCAACACCGGTCCTACTATGAGCGCCATGTTCGCCATGATGAAGGCCTACCACAACCTAGAGATGGGGTTTTCATGCATGGAGGACAACTACCGTGGTGCTTGTGCTGAAAGGCGTGAGGTTCGCCGTGAGTGCGAAATGGACATGGAGACGCTTCAGAAGGAGCTAGAGCAGGTGAAGCTGCAGAAGACCAAGCTAGAGCATGACAAGGAAGTGTTGGCTCAGGATATCTCAGTGATCAGGAATCAGAGGGAGCAGACCTTCGCAGCTGTCCAGAACAGTGAGAGGATGCTTGCATGCACAGTGTTAGAAAGGAACGCTACTTGGAATGCAGAGGCAAATTTCAGGGACCAGCTGAACATCGCCTATGCCTACAACGACGCATTGCACGAACAGGTGCACCAGTTGTACTACCAGCTTCAGCCTCTTTAAGGGGCAGCTGAGGTGGGCAACGTCGCGATGTCAAAGGTGGACAGTGACCATGGGTCACACACCTAGGCACCTAGAGCCTCGTGATAGTTAGCCTTTTGTTGCTTTTGTGCCATGGTTGCATGTAACCATGTGCTGTTGGATGGGATGTAAGCGTAACTTGTTAACGCTCAGTACTAAAGTCCAGTGTATGTATGCTGGCAAACGAGACATGCGATGGTGTGCTATGTTAGTTATCATGTGGATGAACGCGACGTGGTGATTGTAGTTGAATTATTGTGCCTCTACTTTATTGAGTGGATTGTGTGTTGCACCCGTTAATTCAGTATGACATAATTATGCATCACCTACAACTCCTACCTCGTTGCAGTCTACTAACTTGATACTATCGTATGCAGATGCCTGAAACCCGCTGTACCGCAGCCAGTGGTGCTCGTGCTGGTGCTGATCAACCATCACCTCCTCCTCCCCCGATGTCTGCAGAGGCTTTCTTTAACCAGTTTCTGGGAAGTCAACGCAACATCGAGAATCTGCAACTCAATATGGAGGCTGCATTGCGCAACATTGCAAAGAATACCCGTAGAGGCGGAGGAGATGGAGCCCCTGCTGGAAACTAGTACAGTACCTTCAAGGTTTTCCTTGATACGAAACCACCGATATTCAAGGAAGCTTCTGAACCTCTCGAAGCTGATGAATGGATCAATACAATGGGACAAAAGTTTCGTCTCCTTAGGTTAATAGAGAACCTAAAGGCGGAATATGCATCTCATCAACTTCAAGGTCCCGCCGGAATCTGGTGGACTCATCACCATGCTACCTATCGTGAGGGTGACCAGATTACCTGGGCACGTTTCACCACTTCTTTTCGTGGCAACTACATACCACCTGGTCTCATGGCTATGAAGGTGGGGTAATTCATGAAGCTGACTCAAGGGACAAAGAGCTTGACTGAATACCTACATGCTTTCAACAACCTCTCGCGCTACGCCATAGAGTTTGTTGACACCAAGAGCAAAAAGATGGCAAGCTTCAAGCGGGGTCTTAGCCCCAAGATGCTAAAAACAGTGGGAAATTCCTCCAGGACAATGTTCAATGACTTTGTTAGTGACTGCTTAACCCAAGAGAACCACAATAACCTTTACACAACATCTAAGAGCAGGAAGAGAGCCTTTGAAGCAGGTGCTTCTCAAGCACGCACTCAGTTTGTCAACCGTCCACAATTTTGTCGCCCTGCACCGGGAGCAAGGTTCAAGCCGCCCTAGCGCAAGCAGCAGAATGCTCCAGGTTTTCAGAGGAATGTGAAGCCATACAAGGTGGCCACCCCCAATGCCAAAGCCGCTCAGAATCCGCTAACAGGAGATAACACCGCGGTGAGAGGACCCTGTTTCAGGTGTGGTCAAATGGGACACTTCGCAAAGGGTTGTGTAAATCCTCCCAAACAATAGACGCAATTCAATGCCCGTGTGCACTTCACCAACCTTGACGAGATCCCCGTTGGAGAGCCAGTCACCGCTGGTATGTCTCTCTGTTAATCAGTATCCTACAGTTGTTTTGTTCGATTTCAGATCATCGCATTCGTTCATAAGTCAATCTTTTGTTAAAAAGCATGAGTTAAAAGTTAAGGAATTGGAGTATGGTTATCGGATAAGTTCAGCCGGGGCTGACTTGTTGACCAACCAGATGGTCCAAGGAGTAATCCTTACCATAGCCAACCGGAAGTTTCGAATGAACCTAGTAATCCTGCCAGGCCTAGCTTTAGATGTCATACTAGGGATGGAGTGGATGAAAGAATGGGAAGTGGTGTTAGACACTAAGAGCCGAAACATATATCTTAAGGATCCCATGGGTAGGGGTACTTTTCAAGTATGTTTACCAAGGAAACTGGGGTTAGTTGGCACTTCTAGTGCGCTATATACCGTCTCTTTAACAGAAATCCCTGTAGTATGTGAGTTTCCCGACGTCTTTCCGGAGGAACTACCTGGTCTTCCCCCGGACAAAGAAGTTGAGTTTGCTATAGAGCTGATACCAGGAACAACACCGATCTCGCGGAAACCTTATCAGATGCTGCCCAATGATCTAGCAGAACTAAAAACACAGCTGAAAGATTTGCTAGATAAGGGCCTGATTCAGCCAAGCAAGTCAGCTTGGGGATGTCCTGCTTTGTTCATGAAGAAAAAGAGAGATAACTCTCTGCGGATGTGTGTGGATTATCGGTCGTTAAACGCCATGACCATTAAGAACAAGTATCCACTACCGCACATCAACATTCTGTTCGATCAATTGTCTAAGGCACGTGTCTTTTCCAAGATAGACCTGAGGTCCGGATATCATCAGATAAAAATCAGACCACAAGACATACCTAAGACCACCTTTTCTACTAGATACAGATTGTACGAGTATCTCGTCATGTCTTTTGGCTTGACAAATGCTCCTGCATATTTCATGTATCTAATGAACTCAGTGTTCATGCCCGAGCTAGACAAATTTGTGATCGTGTTCATCGATGACATTTTGGTCTACTCAGAGAATGAGAAGGATCATGAAGAACACTTGAGGGTGATCTTAACCCGACTTCGGGAGCATAAGCTTTATGCCAAGTTCAGCAAGTGCGAATTCTGGATCACAAAGGTCCCATTCCTTGGGCACATTTGTCGGAAAATGGAATTTCAGTAGATCCGAGCAAGATTCAGGAAGTAATGGATTGGAAAGCACCTACCTCGGTGCATGAGATCAGGAGTTTTCTTGGTTTAGCTGGATACTATCGTCATTTCATACCTGACTTCTCCAAGATTGCCAAACCAATGACGACCCTGTTGCAAAAGGATCAAAAATTTTCTTGGACGGAAAAGTGTGAAATAGCTTTCCACACCTTGCGTGCATTATTAACCACCGCCCCAGTGCTAGCCCAACCAGACATCGAGAAGCCATTTGATGTGTTCTGCGACGCATCAAAGACCGGTTTGGGTTGTGTGTTAATGCAAGAAGGCCGAGTCATTGCTTATGCCTCGCATCAACTAAAGAAGCATGAAGTCAACTATCCGACACATGATTTAGAGCTTGCCACAGTAGTGCGTGCCCTGAAGATATGGAGGCATTACCTGCTCGGTAATGTGTGCAACATTTTTACTGATCATAAGAGCCTCAAGTATATCTTCACGCAGTCTGAATTAAATATGCGGCAAAGAAGATGGTTAGAATGGATTAAAGATTACAACTTGAATGTGCAATACCATCCGGGAAAGGCCAACGTAGTGGCCGACGCTTTGAGCAGAAAGTCGCACTGCCACATAATACAACCTCTGTTCGAAGATGGTTTCAACTTATTGCACCCAGAAGTGTTGTTCAACATTCAGCTCAGTTGTACGCTAGAGAGCGATATTATCAAGCAACAAGCCTCAGATAAAGGAATCTCCCATATCAAAACAAAAATACGAAAGGGCTTATCCCCGCAATTCCGTATTGACGAGAAGGATGTATTGTGGTTTAGGGATCGTGTCATCGTACCCAAGAGTCGAGAACTCCGGAACAGGATTATGGATGAAGCACATCATTCTAAACTATCAGTTCATCCCGGTAGTAATAAGATGTACCACGATTTGAGATCCAGATTTTGGTGGACCAAAATGAAGAAAGAGGTAGCATCTTATGTCGCCAGATGTGATGTCTGTTGTTGAGTCAAAGCTATTCACCTCAAACCTGCCGGACTCTTGCAGTCATTGCCAATTCCAGTTTGGAAGTGGGATGATATTAGTATGGATTTCATCACAGGACTTTCGACTACACGAAAAGGAAATGACTCAATCTAGGTGATTGTGGATAGACTCACTAAGTCTGCTCACTTTTTATCAGTCAAGACTATAGATAGACCACCCCAATATGTTGATAAGTATTTCACAGAGATAGTCAGATTGCATGGTGTACCAAAGACAATAGTGTTGGACCGAGGTCCTCCGTTTACCGCTCACTTCTGGGAACGGTTACACAAGTGTTTGGGTACTAGTCTTATCCGCAGTTCTGCGTACCACCCTCAAACTTCAGGCCAAACGGAAAGATTGAACCAAGTGCTAGAAGACATGCTTCGTGCTTGTGTAATATCTTCAGGAGGTTCATGGGAATCGTGGTTACCTTTGATAGAGTTTTTTTACAACAACAACTATCAAGAGAGTATCAAAATGGTTCCGTTTGAAGCTTTGTATGGTCGCAAGTGTAGAACACCTGCCAACTGGGTGGAGCCAGGAGAAAGAAGATTCTATGGTATTGACTTCATAGATGAAGCCGAAGAGAAGGTTTGTACCATTCACCAGAATATGAAGGCAGCTCAGTCTCGTCAGAAGAGCTACTCAGATAAAAGAAGAAGACCTCTGACATTCGAAGTAGGTGAACATGTGTATTTGAAGGTGTCACCCATGAAAGGAGTGAAAAGATTCGGTGTAAAAGGAAAACTTGCACCAAGATACGTGAGACCGTATAAGATTCTAGAGAAAAAGGGAGAAGTGGCTTACAAATTGGAACTACCAGAAGAAATGAGTTCGATATTTCTAGTGTTCCATCTGTCGCAACTAAAAAAATGTCTACAAGTGCCAGAAGAAGAAGTAGCAACCAAGAATATCAAGCTCAGATCAGACTTGACCTATCATGAAGAGCCAATAAAGATACTAGATATGAAGGATCGAGTGACTCGTAACCGGGTTACTCGGGTTTATAAAATACAATGGAGTTGCCATGACGAAGGAGACGCAACTTGGGAAACCGAAGAATATTTAAGGGAAGCCTACCCCAGCTTTTGTGACCAATGGTTAGTACCTAAATCTCGGGGCGAGATTTTCTTAAGGGGGGAAGGGCGGTAACACCCTGGTGTTAAGCTTTGCATAATCCACATGATCATTGCAAATCATCCATTTCATAAGCATCATCACAAAACATCATGGCATCTCATATTGAAATCAAGTTTAAGTTAACTTTGCTTAGAATGTGAAAGTAAGTAGAATTCATAAATTCTTGGTGTTTCAATGCAATCTTGAAAACACTACACTTAATTAATCTTGCTTCTAAATCCCTGTGCTCAAAATGAGAAACAAAGTTTAAAAGCCATTTTGAATTCATGATCTTTTATTAAAAGAAAGGTTTCACATTTTGGTTTTAAATCTTAACTCAAAAACTATAAAGAATTGAGCCTAGATTTCTCAAGCAAAGAGATAGTTTAAATTATTTGGAACAACTTTGGTGTTCACACCAAAACTTGGTTTTGAGTTTTTAAACCTGTTTGAAAAAGAAACAAATCAAAACAAAGAAACAAAAACAGAAAAGAAAAAGAAAAAGGAATTCCTTACTTTACTGGGTCGGCGCCAACGAAGCGGCCCAGCAGAGCAAGCCAGCCCGGCCTGCCCTGCACGCCCGCGCCGGTTACCGCCCGCGCCTCATGCGCTACACGCGTGCGCCTGAACGTGCGCAGACGCCGAGCTCTGGCCGATCCGCGCCTACACCCAAGGCGGACGCGCCCCGCTTCCTCCTCCCTCCATTATGTCCCCTGCCAAGCGCCACCCCTCTCTCCAGCTCTCGCCTCGCCCTCGCTCTCGCGCGCGCACCAGAGCGCGCCGCCGCCGCGATGCCGAGCGGCATCACCGCCGTTCCGGCCGCCTTGGAGCGCCGCCGCCGTCTCCATCTCCACAGCAGTTCTGCCTCGCCTCCCCGAGCCCGCAACGACGACCGGTGAGCCTCGGTAAGACCCCGCCGTGCCCCTCTACGCGAGCGCGAGCTCTGCGCCGCCGCCGCAGCCTCGCACTGCGCCGTAGACCACACCCCTCTGGTCGCCATCGTCTCGCGTTAGCGCGAGCCACGCACTAGCCATAACACCCAGAAGCTTTAGCCCCGCTTAATCGAAGCCGCCGTGGCCTGTCTCGGCTTGCCGCTGTGTGACCGCGCCGCTGCTCTGCCATCGACGCCGGCAAGCTTCACTCCGGCCACGATTGCACGTGGTTAGGGTTGCGCTGGATTCGTCTTGCGTAGACGCATCCGTAGAGCCACACCGCACCGCCGGAGACCTCGTCATCGGCGAGAAATCACCGGCGAAAGCCTCGCCTCCGCCCTGTGTCACCGACGCATGGGGTCCCCCTCGCGCGGCCCCCCGCTGTCAGGCGCCGATTCCCCTTTGGAACCAGGCTGCCACTGCCGAGTGGGCCTGTGTGGCCTGTTGGGCCGAAAGGCCTAACCCCTTTTGTTTTCCCATTTTCAGAAAATGTAAAATGATTGGTAAATATCATCTCACTGAATATTGATCTAAAATTCCTAAAATAAATTGTGAGTACTTGTTATGAGTAGATCTACCCTGGAAAAATATTGCATGTGTATTTTGTAGTACTTTTCTGTATAAGATTAAATAAATACTGAAACTGATTAAAACTGCATAAATCAATTAAGCTATTTTGTGCTCTTGCTAAAATTGTAATTCTTGTTCCAATAAATCCTAAATGGTTGTTAAAAGCTAGCAAAATTATATCTTGAGTAGTTTGTGTGGAAAATTGAATAACTAACAATTAAAATGTGTTTAGGCTGTTAACTTGTAAGATTTTTAGTAAATAGGTTTCTGAGTAAAAGGAGCTATAACTTTTTGTGTAGCTTTATAGTAGGGAATAGTAACTGGGAAAAATACTAATCTGGTTAGTTCATCACTTTCACTGTACTAAGTATTTCTATGTTATTATTATCTTTAAACTTGCTAATTTTGTGCAGAGCAGAATACTGCTAGTGTTAACTTGGAAATATTTGAGTAGGCTATGTTGCCCCTGCTTAAGCTACTATATTTTTTGTAGAATTTAATGAACTGTTTCTATAGGGTGTGCAGTTCTGTGTTGCTTTCTAGTTAACTAAATTGCTAAGAAGAGAGGTAAATTGTTAATTAAGCTTTGGTGTATCTTTGAAATATTAACCCCCCAGCTAGGTTAAGTAAGCCTAAGCTGAACCCCGCTGTTCATTGTTGGTTACTTGTGTGTTAAGCAAATTGTTAAATGACGATCACAATAACTAACTACCAGAGAAGAAATTTGCACCTACTCGAGAACACATAGAAAAGAACATCATGAGCATACCACACCTCAGCATATTCATCGTCTTGCATAGGTTGATATTATACCTTGTCTCATATCATTCGTATATACGCATCACACAGGATCGCAGGAGGAAGCACAGTACGACCTTCACCTGGAGCAGGACGAAGCCAGTCAGTGTAACACCCCTGGTGTTTAAGCACTTAATTAAAACTTGATCATGTCATCATATGCATTAAGCATCATTCATTTGTTTGAAAATCTGGATATGCATTGAACTAAAATGAGTTTACTTGCGTATGTTTGATCCATGGTGTGATTGCAGGGTCATCTTTTCAAATTCCAAAATTTAAATTTGAATCCAAACCCTAATTCCCAAGGGGGGGGGGGAATAAACCCTAAACATGATTTTCAAAATCTAATAAAGAATTTGCATATGGTTGTTTAAGCATTCTGATAGATCTCTATTTGAATTGCATTTGTTGTGTTTAGAGTTTTTCAAGTGTTGTTCAAGTTTTTAGAGTATTTGAAAAGGGGGTAGATCCTTTTTAAAAGGTTTTTAAATTTCCAAAAATGCATTTTCTTTTCTAGGCCGAATTTGAAAATGTGCATGTTGACAAAAGTGTAGATCATGAATTTTTGAGCAACTTTGGTATCCCAAGTTTTTCATGAAAACCCTTGAAAGCTTGAGCAATTTGCAAAATTAGTACCAAGGGTTGTTCAGTCATTTCATCGAGCACTTGCATGACGATGGTGAACTCAACGCCGAAACCTGGCCGACCACCGTGCGACTTCTGGCATGGACGAGCGTCCCGTCGGGTGCATGGCATCATCACGGTCGCGTTGCCGTCTTCAAAACGCGACGACACCCATTCTTCCGTCCTCTTTCACGCTCGCAACACCATGCCATCGCTCTGCTCTGCTCCGCCGAGCGCTCCACCAACGTCGTCGAGCTCGTGCGAGTTTTCCAGCCACTGCCAACCTTCCCATCCACCACAATGGCTTTCGCCTTGACCTAGTGCATCTTCCGCAAGGGTTGGTTGAAGCTGTGGACGTGGGAAAAGCCCGGCGCAAGGTCTTCTTCATCGGCTCCGGCGAGAGCGCTGCCTCTCTGGTCCGTTGTTGTCCGGGCTAGAAAGGAGCCGCATTGTTCTTCTCTTTCTTGTTTCATCTTCCTCTTTCATCGTTGAACCTCGTCCACTTCGCCGTTTCCTTTTTGGTGGCCTATAGCTCCGGGAACGTCGACGTTGCTGCTCGGTTCATCTTCCCCGCCGGCACGGTCTTCGTCGACCGGTCTTTCTACATCATCTCCAGCCACGACAGCAAGCGTTTCACGACTGGGGTGAGCTCCTCGAACTCTCCGCGCACTTAGTCGTTCTTGTTTCGAGCCGTAGAACTCGGTCCGCGAGCTCCGCCACCGTTCATGGCCGTCGCGATGGTGCGCTCATCGGTGGGACGCACCTGTCCATCGTTTTCCAATCCGAGTCCTGCGCTAGCTTCGCCTAGCCGTCGTGAGTCTGTCTGCGGTGTTGGTTGTTTGAGCGCGTGCGTCGTTTGGCCGACGTACGTCGCGTGGATCTCGGCCGTGCGCCATGGTCGACGGCGAGGTAGTTTCGTTAGGGTTTTGGCTCGTTTTTGGCTTGCTTCGCGTTGTTTGGGGGCCGTTGAGTCTGTTGGTGTACTTGGTTTCTCCGGCACATGGCTGAACTCGCCGGCGCATGCGTGACCGAGCGTGGGTCTCCGCTATCGCCGCCGGTGAGGTGTTTGCAAGGGATAAGTTTGGTCGTGTCGTACCTCGTTGTGTTCGGGATGAAGTGCTGAGTCCAGCGCACGAGTCGGTTGAGCGTTCGAACCACCGCCGGCGATGCGCCGCCGTGTTTTGTGGTCGTCGGCGCCGCTGCTCTACGTGCGTCGTTTGGCAAGCGTATGTCGCGTGGATCTCGGCCGTGCGCCATGGTCGATGGTGAGGTAGTTTCGTTAGGGTTTTGGCTCGTTTTTGGCTTGCTTCGCGTTGTTTGGGGGCCGCTGAGTCTGTTGGTGTACTTGGTTTCTCCGGCACATGGCTGAACTCGCCGGCGCATGCGCGACCGAGCGTGGGTCTCCGCTATCGCCGTCGGTGAGGTGTTTGCAAGGGATAAGTTTGGTCGTGTCGTACCTCGTTGTGTTCGGGATGAAGTGCTGAGTCCAGCCCACGAGTCGGTTGAGCGTTCGGACCACCGCCGGCGACGCGCCGCCGTGTTTTGTGGTCGTCGGCGCCGCTGCTCTGCGTTTGAGTCGCTGGCGGACGGGACCCAGCCGTCAGCGAGTAAATCAAAGGGTTTTTCCTTTTTCTTGTTTGAACAGTAGCAACTTTTGTTATTTTCATATGTTTAAATCTGTGCATGTTTAAATTCTGCACAAATTTGTATATAATCTCTTTGATGTGTAGTATTTAAGAAAAATATAATATGTCCATATTCAGTATGTTTTTAATCCTGTAAAAATGCTCAAAGTAATTGAAAAATGACTTTTCTATGTTTTTTTGATGCTCTGTTTGTTGCTTCAAAAATTCTGAGAATTTTTGTGTAACCTTTATACACTCATACCTTGTTGTACAAAAAGTTTGGGAATTTTTGGATGATCTGTTATACATGGCTATTTGTATAATTAATAATAAATGATTAGTAACCCTAATGACTTTAGGTTTTGAGTGATTTTGGGTTGTTTGATGCTAATGGTCATTTGTCCAGTGACAACCATAGTATGGACATGTTTGATGATAGTGTTGTTTGCTCAGTGCTTTTGGACAAATTATTAAACTCAATAATTAGTTTAATCATGTTAAGTAATTTGATTTATGCTTTAGTTTAACTTTTCTTCATGAAGGAAAGTTGTACTCAAGATGTTAATCTATTTTAGTCAATTTTTTTACATGCTTGTATGTGTTGAACATCATGGTTACTATTCAAGCATCATCTTAAGCATAGCATTTTATCGTGTAGATTTCTCGGTTGTTGGGTTGGATAACCACCCTGGTGAAGTGGTTTTTTCTTCTGTTGAATCGAAGCCCGAGATTGTGTTTCCCTCCAACCAAGGCAAGCCCCGGTGCATTCAAACCTCTCCTTGTATTTCAAAGTTTTTCTTTAAATACACTTACGGTTATAATATTGCATTATGATACTTTATTAAATCCCTACTTGATGCATGGCCTTATCCTTGCTTTAATTATACCTTTAACCTTGATACTTGTTTAAAGGTGTAAAACTTTTGCTAAAATGCTTAGTATTCTTAGAACTTTTATAGTAGGTGATTTCCGGTCACCTACGCATATCGTATTGTTTCGGCAAATGGTTATGTTTTCTAAGAAAAGGATGTTGTTGTTGGAAGTAATAACCTAAGACCGGGCGGACACGGTGTTTGGGAGCCATCAGTGGTGACTGGTGAGTGGGTTCTTTCCGCCTGTGTCGATTAGGAACCGTCCGGTGTGGGTGTCCAAGAGCCGTGACTTTGGAGTACTGGTCACATACTTTTGGAAGCCGTACTTTGGTTATTCCAGTTTAAGAATGGTTAATCCGCACTGGGAGTGGAGAGATGGCGAGAGTAGTGTGTACCCTCCAAGTTAGCGAACTTGATGGAGGTGTACTGTGCTCTCGGGTGGCGGAACCCCGGTCTTGGCTAGAGGATCCAAGGAAAGGTAGTTATATGTGTGCTTTAGTGCTGCATATGGCGTGTGATAGGGAAGCCCCAGCTCGGTTTAATCGATTCGAATCGTCGTGTTCCTCGGATATGGAAACATGACTCTGACTACCACATTATAGTAATATACTTAAACTAGATACTTGTTAGATCCCTTCATGGATGGTTATTACCTTGCTATTAATCATAAATTTAGATTGGTACTTGAGTAATCTTTTAAACGAATTAAATGAATTTCAATTCTTTTTATAAATGCTCATTTATGCAAAATACTTGATTCTTGCAAACCACACCTTGAATCCTATGACTTGCATACCTTTTGTCCACCAAATATTTTCTTTTGTCGGATAAGTCTTGTTGAGTACTCCCGTACTCAGGGTTTGTTAACCCGTGTTGCAGATGAGGGCCACAGCCCGGTCTGTGTGGCTTCTTGCTGCATGACCGTGGTCACTATGGATGATGATGAAGAAGAATAAACTGTCTATGCTTGACTCTTGGGAAAGAGTACCTCGGTTCCTTGTTTAAACTCTATTACCGCTTGATGTAGTAATATCGTATGACACTATGTTATGTTTCAAAACTCATGGTTTGTAATGTGACTTTAAATTCCGCTACTTTGATGTAAATTAAATTATTGTATTACTTCTGCAATGTTTGTGATGAGGAAGATCCTGTTCGGAAAGAGGTGAACGACCCGCTGTAAATTGGTGACACCTGACGGACTAATTAAGAATTGAATCATTTGTTTGGGATTAAGTCGGATGGACTATTAATCTTGGCAAGTGGGCCCTTTCTTAAAAGGTTCTGTCACAATTGGTATCAAAGCTCTCCTTATTACAGATCTTGCAGTTGTAAAATCTTTCAAAAATGATTTGGATCTTAAATTAAAATTTGGTTTGAGTTCAAAAATTACTTTAACTTACCTCTTCTCTTGTTTTTAAAAAAAATAGGAGAGTAGTTTTAGGATTATCAAGCTGATGGTATGAATATGGTTATATATATATGCCCTATAAATATGTTATGTAAATATTATCGTATTTGTAGGACGTATCATGCATCATATCATACCACTTGGGATGGGTTTTAAAATTTTGTTCTTAATCAATTAAAATCTATCATGTTACTTACTTGCCTCCTTTAAAATCTTGTCTATAGGATGGCCAGGACTAAGCGCACGGCTCGCAAGTCTTCCGGACCGCTGGGAGTCCCTCGCTACAGGCTGGCGTCACGTGGAGACGGTGGTGAGAGCAATTGCCAGGATGCTAGTTGTTGTGGTCGTCCCAAGTTGAAGATCGAGCACTTGAGGGCCGACCTATGCTGGATGACGACCAACAGGGACGACTTTGCTAGCAGCACCCATGACCTGGAGGACAAGGTGGAGGAGCTGGAGGTTGAGTTGCAGCAGTGTCAGGATCAGCTGGCAAAGAAGGATGCACAGCTGGCAGAGAAGGAGACACAGCTGGCTGACAAGGCGACATAGGTGACTCTCGCTGAGGGCTTCATGTATGAGGCGATGGGATAGAGGAATGAAGCCTGAGACCGAGAGTTTCTGTTGTCTGAGTTGTACCTCAACTTGGGGCACTATGCAAGTAACCTTGAGGTGTACAACAATGTGCTTCATGAGGAAGTGCATCACCTCACCAACCTGCTGAACCCTGAGTTTCAGCAGGAGGCCATGGCAGAGGACCTGGGAGAGCTTGTGCAGGTAGACCTGTCCTTTGGGGACCAATTCTTTGCACCCACTCCTGAGGCTCAGGGTGGAGTTGAGCCAGAGCCAGAGGTGATCGTTGAGGATGAGCCAGAGGTGGAGGTTGTAGTCCTCAGCGACGACGAGTAGTTCATGTATCGCCTAGCTAGCTAGTTCGAGTGCGAGTAGTGGATGTTGTAATATAATCTACCTTTATCGCTTCAGAACTCTTTAGTTTCCAGCACCTTTATGTCATGATGGTCATGTAATATATGTTTGTGCACTTGGGTACTGTTATGCTAGTGTTTCAATAAAAGTATGTTTATGCAAACAGATGCCTGAACATAACAATGCTAGGGCACATGATGGGGAACTTCCTGATCCACCCCCTCCACCACCAACCTTGGCACAAACTTTGGCGGCATTGATCAGTGTTTCTACGGATAATGCTCGCCTCTTGAATGAGCTTGCTCAACACAACAACCAAGGTGGCAATGAACGTCGTGGTTGCAATAATAATCAAGAGACGACTTATGTCGATTTCACAGACACCCGTCCTCCGGTGTTCACTAAGGTAGATGAGCCATTGGAAGCTGATGATTGGCTCCGCATCATGGAGCAGAAGTTTGAGCTGTTTAATTGCACCGAGGTGCAGAAGCCAGTCTTTGCAGCTCAGCAGCTTCGTGGTGCAGCAGGATCTTGGTGGTCGACTTTTACAACTATGCAGCCTGAGGGTCATCGTGCCACTTGGAAGGAATTTCGTGAGGCTTTCCGTGCACACTATATTCCTGATGGTGTCATGGAGTCTAAGTTGGAGGAGTTCCTGAGTTTGAAATAGGAAGATTCCACTGTCATGCAGTACATGGGCAAGTTCAATCATCTTTCTCAGTATGCGGTGGAACATGTCAGTACTAATGCTAAGAAGAAGAGGTGGTTTCTCAGGGGGCTCTCTACTAAGCTGCATACCATGCTTAACCATAATCCTAATGCTACTTATCATGAGGTGGTGAGCATGGCTATCTCTGCTGAGAATTCCTTGCGCATCCATAGGGAGGCAAAGAAGAAGAAATCATTTGCTGGGTCTTCTAGTGGTAACCAGAAGAGGCAGAAGATCATCTACCACCATCAGAACCACAATCGTTTCTAGTATCATCCTCCTCCACAGCAACAGTCTGGTCAGCAGTTCTCTGGGGTTTCTCAGTACCCTAGGCAGAATGCTGGTCCAAACAATCAAGTGGCTACAAAGCAAACCAACAATGCCTGTTTCAACTGTGGAAAGGTGGGGCATTATTCCAATGCGTGTCCTCTTCCGAAGCAGTACAATCAGAGGTTTGCTATGAATCAACAGCAGCAGCAGAAGCAGAGTGGGAATGCTGGGAGTCAGAAGAACAAGAACGAGCAGGGGGAAGGGATGCCGGAAGGAGAACCAGTGTTGCAGGGTACGTTTCCTATCAACGATCATCCTGTAGTTATTCTCTTTGATTCTGGTGCATCACATTCCTTCATTGATAAGTCGTTTGTTCTCAAGCATAGTATTCCTTTGTCTGAGTTAAAAATGGACTTCCATGTGCAAACACCGGGTGGTCGTATCTCAACTAGAGAGTTGGTATATCGAGTATCTCTGAGTCTGGGTGGGCATATCTTTCCCACGACCATGGTAGTACTTCCAAACTAGGATTTAGATGTGATCCTGGGGATGAATTGGTTGTAGCAGCACAAAGCTGTGATCGATGTGTTAAACAGAACTATCAAGGTAGATGTGCCGGACAGTAAATCTGAACTCTTGATTCAGCTTTCTGTGCCAAAAAGAGAAGTGGAAAAAGTCTGTTCTATAACTGTGGTGGGGATATATGATATTCCAGTAGTGTGTGAGTTCCCAGACGTCTTTCCTGATGACTTACCTGGCTTACCTCCCGATAGAGATGTTGAGTTTTCTATAGAGTTAAAGTCTGACACAGCACCTGTCTCTAGAAGGGCCTATCGAATGCCTCCCAAAGAGCTAGTAGAGTTGAAGACTCAATTGAATGAGTTGCTCGATAAAGGTTTCATTCGAGCTAGTTCATCGCCATGGGGTTGCCCTGCCATTTTCGTGAAGAAGGATCATACTTTTCGTATGTGCGTTGACTATCGTCCCTTGAATGAGGTGACTGTGACAGAACCTCTTAAGATAGGGCCCACTTGTCAGGATTAACCCACTTAATCCCAACAGATGATCCAAACCTTAATTAGTCCGTCAGGTGTCGCCACTTTGCAACGGGTCATCCACCTCTTTCCGAACAGGATCACCTCATTACAATCATTACAGAAGTAATACGAAATTTTTATATAACATCAAAGTAGCGGAAATTTAAAGTCATATTACAAACCATAAGTTTTGAAACATAACTTAAGTGTCATACGTTAATAATACATCAAGCTGCTGATAGAGTATGAACAAACAACCGAGGTACTCTTGCCCAAGAGTCAAGCAAGGACAGTTTATTCTTCATCTTCATCTACACTGACCACGGTCATGCAGCAAGAAGCCACACAAACTATGTTGTGATCCTCATCTGCAACAGGGGTTAACAAACCCTAAGTACGGGAGTACTCAACAAGACTTATCCGACAAAGAAAAGTATTTGGTGGACAAAACAGTATGCAAATCATAGGATTCAAGGGATGGTTTGCAAGAATCAAGAATTTTGCATAAATGAGCATTTATAAAAGAATTGAAATCATTTATGTTATCCATAAGATTACTCAAGTACCGATCTAGATGTATGATCGATAACAAGGTAATAAACATCCATAAAGGGATCCAACAAGTATCCAGTTAAAGTGTATTACTACGAAGAAGAAAACAGGGTCATGTTTCCATATCCGAGGAACACGACGATTCGAACCGGTTTATCCCAGCTGGGGCTTCCCTATCACACGACATAGACAACCGCTTAAAGCACGCATATGACTACCTTTCCCTGGATCCTCTCGCCAAGACCGGGGTTCCGCCACCCGAGAGCACAGTACACCTCCATCCAGTTCGCTAACTTGGAGGGTACACACTACTCTCGCCATCTCTCCACTCCCAGTGCGGGTTAACCGTTCTTCAGACGAGAATAGCCAGAGTCTAGCTTCCCGGAGTATGTGATAAGTACTCCAAAGTCACAACCCTAGTCATGCATCAACGGACGGTTCCTAATCGACACAGGCGGAAAGAACCCGCTCACCAGACACCGCTGATGGCTCTCCAACACCGTGTCCGCCCGGTCTCAGATTATTACTTCCAACAACAACATCCCCTTCTCAGAAAACATAACCATTTGCCGAAGCAATACGCTATGCGTAGGTGACCGGAAATCACCTACTATAAAAGTTCTAAGCATACTAAGCATTTTTGCAAAACTTTGCATCTTTAAACAAGTGTCAAGGTTAAGGTACAAATAGTACAAGGATAAAGCTATGCATCAAGTAGGAATTTAATAAAGTACCGTAATGCAATAGTATAAACATAAGTGTATTTAAAGAAATCATTTTAAATACAAGGAAATGTTTGAATGCACCGAGGCTTGCCTTGGTTGGAGGGGTAAATGAACTCGGGCTCAGATTCAAGAGAGAAAACCTCTTCACTAGACGTATCCAACCCAACCAACGAACAATCTACACGATATAATGTCATGTTTTAGAGGATGCTTGAATAGTAAACATGATGCTCAACACAAACAAACATGTTCTTAAAAGAAGATTACAACAGATTACACCTTGAGTACCACTTCCCTTCATGAAGGAAAGCAACACTAGGTTATAAAGCAAATTTATTAAACCCTATTTATCTTGATTATCTAAGTTAATAATTACATCCAAAAGAACTGAGCAAACAACATTACATCAAGCATGTCCAACTTGTGTTTGTCACTGGACAATGACCATTTGTATCAAATAATCCAAAATCACTCAAAGCCTAAAATCATTAGGGTTTCTAAACACTTTATAACTAATTAAACAACTAGCCATGTATAAAAGATCATCCAAAAACTCCCAAACTTTTTGTACAGCAAGGTAATAGAGTACAAAGCTTACACAAAAATTCTCAGAATTTTTGGAGCAACCTTCAGAGCATGCAAAACTCATAGAAAACTCATTACTTTGAGCATTATTACAGGATTAAAAACAAACTGAACAAAGACATGTTATATTTTCCTTAAAAACTACACATCACCGAGAGCATACACAAATTTTTGCAGAATTTAGACATGCACAGATTCAAACATACAAAAATAACAAAAGCTACTACTGAGCAAAACAGGAAAAAGGGAAAACCCTTTACAAAACCCACTGACGGTTGGGACCCGCCAGTCAGTGGCACAGACGCTCGCGGCATCGCGATGACCACAAAATGCGGCGGCGCGTCACCGTCGGTGACCAAACCGAACGGCTACCCCTCGAACCTGCTTCGGCTCTCCAAGCCGAACCCAACGAGGTGCGCCACGACCCAAACAAACCCTCAGAGGCACCTCATCGACGGTGATGGCGGTCAACCGGAGCTCGACCGATCGCGCCCCGTCGAGCACAGGCCTCGATCGAAGAAGCTAGGCCTCGATAACGACTCAGGGAACAACCACAAGCAAGCGGCTCAACATAAACGAGGCTAAAACCTACCTAGAAGACCTTGTCGACGGCAATGGCGGCGACCCGAGCTCGACCGCACATACGCCGGAGAAAACAGGCCTAGATCAGACCTCGATCAACTCAACCAACAACTCTAGCAAGCTTAGCGGCCCCAAACAACACGGAGCGCGCACGAAACGAACTCAGAGCTAAACGCAACATCCTCATCGACGACCATGGCGGTCGGTGGGGATCTGCGCGACGTGCGCCGGAGAAAACATGCATGCGCTCGAGGGAAACTACCCCTCGAAACAAACTCAGGACGGCTAGACGAAGCTAGCGCAAGACTCAGATCGGAAAAAGGTCAACTACAACGATCAGACAACGAACACACCGCTGCGCCGAACATGAACAGCGACGGTGCTTGAGGACGGTGCTCGAAGGCTTGATTCAAGTACAAACGAGTAGAGCGGAGAGGTCGAGGAGCTCACCCTGGTCACGAAGCGCTAGCAAGCGTGGCCGGAGATGAAGCAGAGACGACTGTCGCTGGAGAACGTGCCGGCGGAGACAAAGAACCGAGCGGCAACGAAGATGTTCCTGGAGCTATGGTCCACCATTTGCAAAACGGAGAAACCGACAAGAATCAGAGATGAACAAGGAGCAAGAAACACAAGATGAAAAGACAATGTGGCTCCTGTGTAGCCCGGTTGAGGACTGATCAGAGCGACGACGCTCTTGTCGGAGCTGAGGAAGACGGAGCCGTGCTGAACGAATGCAGGCTCGATGGCTTTGACAAACTCACTCCGAGAACGTGCAAGGTTAAAGAGAAGACAATGGCAGTGGATTGAGTGATTGGAAGTGGCTAACAAGCTCGGACGAGTTCGTCGATGATGGTGGAGCGCTCGGCGGAGCAAAGCAGAGCGATGGCGTGGCGTGGAAAGGGAGACAGAGTGGACGGTGTCCCGTTTTGAAGACGGCAACGGTTCCGCGATGTCGCCATGCACACGACAAGACGTGAGTCAAGGACAAGAGTCGCACGGTGGTGTCGACAGGTGGCCGGACAGGTGTCGGCGTCGAGCTCAACCCCGCCATGCACTGCTTGATGAAAAGACTGAACTGACCCTGTGGCTATTTTGCAAAACGCTCAAGCTTCCAGGAGTTTTCATGAAAAACTTTGAATACGAAAGTTGCTCAAAATTTCATGGTCTACAACTTTGTCAAAACTCACATTTTCAAAATCGGCCTAGAAATGAAAATGCAGTTTTGAAATTTGAGAACCTTTTAAAAGGATTTGCCCCCTTTTCAAAATTCTTTGGAAACAAAAACAACACTTGAAAAACTGAAAACACAACAAAAGCAAAACAAACAAAGCTCTACAACTTCGCTTAAACTACCATAAGAAAAATCTTTATAGATCTTGAAAATCATGTTTAGGGTTCAATCCACCCCCTCTGGAAATAGGGTTTGGATTCCAAATTTTAAATTTGAGAATTTGAAAAGATGACCTGCATTCACAACATTGATCAAACATAGACAATTAAACTCATTTTAATTCAATGCATAGCCAGGTTTTCAAACAAGTGAATGATGCTTAATGCATATGATGACATCATAAATTTTTAATTAAGTGATTAACACCCGGGGTGTTACAATCCTTCCCCCTTAAAGAAATCTCGTCTCGAGATTTAGGAGTGAAACAATGTAACGGAAAAGGAAACGTATCAAGAACCTTTCTTTTTCACATCATCCTTGTTACAACTATGACCAGGGTTTTACAAAACAACTCAAACAAAAGAAGCATAAAACTCTGGGAAATTCTCTAAAAGATAATCTTCAGATTCCCAAGTAGCTTCCTCTTCTGAGTGCTGATTCCACTGCACCTTGTAGAACTTGATGGTCTTGTGACGAGTAATTCAATCCTTTTGATTGAGAACCTTTACAGGATACTCAGAGTAGGTCACATCAGGTTCTAACTGCACTCCTTCAACTCCCACCGTTGTATCTTTAATTTGAAGACACTTCTTCAATTGTGATACGTGAAACACATCATGAACGACGGATAGAATGTCAGGCAATTTCAAACGATAAGCCACCTTGCCAATACGTTCCAGAACTGGGAATGGACCGACATAACGAGGTGCTAACTTGCCTTTCACTCCAAAACGAGAGATTCCTTTCATAGGTGTGACTTTCAAATACACATGATCTCCCGGTTGATATTGAAGTGGCCTTCTTCTTTTGTCAGCATAACTCTTTTGCCTTGACTGAGCTATTTCAAGATTGATGTGAATCTGTTTAACTTTATCTTCAGCTTCCTTAACTAGGTCAACACCAAAGAACTCACGTTCTCTGGGTTCTGACCAATTAAGAGGAGTTCTGCAACCACGACCATACAAAGCTTCGAATGGTGACATTTTTATGCTTTGTGATAACTATTGTTGTAAGAGAACTCTGTCAAAGGTAAGCATTCATCCCACTTCTCTGCAAAGTTAAGAACATAACATCACAACAAATCTTCAAGAACTTGATTGACTCGTTCAGTCTGACCATCGGTTTGAGGATGGTACGCAGTGCTGTACAAAAGTTTAGTGCCCAAAGATTCATGGAGATGCCTCCAGAAAGCTGAGACAAACTGAGTCCCATGATCAGATATGATGGTCTTAGGAATACCATGAAGACTTACTATTCCTGCCAAAAACAACTTGGCGTAAACAGCGGCAGTATGTGAAGTCTTGACTGGTAGAAAATGTGCATATTTGGTAAGTCGATCAACAACGACCCAGATAGAATCATAACCACTCGAGGTTTTTGGTAAACCTACTATGAAATCCATACAGATGTCTTCCCACTTCCAAACTGGAACTGGCAAAGGTTGAAGTTGACCTCCTGGCTTCAAACGCACTGCTTTCACCTTCTGACAAGTGTCACACTTAGCCACATAACCGGCTATCTCAATCTTCATCTTTGTCCACCAAAACTTCCTCTTCAGATCCTGGTACATTTTGTTACTTCCAGGGTGAATGAACAAATGAGAAGTATGAGCTTCATCAAGAATAGCTTGTCGTAGCCCTGGAACTTTAGGTACCATGAGACGGTCATTGAACCAAAGTACATCAGATTCATCTAACTTAAAACAAGTGGGCATCCCAGATTTCACCTTTGCTTTAAGATGTGCGATGCCTATATTGGTCGGTTGAGCCTCGATAATTTGATCACGAATGCTGGGTTCCACAGATATGTTAGCTAGACTGCCATGTTGAACCATAGATATGCCTAGCCTCTTTAACTCATAACAGAGTGTGGAATTTACCGTCTTTAGGCTCAGACAATTGCAACTACCCTTACGACTTAAGGCATCAGCTACAACATTTGTCTTACCTGGATGGTAATGCACTTCAAGATCATAATCTTTGATAAGCTCTAACCACCTCCTTTGCCTCATATTCAACTCAGACTGAGTGAATATATACTTCAAACTCTTATGATCCATATATATATGACAAAGGTTGCCCAGAAGATAATGCCGCCAAATCTTCAAAGAATGGACAACTGCCGCTAACTCCAGATCATGAGTTGGATAGTTCTCTTCGTGCTTCTTCAACTGTCTAGAAGCATAAGCAATGACCCTTCCTTCTTGCATCAAGACACACCCAATACCAATACCGGATGCATCACAATATACATCAAAGGGCTTCTCAATATTAGGTTGAGCTAATATGGGAGCTGTGGTCATTAACTTCTTTAAAGCATGAAAAGCTTCTTCGCACTCCGCAGACCACACGAACTTGGTATGGTTCTTCAGTAGACTGGTAATAAGCTTCGAGACTCGAGAAAAGTCTGGAATAAACCGGCGATAATAACCAGCCATACCGAGGAAACTTCGAACTTGATGAACTGTTGTTGGTGGCTTCCAATCTAGAATGTCCTTTACCTTACTAGGATCAACTGCCACGCCTCCGTTGGACAAAACATGTCCTAGGAATTGCACTTCCTTCAGCCAAAACTCACATTTGCTGAACTTAGCATAAAGCTGGTGCTCTCGCAATCGAGTTAAGATGATTCGGAGATGACGGGCATGCTCTTCTTCATTCTTGGAATAGATGAGAATATCATCTATGAAGACAACAACGAACTTATCCAGCTCCGGCATGAACACGGAGTTCATCAAATACATGAAGTACGCCGGTGCATTAGTCAAACCAAACGACATTACCAGATATTCATAAAGCCCATATCTAGTGGTAAACGCCGTCTTTGGGATATCTTCACGTCGAATCTTGATCTGGTGGTACCCTGATCGCAAGTCAATCTTGGAAAACACCGTAGCTCCAGCGAGTTGATCAAAGAGAAGATCGATTCGCGGTAAGGGATACTTGTTCTTGATGGTCACCTCGTTCAAGGGACGATAGTCAACGCACATACAGAGAGTATGATCCTTCTTCTTTACGAAAATTGCAGGACAACCCCATGGCGATGAACTAGGTCGAATGAAACCCTTATAGAGCAACTCATTTAACTGAGTCTTCAACTCGGCTAGCTCTTTTGGAGGCATCTGATAGGCCCTTCTAGAGATAGGTGCAGTACCAGGCTTTAGCTCTATAGAAAACTCAACATCTCTATCAGGAGGTAAGCCAGGTAAGTCATCAGGAAAGACGTATGGAAATTCACGTACTATTGGAATATCATGTACCCCAACTGCAACTGTAGCACAGACTCTTCCTACTTCCCTTTTCGGCACAGAAAGTTGAATCAAGAGTTGAGATTTACTGTTTGGCACATCTACCTTGATAGTTCTATTTAACACATCGATCACAGCTTTGTGCTGCTGCAACCAATTCATCCCCAGGAAGTGCATCACCTCACCAACCTGCTGAACCCCGAGTTTTAGCAGCAGGCCATGGCAGAGGACCTAGGAGAGCTTGTGCAGGCAGACCTGTCCTTTGGGGACCAGTTCTTTGCACCCACTCCTGAGGCTCAGGGTGGAGTTGAGCCAGAGCCAGAGGTGATCGTTGAGGATGAGCCAGAGGTGGAGGTTGTAGTCCTCAGCGACGACGAGTAGTTCATGTATCGCCTAGCTAGCTAGTTCGAGTGCGAGTAGTGGATGTTGTAATATAATCTACCTTTATCGCTTCAGAACTCTTTAGTTTCCAGCACCTTTATGTCATGATGATCATGTAATATATGTTTGTGCACTTGGGTACTATTATGCTTGTGTTTCAATAAAAGTATGTTTATGCAAACAGATGCCTGAACATAACAATGTTGGGGCACATGATGGGGAACTTCCTGATCCACCCCCTCCACCACCAACCTTGGCACAAACTTTGGTGGCATTGATGAGTGTTTCTACAGATAATGCTCGCCTCTTGAATGAGCTTGCTCAACACAACAACCAAGGTGGCAATGAACGTCGTGGTCGCAATAATAATCAAGAGACGACTTATGTCAATTTCACAGACACCCGTCCTCCGGTGTTCACTAAGGCAGATGAGCCATTGGAAGCTGATGATTGGCTCCGCACCATGGAGTAGAAGTTTGAGCTGTTTAATTGCACCGAGGTGCAGAAGCTAGTCTTTGCAGCTCAGCAGCTTCGTGGTGCAGCAGGATCTTGGTGGTCGACTTTTACAACTATGCAACCTGAGGGTCATCGTGCCACTTGGAAGGAATTTCGTAAGGCTTTCCGTGTACACTATAATCCTGGCAAGTGGGCCCTTTCTTAAAAGGTTCTGTCACAGTCAGCAAAGAGCCAACGAAGGGCACGTGAACGAGGAACCAGAAGAGGAGCTCTAGGAGTGTCCCAGTCTAGCTCGTTCGAGAAAGGCAAGCCCCAGTGCATTTTAATCGTACCTTATGATATCAATTTACTATGTTATACTATGTTGTTGCATTAAGTATAGGAGTTGGGTGAACCTAATTGTTGCATACTACCCTCCTTGCTTTTGATATCCCTATATCCTTGTTAGCCTGTTAGCATAGCAAAGATAGATGCTTAGCCTTGCTAATTAAAGATGACTTCCTCGGTAACACAAGTCACGTATTGCTCTACGTGGCGAAGCCGAGGGTATGAAAAATATCATGAATGGAAAGGCAACCGGGAAGGTTGGTAAATTGTCCGTACGTCTAATACTGGCAACATCTGGGTGAGCTGCGCGCCCTAGGCTAGTATTTTGCGTATGTGTCTGCCGTTTTGGCGGGCCGATTGGGTGGTGTCCCTCTTGTCATGTTGAACACATGCCTCCACCTTTAGTTGGCAAGATAACTCATTCGAGCCGCGAAACCTACCTACTGGTCAAACCAAGGACGAAGCGAATCGCAAGCTATTGCGGGGTGATGAGGACGCGGAGTGTAAGGTCGAGGCCAGCTAGCTGATCACTAGGCTAGAAGTACAGGGTGTCGGGCGGTCCTTGGGCTTGTTGAGTATGATTCTAAATCAACCTTGGTTTGAATGGTAGAATAGGCGACTGCCGCCCCCGTTCAAGGGCTGCGAAGTTTGGGTGAGGAATAAAACCTCCAGCTGGATAGGAATTCGATTCGAATCGCGGTCTCTCCGCGTTGTGAGAACTTAACAATTGCTACACTGGCGTGGGAACAAGTAATTACTTGAATGGTTCCGATGGAATGATATGATGAGACTAGAAGGGAAAACTGGTTATTGTATGCTTAATCAAGTGTATTGCTTAGACCAGGTGCTAATCTAGAAGACAGGTAATATTTAATAAATATGGCTTCATTGTTAAGTACTCTAGTAAATGCTTTGCCGCAAAAGAGAGTTCGACCTTGTACTACCACAAAAAGGCTGCATTATCCTTGGTGTCTTTATTTTAGTTTAAGACGGGTAAGTCTAGCTGAGTACATTCGCGTACTCAGGGCTTCGTTCCCAATGTTGTTGCAGATGGGCAGATGTACTATGGGTACTGCATCAACTGTCTCTACCCTGCTATGGGAGACAACTAGGACCATGGGCGATGGTCATCTCTGAAGCCTCATCTATGCTTTTGTGAGAAGCGACTTAGTACTGACACTATAATGAACTAAGTGGGTGTGAGTTGGTTTCAAAACTATTTCCGCTGCAAGAGATTTGGTTATGTAATAACTTTTAAAATTCGTACTCTGATGTATTCGTATTTGAACTTTATGTAACGTATGGATGGTCTGTTGAACTAAAGCGATTCTCGGCTATGAATGAGCAAGGAATGAAATCCGTCGTGGTTTCACGGACTACCGGGGTTATGAAAGCCTAAGGACGAAAATTTATCGCATCGGCGATCGGTTTTTGGACTTAAGTTTTTGTAATTTGGGCGGTTCTGTTACACAGGGTGTGCGATCTCTTCAGCGTGCCAGCCGTCTGACTCTACGACGCCGTCTGACTCTACGACGCGGTAACTCCTACACTCGTCAGCGAAATTTATCCCCCGGACGCCCTGGAGGATCTGCTCGACCAGATCGAGGCTGACGCGGAGGAGCAAGCGGCGATCCTGGCCGCCAAGCTTGTAACTAATAATTTAAGTTATCCTGTGATGTGCCCCCGGGGGGGGCTTTGGACGACTTGGATAGCTCCTCGGTGAGCTTGTTTTAAGTTTGTTTGCTTGTTGGTTTCCGCATTTGCTTTTTTTCTCTGGCTAGTTGCCCGATTTTTCCTGGGAGGAGTTTTGATCTGTTCGGGTGGGTGGTCGGGTAGAGGTACCTGGCTCCGGGGAGCCGGAGTACCTCGCAGCCCTACGGCACGGTCCAGTGAGATTTCTTTTCTTGGTGGGGGAAATCAGGCTTTCGCTTACCGGATCAGCAAAACGGTTTTTGAGCAAAAAAGTTTTTGGAGTGAAAGACAGGAGGTTACCCCCTTCCCAGCTGTTGGTATTTCTTATGACTATTGGATAAATCCGCAAGCGCACAGATTATACCATTGTAGCACTTCACCAAGGAGTATTCCGAGGTATCGTAATTTATATTATCCCAAAGGAAAGCTTTGCTAGAAATGATAATTAGAGAGAGATCCTCGAGAGCACCTCAACCTTAGTACCAACTAGTATAGGGGGGTAAATGATAAATGTGATAGGAAGGGGTTGATGAATGAAGAATCTACGGTAAAGGATACTTAAAACGGACCTCAGAGACTAGATAGGTGGGAGGACAACGAGAAGAGAACATGGACTCCTATGTACTTCACTCTACTTCAATATACTTAGCTAATTAACTAGTCTAGACACTATAGTTTGTCTCCTCAATACAAGTATGCTAGGCGAGGGGATAGATCAGTAGGAGGACAAAAACTCCTACCGGACCGCGCCCTCTTCTTACTGGGGCCTTACCTTTTAAGAACTTGCCTAAGAACATGTCATGGAATACAACGACTAGACAAGGGTGTCACCTCTTGCTAGCTACCACAAACAATCCGTGCAGCAAGCGATAACCAAGGATAAGATGATGTATAAGCACCACGCTTACGCACAACTTACTACTTTGACTACGATCAAATAATCAAAGCACCCTATGACAGGCAATGATCGCATACGGGAAAGGTCACAAGGATCACAGACTATGGGTGTGAAGGCTATTAAAGAGCAAAAGCATATAGCAAGACTATATCTAGTATAGAAATGCTCAAAGTAAATACTAAGTACAGTAAAGAGAAAAGATATATATTGAATAAGATAAAGTCTTACAAAGAAGGAAAGATACAAGAGCTATACTCGACTCAACTCTAACTCCCACTCTAGACTAACTTCTAGAACAATCTAAGGAATAGAGCTTGTAGGCTTCTTCTTCATGATTAGAGAGGGGGGTGTGACCCTCTATTTATAGCAGGAGGTGGAGTAGGGGCTACTCTGGCGCCACGTCAGCGATCCAGGGCCATCCATTCTCCACCCTTGGATCCAACCGACCTTGAAACCGACCAAGGCATGGATGGTGGTGATCCAACACATGGGGAGGAGCTATGGCGGTTGGGGGAGGCCAAACCGACCTAGGGGGCATTCGGCCGAACCCCCCTATGGTCAGTGTGATGAGTGTATGGGTGTCCGGATCTTTCGGTGGAGATAGATAACTACGATTTGACTGGAGAGACGTTCACGATCCGACTACAACCATCTAAGGACGCTGCGCCTTAGCGATCGATACACCAAATCCAGCGGTTGCTCACGATCTTGCGGATCACAACCAACCAAACCACTAGGGTTATTCCTGCAAGCAATCGAAGAACAAGCAAGAACAAGTAGAACAAGCACTCAATTGCAAATAAGAGATAAAGGTTCAAATCTGATACTCATGAAGGTGGGGTTCCGAATCAAGTAGAACGGATGGTCTAGTCGACACACGCGTCTACAAGGAAGTAGCAGCAGCTAAACTTTCATCTAAACAAAACCCAATCTGTTTGTGGCGGCTCTAGGGGGATATAAGGAGGAGGTAGGACGACCACAAGGGCCCTGGTGTCGTCCTACAACCATAGGATGAGTCCCTAATGGACTCAACTTGATACACGGGCCATCGGCCCAAAATAGGGTGACGCAGCACCGTTGGCAGAAAAGATCTCCGTATTAAATTGTCTACTGCGCACGCATCTGATAGGATATAGGTATGAGTCCAGATCCATTGGAAAGTAGACTTGATAAGTTTTCCAAAAAGTGCTAGAACGTCCCAATCGGAGTCCGTATGAAGTCGTGACAACCGTCGCAAGTTTGGACTCTTCTGCAGTCCGATTGAACTTTCCAAAACGTGTTGGACTTGGACTCTTTGTTTCCTTGGATCCAATGTGACGTGGTGGCCTGGTGGAGAACGTTAGGAACACTTGGATTTGGTCCCCAATCAACTTCATTGACCATCCATGCTTTCCATATGCAATCTAACCCTTCCTTGATCCATGTAAGCAATTCTGAAAATGAAAACATACACACTACATAGTGCAGCACCCATTCATCAAATGTAACAATGATAAACCTCATATAGAATGGTTTCACCTTTGGTATAGAAGTGGTTGGCATGTTCATATCTAAACCGGTGATGTCCTCATCATAGTGGGCCCTCCCTTGCCTCCTGGGATGAGGTCCCACCAGTCAGAGACTGAGTGGGGCCTGTTTGGGCCCAAAGGGCATTCGGCCGAATTCCCCCTAGGGGGTTCTGGCCCTCCTCTGTTCCCTGGTGCTGGTCCCACTCGTCATAGGTGTTGGTTGTTGGTTCTGAGTTGGTTGTCACGTTTATCTCCTTGGTCTAGGCCCATGGATCCATGTGCTTCACTTGTGAGCCGTTGAGAGGAAACACAGAGTGATCCAATGGATGGATTCCACTCTAGAGTGCCTCTCTTGGATCATGGCCGAGAGGGGAGGGCATGGTGGGCTCATAGGGTGGTCGGTTGACCCCCTATGTGGGCCCAATTGGCTCTCCTTTGCTTCATTTGTTCATTCCTGCACTCAAACACTCATGGACATGTGGAACTAGTTATTTGATAAAATATGCTCATGATGTGTTTGTTTATCCTTGATCCTTGGATTTGTGGCACCATTTTAGCTATGTAAAAGATGGTCATAATTTGTGCCAACACTAGCCCCCGAGCGAGGTGTGCTCTGGCCCGTGCCGAGAGTGCACCTTGCTAAGCGGTTGGTCCGGGAGTTCTCGCGTTTTTGTTCCTCAAACTTTTTTCTTAAGAAAGGTTACATGCGTATGTACATGGTGCTAGGTATACTAGATAATAATAGAAAGGCGACATAGCTGTTGGTGTTGTGGGTCTCTGTGCTCTTCGCGCCCTAGGGGTCGACGTCCATCTTGTCAGCGGCTTCGATCGCCGCCACCAGTTCCTCGTTGCACACCTCGGCCATTGCGTTCTCGCAGCAGTCCACCTCGCATTGGTACACCACCTTGACGTCGGAGGAGACTGTGATGATGCCGCACGGCCCCGAGATCTTGAGCTTGAGGTAAGTGTAGTTGGGGACGGCCATGAACTTGGCGTAACATGGTCTCCCCAACACCGCGTGATAAGTCCCTCGGTAAGCCACGACCTCGAAGGTGAGGTACTCGGTCCGGAAGTTGTCCTGTTCCCCGAACGTGACGGACAGGACGATCTGCCCCAGGGATACCGTTTGCCTCCCGGGGACGATTCCCTGAAAGGGAGCCCCCGAGGATCGAAGCTTTTCCCTACGTAGGCCGAGGGCCTCGAAGGCGTTATAGTACATGATGTTAAGGCTGCTGCCCCCGTCCATCAACACTTTGGTGAAGCTCACGCTCCCTATGATCGGGTCCATGACGAGTGGATAACGACCTGGGTAGGGAATGCGGCTCGGATGGTCATCTCGACCAAACGTGATGTCGGATTCCGACCAATCGAGGAAAGCCAGAGTTCCCAGGGCGACTGCGATGTCGCTCCTTCTTCTGCCAGCGCTTGGAGCCGTAGGCCTCTGGGCCCCCAAGAATCATGAGGCACTTGTTGACATGGGGGTAGGAGTCCTCGTGATCCCCGCCCCGTCTTGGCCTTCCGACTGCTTCGGCTCGTCCTTGTCAGGGACGGCCTTGAAGTACCTGGCCATCATGTCACACTGCTGGAGTGTGTGCTTAACCGGTCCGTTGTGGTACCAACATGGCTTTGTGAGCATGTCGTCGAACTTGCCCACTTTCTTCCCGCCCTGGGAACGGGGAGGCTTGCAGTCTGCTGTCGCGACGACGTTGTCGCCACCGCCACGTTGCGGCTTGCCCTTCTTCTTATTCCTGTTCTGGGCGCGGTTCGAGCCGCCTTCGCCGGTGGTCTTGACTTCCTTGCCCTTTCCCTTGTCGGGGTGGAATATTGCACCGACCGCCTACTCTCCCGACGCGTAGCTCGTGGCAATGTCGAGGAGTCATTCGGTGGTGCGAGGGTTGCTGCGGCCGAGCTCGTGGACTAGCTTTTTGCAAGTGGTGCCTGCGAGAAACGCCCCAACCATGTCCGTGTCGGCCGCGGTCGGGAGTTTGGTGCACTGCTAGGAGAAGCGTCGAATGTAATCCCGGAGGGACTCGTTCGCCTTCTGCCTGCAGCTGTGGAGGTCTCAGGGGTTTCCTGGGCGCGTGTACGTGCCTTGAAAATTCCCGACGAAGGCTTGTCGCAGGGAATCCCACCCATCGATGGTGTTAGGAGGTAGGTGCTCGAGCCACATGCGGGTCGAGTCTGAGAGATGGAGAGGCAAGTTGGAGATGATGAAATCGTCATCATCCACGCCGCCGGCCTGACAGGCGAGGTGGTAGTCGTCGAGCCAGAGCCGGGGTTCGTTTCCCTGGAGTATCGGACGACGTTGGTTGGTTGTCGGAATGGTTACGGGAACGGTGCGCGTCGGATGCAGCGAATGAACACCAAGGGGCCCGATGGCTCCGGCGTGGGAGGCCGGTCTTCATCGCTGTCGTATCGACCGCCACGACGGACGTCGTAGCCTCTGCTTGCGCCATCCTGCTTGGCGTGCTTGTGCGCGTTGAGCGTGTCGCGCACGTCGCGCTTTTCGCCTACGCGAGCGTGCACGGTCGGGCGCCGGTGTTCGGCCGGTGCGGGATCCTGGTGGACCGACCCCTTGCGGTCGTTAGGAGCCGCACCAGCTGGGTGACCGGTGCTGAGCCCGCGCCTCCGCGATGCGGAGCTCTCGGCCTGTTGTTCCGTGGCCTGCTCCAGTAGGGTCTTCAGCTTGTCGTGAGCGAGCTTGCCGTTGGGAGCATCTAGGATCAGAAGGTTGTGGAGCAACATCCTTGCTACCGCGATGTTCTGGCTTGCCCGCGTGAATTGCGGCGTGCCATGTTCATCGTTGATGATGCGGTGGTGTACCGCTCAGGCCTCCCTGTGAGCACGAGGCTCTGCGGGATCCCTGGCGGCATCGCGCTCAAGCTTCTCACGCTCGAACATCACCTTACGTTGGCGCTCCGCGAGCTGTTGCTATATGTCGCGGAGGTCGCGAAGTTGCTGCTGCCAGGCCTCCGAAGACTGCGGATCGGGCCATGGCTGAGGTACTGGAACACCCATCTCTTGCACGGGCGTGTGGTTGTTGTCGCCATCGTTGTCCCCCTCGTTGATGAGGGTGGGATCGACAGTGGCTCCGGGTGGAGGTGCGTCGCACATGAAGCACTCGCGGCCATGGTCCTTGCTGGGATCGCTCGAGCCGGAGTTGAGCAGATAATTGCTGGCTTGGAGGAAACCGTGAAGGGCCTCCTGATCCCCCAGACCGTCGAAGTCCAGGGTGTGCCAGGGATCAATGCTCCCATGGCTTGAGTCGGCGTAAGATGTGGCCTCGGAGCTCGTGAGGAGATCAGAGACAGAGCTAGGGTGGCGGGACGCCAGCCTGATGCGTGTCCCTTCCACGGGGTTAGCATGGAACCACGCGGCCACCATCTCCGAATAAGATGCGGCGGCATTCCTCATGATGAAAGGTTGTGCCTCTGGGACGGACGCTTTGATGTGCCCGGGAGAGAGCAGCTGCCCTCCCGCGAGCTGCGCCGTCACGTTGGCGAACACGAAGTAGAGGTTGTGCAGGGACTCCTGAGTTGGCTGGGGTCCCATAAGCGTGTCGAGCTGGCGCTCGACCTGAGGATAGTCGGCCCGGGGGACAACTACCCCTCGAGCGACTCGTTCCCCGGAGGGAGACAGGTGGAGGTGGGCCATGTACGCGGTGATGGTATCCATGGCTACCTCGGAGGATGTCGTAGGGCGACGGAGAGCCAGGTCGGCCCGCTGCTCGTGGCACTGGAAGAACAAGTAAAGGACCGAGAACGGCGACCAGAGGGGGGTGAATGGGAGCCTCAAATTTCTCTCGAAATATTTGGTCCACTCTTCTCTCGAAAGATTCAGACGAAAATGGAGAAATGAGAGCTCACCGGCAGTGGAGAGAAAATCACCGGAAACCCCAAAACACAGGTTCTCAAGCCCTAGGGAAAAGAGGCAAGAACCTAGGCAAAACACACGAAATCAGCAACCAACAGGGAACTTCGGACCAGTTCAGTCAAGACCTCCGGACCAATGGAAGTGGTCCGGAGCCTTTGGTCCGGTGCTTAGCCAAGCACCTCCGGACTAGTCCGACGGTCACCTTTGGAAGTCTGACGCCCACACAGAAAACATGCAGGGAGTGCCCAAGCTCCGGACTCTAGTCCGACGCTAACCGTCGGACTATGGAGAGTTGTCCGATGCTCACTCCAGCCACTGAGCCAAACAATACAGTAAGCTCCCCTGTTCCGGACACCTGGTCCGACGCTCACCGTCGGACTAATGAGCCTAGTCCGATGTGTGAGTGACACCCCCAGCAGAGGCACCAGACTACTCGCCTATGGTGCGGTGCTCACAAGCTGGGTGGTCCAGAGGGTAGTCCGACGCCCCTTGCTGCTTGACACTCGAAAAATCAAGACCACCGGATCACTTGCTATGGTCCAGAGCTTAGGGAAAAGTCGTCCGGAGGGTGCTCCGACGCTCCCACGCAGGAACTCTGCACCCCGCGAAAACCGAATCCACTCCGCCAAATCTTCCCAAAACTCAACCAAATGATCACCGACTGCAACCAAACTTCGAGGGCAAGATCCTAGTGAAGTTGGGGAGCTATCCCGAAGAAATCATCGCTCAATTTGGCTTAGAGCAAGGGGAGGAGAAGAGATTTGGGGAAAAGCTCAAGAACGAAGAACTACGCAAAGAAAATGCCGGATGTACGCACTCGTGAGGTTTGAGGAGAGTTCCTTCGGTGCAAAGAAGCTCCTCACGATTACGCACAGCTTGGTTCAAACGGATTTGCAAGAGTTACTCCCTACAAAGAGAAATCATCTCGGGAAAAGAGGGAGCAAAAGCAAAATGCGAAGAACACAAGAAAAACGGGGACACGATCAACAAATCAAAGCCACCATGTCTTACAGAGGTTACGGCCTCCGATTCCTCGCAGCAAAATCAGGTTCTTACAAAGGTTGGTGGAAACAACCTAGGGATCTCGTGAACTAGAGAGAGAGAGGGGGCAAGTGATTAGGGTTCAAGAGATGGGATGAGGGATACCCCTTCACCCCCTACTTATCGTGTTTTGGCTATTTCCCAAAGACCCCCCTAGATACATTGAGTGAACTACCTAGCCTAAGCATTGCCATCCAAGATTTGGAAAATATCTCCCGCATTTTGAATGGACGGCCCCGCTTCCTGCCGGGAGTTGTCGTCGCCTCGACGCAACCTCCAGGATTCCACCACGTGCCATCCCCGCTTCCTCGGAAGCTCCGCCTAGGTTTTGAGGCCCAAACCCAGGAAACCCGCCACCGGTAGCTTTAGGCTCAACTATCGAACCATGACTTTTGCGGCCCAAACTCGGAAACCGAAGCGAATGGTTTTGAGGCCCAAACCACCAAACCACTCGACGGGAGCCACCTTGTCATCGCCCGGTCGGACTCCGAGTCCTCTGAGCCTCCGCTCGACTCGTGCGTCCACCGTCTTGACTCGGCCGACTCGGTCTACCTCCATGTCTTCTCGCACTCGCCGGTGCCAAGCACTAGCCACCATAGCTAGTCCACCGGCACCCATGGTCCCTCAGTCCGAGCCCCGCTTCCGCCCTTCACCACTCTCAGTCCATCGGCACGGCAAGACTCTACTCGACCTTCTCCACGCCATTGACCACTGTCACTAGACATAGCACCTGCACACCACAAGCCAATAGATAGGCACACATTTGCTTTTGCGAGGGGTTAGAAGTAAGCCACTCAAACTGAACCGCTCAAGTGTTGGTTAATCACTCATCACAAAACTGCACATCATGGGTACTTATCCACCATGTGTTCGCACCATGCTACCAAAACGAACAATGGAGCCCCGAGAGAAATCAACGTGGCGGTTAGCCATCCAAAACTCGAAAATATGGGTGACATACAAAGATCCCCTACCTAGCGCGCCAACTGTCGATGTCTAAAATGGCAGGGTCTAGACGGCCAATGAGTAAATTTCTAAGCGTGTCGGAGTACGGATGGTTACGCTCCGAGAACACAGAGATTTATACTGGTTCGGGCATGAACGCCCTACGTCCAGTGTGTTGTGGAGTCGTGTTACCGAGTGCGGAGGGCTCATAGAGGGGAGCTACAAGCAATGGTGAGAGAGGGAAGCGCCTTCCCAGGTCTCGTACGTATGAGGTTTCTAGTTCTGGTGAGAGCTCGCGTGGATGCGAGTATGAGTGTGTGTGAAATGAGTTTTCGGATGTCGAGAGCTAGATTGGGGGTCCATTCTCCCCCTTTATACGTAGGGAGGGATGGAGGAGTACAGTAGAGAGAGGAGGAGGAGTGAACGTGGGCCCGGCTCGGGCTGTTGCCGAGGGAGAGCTTTGTCTTCATTCTGCCTTCATTCCTGAGGAAGATTGCGCCAGTAGACACATGTCCGGGTCTTGTTCGTCCTTGTGGTGCTGTAGCCATGCTCCTTGAGACTGGGAACTCCGCTGCTCCCTTACCTGAGCATGGGCGGGGGCTAGTCGCACAGGGCCAGGCACCCCCGCGTTCCGTCATTCAGGGCTGATGACGCCCTAATCCCTGTTCGAGTGTCCGTCGGAGGTATGGCGCAGGTGTAGTACGTGTAATTCGTCGGTTAGGCAGCACAGGACCTTGTACCGCAGGGGGAAATAGGGGTAGGCATGGCGCCTCATGCCCTGGAACCCCATCCCTGAGGACGGAGGGCACTATGAACCTTTTGACTATATGGGCTAGGGCGTCCCAGGTCACTAGTGGCGGCAAGATCTCCGAGGGCAGGGAACGTCACAGATGACGTCTCCCTGGCTCGAACGAGGCGGAGGAGCCCCCTAGGGTGGATGACGTCACGGATGACGTCTCCTTAGCTCGGGCGAGGCAAAGGAGCCCCCGAGGGTAGAATGCGTCACTGATGACGTCGCCCTACCTCGGGCGAGGCGGAAGAGCCCCTGAGGGTAGATGACATCACGGATGACATCTCCTTAGCTCGGGCGAGGCGGAAGAGCCCCCGAGGGTAGATGACATCTCCTTAGCTCGGGCGAGGCGGAAGAGCCCCCGAGGGTAGATGACGTCACGGATGACATCTCCTTAGCTCAGGCGAGGCAGAAGATCCTCTGAGGGAATGTAGTAGTCTTGGTTGATTTGGGGACGAGAAGCCCCCGCGGGTGATGACATCACCCTGGGTCGGACGGGGCGGAGAGACCCTAAGGGTGATTTTGTTTTTGCGGAGTGCAGTAAATTGGGTACCCTATTTCTATGTATCCGACAATCGGTTTTCGAAGAGTTTGGTGTTTGTGTGATCATAGTGATTCATAATTTAGTTTTATAAACTCTTTAACTTGTTTTCCTACTATTGGTGTATTATTCTAATCAAATTTATTTGTTTGCTTCATGCATTATTGCTGAGATGTTTGCATGATGCTTGGATGTTATCGAGTTTAGACGGTGAGCAGTTTGTCGGTGATCAAGATCAATACTTAGACAACAGCATGATCAACAAGAGTTTGTTGATCAAGGCAAGTATAGCATGAGATCATCCTTGTTACCAATTCACTATAATGTCATCTAAGTCATATGCATCTATCTACCTTGTTTGTCATTAATGATTTCATACTGACCTATACCTTGTCACCTATGAATTTATGCATTGGGTAGTAAGATGCTAGTGCTCCATTATAATGACCATGATTGCAACTAGAAAAAGTCTACATAACCCCCTCAACTATGAGGGGTGGAAGAGTGTACCGGCTCAGATTCAACAAGAGAGAAATCCCCTTCAACAATGGCTCTCCCCCCTCCCGCCCCAGCCCCCTTCCCCTTTGCCGGCGATCATGTCACCGGTGACTCTTGATCCTCGGCGTCGTCAAGACGTGGGGCAGCCATGGGATCCTCCTCGGGTCTGGCTACCATGCTGGAGTTCGACCGAGGTTTGGAGTTTCAGGATGAGATCCATTCTCTTTTCAAGTTGCCGGTACACCACCCTCGCCCCTCCCCTTCTGGATCTTTCTTTCTGTTGGTCACCTTTCGCCGATTTTTGTTCCATTTAACGAAAGATTTGGTTGCGCTCGCTCTTCAATCCTGTCTCGGTGGAATGGCAAATCTTTTTCATGTTGAGTTCCTCAGCAAAAATCACTTTCGTTTCTTGGTTTTTTCAAAAGAAGTGGGTTTTTTCGTCTATAAGCTTTGGCGTGTCATTGCCAAATCTTTCGATGCTTATTTTCATCTTTGGAGCAATGGTACTCCCCATTGGAAACGGGAGAAGAGACTCTGGGAAATTGAGCAAGATAAAGAATGGACAAAAGTCCTCTCCAAATCTTCCAGAAGGATCCAGGCCAAAAATTCCCTAAAGAAAGTCAGTTTTGCTAAACCTCTTGTTCAACGTCCTCACCCTTCGAGGAATGCGAAGGAACCTAAGGCCTCAGGTAAACAGATTGTCAGTGCTTCTAGTCAGTCTTCTCATACAACAATCTGTTTTGGTGCTTTCACTGTGTCGGTGGAACCTTCTGAAGTTGTTTCCAAAGGTGGTTCCAGCTTCTCCCATGATCGTGTTCTTCTCTAGGATCACCGGCAGTCCAACGGTCCACCCGCGCTTGTTTTGGAAATGCCTGTTGCTTCAGCCGATAATCTAGTTAGCTCTTCCAGTCTGAATTTTCGTGGGTTGTGTATCTACTGCCTATCTAAGGACGATTTCACTCGTTCCTGTCCATCTCGTTCCTGTTGCGTGCGGTGTTTGCTCTGGGGCCACTCTTCCAGATCATGTGGGCCTCGACAACCGAGTTGGGCCTGGCAGCCCAAATCAGACGTGGGAGCTCCGAGACCCAACCGCTCGCGCGTTCTTTGGAAGGCAAAAATACCAAACGGCAAGGGTACTATTTCAAACCCCGATCCTCGCGTACATACTCCGGACCCTTCGCCTGCCTTTAACAAGGAACAGGAGTTCATCTATAATCCTTCGCATCCGCCTCCCACAAAATCTTGTCCTGCCTCCCAACAAGAAAACCCTCATCAATCACAAGAAAACCCTCACCAAACGCAAGATAACCCTCACCAATCGTCGGTTCCTGCCTCCGCCGGCGATCAACTCATGGCCAACTTCCCAGTTAACCCAAGACCTTTCCTAGTTGGAGGCTTGGAGGTGAATCATGGCTGGAACAGGCCTGCGCGTGGGCGGATTGCTCTCGGTGGAGAGCCAACCAAAGAACACGAAGACTATGCTATCGTCTGCTTTGATCTGATGCCCCCCAATGATGATGAGTTGCGGCCAACACTCAACGTGGTATGTGACTTCCTTGAGCATAATGAAAGGGTTCGCATCATTGAATCGTATCTGTCACCTTTGGGTTTGGGTCTGATTAGACGGAGGACAATAGTACAGAGGGATCTGTTAGTGCGAAATTTGCCTTACAATTTCGGTCAGAATCATGTTGTGCGAGTCATCAAACATGACGAAGGCATCAATGCTAGGTCTTGCTCCTATATCAGAGTTTGTTGGTTGATGTTCCTAGGATTTCCGCTTGATTTCCAAAAGGATCTATATATCAGAGCTGCTGTTGCGCCCTTTGGTAGGCTGCTGGAATGGTACCATGACAACAATCTGTCTAGAATCATAGTGCAAGTTCTTGTTCTGAGTCCTAACAGAGTGCCTAGGAGCTTGGTGATCTCGAGGGGAACCATGATTGGTGGTATGGGGAGATCTTGGTCGGTTCCAGTCTATATACTCAATGGCCACTTCCCGGATGCGTTCCCAACAGATGAAGACCTAGTTCCTTTTGATGGAGAACCTCACCCTGAGCACGGTCCGGTGGTGCTAGGTCCCAATCCTTTGGAGCCCAATTGGCAGAATGAACAGCAAGGCGCTGCACCAAACCTTGGTTTCTTTGGAGGAAACCCTCATCCCAACCAGCAGCAGGATCAGCAGCACGGTCAGCATCAGGGCCAACATGCTCATAACAATCAGCATCAGGGTCAGCAACAGGGCCATTACCAACCAGATGATATGGACATTGATGAAGCAGATGAATGGTCAGAATGGAATCCTGCTGTTTTTGCAGTAGACAATGGCCCACATTTCCCTAAGCACCCCCAGGTCCTTCAACATCAAATTGATCTAGAGCTGTCAGGCTCATCAATGAGGTACCTGAGGGTTAATGGTCCTGACATTGCTTTAGACCAAGTTTTCTAGAATCTGGAGGTGGGCTCTAATAGTTCCTTGTCCAGTGATGCAACCTCTGTACCTGAAGAAAGCAGTTCCAGGTTTGTGGCAATGCAAGCTAGAGTGCCAACCTCCTGATTTTCAACAAGAATGCTTTACTTGATGGTTTTAGCCATTTGGGTCAGACAACAGCTTTTGGTTCTCTGGTTATCAATAGTCAAGCTTTGCAGAATCAGTCGGAGGACAATTCTGCTCCTTCAGGATCTGGGTTGGAAATTGTTCCTTGGAAACCAGTGTTTCTAGTATTGGCACTCCAGCTATGGCCCCACGTTCTTGAGAGACAGAAGGCTTCTCGGGCAAACAGGGCTCAGCCTCAAGCGCCTGCTGTCATCCTCCTTCCAGGCCCAAGTTGTTCTGGCCCATCAATTTTTGAATTTCAAACAGAGCCGATGCAGCCCATCCCAGAACCAGCCTTTGTTAGGATGCAACCCAGTATGGTTGAGGAAGCTTAGTTCACTCAGTTGGGCAGTCTTGATTCAATCCGGGACAGTGAAGATTGCCAGGTCCTTGGTCGACCTTCAAGCACTCTCTCTCTGCCTCTTCATGCCAGCAATCATGCAACTCCTCTTGTCAACAGTGTAGTCAGACGGAGCTCACGGCTAAATGACAAAGATGGTTTCCATGAAGTCAGACTCTTGGGCAATCCAAGTAAGAAGCGGAAGACCTGTCCTATTGTCCTGGTGGATCCCTCGGGACAGTCTGCCCCCATCCCTATTGATGTTCTACAAGGCTGGGGGATCAGTTGTGGTGTGCCTCCTGTAGAGCTTGCCGAGGATGTGCTGATGCAGACGCCGTCAGCAAATGCAAAGAGTGCACATGAAGACGAAGACTAAAGCATCCCCTAGATCTTTGGGCAAGAGTTTTTGCCATTCTTTTGGTCTTTTCATATCTCACCATTTCTGTCTTGTAAGGTTATACTTTTTTATGGCTCTCCTGCCCTCCTACTGGATCACGGTGTTAGGTCTTAACTGTGCTCAAGACTTTTCTTTGCATAGTTATGTCTTTTTTTTCTTTTCTTGGTCCCAGACTTGTTTAAATTTCAAGTTTCCTTGTCTTTGTTGGGCAAAGCAGTCCCCCTGATATATGTTGGTTTTATTAATGAATACACGTAGCTGGACGATTATGTGTTCGAATATTCGGGGGATAAATGCTTCGGAGAAATGGGACGTTGTGCGAAACAAAATGGAAGAGAGTATTTATTCCATTGTTTGCCTGCAAGAAACCAAAAAGGAACACTTTGATGTCCCCTTCATTCGGAATTTCGCTCCACGTCGTTTTGATAAGTTCGACTTTGTCCCTTCAGTAGGGGCCTCTGGAGAAATTCTAGTTCTTTGGAATGAGGGTTCTTTCTCGGGTATAGTTGTGGATAAGCAAAGCTTTGGAATCACCTTTTCTTTCACCTCTTGTCACGCAAATGAGACTTGGAAGCTTACCACAGTTTATGGCCCTTGCCATGAGCCTGAACGTTCCAATTTCATCAATTGGTTCCATAGTCATGATATCCAGGTTGATGAAAATTGGATTTTCATTGGTGATTTTAATTTTTACCGTTCCTTAAGTTATCACAACAGATCCGGGGGGAACCTAGCTGACACGTTCACTTTTAATGAGGGCATTGGTCACCTAGGTTTAGTTGAACTACCTCTAAAAGGGCGTGCTTTCACTTGGAGTAACATGCAAACGAATCCCCTCCTCTAACAGCTCGATTGGTTTTTCACGTCAGTTCACTGGACTTCTGAGTTCCCAAATACAGAAGTGCTACCCTTGGCAAAAATTACCTCAGACCATATCCCCTGTAAGGTGTCTATCAGCACCAAGATGCCCAAAGCAAACATCTTTCGTTTTGAGAACTTCAGGATTGAGCAACCTGGTTTTTTGGATATTGTTTTTTCTGCTTGGTCTTCTCTGCCGGCTAGAACAGATGCTGCCAGGTCTTTATCTGCTAGGTTCAAGCAGCTCAGGGCCAGTTTAAAATCCTGGAGTAAGGATCTTTCTAATCTGAATTTTCTCATCACCAACTGTAACCAAGTTATTGGACTCCTAGATGAAATAGAGGACAATCGAAACCTCTATAACCCAGAAGCAAATTTGAGGGGAAGCATTAGAAAGAAACTACAGATATGGCTCAGATTTAAATCCATTTATTGGAAGAAAAGATATACAGTTAACAGAATTAGGTTTAGGGATGAATGTACAAAATTCTTTCATGCAATGGCAACCACTTCTTTTAGGAGAAACAATATTGCTCAGATTATGAATGACCAGCAAATCATGATTTCCGACCATGAAGGTAAAGCCAGATTCCTATGGAATTCTTTCAAGAACAGAATGGGCACAACTTCAGAACCAACCATGGTCTTTGATTTACCAGCTCTCATTAATCTAGTGATTGACCTGGATTTCCTGGATGCACCAATCCTTCATTCGGAAATAGATGCAGTGGTTAAGTCTATGCCATCAGATAAAGCACCGGGTCTAGATGGTTTCAATGGGTGTTTTCTTAAAAATGTTGACAAATAGTAAAAGTGGACTTCTATAATCTTTGTTCGTAGTTTGAGTTGGGTCTAGTAAATCTAGAATGCATTAATACATCCTATATTACTTTGGTGCCCAAGAAGAATAGCCCAGAGACAGTCAATGACTACAGACCAATTTCTCTCATGAATATCTCGCTCAAAGTGATCACCAAGATCCTTGCAGAAAGACTGCAATCCACTATCTTGAGAGTAGTACACCCAAATCAATATGGTTTCATTCGGTCGAGGGCAACCCAGGATTACCTCGCATAGAACTATGAGTATATCCACCAATGTCATCAGTCCAGAAGGGAAATAGTCATTCTGAAGCTAGATTTTGAAAAGGCTTTTGACACTGTGGAACACCTAGCCATTTTCACACCAGGTTTTAAGAACAAAACTAGATTTACACCATATGTGAGCCCAGGAAGTCAAATCTCACATATAACCACAAATTAAGGAAGTATCAAAAGACAATACTTAAATACATAACATATAAGGTCAAAGGATAACCTCAACACAGCGAACAGCGGGAAGACAACTCCGAACTTCAGGTGAAGACTCCAACTTCACAGGGACAACTGACTGGTTGATCACAAGCCTAACTCCTTTAACTCTTGCCCTTTGCAATCTGGTATGGTTGATAAGGCAAGGGTGAGCACTTAAAGTACTCAGCAAGAATAACATAGGGTTATGAAGCTCAAAAGGCTGACACTGGCTTACTGCGGTTGCTTTTAACTTGGTCAAGTTTTAACAACAATTAGCTTTAGTTATGCTTAACCTAGTTGATAACCACATGATCTTAACGAAACAATCTCATATATCATATCTCCAAACTTACCATCATAAGTTGTTCAACAACATGAATATCTAACACTGTGAGTTTTTCGAGCCGCTCGTGACCGTGAGCACGGCTATCATGATAGTTTTACACTCTGCAGAGGTTACGCACTTTACCCACAAGCTGTGGTGCCCATATGTCCGGGATCATGACTCCCAAAACACTTCCAAGGTGAGTGGGCAGGGTACACTATGAAGTCTTCCAAAAGCCCTTTCTAGCCTGTAGCGGGCCCTATGGACCCAATGCAAAGGGGTATATGGGACGCCCCGATGGTACCACCCGCAGCGGTCCCCATACAAGCTATACCCCATAACCAGCTCGGCAAAGGTGCCTTTTACGAACCACAAGCATGCTAGTCCAAACTTCATACTTAACTAAAGTCAGAGCCATTATAGCACTCATGGTTGCATTTAAGTCCCAGCTTTTGCCCTACAGTGGGGTCCTATTCCATGTTGTTATAAAGCCAATTTTAATCAATGTTGCATATATCCATTAGTCAATATTCAATTCAAGATTCTTCATGTTCAGCATAGCAAAACTACCCATATGCATAGTAACCCATTGGTGACAAGGTAAAGGGGATAACAAAGCTATGATATAGATCTAATAGGAATCAAAATTAGACACATGCAATATGACTAGATTGATTAAGGTGAATAGGTAACAAGGATGATCCCATGTTATACTTGCCTTAAACTCTTAGATTCTTTCTTCACTTGATTCTCGATCTTCTGATGACTTCTTCTTGATCTCCACGTAAATCTCACCGATTGGACAAGATCATAAACACACACACAAGCATCTGAACAATCATACAAAGCATACAATATATCTACTTTAGAACAATACACCAATCAATGAAAAAGGTTTAAAAGAAATCTACGTATTGCTACGATCACGCAGACACGAGAATCACGCTAATCGGATCTATAACGAAAAGAAACGACTACCGAAAGATTTAGCTTTTAAAAAAAACTAGACTTCATTTATTTTATCTATAAAAAGCATGGTTAGGATATTTCAGAGAAAGACCCAAATTAGATTAAGTCACATTATATTTGAATTAGAGAAATAAAATAAAACTATTCATATTCTATTTATAAATAGATTTCATTTATGTTGATCCAACTTTTACTTATAAATAAAATTTGATATGTGACAGCAAATAAGTCATAATTAACATGCATGCTTATACTAAGCAAAATTACATTTAAAAGCATATCAATACTAGTCATTAATCATATTAATATTGTATATACATTGCTGAGATATAAAATATCTAAGTACAAAACGTATATTGATTTTAATTATCAATTTAATAATTAACAATATATATTGAAAAGCATATGGTATAATGAACACTAACACTATCTTATAGATTATATCAATATGAATCTAATGCAACTCAAATGGTGCAAAAAGCAATTAAACGTAACTTGCTTTTAATTAATTAAAAAGCTATCAATTAAACATTAATTAAATTAATATTTAAACTAACAAAAATTAATAATTAAGCAACATGAAAAACATTAACATTACTACGTAGAGAACGTTGATATGAAACTAACGCAACTTGAATGGGCTAAAACGGAGTTAAAACGAAGAAAGGGCGAAGTTTATAGTAACCGGTGGCAGTTCTGAAAATACATCGTCTTCTTCCCTGACCTCTTGTACGGACGCGAAAAGCAACGCAACGCTACGCCTCCACGTGGGAAAGGAGGGGCCACCGGGCCAGGGAGAGACCTTGGCCGACCGGTGGAGCATGCAGCACGAGCGCAGGCAGTGACCTACCCTGCTTGCGCCACGAGGGGAGGCGAGGCCAGAAGCCCAAGTGGCATCACGGGCCACGCAAGGACCAGAACACGATGAACGAGGCAGCCCGTCCATGGTGCAGTTTACCGGAAAACCGACCGGAGAAACAAAACCAAGCGGGGGAGTGTCAAACGATGATGGATTGGATAAAAGAAAGATACTATGGTGAAGAGAACGACGAGACAAACCTTATATACTCGGAATCGGCGGAGGACGTCGAAGTTATAGCCGAAAAAGCTCGCCGAGGATTTTCCAAACCAGGGGCTCCTCTTATAGTAGATGTGGTGTGCTTTGGCAAGAAGCTGATAGATATATATAGGGAGAAAAACTCCCTACATGTTCATCAACTGGCGATATGGTACTAATTGATGTTGCACCTCCATATATTTACTAATGGGCCAATTAAACATCAAAGCCCATTAGTAAATAAATACAAGGGCTATTGAGATTTATTAGAATTATTGCACATGGGTGGAAAATTGAGATATTTATTATTTATTTTCAGAATAAAATATTTTCGTGAATAAAATAATTCTAGAAAAGTCCAGAATTAATATTTAAGTCACGAAAATACTCCGAAGTCTCCAAAAATTCTGGGAAAATTCTCGGAGACACTTTGGAATATTATGAACCCAAATAAAGTATTTGGAGCTCACGAAAAGATATTTTGGAGCATCTAAAAATTAGATTAAGCTCATAGAAAAATGAGAAAAGGTTCTGGAAAAGCCAGAAAAATTCCCCGGAAGATTTTAGAGATATTTTTATGAATGATGAACTCAAGAGAATGATTTAGGGTCAAAACAAGTTGGATGGAAATTCTGATAATACATGGAACTATTTTCGAATAGAAATAAATAAAGAAATTCGGAATTATCGGCTAGACTGGATTGCGGGTTGAATAGATGGAACTCGAGGGTCTCTTTAGAATAAAAGCATCCGAAAGGGTATCGGCCACTCTGGACCGTTGGATCTAGGATGGGCGGCTTGGATTAGATCACGTGGGAGCAGAGAGGGGAAAAGGGATTCAGTGGCGTTGAGAGCTTGATTCGAAGCTCACAGAGCCTTTCACCACGACGACGAGGCCACAGAGATGCTCGGCGGCGGTACCAGGACCTTGTGACAATGGCGGCGCTATGGCTAGGGATAGATAAAGGCGGCAGCGCGTCGCTAAGGGTTGGGATGAGGGCGGTGGGGCGCGGGCGTGGTACTTATAGGGTTAGGGAGGCTTACCCTCCACGCAATCCACGAGGACGGGGCGGAGCCGAACTCCGACTCGAGGCAGAGTCCCGGGAGGGGACGAGCTGGAGGAGGGAGGTGCAGCCGACAAGCGGGTCCGAGACGTCAGCCGGTGAGGAAGAGATGGAAGGTTCACACGTGGAAACGGGCCAGCCTGGCCGAGCGGCCCAGCAGAAAGGAAGAGGGAGGCGGTGTGCAGCGCGGGCCAAAGAGAGAGGTGGGAAGAGGAGGCCGGTTGGATTGGCCTAGCAGGCCGAAAAGCAAAAGAGGAGGGGATGGAAAGTGAATTTCCTTTTCTTTTTCTTAAACTCATTTTCAGAACCGTTCCAAAGCATTTTTAAATTATTTTCTTTGAGTTTTTGAACAAAGCCACTCAACCAATAAAACAATGCACCAGCATGTATGCAAAAGCAAGTTCCTACCTTAAGAAATTTTTATTTGATGAAAATGTTTTTATTTACCTAAATTTTCATGAGCACCAAAATTCAAATTAACTCAACTTCGCTCTATTTTCAAAATTCAAATTTTTGGGTGTTACAAATCTACCCCCCTTAAGATGAATCTCGTCCTCGAGATTCAAAGAGACTAGAGAGAAAGATAAATACATCTTCAAAGATTATATCTGCTTTGGAGAGAAAACTTTCACATGAGAGCACAACTGAACTTCATATGGCATCTTGAAGGTTCTGACGTTGCTTGGATGAAAAATCTGCACAAGTGTGATCATCTGTTGTGTTGAGCTCCCCCAAAGGTACTAGTTCATAAGCATTAACACCCAAGAACTGACATTCCTCAGGTTCCGGTTGCCTCCCTTGACACTCAATCCTTTTTCCTGATGGAGTCGTTAGAAAAACCAAGCCTTGGGCATGATCAATAACTCCTTTGGAAGCAGAGAAAAATCCTCTTCCAAGGGTAACATCATAGATTATGGACTCCAAAACAATGAGGTTTACCTTGAAGTTTTCCCCCTTTATGTGAAAACTAACTTTTGGGCAGATACGAGTTGCCTTTTCTTCTCTTCCATTGGTATTAACTGTCACTGGTTTTCTTATTGGAAGCATTGTCATTTTGTGATATTGCACACATGCGCTAGAGATAAACAAATGTGTAGCTTTGGGGTCAAACAACACTAAGGCAGAAGTTGAGTTTATGAAAATGTAACCATACACGACTTGCCTAGCTCCACGTGTGGTAAACATATTTCTCAACCTTCCTTGAATGTATTTTCTCTTTACTTTCATTCCTTGATCCTGCTTTTTCTGGCTACTTGATTATGGGTTCTGTTGTTGGTTCAGACATTGATTGTTCACAACAAACTTCTCAGGAAGGTTGTTCTCATAAGGTTCAATCTCACCACAATTATACCCTTCTTCCATAGTAGAGGTGTTGGCATTCATCGAAGGGATAGAGGGTGGTGATGGACATGGACCTCGAGGGTTGGAGTGTGGTACCTCATCATTGGATTGTTGATCTTGATCTTGATCTGTACCCCCAAGCGGATTCATAGACAGTGACTGATATTCAATTTGTGTAGCAAGACGGGGATGAGTGTCTCTTAGCTGGCACTGTAGATCACACGTTCTCTTCTTCTTTCTCTTCTTTTGTTGCTTGTTCTCAATTGCAATTGCTCTATGCATCATTACATGAAAGTTGTCATATGCAACAGTCATCAGTTGTTGTTCCAAACTATCATTCAATCCTTTCATAAATCATCTCTGCTTCTTAGCATCGCTATCCACTTCTCTTGGGGCATAACAAGACAACCGAGTGAACCGATCACAATACTCACACACTGACATTGAACCTTGCTTTAAGTTATGGAACTCCACACTCTTGGTTGCCACCGAACCAGCTGGAACATGGTAAGATCGAAAAGCAGTCTTGAACTCTTTCCAATCAATCTGATTTACATCTCGTTGACCAAACATTGATTCCCACCAGTCTAACGCTGTTCCTTGATGTTGACCGAAAGCATAAAGCACCTTCTCATTGTCACTGCACTGAGCTATGTCCAGATGTTGCTCTATAGCTCTAAGCCAGTCATCTACTTCGAGTGGGTCAATAGCTTGAGGGAAAGTTGGTGGATGTCCTTTCATAAACTCACCATGTTTATCCATAACTAGTGTCTGATGCAAAGAGTTTTTGAACAAGAAACTGCAGCGGTTGAGTTTGTGTCATCAGAGCTTGCTCTTTAGTTGAAGGATATGATGGTGGTGGATTAGGATTGGGAACATTTCTTCTCGCATCCTGTGAAGTGTCTTTCCTTATAGTATCCATCTGTTTGTGACATGTATGCATTAGAATTTTGGTCTTTCATAGCTCCCTTAAATACGGCTTTAGGTAATGTTAAAATATAGCAGGAGCATCTAGAAAAAATCTTTATCAAAGCGATAAACAAAGCTTTCGGCTAGACACTAGATTGTATGTGTCTTCCACATTGCAACGTCTTTAACTTGGCTACCCCCCTTAAGAAAATTTGACTAGGGGACTCCACATGGTAGCTTGCATCTTTCTTTGAGTGACTCTTATCATCATTAACCTTTTCTAGTACTTCGTAAGAACTTGGGTGTAGGCACTAAAACAACTAATCCAAAATTTCCTCGCTAGTTGCAAGACAGCAGCTTAGTAAAACAGCCATAACTAGAGTTCTATTAATCCAATGGGGCTGAAATTTAAACCGTTGGAAAGGTTATGAAATTGTCTACAACTTCCTTATAGCACACTTCTCCAGATTATGTAGTTAAGGTGGTCAAAAACAGCAATCATCCGAAACTATTCTAGGTTCCAAACAGCATGGTTGTGTCTCTTTGTGAATTTCTTATCTCCCAAACCATAACCGCTATGAAGGTGGTTCTTGCAGCTAGAGAAAGATTTGGAAGTATACTTTTGTCCAAAATTTTATTCCTCAGTTTTAGAGATCATCCATGTATCATCAAAATCATATTATCAGTGAATCTGAAATTTCCTGGATGAAGATCTCAAACAGCACTGTAGTAAAATAGCTGTATTTGGAGTTACAGGTATCCAAATAAGTTGGTTCTAGACTTTCTGGAAAGATCTCGAAATTTTCTACAACTTTGTTTCAAACACCAATCCCAGATCCAGAATTTAAATTTGTGAAAACAGCAGACAACTGAATCTGTTCCAAATTCCAGACTGTACAGAAACTTTGACTTAGAACGGGCATATCTCCCAAAAGACAACAGCTATGGAGGTGATTCCAGTTGGAAATAAACCAAGGGTAAGTCTAGTTGCTCCCAGAAAAATTTCATGAGTATTGCATGACCATATTTGGATATATGATAGAAACATTGCAGACTACTCAAAAAAGATATATGATAGGTAAAGCATGATATCGATAGATAGAGACAGGATAGCGAAAACCGGAGACAAGAGAACCCAACTATTTACAGCCTTAGGCCTATAGACTAAATGAAATTGTGGAGAAATCCCACAAGATCATTGCACTCATTACAAAGATCCAAAACAAAGCATATGCATCAAGACAATTCAACAACGCATTAGAGGTTCACACTTCAATCATTGCCTCAACTAGCGATACTATCGTTCTCTTCATATCAAGGTAAAGATCCTAAACCTTTTTTTTATAGCATAAGGAGTTGGTAAGGAAAGATCAAGAAGCGTATCAAAGGGTGATGATGAGAACAAGGTTTGAAACAACCAACAAGGTGGGGGCAAATAGCAAGGATAAGAATTTTGTAGAGAGTAAAATATCAAAGTCTACAGAACAAGGATTTCTGTAGCAACTTCTAAACCATAAGATGATCAATTTTTAACTAGGCTTGCGTCCTACAGTCAGCATTGCTTTGATACCAATTTGTCACACCCGGTTTTAAGAACAAAACCAGATTTACACCATATGTGAGCCCAGGAAGTCAAATCTCACATATAGCCACAAATTAAGGAAATATCAAAAGACAATACTTAAATACATAACATATAAGGTCAAGGATAACCTCAACACAGCGAACAACGGGAAGACAACTCCGAACTTCAGGTGAAGACTCCAACTTCACAGGGACAACTGACTGGTTGATCACAAGCCTAACTCCTTTAACTCTTGCCCTTTGCAATCTGGTATGGTTGATAAGGCAAGGGTGAGCACTTAAAGTACTCAGCAAGAATAACATAGGGTTATGAAGCTCAAAAGGCTGACACTGGCTTACTGCGGTTGCTTTTAACTTGGTCAAGTTTTAACAACAATTAGCTTTAGTTATGCTTAACCCAGTTGATAACCACATGATCATTAACGAAACAATCTCATATATTATATCTCCAAACTTACCATCATAAGTTGTTCAACAACATGAATATCTAACACTGTGAGTTTTCCGAGCACTCCAGCATAATACTCGTTGGAAATCCGGCAGTAATAGCCCTTTTGGAACCGACAGTGAATCCCTTTTCTGTAGTAGCGGTAATGGAATAATACTCGTTATGTAAGAAAGCATTGTATTTGGTATTCTTTTATAATTTGTCTCTATATGTATGTGATTGATTTGTGGGTATACATATGGTTATCCAATTTTGTCTTTAAATTAGACATGACAGAAAATCATGAATCACTCGAGTGACGTTTATCTTTAGGAAAACAAAAAAAAAGATGCAGTTGATGTGTGCGAAATCCTCCTTGCCATAAGACTGGCCACAGCGTATACATTTTGCGCTGCTAAAAGAGAGAAGATTGAAGCACCGGTGCCAACTACTGTGACTACCAATGCCAACTACAAATTTTGTTGAGCCGTGATATGTTGGTTCCTCGGTGCCTGAATGAGTAAAATATAATATCCTATCGCTCGTTGGTCCAAACTGATTAAAATACTATCGAGAAGGTAGCCGAGGGTGCTGTGCTCGGGGTCCACACAAATAGAAAGGCACTGATGCTCACGTTGCGACTTCTGAGCAGATGAGGTATCGGGTGCCCTGTTGCACGGTTAAAAAAAATTTGACACCAGTAACATTGTGGACAGTCTAAAGGACGCGACTGGTTTCATTCTCTTGCAGTGCCGACAGTGCAGAGCTAAAAATATGGATTTGGATCCTCATTGTGACTCTGACAATTCGAGGGAGGGGGGAGGGCGGGTAGATTGATATGGATGGATGGGTCGACGGGTGATTGGTCTCCTTCATTCGCTCGTGGCGGAGTCGATGGATGGATGGAACTTGGAAGGGACTGTAAGGTAGGGTGTGTGGCGCCTTTTTAGCCGGCCGCTCTGGATGGCGCCGATTAGATGGCCATCTCTCGCCTACCCGTTCATCTGCTGTATGCTATTGCTAATAACGCTAGCTATTCCCGTCTTCGTCTTCTTCCTAATGCGTCGTAGCCATGCCCATACATGCATGGATCAACACGCACTTGGCAGTACTATCTAGCTAATAATAGCTATCTTGATGAGTACTTGCATTTTAGTTAGTTTGGATGTTCTAGACTACGAACGCACTGACATTACACTCAATACGGATCAGATCATTTAATTTTCTAAATGGCTTAGAGTTTCTTTAGTTTGGCAATGGAGAGATGCGGATCAGATCAAGAGATGATTGGCGTACGACATTTTCAGTCATGTACGTTTCTCTGCTTTAGTTCCGTATGGCCACAAGAAGCTTTTTATTTAGAGAAGAGAGATGATCAAAGATGGAGCTAGCTTGTTGACGGCCATTTGTTGTTAACACTCCTCCTGATTAGCACATGCATACGGATCGGCTTTATTAGTTACATTTTTCTACACACGGCGTTGGATGCGGTCCATAGCATATGATTGACTTTTGTGGAGTGTGTGTTGTTGCTCACCTAACGGAAAACTGAAGAGGAACCAACTGGATCGTGTCCTCTCATCCTTTCTAAATTCTGACTGCATGCCATCTTATCAGAATGTTTTCTCTGACTCTGAGCAACATAGACTAGACACCATTCACAAGGAATTCTGAATGGTTGCTACTTACTACCCTGCACGTTGCATCGTTAGCTTATTTTCAGAGAATCATTTTTTTTTGGAATCAATCAGAATTCAGGAGGGGTTGCCCCCTACTGGTTAAGTATATTCATAAGAGAAATATCTGTCGTCCTTATTTGCGTTGCCAGGTGAAAACTGAAAACCGCAATCTTAACGAGTGTTTATGAGGCAGAGTTGGAGGACGGTAACGGTAGTGTCGGATACAAAGTAAGGGCTACCCTAAACCCTTCGATAAACTAACGCTCAACATAACAACCATTTTTAAGACAGGATCCGATCAACCATTCGAGTCCATGGAGAAAGGCCCACCACGCGGAGACCTCCCCCACCGATGACAGAAACCGGCCCACTACCGGAAAACTGACGGACAAGGGGTCGAACGAACGACCCCCCGCCTTCGCCTCGACTTCGCCTGACGGACAGGGGTCGAACGAACGACCCCCCGCCTTCGCCTCGACTTCGCCTGACGGACAGGGGTCGAACGAACGACCCCTCGCCTCCGCCTCGATCCCGATTGACGGACGAAGGGTCGAACGAACGACCCCCCGCCTCCGCTTCGACCCAGACTGACGGACAGGGGGTCGAACGAACGACCCCCGGACAGGAGGCCCGACCGACTTACCTGTTCCCAGCATGAGGTAAAGGGGATCCGATGCTACCTGCCCCCGCCTAACGCCATGGGCAGACACTGCCGCAGTCAAATCCACCTACTCGCCGCCCATGCCCTGGACTTCCGTCAACTGTGCTGCCGCTGTAGCCATGATGCAGGTACGGACTCCAGAGGCACCCCCTCGAGCCGTGAACAGGACAGCCCTCGACTGTGTCTTCAGGGATACGACAGGGCCAGGCCGGTCTCGACCCCCCCTCGACCAGGGAGCTCGACCCCTGGTCCAACCACTCCAGCATGGGATCCGTACCGTCCGCTCCGTCCTGCTTCAGCTGTGGGACTCGCACCCACCTCCCGAAGGTCAACCCTGCTGCGCCATGCTGTACGGCGGTGCCCGGTCAGCCATCACCATGCCCTGAACACCGGAAGGACGGGAATACCACGCCGCTACAGTGATCGACGTCTAATCGCAAGCATGACGCCACCGACGTCCCTCCCATACCTCTACAGTCCATGATCATTGTACTCTCAGGCCTCCCCTTGGTCTATAAAAGGGGACACTGGGATAGAGGGAAGGGGAGGGAGGATTCGCAACCAAGACCTGAAACACACTCGTGTCAGCTTACACCCTCGAGTAAGTAGCAAATCTCGAAGGGGTCAGGGCTGGCTCTCGAACAGGGTTCGACAGCCGCCCTCGAGTACCTGAGGTCTGAGAGGACCTCGGGTTACGGACCCCGGTCCACCCCCAAATCTCGAAGGGGTAAGGGATGGCTCTCGAATAGGGTTCGACAGCCGCCCTCGAGTACCTGAGGTCTGAGAGGACCTCGGGTTATGGACCCCGGTCCACCCCCAAATCTCGAAGGGGCAAGGGCTGGCTCTCGAACAAGGTTCGACAGCTGCCCTCGTGTTCTCGAGCCCAACGGACTGGTCCAACGAAAAGACAGTCGAACGGACGTACCAACAGCGAGCGACAACTTCAGAGGCGAGCGACGGACGTCGACCCGTCCGTCAAAATCTCGAGGGAGCGAAGGCTGGCCCTTGCACAGGGTTCAACAACCGCCCTCGAGTACCTGAGGTCAGGAAGGACCCAAGGTTACGGACTCCGTTCCACCCCCAAATCTCCAGGGGGCGAAGGCTGGCCCCATGAACAGGGTTCAACAGCCGCCCTCGAGTACGCGAGTCAGGGATGACCCAGGGGGGGCAGGCGCGAGCCCCTAGCTCGAGAACGAACTCTCGAGGGCCCCCGAGACATATCCGAGGCATAACCAAGGAATACCCAAGGATCCCTACGCTGGGAGGCATCGAGCCACCAGTTCCATCGAACGGAGTTGGCACCTGGGTAAGCCACACGGTCTTGCTTAATGAGAACGCCTCAGGGCTTCTATCGACCCCTATCGAATGGGGCACGAGTTCTCACTTGGATTTTTACCCGTACCGGGCAGATTTGTGTCTGACACCAGCTCACAGAGGACTTCGAGGCTCGTCCTAACGAGGATAGCACGATGCTCTTCGCCCCACAATCCGAACGCAAGGATCCGTAGGAAGGACGCTAAGAGGTAGTGAAAGCCCAGCCACGCATGGCTCGAGGGCCGGACTACGCACGGCACCCCTCGACGAAAGAGGGTCGAAAACACTCGTAGCCTGGCAGACAGAGTTGACCCCTCGGTAGGGGTACTGTGACTCCAGTGTAACGCTCGAGGGAGCGAAGGCTGGCCCTCGGAAGGGTTCGACAGCCGCCCTCGAGCACTTCCCTCTTTTCAGGAAGTGGAACGCTCATAGCTTGGCGAACAGAATCAACCGCTCGGTAGGTCGCCACGATTCCGGGTAATCCTAAAACCCCTCGATAAAACACACATCAAAGCCCACTAGAGGAGTCCTTAATCACTCCTCTGGGTCCTCGGGGGCTACCCCCGCGGGGTGCGCTCGCGCGCAACCCACGGAGAATCGAACCTCTTACTAACTCCGTAGGTCAAAGGCAAAAGCCCCTCCCTCCACGACGACTAAGTGAGAGGATGGATCACCTCGAGGTGACGACTGCCCGACCTCGACGAGGCCCCCCTCCGATTCCGACCGGGAAGCCGGCGCCGCAACCATCTCCCCCGGGGCCACCAGCTCCACCACCATCTCAGCCACCTCTTCAGCGGTGGCCTCCGCCAACGTCCCCACCATCTCCGCCGCAGGCGTCGCCTCGAGCTCCTCGGCCCGTCCTCCCTCCGCAGGATCAGGGAGCGGCGTCGAGGTCCCCTCGACAAAGGCCTCCGCCAACGATGGCTCCTCCGGCGCGGCAGCAGCCGCACCCTCGTGCTCACGCTGCAGGCGCGCCTCCCACGATGCGAGGCTCTCGGGCCACTGCCTCGGCGCCGGGCGAGCCGGCGTCTCTTCCTCGCCGGCGGAGGCCACGTCCACCACCTCCACCTCAGCAACGGGCTGGGGCTCGACCACCATCGCCATGTCCGCCTCCGGCGCCAGTCCCACACCCGTCGAGCCCGCCGGCTCGACCTCCTCCGCAGCAACCTCCGCTGGCGCCAACTCCGTCCCTGCCGGTGCGGCGGGTCGACCCGCCTCCTCGGCCTGAACTCGCTCTGCAGCGGCCAGCTCGTGCCCGCGCCCTATGGCCGCCCGCGCCTCGGCCACCCACACCGCAGCCGGGGTGGGAGTCGAGGGGGACGAGGTCGCGGGACCAGCCCTGACGGCCATCTGGACCGCGGCCCCCGCTCTTAGCCTCTTGGCCGAAGTGAGGGACGCGCCCTCCGCCGAGCGTTTCGTCCTGAAAAAGAAACCCATACGTAACGGTAAGCACAACTCGTAATCAACGACAAAAACTCGGATCGACAAGGAGGCAACTTACCCCAGCGGAGTCATGGAGGTCCGCCCGGCGGACCTCGAACCTCTCAGGGGCTTCTGCGAGGCGCGACGGGAGCCGCTCCTCCGGCTAGCGCTGCTCGCGGCAGGGGTCGAGGCCGCTCCCGGCGCCGTCTCTTGGGCGGGGGCCAACGACGTTTCCATCGCCCCCCTCCCGGCCTCCTCCTGCGTCGACGGGCCCGACGCCCGTGCGCTCGACCGGGTAAGCGCCGGGGGTGTGCTCGACCCGCCCCTCGACGGGGATCGCGACGAACGGCCATGCGTCTGCCGTGGCACTTCACCTTGAGGAGCCACGGGGCGCTCGCCCCGCGGCTCGATCTCGCCGGTCGGGGCCGACCTCGACGTCGACCCCTCTCCTCCTCCTCCGGTTCCAGCAGCCGCCCTCTGCCGCTCGGGCACCGCTTGTTCCTCCTCGAGCCCTCCTTGCGGCTCGACCTCCCCATCGCTGCTCTCCTCCTCCTCATCCTCCTCTGAGGGCAACTCCTCCTCGGAAAGGTTGGCCTGCCTCTGTCGGGCCCGGCGTTGTTCACGCTCCTGCTTCTCTCGGGCCCTTTTGCCCTTGTCCTTCTTCCTCTTGTCCTTGTCCTTCTTCTCCTGCTCAGCCTGAAGGCGTCTCGCCTGGGAGTCACCCCGTTCCTCCTTCACCGGTGGCAGCGACTTCCGGAAGATGACGTCCCCTTGAGGAGCACAAAGCAGTTAGATGCAGGCAGAGAAGGCGAACAAGACATGCAAGAAGGACATTAACGAAGAAAGGGTGTCGTACCGGCTGGACGTGCCCCTGGTCAGGCATCACGGGGACGCTGGCGAAGCCCCCCACCTCGAACGCGCTGGCGAACGAGGCACGTACTCGGCGAACCACCCTCTCGAGGGGTAGCTCGTCCTCCATGAGATGACACCCGGTGAGATCGACCCCCGGGCGCATCTCGTCGAGGCGTAGCGGGCGAGCCATCAGCGGCATGACCCGCCGCTGGTGGAAGGCCGACGCGACGATCGCCGCCATGAGTCTCGCCTTCTTCGGACGGGTGATCGTGCTGAGCAGGTGGCCGAGGCGCGACTGCTTCTTCTTCTCGACGTCGTACCTCCAGTGGTCGGGCCTCGAGTCGATCGTCCTCCCGGTGTAGGCGGGGAGCAAGCCGTCGTCGTTCCTCAGGTAGAACCACCCGGAGTGCCATCCGGAGTGGCTCGACGTGAGCTTTGCCGGGATCCAGCTGTCCACCCTCTTGAGGGCGATGCTGCAGCACCCCGTCCTGACCACCTTGCGGTTGCCGAGCCCAGCCGAGGCGTGGAACAGGCTCGCCTCGAACAGGTGGAGCCACAGCTCCCAGTGCGGCTCCACCCCTAGGTATCCTTCGCACACGGCGGTGAAGACCGCCGCGTGACAAATGCCATTGGGGGAGAGGTGCTGGAGCTCCACGCCGTAGTGGTGGAGGATCCCGCGCAGAAGACGGTTGAGGGGAGCTCCTAGTCCCGCCCGGTGGAAAGCTTCAAAGCTAACCACGTAACCCTCCGGCAGGTTCGGCTCAACATGCTCCCACGGCGGCACCACCCACTCCGGCCGGTCGACGGAGGTGATGGGCCGGAGAAGACCGCTCTCAACCAGGTCTCCCAGGCGCACCACGGTCGCCGACGATGGGAGCCAGGCATCAGGGCCGCGCAAGCTGTAGCTGGCCATGGGGGCAGGAAGGCTGGTGCGCTCGGATGTGGGGGTGGAAGGTACGTTCCCAATCTCTCCTCTCCCTACTCTCGCACGCGCAGGGGTCCGGCTCGGATGGAAGTAGGGAAGGCAATGGCGAGAAGAAAGCAGCCAACTTCCCCACCTTCAGTATTTATAGCCGGAAGCCCAACCGGCGAATCCGACCAAGAGGCAGGTAAATCCCCGCATTAAATGCGCCCACCTATCGCCTCCTCGTATTCCTCTAGGATAAGGCGTACCCGTCGCGTCATAGGGTTCCACACCGCACTCCGCGCTGCGCCCTGCGCCCGCTACTGCTGCGGCCGAACGGACATCTCCTAAAAAGGCGCGCCTACGGCGGACAGCGCGCGACAGTGAGCGTTATCTTCGGAGGTAAGCAACGGACTCCGGTCCACCCCCAAATCTCGAAGGGGCAAGGGCTGGCTCTCGAATAGGGTTTGACAGCCGCGCTCGAGCACCTAAGGTCTAAGAGGACCTCAGGTTACGGACTCCGGTCCACCCCCAAATCTCGAAGGGGTAAGGGCTGGCTCTCGAACAGGATTCGACAACCGCCCTTGAGTACCTAAGGTCTGAGAGGACCTCGGGTTACGGACCCCGGGCGACCCCCAAATCTCGAAGGGGCAAGGGCTGGCTCTCGAACAGGGTTCGACAGCCGCCCTCGAGTACCTAAGGTCTGAGAGGACCTCGGGTTACAGACTCCGGTCCACCCCCAAATCTTGAAAGGGTCAAGGGCTGGCTCTCGAATAGGGTTCAATAGCCGCCCTCGAGCACCTAAGGTCTAAGAGGACCTCGGGTTACGGACTCCGGTCCACCCCCAAATCTCGAAGGGGTAAGGGTTGGCTCTCGAACAGGGTTCGACAGCCGCCCTCGAGTACCTGAGGTCTGAGAGGACCTCGGGTTACGGACCCCGGTCCACCCCCAAATCTCGAAGGGGTAAGGGATGGCTCTCTAACAGGGTTCGACAGCCGCCCTCGAGTACCTGAGGTCTGAGAGGACCTCGGGTTACGGACCCCGGTCCACCCCCAAATCTCGAAGGGGCAAGGGCTGGCTCTCGAACAGGGTTCGACAGCCGCCCTCGAGTTCTCGAGCCCAACGGACTGGTCCAACAAAAAGACAGTCGAACAGACGTACCAATAGCGAGCGACAACTTCAGAGGCGAGCGACGGACGTCGACCCGTCCGTCAAAATCTCGAGGGAGCGAAGGCTGGCCCTTGCATAGGGTTCAACAACCGCCCTCGAGTACCTGAGGTCAAGAAGGACCCAAGGTTACGGACTCCGTTCCACCCCCAAATCTCGAGGGGCGAAGGCTGGCCCCACAAACAGGGTTCGACAGCCGCCCTCGAGTACCCGAGTCAGGGATGACCCAGGGGGGGCCAGGCGCGAGCCCCTAGCTCGAGAACGAACTCTCGAGGCCCCCCGGGACATATCCGAGGCATAACCAAGGAATACCCAAGGATCCCTACGCTGGGAGGCATCGAGCCACCAGCTCCCATCGAATGGAGTTGGCACCTAGGTAAGCCACACGGTCTTGCTTAATGAGAACGCCTCAGGGCTTCTATCGACCCCTATCGAATGGGGCACGAGTTCTCACTTGGATTTTTACCCGTACCGGGCAGATTTCTGTCCGACACCAGCTCACAGAGGACTTCGAAGCTCATCCTAATGAGGATAGAACGATGCTCTTCGCCCCACAATCCGAACGCAAGGATCCGTAGGAAGGACGCTAAGAAGTAGTGAAAGCCCAGCCACGCATGGCTCGAGGGCCGGACTACGCATGGCACCCCTCGACGAAAGAGGGTCGAAAACACTCGTAGCCTGGCAGACAGAGTTGACCCCTCGGTAGGGGTACTGTGACTCCAGTGTAACGCTCGAGGGAGCGAAGGCTGGTCCTCGGAAGGGTTCGACAGCCGCCCTCGAGCACCTCCCTCTTTTCAGGAAGTGGAACGCTCATAGCTTGGCGAACAGAATCAACCGCTCGGTAGGTCGCCACGATTCCGGGTAATCCTAAAACCCCTCAATAAAACACACATCAAAGCCCACTAGAGGAGTCCTTAATCACTCCTCTGGGTCCTCAGGGGCTACCCCCGCGGGGTGCGCTCGCGCGCACCCCACGGAGAATCGAACCTCTTACTAACTCCGCAGGTCAAAGGCAAAAGCCCCTATGCCGATTCTTCTTATCCGCATAGAGGCTCGGGGGCTACTGTCGGGTACAAAGGTAAGGGGTACCCTAAACCCTTCAATAAACTAACGCTCAACATAGCAACCATTTTTAAGACAGGATCGGATCAACCATTCGAGTCCATGGAGAAAGGCCCACCACGCGGAGGCCTCCCCCACCGACGACAAAAACTGGCCCACTACCGGAAAACTGACGGACAAGGGGTCGAACGAACGACCCCCCGCCTTTGCCTCGACTTCGCCTGACGGACAGGGGTCGAACGAACGACCCCCCGCCTTCGCCTCGACTTCGCCTGACGGACAAGGGTCGAACGAACGACCCCCCGCCTCCGCTTCGACCCAGACTGACGGACAGGGGGTCGAACGAACGACCCCCGGACAGGAGGCCCGACCGACATACCTGCTCCCAGCATGGGGTAAAGGGGATCCGATGCTACCTGCCCCCGCCTAACGCCTTGGGCAGACACTGCCGCAGTCAAATCCACCTACTCGCCGCCCATGCCCTGGACTTCCGTCAACTATGCTGCCGCTGTAGCCATGATGCAGGTACGGACTCCTGAGGTGCCCCCTCGAGCCGTGAACAGGACAGCCCTCGACTGTGTCTTCAGGGATACGACAGACCAGGCCGGTCTTGACCCCCCTCGACCAGGGGGCTCGACCCCTGGTCCAACCACTCCAGCATGGGATCCGTACCGTCCGCTCCGTCCTGCTTCAGCTATGGGACTCGCACCCACCTCCCGAAGGTCAACCCTGCTGCGCCATGTTGTACGGCGGTGCCCGGTCAGCCATCACCATGCCCTGAACACCGGAAGGACGGGAAGACCACGCCGCCACAGTGATCGACGTCTAATCGCAAGCATGACGCCACCGACGTCCCTCCCATACCTCTACAGTCCATGATCATTGTACTCTCAGGCCTCCTCTTGTCTATAAAAGGGGACGCTGGGATAGAGGGAAGGGGAGGGAGGATTCGCAACCAAGACCCGAAACACACTCGTGTCAGCTTACACCACACCCGACTGCCTGATCGACGTATCAAGCGGTCCACCACCCGACACCTAGGATAGCCCTGCTAGCCCTAGACCTCAGCTCATCCTGAGAACCCCCGTGTAAACCAGCTTGTACCCCCCTGTACAAGCACCCCGGTGCAAGATAATACAATACATCCTCCCCCGCTGGACGTAGGGCCTTCTGTGCCCGAACCAGGATAAACCCTGTGTTCTTCTTGCATCACATCTGGGAGAGGGAGCACGCAATACACAAATTTACTCGTTGGTGGTCTTGACCCCCTGGGTCATACCCCGACAGGTAGAATATCCCTGTTGCACACTGAAATTGACATTGAGACATCCATATCTTCAGTGCACGGACACTAAAATACAATGCAAACAAACCAAAAGAGCGCACGCTCGGCCTCCCCTACCAGTGAACTTCAAGAGGCACATTCATGGATGGACAAGACCACCATACTTAACAAGTTGTTCTCCCCCTCCTGTTGCCTCAAAAAAAAATTTGTTCTCTTTTATTCACCTCTTTTTTTATAATAGGTTTGGATTGGATCCACACGACATGCTGTATATATACCAATGAAAAAAATAGCGCGCTATAGCGTCGAAATAGCGCGATAATAGCGTCCAGAAGTAGCTACCACAACGCTCATTAGCGCGCTATAGCGCTAATAGCGCCGCTATAGCGTTTTGGCCCAGCTTCCGCTAATTTCTATAGCCCGCCATTTAAAACCTTGATATATACACATGTGGTTTAAGGCTTTTGACCATCTCGTCTTAAGAAAATATCGACATTCATTCCCCCATATCTAAGGGAAATAAATTACGCGCACGGAACTGGCCATGTGCCCCTAGGCCAGATCTTTGACATATGGCGAGCTGAGGAAATAACATCAACTATTCCTAGAGAGATGTCTGTTCCGGATGCATGCGCATGCCTAACTCCCATGGCTCCTGTTTCTCCGTGGTGACTATTTCTATGCCCTTTTTTCTCTGCCACGTGGCATCCATCGGAGAGGGAGCGCACATGGGTGTTGGTGCGCCCGTCGCCCATGCAATTATTTTCCTATCTGAGAGGGAGTACTCTTTTCATCTAAAAAACTTCTAAAGTTATATCCTAAGTCCAATATTTTTAGGTTCGACTGAATGTATCAAAAAGAGGACCCACCAATTTTTATGACAATATTGTTATTATTGATATACCATGAAATATATCTTCCTAATATCTTGTTTGATGCCATAAATTATGTTGGTGCTCTTTTATATAAAGTCGGTCAAACTTAATGTATTAGTTTTACTCAAGACAACTTTGCTAATTTATTTTGGGAGAGAGATAGTAGTAGATAACATTTACATTAATAACTTGACCATGAGTTTCAGTTTTAGACATCTTAGTGCAAGTTACATCTATACAGAGACAAAGCTTCATTATCCCTTCTTTTCGTGGACCATTAAGGGTAACAATAGTACAGATGTGTACGCTAAAAAATAGTATAAATGTGCTTATTGCGTGAACTTTTTCCATATGGACCACGAGGAGTAAGGTGCAAGGTTGCTAACTTATGTCGATGAACCTTTATTAGTAGCCAGACCATCACCCATATGCATGTATATATGTGGATGTATCACCCAAGGCAGCCAATCTAGTGTGTACTACATAGGACATGGATTGAAGGCAAAACAAGAGAGTAATGCATCGGAAATGAACACATTGCCTAGCAACCATTTTTGCAGCATGAGTTGCCCCATCATTATTATTAATTCAAAGGGAGGCCGGAAGAGAACTGATTTTGTTTCTACCTACAGTTTGTACTTTGTAATAACTAACCAGGATCACTCACCTTGGTTTGAGTACAAATTGCCCTCGAAATGTCCGTATCTAACATGTAAAAAAGACATTTCATTTTCTTTGGTGATGAAAAAAAACTATCGTTTTTTCTCTTGATGAACAAAATCATTGATTTTGTGAGACCTTGAGAATTATTTTTATGTAACTATAACACATAAACATAAATAATTTCCTAGGTTCCGGAGAATAAATAAATAGACATAATATTTCCTGAACAACATTATCAGAGATTGTTTTCAGTGAGAAACATGTCCTTCTTAGCCGTTGTTTCTCTATATTATATGGCCTTTGCTGCGGTACTCACAAATGACTGTGAGCCTTTTATTTATTTTGATCGGATGGTTATAGTTACATGGGAGGTAATAGATAAAATAAATATTTATTTAATTTTTTATTTTGTAAATTATGATAAATAAGGAAAGAAAATCTTTTTCTAAGATTTGATTGATACATCAATATGGTAAGTATTTTTTTATTTTATAACTTTAGACTTGATATATTTTGATTTGCATTAACGTGTGTATACTTTTTAGGTGAGTGGATAAATGACATGTTTTTTATTGTGTGTAAGCAATTCTTTTAGCGTGACACATTAATTTATTGATATTTCACTGGAAACATCGTACATATTATCTGTGAATATGAATCGAATAGTTCAAATTTAAATTTATATTTAAATATGAATTTGATTTTAAAGACAATAAATATCTACTTACTTTATCTGTTATTTTATATTACAATAAATATTGGTGCATGTTCATATTGAAACACGTCTCCACCCCACCCATGTCTTGCATGCATAAAAAAGGATATTTCTACGACTCCACGAATAAGGAAGGGCTACACCTTGGCCACATAAAGAAATAAATGATCACCGTGCTGGTGTCTGTCTCCGTGAAGAAGGGGATTCAGCAAGATTTTTTTTTTATTTCCTAACGTAACTAATTAATTAATTAATTTAGAAAATAAAAAAATCAAGGGTTCAGATTTATTTGAGATATTACCTCGTGAGAAGTAAAAGGAATACCGTAGCATTGCCCTATATTGTATACTGTAACTCACAAGCTAGTGCTCCCAGGCAGAGTTGGAGGACGGTCTTATCTTGCCAATTGTCTGAAATTATGACACTGACCTTCAGACATTCACCTTCGATAGCGATACTACCATCGATCTGTCAGTCTAGCTAGCTGACCTTCAGTGTGCATAGACACTGGCTTGCAAGTTGACAACGGCACTGTACGTGGCCATCTCGCCTCACTTGCTACCAGCAATGTTCTTGAAGAAGCACATTGATGGATGGACGGGACCAGCCTACCTAATAAGTTGCTCTGTTCTATTCTCATTCTGGTCTGCTTTCGGTTGGATCGACACAAATAAATTTGGTTTACGGCCTTCGGTCTTAGGAAAATGTACGCAGCGGTTTGACATGGACCGGTGCTGGTTTGGTGTACAAAAGCGCCATGGTGGCGAACTTGAACAGTAAAAAATACTAACTTTTTTTATGAACCAACATACATGTACAGGAGGTGCAGATAATTGTACCCTAGTTTAATAAAAAACAAGGTCCCTATGTGGCTTTGTTTTACTAAGTTGTTAGGTTTTAATAAGAGATTATTTGGGCCTACTACACAAATTCTGTTTCACATACTCTACTGGAGCAGTTCTATACAAAATTAGAGTTTCTAGAGCCTGCTCTCAAAACTCCGTCTTTTCCTTAAAGTGGAGCTGTAACTTTTTGGTTCAAAAACATGAAGTAGAATTGAAAAATATAAAGCACAGTCCAAATAGACCATAAGTTGGTTTGATTTCTCTTTAATTGAGATGAAGTCATATACTTCTATCGTTTATTTAAAATAAATAAAATTCCCAGGTGTTTGCTTTTAAACTTGATATCGTTGTAAGAAGCTGCTTCTACATGCAAAGTTTTTTTAAAAAAAATTAATATGGTTAATTTTTATTTTCGAATATAATCTTTCTAGCCGCTCCAAAGTTTTAGACGCGGTAAAAAATATGCTGCCACACTACATACATTAGCGTGACAGGACAGCCACCTAGGATGACGATTTCCAGATGTGGTCAAAACACGGTGCCGCGCTACATGCATTAGTACGGCACAGTCGGCCACCTAGGACGACTATTTCCAGTTGGTCACTAGCGCGGCAAGGTGTAACGTTAGAAAAGTTATATTATTTTTATATGAACTTGAATAAAGATAATTTTTATACATAAATTTTAGTCCTCGACGAGTAAAACTTTGGTTTAAAGTTTTTTAATTTAAGGTCATTAAGATGTTCAAAGAAATTAAATAAGTTTTTAGAAATATATTAATCACGTACAAATGCTTGTGGTCTTGAATAAATCATATGTTTCTAATATGGTGTCAAATAGAGATATTATTTATAGAAAAGTTATAGCCCTTAGTGGAATCTATAACTTTTAAGATCATTGAGATAATGAAAAAGTAATATGATTTTTAATAGTATACAATCTCATGTGTCCTTAGAAAAAATCATATCTTTTATGTACCTAAATGAAGATATTTTTTATACACAAGTTGTATGTCTTGATAAGATTTAGTCATATATTACTCTGTCTAAGAAAGAAAGTTGCTATATAATACGTGTAGATCGAACTTTCTTAAGTTTGACTAGATTTATAGAAAATACGTACAATATTTATATCTCCAAATAAATTTGTTACTAAAGTATATTCAATGATCTATCAATGGTACTAATTATATATTATAAATAATTATAATTTTTTTATATATAATTGATCAAAGTTAAAAATATTTGAATTTTCGGAAAGTGAGAATGACTTCTATTTAGGGATGGAGGGAGTAAGCCAGAGGATAAATGTAGATACTTCAGTCAATTAGTTTATACTAGACTAATATAAAAATTCAAGGGATCAATTCAAAAGAGATATAGAAATTAAACTATAACTTATCATGCAAAAAAAATTCAGTAATAAATTGAATAAGAGAGGTCTTCGCAGCCAAACTAAAATAAAACTCTTACCAAAAAAAGGAAAAGTCACTTATAGAGAGCTCTTGGCGCTGGATCGGCCTTCAATACTCAGTCTGTCGAAGATTTCATTGAGGTACCTTTTAGTCTTGAGGTTAAAAACCTTATACAATGATTTAACATAAAATAATAATTAAAATAGAATTGAACGCTTCGTAATATCTCATCAACATGCACCTCGTTACACATGCAAATAAGCTAACCAATCCAAATACTACAAAATGAAATAAAATTTTATTTTAACGTGCCCAAAAAATGAAAAATGCGGCCGACTTTACACATTTTTGACATCTGAGTCAATCTTATGGTCTTAAGATATTCCTTTTACGGCTTCGTGTAACCATGTTCTCTCGTCATATTTTCTTGTACTAAAAAATGGTGATTTTCGTTTCAAGAAATGGACATGCACGGTGTGGCACGCACTAGCTAGATAAGAATTTTATGAGGCGATAAACTCTAGTACTATCTCCGTCTCTAAAAGAACGTAACTATGGGAATCATGCCGGTCAAAGAATCTTTTATTCGACCAACTTTAATTTAAATAGTATTAGCATTTATGTCTCTAAATAATTTTATTATGAAAATATATTGTATAACTAATCTAATGATACTAATTTTATATCACGGATGTTAGTATTTTTTTATATAAAATTAGTCAAAGTTTAAACTGATTGACTTCTCGAAAAGCGAGAATTGCATTTTTTTGGGACGGAGGTAGTACATAATTAATATACCGTTGAAACTTTTTATTATTGTTTACCATCTCATGATCTCAAATGGAAAACTCAAGCTATAAATATATAGATCTCATTGAGAAATGCAATTCTAATATAAAAAGTATTTTCATTTGATACCATATAAAAAGTATATAACTTTCCCAAGGTGACTAGCGCTTGTATATGATTAATATGATGCTGAAAGCTATGTTATATATCTGTTTTAGCATCTTATAATGATCTTAAATGAAAAAACTTGTGCATCCCATGAAGAAGTACAACTAGTATATAAAAAGAATATTCATTTGGCACCCTACAAAAAAAGGTATCATTTTTCTAAGGCCATAGGAGTTTGTAAGCGCGATTAATATGCTATTGAATTTTATATTATTTTTTTACTATCTTAATGATCACAAATGAAATAACAAGAAACTATAAAGATGTAGATCACACCGGAGCTGACTTTCACGTAGAAAGTACCTCAATTTGGCACCATATAAAAAGATATAACATGCGCAAGATGAGAAGCGCTTGGACACGATTAATATACTGTTAAAACAATTATTTAATTATTTTGAGCATATTAATTATGCCAACAAAATTTTAAAAAAATCAAAACTAAAAGATGTAAATCTCGTCGAGAGCTACAATTTCATACATAAATTATCTTCATCGTAGTTCATATGAAAAAGATAAAAAATTTCTAAGGTTGTATATTATCACACTAGTCTGGTTGGCTCGCTAAGCTAGAAATCATTGTCCTATGTGTCAGATCGTGCCGCACCGATGCACGTGACAGGATAGCGTGTTTTGGCCACACTAGGGACTTAAACGCGACCAAATAGGTTAGATTCAAAAATTAAAAAAATAGTGTTAATTTTAAAAATTATTTATAAAAGATTAAAATACAAAAAATAAATCACCTTTAGCGCCCCCCTAAAAAAGCTAAAAAAAACTTTGCAAAAGAGAGGACTAAGCTTCAGCATGCCATCATATGGAAATATTCATGTATTTCTTTTATAGAAATAAAAATCATTAAACCTAGTAGGACAGATGATCGAGAGTTAATATGCCCACAAAGAGTGGCATGAGTACGCTGACCATTGCAGATAGTAACCCTATGTTGATCTCCTGGAATGAAATTGACTCTCACAATGGCAATCTTGTCATGGTCATTGTCAAAGTCATTGCCACTGACGACAAGCTCCTAACCATACATTAGTGATGGTTTTGCTAGTAGATTTATTTAAAATAAATCTAAAAACAATGTTTCACTTTAGATGAGGAATGGGTCCTCTCTCCTTGCCATCGGTGGTTTCACCGGAGAGGAAAGAGGGGCCCAGGCAAGGTGCTCTAGATGGCGGTGACGGCTTTGTAGCTTTTTGCAAGAACCGTATGATGAATAATGGTCTACTTGCATTAACTCTTAATCCACTTAAATCCACAATTTGTGATCTTACATAATTAGTCCCTTGAATAATTGAAAACACAATAAGATTCTTCGCCCACTAGTACTATTTTGCAATCTTGTTTTAGATTTTAAAATTTAATCACAATATGCATATAATATATTTTCAATGTGAAGCCGCCTGGTATGACTCAACAACTCAAGAGGCCAGTCACATGAGGTTCCTTAGCATGACTACTTTAAGTACATCTCTTATCTTGGCGTGACTCACCTCAAGCCATTTTAATATGACGTAAGTGAAGTTTTGTTTACTTGCTGTTCGAAAAAAATATATTTTTAATTATTGTTTGCAGCATTTTATTATTTTGTGGTTCATTTAATCTTAGTGGCTTTGAACATGTGGTATAATTCCATCTCTCATGCAACAATTTGTCAGCTTAAAACATAGCTTATGCCCAGGGAATTTAAAAGAAAATATAAATTTTAAAGGTAGTGGAGTCCTTGTTCTATAATTTCCGGTAGGAGTTAGATGCAATGAAAATTTGATTAAGAGGTTAACTAGATAAATAAAACATATAGTTTGCAGAAGTAAAAAGTCACCTTTGTATCTAAGAAATTTGGAAGATCATGCCTATGAAGACTAAAGTGGAAGACCATAGTCAGCAATCAACCTCTATGGCTATATCATACCAATCTCAACTAGGAAGACCCATGCACACTTACCTAGTCATACAGGCAAATGGATGGTTGGTTAGTGACTTTTTTTTTGTTATTACATACAAGACATATAATTTTGGAGTATGTTGAAATAAGAAGACAAAATGTGTTGACACAAAAAGCGTCAGGATCTATGAACACCTCGGGCTATTACCCAAAGCTCGGTATTCCGGAGGCGTGCCAGTCGATTTGACCAATCAATCGACAAGGATGATAAGTAGAACAAAACTGAACGAGACGACAGCGATGCGCCCGGACGTCAAGGCTCAGATTGATCAAAGATAGAACAAGATCCAATCCAGACAACGGCGATGCGCCCGGATGCTGGAATTGGGGCTTGATCAGGATAACTAGAGCAGAGCTGAACGAGGCAAACAGCGATGCGCCCGGAATGCCAAAGCTCAGAGATACTCCCACGCGGAACTTACAATGATTTAACGGAGATCAAGATGATGCAGCCCGTCGAAGCTTGAAGAACTCGTTGATAGCTATAACTAATGCAGTAAACGGTAAATTGCGATAAAAGTAAGATAAAAGTAGAATTGGTTTGTTTGATATTGGATTGATTATCGTTTCCGTAGCCCTCGGGCACGTATTTATACTCCCGCATGGAGAGTTGTACAAGGACACGACTCATATCCTTTCTAAAACAAACTCCTATCTTTAAGGAAACTGACTCTCACAGGAGTCGAATCTAAAACAATAATATTTATTTCCCTAAACAAACACACCTATTTTAAAGGAAAACAAACGACTCATGCAAGAGTCGGACTCAAACTACTATAATAATACTGGTACAAAACACCAGTTTCCTTATACTCTTCTCTTCGATGGAAACCTTCCATCGGCAGACCCCTTCAATCTGCGCCTTCCTTCTTTGGCTACAGGTAACCTTCTGCTGACATCAAATGCTAAGTCATGTACTCATCGGCATCGGCAATACTTTCCCAATCGGCAATCGGCAACATCTCCCTATTAGCGACCTTTGCGCTCGTAACTGTCTTCACCGATCATTCCTAATCGGCAACCACCCTTTATCGGCAGTCGGCAATGACCCTTCATCGGCAGTTGGTAATGACCCCTCATCGGTAATCAGCAAGGACTCTTCATCGGCAATCGGAAATACCTCTTTGTCAGCAATCGGCATCAGCAACTTCATAGCTTAAGCTTTTCATCAATTAACCTTTGTCGGCAAGAACCATCCAGTCTTCATCGGCAGTACACTTGGCCTTCCCACGACACTCCCATCGGCAATATTGGCTCATAGTTTACCGATGCCGATGGTAAACGGCCGCTGACTAGTCAATCCTTAGCTCATTTGACACGTGCCGAAAAACGGTGTCAACAAAATGAATGCATGATAAAGAGATAGTGTTCTTGGGAACCATATTTGTAGTGGGATCCATTAATCTCAAGGGATGGGCGATATTTTGTCATGCCACTATTGACAGTCACTAGTAACTAGTTGTGAAAAGCCTATGCTGCTAGATCCATCTGTTGGGGAACCGCTTGACTCCTCACGCCCTCTCCCAACCAGTGCTACTGCACCCTCTCTCAAAAACTTGCTCGGTCCCCCTCCACTCCCCTAACCAAGGACAGTGGACAGAGGAGCTGGGACCCAATTTGTTTTTCCTCCATAGTTTTAGATTAGGTTTTTGGATCTTTGTTGATTTAGTGTTTGGTTTTGGCATCATCGACGAGATAGCGGCAACGATGGTACATTGGAATATAGTCTCTCCCTACCTTAATGGCGTTCAATCGGCGTCGATGAAAGACTAGTAAGAGTTTGGTTTGTCTGATGTGTTGACCTTCTTCAGATCTTGGCATAGTTGGTTGGCTTTCGATGCGGCGATCTCAACCTCTTATTTTGGTTTGTTTTACTGCAAGTTCAGAATCTTCATTACATTGTTTTGATAGTGAAACATGTGTTCTTTGAAGGATTCCTCCAGCCGAATGTCTTTTAGTGGTTATTAGTTCTCACTATTAGCAGCTAGTGGATTTTGCAGCCTTTAAAGCCATGTTTGGCACGTGTGTTTGCAGGTGGTCCTTTTCTTTACTATCTTTGCAGGGTGATATTCAAGCATCGGCAAGCAATTGATGTCCGAAAGAAGAAGATGACAGATTGGTGTTTGATGTACTCTTTATTTTAAAGGTCGTTTTGTGTCTTTTTGTCCATCGATTGTACTTTCTTTTGTTTTCCTTGAAATATATCAGATATGAAAATACTCTTTTGTTTTTCATGACTGCTATAAAAATGAAAATGAAAATATTATATTTCGTTATATTGCCACATTCAAACAAAATGAATTTCAATGAAAAATGGGGAGACGATTTGGGGTTTATTTTTTCCTCATATCTTAAAAGTTAAAGTAATTTAGACCCAGAACCAAATTGTGCAAATATGAAAACAAGAAGTTCCTACGAAATGACATTTTTATGTATAACTTCCTTATTTTTCATGTTCTCTGGACTCACTTCGACGGATGTTTTCTGTCTGAAAACTACGAGTAATTTTGCTTTTCAGATTCAACACGTTGGTTCGATATTCTGTTTTCACCACAGCTGTTGGTTTTCATTTGATCATTGGATGTGTCTTCTCAATTAGTACAACGCAATTTTGGAGGATGCCTATCTCATTTCCGAATTGAGAGCATCGGCGTGTAACAATTTGGTTGTGATGAGTGTGTATGGGTGTCCCGATCTTTCGGTGGAGATTGATAACTACGATTTGACTGGAGAGACGTTCATGATCCGACTACAACCATCCAAGGACGCTGCGCCTTAGCGATCGATACACCAATTCCAGCGGTTGCTCACGATCTTACGGATCACAACCAACCAAACCACTAGGGTTATTCCTGCAAGCAATCGAAGAACAAGCAAGAACAAGTAGAACAAGCACTCAATTGCAAATAAGAGATGAAGGATCAGATGTGATACACATGAAGGTGGGTTCCGAATCAAGTAGAACGGATGGTCTAGTCGACACACGCGTCTACAAGGAAGTAGCAGCAGCTAAACTTTCATCTAAACAAAACCCAATCTGTTTGTGGCGGCTCTAGGGGGATATAAGGAGGAGGGAGGACGACCACAAGGGTCCTAGTGTCGTCCTACAACCCTAGGATGAGTCCCTAATGGACTCAACTTGATACACGGGCCATCGGCCCAAAATAGGGTGACGCAGCACCGTTGGCAGAAAAGATCTCGGTATTAAATTGTCTACTGCGCACGCATCTGATAGGATATAGGTATGAGTCCGGACCCATTGGAAAGTAGACTTGATAAGCTTTCCAAAAAGTCCTATAACGTCCCAATCGGAGTCCGTATGAAGTCGTGGCAACCGTCGCAAGTTTGGACTCTTCTGCAGTCCGAATTGAACTCTTCTGCAGTCCGAATTGAACTTTCCAAAACGTGTTGGACTTGGACTCTTTGTTTCCTTGGATCCAATATGACGTGGTGGCCTGGTGGAGAACGTTAGGAACACTTGGATTTGGTCCCCAATCAACTTCATTGACCATCCATGCTTTCCATATGCAATCTAGCCCTTCCTTGATCCATGTAAGCAATTCTGAAAATGAAAACATACACACTTCATAGTGCAGCACCCATTCATCAAATGTAACAATGATAAACCTCATATAGAATGGTTTCACCTTTGGTATAGAAGTGGATGGCATGGTCATATCTAAGCCGGTGATGTCCTCATCATTCTCCCTTTCTTGACAGCAAACCGTCCTCGGTTTGACTACTGTTGGAGAATGTGGTGTAGGTAAAAGCAAACCAGGCTCCCTTTCTTGTTTGTTATCCTGTTTCTTCATAATAAAACTAGAGAAGCTCGACATGGCATGTTTATAATTAATGCATACCTCTAATTGATCACATCTTTTCACAATAAAAGAAGATTGCAGAACTGAGCAAATGTAAATTCGATGTACCATATACTCCTCTTTACAATTATATTTTCCAATAGCATGGAAACTAACATTAGAAGAACATGGCAATTCAAATCTACCAATCAGTTTATTCTGCAAATAGCTAAGCTCACAAAGATCATCAAACTCAATATATCCGATTGTATGTAAAGATGACAACAATTGAGCTTCTTCATTTTCATTTACAATATGAACAACATGCTTGAATTCAGCACTCATTAATACAGAATTTGTAGCTTTATTCACTAGTTGTGGTATGGATATAAGTGATGCACTATCACACAACTCTTCTTTGTCACAAGTAAAATCAAGCATATCAAAGTGTGACAAAGGAAAATCAGCGACCAGTTCAACAATTGATTGATCTATAATATCATGATTAGTTGGCAAATTTAAGTCAACTAAAGTATTCTCACCTTGATTTAGTTTACAAGCATTTGACATACCTTGGATGCTCATCTTAATTGGTGTAGGTGTAGCCAGATTCACGCTCTCTTTAAATGTTTCAGCTCCTATCTCAAATTGATTGTTGTCGACATGTATATTATCATCTACTTCCTGCAAATTGTCAGTAATAGGAGAGACAAATGCTTCTATAGTATTTGTATGTTCCCTTTGTAGATTTACTTCAGCATCACAAGCAAGATCAAACAACTCATCAAAATTCTTATAATGTTTATCAACAAGTATATTCTGAATTTCCACATTAAGACCATGCAAAAATCTATGTTCCAGAAACTCATCGGTTCCTTCTATGCCACAACATAGCAAACCCAATTTTAGTTTCTCTAAATATTTTGCTACAGTTTTGTTTCCTTGTTTTATAGATTTCAAGTTTCCATTCAAAATTTCAGAATAATAGCTAGGAACAAAAACATCTCTAAAATGTCTTTTCATATCTTTCCATGATTGAGGAGCTTTATCAAATCTACAAAGGTGTTTCCACTCAGTTAAAGCATACTTAATAAGAACACTTGAAGCAACTTTAACCTTTTGTTTTTCAGATAGATCATACTTTTTAAATTCCTTGTCTACATGTAGCTCCCATTCAATATATGCATGAGGATCATAGTTTCCTTCAAAATAAGGTAGTGCAGATTGTAGTTTATCTAGCAAAGCATCACATACCTCGTAAGTAGCAAGCTTATCACTTGTCATACCACTAGCAAAGTGATTCGAATATGCAACCTGATCATCTCCTAATTTCATGTAGTTTCCTGCCATGATTAGAAGAAAACAAGAAACATACACAATAATATTTATGTCCCTATCAACTAGTAGGATGTGGTTGCTGTAATTCTCTCACTCTAACCTTGATCAAACAAATTCTTACAAGTTCTTACCCAACAAAACAGGGGGTTGCAGCAACCAGCAAGTCGGAAACCTTGGATGTAGTGTATCGACACCGTAGCAACAACACCTGTCAAGCTGTATCCGGATATGTGGAGCTATAGGAGGGCTAAACAATAATGTGCAAGGAAGTACTAGCACCACATTAGTCACAAAAGCAAGTTGAGAAATCGTTCAACGGAGGTACCGTGCTGGTCCTAGGCTAGACAGTGCTAGAGACGCGAGCCTAGACACAAACGAAGTCACGGTATAGCAAAAAAAACAAGGCACAAGAATAGCAAGCAAAACACTCCCTTTCTTTTCCTCCTCTCTTCTTTTTTTTTCTTTTCTCTTCTTTTGTTTCTTTTCTCTTTCTCTTTGTTTTTCTTTTCTGTTATCCTCTTTTCTTTTCTTTTTCTTTCTGATTTTTTTTTTTTCTTTAACTCTCCTCAAAAACCTTTTCTTTAACTCTCCTCAACTAGAACAAATCTGAAACTTGACAAATCAGATTTCAACAAAAGCAATGGACAATGTGTTTCTCGAACAAGAGTAGAACTAGCAATGCTGATATGTTTTTGTGTGCCTAAATCAGATTTGGATGTGAAAAAAAATGTGGATGGATATGGTGCAGCGAAGATGTATATGGTAGCAACGATTGCAAAAGAAATATGTATGATGTAGTGGAGTTGTATATGGTGATGGTAAACACAGCGGATATAGTGACCAAAACGTGACAAGAACTCGAAACTCTAAAAGCCTAACCCTAAGACCAGCAACACGACTCAACCGATGTAAACCAAACTCAACAAGCCCGAACTAATCAATACTAGTAAAAGGCTCAAAAGGTCTATGGGATTATGGGAAACGAATCTACTATTTTTGTTGGCTTTTTCTGGACTTTAGGGAATTAAAAGCAAACTGAAATCTCTCACCGATGAAACCTTGCTCTGAATACCACTTGATGAGTGTGTATGGGTGTCCCGATCTTTCGGTGGAGATTGATAACTACGATTTGACTGGAGAGACGTTCACGATCCGACTACAACCATCCAAGGACGCTGCGCCTTAGCGATCGATACACCAATTCCAGCGGTTGCTCACGATCTTGCGGATCACAACCAACCAAACCACTAGGGTTATTCCTGCAAGCAATCAAAGAACAAGCAAGAACAAGTAGAACAAGCACTCAATTGCAAATAAGAGATGAAGGATCAGATGTGATACACATGAAGGTGGGGTTCCGAATCAAGTAGAACGGATGGTCTAGTCGACACAACGCGTCTACAAGGAAGTAGCAGCAGCTAAACTTTCATCTAAACAAAACTCAATCTGTTTGTGGCGGCTCTAGGGGGATATAAGGAGGAGGGAGGACGACCACAAGGGTCCTAGTGTCGTCCTACAACCCTAGGATGAGTCCCTAATGGACTCAACTTGATACACGGGCCATCGGCCCAAAATAGGGTGACGCAGCACCGTTGGCAGAAAAGATCTCGGTATTAAATTGTCTACTGCGCACGCATCTGATAGGATATAGGTATGAGTCCGGACCCATTGGAAAGTAGACTTGATAAGCTTTCCAAAAAGTCCTATAACGTCCCAATCGGAGTCCGTATGAAGTCGTGGCAACCGTCGCAAGTTTGGACTCTTCTGCAGTCCGAATTGAACTCTCCAAAACGTGTTGGACTTGGACTCTTTGTTTCCTTGGATCCAATATGACGTGGTGGCCTGGTGGAGAACGTTAGGAACACTTGGATTTGGTCCCCAATCAACTTCATTGACCATCCATGCTTTCCATATGCAATCTAGCCCTTCCTTGATCCATGTAAGCAATTCTGAAAATGAAAACATACACACTTCATAGTGCAGCACCCATTCATCAAATGTAACAATGATAAACCTCATATAGAATGGTTTCACCTTTGGTATAGAAGTGGATGGCATGGTCATATCTAAGCCGGTGATGTCCTCATCAGGTTGTTTGGCAAAACTCGTTTGTCAGAGGACTGGAAAGGAATCATTTTTTAGTAAAAAAAAACAGATTGATGATGCACTTGTCAATTTGGCGAGCTAATTAAAGTTCTCTCAACTTTACGACTCCGGTGCCCCCTTGCATGCAACATCTTGACGGCATTATGCATGCTGTTCCCTTTCTGAAGGTATTGCTAGGCTTCATCAGCTCCGATGTTCTGCATTCCCTGTATGTCCATGTCGACACTTTAAGTTGTTCGGTTGGTGGTGCTGGAGAACCTATCGAGTTGTTAGTTGTGCTCTCTCTAAGTTGCTAGAGAGAGTTGTTCTTTTCGGTTGATCGCTGGGTCTACTGTTGAGTTGCTAGTTTAGTTAACGACAAGTTGGCTGAAGTTGTAGTGGCTGAAGTTGTTAGTTGTTCAGCGATGGTACCAAAATTATGCGGGGATAGAGATGAAAGTTCTTCGTTGTTCTTTTTTTAGGATCTTGACTCCTTTATATTTGTAAGATGGGGGTGGACTCATCCCATGAGGTCAAAATTCTTATACAATCTATGCAAAAATACAATTCTAATTTAGTTCAAGTCTGATAAAACCGGCCTAGCTGATTTTTATAGCATCTCCAACAATTTGACAAACGAGTTGGTATTCTTGTTGATTTTAGCAAAATAACAAATTATGGTCTCCAACAGTTTAATAAACCAGGTTGGTATCTTTGGCAACTTGGCATTCTGGGGGTATTCACGCGCATATTTGCGCGCTCCTATCTTGCGCGCATCGCTGAGCCGCGAGCCGCCGCGACGTTTCCCGCGCGGGCGAGGAAGTTTCCCCCGCAATCTCCTTCTGCGCCGTCACGCACGCCGCGGCCGATCCACGATCTTCTGCACGCTGCCGCTCAAGCGGCCGATCCACGATCTTCTGCGACGTCACGCACGCCGCCACCCAAGCGGCCGATCTCCTCCTCCTTCACGTCTCCTTCACAATCGCCACCGAGGAATTCCCGCTCGGGCATGTTCATTCGTTGGCCGTATGTGCATGGACGTGCATCTCCACGCGACTCCACCTGCACCTGTAAGTGTACAACACCAGCGCCATCAACTGGTCGTGGCCGGCATATCTTCACCTGCACCTGTCCTTGTGATGTATACACTGCAAATCCATCACTTGCGATTGACCGGCTTCAGGTGATTCACGATCAACTACCAACGGTGGGCCATCCTCTTTTTTTCTATTGGCAAGTGATATTTGTCAAACTCTTGAAGAGAACTTTTATTTTAACTTGTCATATTCTTTAAAGAGTTGGCAAAAGACATGATTTACCAAGTTATATTTATCAAACTGTTGGAGATGTTCTTACCCGTGTGAATCTTACCGAGACCGTGATTCACTCACCTAGACTTGAAAAAAGATATTCTACTTCCTCCATATCTGATTTAGATGTCATTTTGGACAAGTTTTGAGTCAAACATTAAAAATAAAAGTTATTAATAACTTTTAAGTTGTTGAGATTGTAAATATAAAAATTATATGAATATATTTATCTTGAAAAATACATTACACATATATCATTATTCTATAAATATTTTTATAAAAACAAGAGTTCAAAGTTGTGTTTGGGACACCGTGTTGTTGTTTGAACGACCTTTAAATCAAATATGGAGGGAGTATATAATTTGTTTTGATCACCTCGATGAGAGAAATACAATGCTGAAATTCACTTTGCCATTTCATTAATTGGTCCAACCAGTTTGGTCGGTTTTGGGAAACCAGATTTGCCGGTATTCAAAAATTTGTGTTGTCAATGCTTTGACTAGGATCTGATGTGTTAGGATCAAACATGTATTCAGGATTAGGATCTGATGTGTCGATCAATCATGTATTCAGCAGCATCATCACATCGTTGTAGTACTTCTCCGTGACGTGCAATCCACGGCATGATCACAAAAGCGTAACTGTTCGCACGTGCAAATAAGGATCGTTTTATGGTACACCTAATTAGAGCATCTTCAACGGTTTTGTATTTTTTGTTTGGCAAAGTTAGGAATTTGTCTAGTCCCAAATCAATATGAGAAAGGTAAAAAAGGTCAATCTCCAACGGTTTTCCATTATTCACTTGGCAAAAATAAAAATTGCACGCGTGAGAGGAAAATATCCCACGAGAGTAGCGCGCGGGGCGATTGCCAAGCGAACCGTAGTTTGGCATATATGCCAAATATCACCTAGTATTTGTCAAGTTAACAAAAATACCAAGCACATTTACCAAACCGTTGGATAGAAGATTTTTAGACTTTTTTTGCAAAAACAGTAATGTCAAGCCCATTTATAAAACCGTTGGAGATGCTCTTAGAGAGCAGCTCATTGTAGCCTTATCCGAGATGAATTAATGTGACCAATATATTATATACTTCCTCCATATCTATATTATTAGTTGATATTTAGGACAGCGAGACGATCTCCAAAACATAACTTTGACTGCTTATATTTTAAAAAATATTTATTGAAAATATAATATATATATATATATATATATATATATATATATCTTTTTTTATATTTTTATGAAAGTATTTTTTAAGATAAATCTATTGATATGTTTTTTTTTCAAACTTAATAAATTAAAAGTTATTTATAATTTATATTTTCAATATTTGACTCAAATCTGTCTAAAAAGTCAACTAATACGGGTATGGAGGGAGCCAGCTAATACGGGCAAGGAGGGAGTATAAGCCATGGTTGTTTGGAGGTATTTATGTCATAATATATGTGTGTGTCGCCAACGGTTTCCAGAGGATATATAACTAGTTCAAGTGGTTACTGGGCTTGCTGGGCCAGCAATCTCCCTACGTGCTTTCATTCTTGAATGTAACAACGGCCTGCTTTCATTCATCTCCTCACGACCTCTTGCTAAAAAAAATGCTATTGGACATGTCAAGTGATGGCTCTTTGCTGGTGGATATCTATTTTTGAGTCATTTGCTAATAGACACTCTGGTTTCAAGAAATTTTACCGTTAGATACCGTGCCCCAGTTTCAGGATTTTGGAGAGAGAATATTTCAGTTTGGACGCCGGGTGCCCTTGAGCCACACTTCGATCCGCCCCAACCTGGTCTGGTTGGACCGCTTAATACTTGACACCGCTGCCAACTCGTAGTCGTTCGCCAACACCGGCTCGCTCGTCACCGCCGTGAAGAACTTCCCCAAGGACCGCGGCGTGGTGCTCGGCCTGCTCAAGGGCTTCGTCGGCCTCAGCGGCGCCATCTTCACCCAGCTGTACTGCGCCATCTATGGCATTGACAACGACGGGCCGACCTGGTGCTTCTCATGGAGTGGCTCCCTGCCGCCATCTCGCTCGTCTTCATCCCCACCATCTGCATCATGCCGCGGTGAAAGGATCAAGATGCCTAAGAGGGGGGGTGAATTGGGCTTGTTTTAAATTTCTAAAGCAAATATGAAAACCTATCAAATGCCAATCACCTCCTAGTGTCTACGGTCTGTGTGTCCTAGCTAGAAAGCGGTAGCAGTTCATGGAAATTAAGAGCAACCTAAGCAATTCTAGTAGGTAAGATAAAAACAAGACGGAATATAATGCGGAAATGTAAAGAGCTAGGGAAAAGAAATTCTCAGTGACGCTGCGATGTTTTCTCGAGGTATCGAGGTGTCGACACACCCCCCTAGTCCTCGTTGGAGCACCTCGCAAGGTATCGCTCTCCCTCTACCCGCGCAAGGGTAGAGTGCTCTCTACGGGCTGATTCTTCGCCACTCCTTCTCGGTGAATCGCCCACAACCGATCACAGAAGCTTGGAGAAGAGCCGCCAACAATCTTCCGGTGATCACTTCCTCCGAACACCACCAAACCGTCTAGGTGCTGTCGAACACCAAGAGTAACAAGCACAAGACCTTCACTTGACCAACTCAAGGCTAGGAAGGTGGATGGATGCACACAAGTCACTCCTAATCACTCTAGGAGGGAAGAACAAGATGAACTCTCTCTAATCTCTCCCTCACTAGGCACATGACTCTCCAAAGGTTCTCTCAAGGTGTCACCAGCTGAAACAATGGCCAAGAGAGGTCCTAAGGACGAAGGGGGCAACTATAAATAGTCTCCACCTCTAAAACTAGCCGTTTTTTGTTTTTTCCTCTCTGCGAAACCATCGGACTAGTCCGGAGCTTACACCACCGGACCAAGCACCCTGGTCCGGAGCTCACTCTGAAATCCAACTCAGGCACCGTCGGACTACTCTGCTTGGTCCGACGCCCTGGTCCAACGCACTGGTCCGGAGCCAGGGTGCTCACTGAGTGAAAAACATCTTCTCTTCTTCGAACCACCGGACCACTCTCCTTGGTCCGGAGCCCTGGTCCGACGCTCTAGTCCGGAGCCAGGGAGCTTACTGTATGAAACCAACCTCCTATCTTGAAGCGTCGAACTAGCCGTCGGACTCACCGTCGGACTAGTCCGGAGCCTTCTCTCTCTCTGACACGAGCCATCGGACCACTCTCCTATGGTCCGACGCTTTCCAGACAGGTGGTCCGGAGCTTCTCGAGCTGAACTTTTGCCTAAGTCAGGGACCGTCGGACCACTCTCCTTGGTCCGACGCCTATTTGGCAGACTGGTCCGGAGCCTCTTTCTCCCCCTATTTCAACTGTTTTCGCTGAGATTTTTCAAGGGATTTTGCTCCTACCATTTCTAGGGTTAACCAAGGGCTGAAAACAAGGTCTTTAGGACTAGTTGTGACAAGTGTGCATATACCCACTCTCCTAAACTCTCCTAGGTCAAGCTACTAATATCATACCCCCCTTTATAGTACGGTCAAAGGAAAAACAAAACCCTAGCTATACTTAGTGCCCTTCTCAACCTTATGGCACTAAGAACTAGCCTAGTCTTCGACTTGTATCATTATCCTTTGCAACCGAAACGATTTCCATCTTGGGGGCATGAATATCCATTAAGCCCATTCAAATTGCATCACTAATGACCTAACATAAATGACTTTGCCTCTGCAAAACACACGTTAGTCATAGTGACCTAGCGTTGTCGTTAATCGCCTAAACACAAGGGTCCATGATTCTTCACGCGGAACGCCACCGTGCCCGGGGAGCGCAAGACCTTCTTCCTCTTCCTATACACCTCCATCGTGTTGGCGGTGTACTTGCTCGTCATGAACATCGTCGAGCTGGAGGTGATAGGCTTCCCTACATCACGGCCGTGGTGCTCCTCCTCATCTTCTTCCCGATCGTCATTGTCGTGAAGCAAGAGCTCAAGACGTACCTACATGCACCGACGAGGTGTCGAACAAAAACGTGGCATGTGGCACCAGAGGAGTCTTCGGCAGATCATGGCCATCGTCATCGGGCCGCCACGGCCACCGCCGCCAAGGGCGACAAGAGCTCACCGTCGTGCTTCCAGGACGTGTTCCAGCCCCAACGCGGGGCTAGGACTACACCATCCTGCAGGCCCTGTTCAGCGTGGACATGCTGACGCTGTTCGTGGCCACCATTTGCGGCATCGACGGCACACTGATGGCGGTGGATAACATGGGGCAGATCGGGCAGTCGCTGGGCTAACCCGCAGTGGTCCATCACCACGCTCGTGTCGTTGGTGAGCATCTAGAACTACGCGGGGCGTGTGGTGTCCGGGTTCGCCTCCGAGTACGTGCTAGCCCGCTACAAGGTGCCCTGGCCGCTGGCGCTCACTGAGGTGCTCCTCCTCACCTGCGTCGGCCCCGTCGGCTCCTAGATCCTCAACGTCCACATCACCAGCCGCATGTACGACGACGAGGCGCTCCGGCAGGGCGGCCGGCGGGGCAGGAACGTCCCAGTATTAAGCGGGTCCAACCAGACCAGGTTGGGGCGGACCCAAGTGTGGCTCAGGGGCACCTGACGTCCAAACCAAAATATTCTCTCTCCAAAATCACCTGAAATGGGGATGCGGTGTCTGGTAGCAAAATTTCTCGAAACCAGAGTGTCTACTGGCAAATGGCTTGAAAGTGGATATCCACCAGCAAAGAGTCATCACTTAACATGTCCAATAGCAAATTCCCGTCGGCGGGGCAGGGACGCCCCAGTAATAAACGGGCCCAACTAGACCAGGTTGGGGCGGACCCAAGTGTGGCTTAGGGGCACCCGACATCCAAACCAAAATATTCTCTCTCCAAAATACGCGGTGTCTAACGACAAAATTTCTCGAAATCAGAGTGTCTACTGGCAAATGGCTCAAAAGTGGATACCCACCAGCAAAGAGCCTCTACTTGGCAAAGTTTAGTTGACTAAAGTTAAAGACTAAAATTTAGAGCACTTTAACTCACTTGTATGGGCAGAAGTTTTTATACGGTTAGCTAAACTTTAGATAACATTTTTTATTTTTTGTTGGAGCATCAAGAGCTACAGTGATATAAAGTTTAATGGCCAAGGTTTAGACCATGTGATCCAAATGGGGCCTAATTATATCGGAGGTACAAACAAATTGTACACCTATTTCATGACATATCGTCTTGTTTGTTTACAATTAAAACTAGTATTGTGCACGTACATTGCTACAAGATAACATAATTTCTATACTAAAAACATATGAATCGCACAATAATATAATGTTATAAAATTAAATATAGATACTAAAGTAACAAATCCAAAAAACAAATTAAGTTGACAATTGCCTATTGCGCGTCATTTGTTGCGGGATTAGAGCAGTCCACATAGTTTTTTAATTTATTAATCTCACACATAGTTGCCATCAACCGTGAACGGCATGCTGAAGCGACCGTATATATAAACTTAAGTATAATATTCGAGTAAATATAAATATGTTACACGTAATCTAACAAGGAATATGACTCAAAAATCACATGAAACATAAATGATCATTTTATTATTGCCATCTCTCTTAAACAACTATGCAGATTTATTGTAACCGTACAACTTGATGCACCATGTAAATTGATTTTTTAGAGTTGAAAGAATCAAGATGCCCAAGAGGGGGATGAATTGGGCTCTTTTTAATTTCTAAACAAGAATTAAACCTATAAAGAGCCAATTAACTCCTAAGTGTCTACCGCTTGTGTGTCCTAGCTAGAAAGCAGTAGCAAGTCAAAAAAAAGCGAAACCTTCCTACACAATTCTAGTATGAATTTAAAGACAAGTGCGGAAAGTAATGCGGTAGGAAAAAGCTAGGGAAAGAGATGCTTGACACGGCGATGTTTTGCCGAGGTATCGAGGAGTCGACACTCCCCCCTAGTCCTCGTTGGAGCACCTCGCAAGGTATAGCTCCCCCTCAATCCCGCGCAAGGGATGAGTGCTCTCTGCGGGCTGATTCTTCGCCACTCCGGCTCGGTGAATCGCCCACAACCGATCACAAACGTCGATGGAGAAGGGCCGCCGACAATCCTCCAACGATCACCTTCCTCCGAGCACCACCGGACCGTCTAGGTGATGTCGATCACCAAGAGTAACAAGCTTCGATCTTCGCTTGACTCACTCAAGCTTCACAATTAGAAGATGCACACTTGAACTCTTGGATGAACTAGAGGAGAGGATGGATGGATTTGCAAATCACTCTCTCTCTAGGGCTCTTGCTCTCTTCCCAACCTTCTCAACAAACTCAGCAACTCAAATGAGCAAAGGCAAGGTGGGAGAGAAGAGTGAGAAGCTATAAATAGCCCCTCAGAAAACTGCCTCGGGCTGACAACTTAAGTTGGCGATGGACGCTCCGTCGCATGCCCCAACGGCTAGTTCTGTTCATAGTTTGGGCGACGGACGCTCCGACGCCTTGCCCAACGGCTAGTTCTGACACGCTTTTCCCAGCGACGGACGTTCCGTCACAGGGGTGACGGACGCTCATCTCAGCGTCCGACGCAACACTCTGGCTCGGGCTGAAAAACACCCTTTCTGGAAGGTCGACAGACGCTCTCCCAGCGTCCGACGCCTAACCGACGGACAGCGTCCGTCGGACCCTAAAAAACTTAGCCAGAAAACACGGCCACTGGAAGGTCGACGGACGCTGTGGACTCAACCACCCAGCGTCCGACGCCTTTGTCCGACGCGACGGACAGCATCCGACGCCTCCGTCAGGAGCGTCCGTCGCCCAGAAAACAGGCCTCTCAATTTCGTTTTTCGTCGCGATGAATATGAAAGTTGTTCTAGGCTATCTTACGGTCAACATAGGCTTGCTTAGAGCTAAGAAAGACAAGTGTGCACCACACCTAGTTCATGAAGCTTTCCTAAGTTAAGCTACTAGTCTCAACCCATCTTAATAGTACGGTCAAAGATCAAAAGAGAAGGCTTATCTATTTCTAAGTGTCATTCATCACCTTATGACACTTAGTCTATCATTCTAGGGTCTTCATCATGTCTCCTTGAAATCCGAAACGATATCCATCTTGGGGGCTAAGTGATGATCATTAATGTCCATTCTTGTTGATCACTATGGCTAAGCTACGCATAGCCTCTGCAAAACACACGTTAGCCATAATAATCTCTAATTGTCGTTAATCATCCAAACCAACTAAGGTCATGATTCTTCAAGAGTTCATTTGCCTCCTGAAGCACTGAAACACGGTAGGAGCATCTCAAATTGGATAATTAAGCAAACTCTCATTGAACAAGCAGACAATAATGTCTACTGCCTCTTCCTTCCCCTGTCTCCTACCTCGTGTGCCCGATCCAAGTAACGCAAAAAAAAAAACGGTCACTTATGGCTGTGATTTGAATTAACATTTGCTCTTGAATAGAGCTAACATCAAGGAGTTTACATGTTATTCTACTGGATATTATTTTCCGGTGACTATCAATTGGAAATAAACCTAAATTCGTATCTCTGCAGCTAAAAATTTTACAAGAATTCCATGCAAATAAACCAATTACAGTCATGCTGATGATAATCCAGTTTGCTAAAAGCTTGCATTGTATAATTATTCAATTTATCAATAATGTTGAAAGCAATGGCCATGCTGATGATAGCCATATGAAAAGCTCAACCATCAGTGATCGTCTTAGCTCAAATTCTTGTTTGGAAAAAGAAAAGACTCCTTGCTCTCTGAGACTGAGAGCCTGAGTAGGAGTGTTAAGTGTATGCTAGCAGTAGGCAGAACTACTTTGCGCCAACTACATTATTATAGGTTTTCAATGTTGTTTCATATTTTTACAGTGATCTGATTTCTGTAGCTGAACCCTATATGAAAATGATCTTGATGCACACAACAAGATTTACATGGTGTGAGATTCTTTTTTAAGCTTGTCTAATATTTGATTCTAAAAACCAAACATTTCTAAACCAGAGGGAGTACGAAGAGCATATAATGATCACATGCTAAGTTTGCAGTTGCATCAGTACTATCTCTTTCTCTGCTTTTCTATTTTCTAGTAGTGACCAGATCGACCTGATTGCCTAGGCATAATAGCCAGTAAAATAAACAGAGAGTTAATGGACGAATTGCATAGGGTGCTCCTGCAACAACACAGGCAAACCTCAAGTCTATTTCCTGCTCATTGATCAGCATTTACTAAACAAGATCAAACTTATTCAACCTTGGGAAAACAAATTAATGGCCATCAAGTCTATTTCCTGCTCATCACTGGAAAGCGACATGAAAACACAATTCAAAAGTATTCAGAGATAAGACCTGAACCAGAACGCTCGTACATGTCTATCTCACATGAGCAACGCATCGACGAAGCAGCCGTGCTCCTCGGTGCTCCACTGCTCCCAGGGCTTGGCGTGATGGCGACATTTGCACTTTGTGAAGTCATGGAAAATTTAACCATTTAATAATTTGTGTTATTCCATTTTTAATCCATGGTATTCAGACTCCTAAAGTACACTCATTGCACAATTCTTGGACTGCTACTCCTTTTAGTCTGGTAGGAGTCGGATTCTATCTCCTATTTACCTCTGACCCTACAAACAACCTTACCTAAGTGAATATTGCCCTTGATAGCAAAATATCATTTATGCTTGTTTTGATTGGAATTATATAGCATGAATTCTACACTTTACAAACACTCAAAATTGTACACTTCCAGAGCACAAAACACAATAATCAGATTCAAGGAATTTCAAAACTTGTTATCTACCTTATTCAGAAATGTAAAGGAAGGTTAGCTGGATATGATTTTTTTACCAATTAACTGGCCAACAACTCTGTACATTGTCTCCATGTCCTAACCAACGAATTATTTTTGTTTTGATGCAGCGAAGGAAAGTTTAACTCTGACAAATTAAGATGACAGAACCAGATGTAGAGTGTGACAATGTGTACTTTCAGATCAAATTTGCTTTCAATGGCCTGATCACGGTTGGTGCCGATGACAGAGCAACACTCCAGTAATACCCCAAAACAATTATGGACGGATTGGTTATGGTGCTCCTGCAATAACACAGGCAAACCTCAGAGATGACAATGGAGAAAACCATCAGGAAAGCATATTATGAGCATATACAGTCTAATTTTCACCACCTAAATACATCTGATGCATTCACATTATCTTTTCAGTATTGTTGCGTGCAATCATGCACTATTGGTTTTATTTTCTTCTATTCAAATTACAATGCATTGATTAAGTATAAAAAAAATTGAATGCAAAATTAAGGATCAAAATCACTCCACGCTTCATGAACTGAAAATTATGTGAATTGAACCTAGGATCATACAGATTACAAAATTTGGATGATAGCTCTCTGCTCTGCTGCGGAAAAAGAGGGCAGCGGGAGCATGATTGCTGGCTATAGAGCTTGATACGATGATCTAACGTGCTTCTTACAGTTTCAGTATTTCCCTATTCTGCTATTTCCATATATAGTCTCCAGTTTTTAACATTCTGACATACAGGAATAAATAGGCCAATAAGCTCCTACTCCCTCTGTCCCTAAATAACTGTCGACGTTGGTGTTTGTGCCACAAGTTTGACTCGTTTTGTAGAAAATACGTACAACATTTGTATCTTCAAATAAATTTATTAAAAAACTAGATTTAAAGATCTTTCTAATGACATAATTATGTAGCATAAATATTAATACTTTTTAATATATATATTTAGTAAAAGATCTTTTTTGGGAAGCATAAACAACAGATATTTAGGGATGGAGGGAGTAATTGATAATTCTCTCAGTAAATACGTATATTTAGATTTAGAAAATACCTTGTAATATTATTTGTTTAGAAAAGTAGGCCAAATGTCCAATCAATGTCTGTAATCGAAACAAAACTTCTAAGTATCATCTTTGAGGAAACGCAATGCAGATAAAGGCATGAGATAAGACTAATCATGACTCAAATGGTTACTGCACACAGAGCATAACTAAGGCACATTACAAACTACCCCATATAATGTGGAATAAAGTAAACGTCTTAAAATCAACAAGATACAGAGTGACAGGCTGCAATTGTATACCTTATCATAAGTGCTCAACTGGTACTACAGGTCATAATAATCTGAACCATGCTTATGCCTTGGATGCAGCCATTCAGAATGTAAAGTGCTCATGTCATGCATTGCTTGCACTAATCCAACATAAATCCATCAAAAAACACTTCGCATGCACTCTTGTAGTCCTGAGAATGCAGAATATGATGGATGGTAAAAAAAACTATTTCTAGAATCTTGATAAACTATATAACAGGACATTCTATCTTACATTCAGTAGCATCAGAGCTACGCCCAGCCAGTAGCAGCCCTTTGGCAGTCAGGCCTCATTTCACTGCATGCAAGAGAATCCAGCAAAGCCAGCAAAGGCTCATGTTTGAGAACAAAGAAAACAGTTAGATCTACAGCAAAGACTCCTCATTCCAACTAAGTCAAACAGTTAGAATGTGTTGGAATGTGTGTGTACAGGCCCATGAGGCCCATGTATGCCTAAACTATATTGCTACCCTTCTAGGGTTAGCCCAATAATCTGAATCACAGTTTCTAGCATGGTATCAAGCTAGGATTACCTCTCTCTCTCTCCGCCTCGTGGTACGAATCCCTGTCTTGGATCCTCGGGACCGTCTCCCTCGACTTCCACGACCTCGTCCGCGGCGATCCTGCGAGGACCGCCCGTGGTGCCTGGCTGGCCCTTGAGGGTCAGTTCTTGGGCAATGCTGTCAAGGCGGAGCCAGGCCGCGGTCCGAGCCGCTGGCGGAGCGTCGACGAGGACGTGGTCGTCGAGGGCGTAGCGGCGAAGGATGAGGAGCACCAGGTCTCTCCGGTACCCTCCTCCGTCCGTGACGCCTTGTCGGACACTCACTGGTGCCACGCGATGGAAGAGGAGTACACGGCCCTCCTCGCCAACCAGACATGGGATCTGGTGCCTCGTCCACCGGGCTCCAATGTTGTCAAGGGCAAGTGGATCTGGACACACAAGCGACGGGCTGATGGTACCCTCGAGCGGTACAAAGCTCGGTGGGTTCTCCGGGGTTTCACTCAGCGCCCTGGAGTTGACTACGACGAGACCTTCAGTCCAGTGGTGAAGCCAGCTACCGTCCGCACGGTTCTGTCACTGGCTCTCTCTCGCTCCTGGCCCGTGCATCAGCTAGATGTCAAGAATGCTTTTCTCCATGGTACTTTGTCTGAGACGGTCTACTGCAGTCAGCCGGCGGGGTTCGTTGACTCTTCTCGCCCTGATATGGTCTGCCTGCTCAACAAGTCTCTCTACGGCCTCAAGCAGGCGCCTCGGGCGTGGTACTCTCGGTTTGCGGCTTTCTTGCTGACACTTGGTTTTGTGGAGGCCAAGTCAGACACGTCTCTGTTCATCTATCGCCATGGTGATGAGACTGCCTATCTGCTGCTCTATGTTGATGACATTGTGCTGACAGCCTCGAGTCCGTCCCTCCTTAGGCGGATCATCACTTCTCTTCAGCAGGAGTTTGCTATGAAGGATCTGGGTGTTCTACATCACTTTCTCGGTGTCACAGTTGAGCCCCGTGCCACCGGACTCCTTCACCAGCGACAGTACACTCGTGACATCTTGGAGCGAGCTGGGATGACTGACTGCAAGCCCTGCTCCACTCCGGTCGACACACAAGCCAAGCTGTCAGAGGCCGAGGGCACCCCCGTGACTGACCTCACTGCTTACCGGAGTCTTGCCGGTGCTCTTCAGTACCTCACCTTCACCAGGCCAGACATCACCTATGCAGTCCAGCAGATATGTCTTCACATGGATGATCCTCGAGAGCCGCACCTCACCGCTCTCAAGCGGCTCCTCCGCTACCTTCGCGGTATCGTCGACTACGGTCTTCTACTCCACCGGTCTTCCTCCACCGAGCTCGTGGTCCACACTGACGCCGACTGGGCCGGGTGTCCCGACACTCGGCGCTCCACTTCCGGCTACGCCGTCTTCTTAGGCGGCAACCTGGTGTCTTGGTCGTCCAAGCGCCAACCGGTGGTCTCCCGCTCCAGTGCCGAGGCGGAGTACCGCGCTGTGGCCAACGGCGTGGCCGAGGCCTCTTGGCTCCGCCAGCTTCTTGTCGAGCTCCACAGTCCCCTCTCCCGGAGCACGCTTGTCTACTGCGACAACGTCAGTGCGTTCTACCTCTCCACCAACCCTGTGCAGCACCAACGGACCAAGCATGTGGAGATCGACCTCCACTTTGTTCGTGATCGGGTCGCGATCGGCGATGTTCGGGTCCTCCACGTCCCGACCACCTCGCAGTTTGCCGACATCTTCACCAAGGGTCTCCCGTCCTCCACCTTCTCCGAGTTTCGCTCCAGCCTCAACATCAGCAGTGGCTAGTTGCGTCTGTGGGGGGCTCATGTGTGTACTCTTGTTTTCTTTCTTGTCCAGTAGTTGAGACTGCGGGAGGGTGTTGGAATGTGTGTGTACAGGCCCATGAGGCCCATGTATGCCTAAACTATATTGCTACCCTTCTAGGGTTAGCCCAATAATCTGAATCACAGTTTCTAGCAGAATGTAGAAAATTTGTTGAGTTGATGACTAAAAGAAAACATATTTGAATATGCAAATATTTGGATAGAAAGCTAGATCTAATAATTGACTCCTCTCATCAGAGAAATGGAGAGAATAGTTAAAGTTCTCTAAGCACCTACAGGGCCCATTCTCCTTTTTTTCCTGAGAGCATTAAGAGGAGTAACATAGACAAGGGCATGTAAATCAACAATCGGAAAGCAATCAGGATGCTTGCTTGCAAATTGGCGCATTCTAATTAATTTGCATCTTATTAGAAGATATTATTAATAAGTAGGAAGATGAACAAATCAGTCAAAGCATCATTCACTATCATCATATTCCTAGATTTCTTCAGCACATCAATTTCTTGCAGGCTAAACAGACGTGAGAAATTCAGTTGGATGATAGACATCAACATTTAATCAAATTGATGACAGACACCAACAAACAGAGTATTGTCCTGACTACAAGCCAACACAATGGCTCAAATCCCACTCCTAACGCAATACTCAAAACCTACTTCTAGTCTCTCGCTGCGAAGTGCATATAAGTAACCAAATTTTCTAAACAGCTCCATATATACGTAGAAAAAACTTGTTCATGACTCATCTTCCTAATAACACACAAAAATGCTGAGTTTGGAAGCTTGGCTACCATGATCAGATCTGCCATAAAGCTTTTTTTTTTGTCAGAGCATCTACATGTTATCATTTTATCTGGATCTACACTGGAGATTTGTGACTACTTAAATCGCCATAGTAAACACAATGGAGGTCGAGGTACAGAACAGAACAAATCATCACCATAGGGAACCTGAAGGAGGATATGGACAGCACGTTTGCCCTGGGAATGGAATACTTTGACGGCGATGTCCTTGCCCTTGAGGTCGACCTTCTTGGCCTTCGCGGCTGGGGCGGGTTCCGGCCGCCGGGTGGACGGGCGCGGCGGCTCGGCAGTCACGGCGGCTCAGCGATGCGGCGGGGCAGGTTCCGGCCGCCGGGTGGACGTCCTGCTGGGCGTGGGTGTTTTATTCGGAAAAAAGTTGGGTGAGCCCTGGGATCATGGATCCGGCGATGCGCCCCTGCCTTGATCTCCGACGCGTGGCAGAGGAAAGTAATCAACGCACGCGCGCGCTAGTGCACGACTGCCTGGCTCACTGGCTCCGCTCTTGTTAATTAACGCACGCGCGCTAGTGCACGCCTGCCTGGCTCACTGGCTCCGCTCTTGTTCAGCGGCTTTCTTCTAGCCTAGCACCACGCCAAGTATTTTCTAGATATGAGGCGGAGTCCACGACGCGAGGTGGTTGAGTGACTGATACAAGCGGAGTCAAAACACATCAATAGGCAGTGGCGGAGCCACCAATATGGCGTGGTCTGGCAGCCGCCATACCTAAACCACATAAAAAAAACTCGAATATGGGTCTGTTTGAGACTGCTCCGCTCCACGTTTTTTTAGCTCTGCTCCATGTTTTTTAACCAAACGTTTTTTAACCAAACGGTTTCAGCTCCACGCACATAGCTCCAGAAAAAAAAGGTGAAGTTGTGAGAACACATAAAGAGGTGCTCCATAAAAACCTGGAGTTTGTGAAGCTGCTACAGTAGAGTTTGTGGAGCAGAGTTCGTGAAGCAGTCTCAAACAAGCCCTATATATAGTATATATACGTATATATACATTAATTGCTCGTGGGAAAAAAAAAGATATCTAGTAGCCAAGCAAAAATCAATATCACATGATAATTCAATTTTACACGTAAGGGTGAAAGCAGACAGTAATCAACCATTTGCTTATAAGTAATGAATCAATTGATGATATGCAACTGTCTAATTTGTACATGAATTTCTACTATACCCACTCCACTTGGACACATACAAAATCATCAAACACCTAAAACTGCAAGAACAAATCTAACACACATCATCTTTCATCTGAACACCTCTAACTCAGTTATATTTTTTTCCACACGATCTGTGCAAGAAGCATCACGAACATGTTACGAGCCACTGGTGACCTCCAATGGCAACTAACGACCTCCAATGGCAACTAACATTGCTAACTGCACTTGCTACGACTTGGATCCTCGTGTTTATATCCTTGTACCACACAAGGTACCACTATGGATTCTCCAGCTTCCACATTGCTTGCATAGCCATGGCTGCTGGGGCAGGACTGCAACCTTGCTGGGACAGCCTCTAGCCAGCCCATCAGGCAGCACAACTCGATGTGCGCACACCTTGCCACTCTTGTCTGCCTTGGCCAGCATGGCACTGAAATAAAGATGACTTCAAAAGAATTAAGCTTACAGTATATGAAAAGTTGCTTAGCTGGGCCACATACTGTAGATGAAGTTGATTGGAATAATCAGAGATCACTTTACTGTAAGCTGCTGCTACCAACTGTGCCAATTGTTTTTCCCAGTTCTCATTGAAGTTACTCCTACCTCAGAACTATACTTACATATATATATATATGGGCTGATCAGTGTCTTTGTGATTATAAGTAATAAAAAGGGCAAGCTCAATATGTACGAACTCTGTATTTATTTTAGTGTAAAGGGCAAATAAACAAGAAATTGGTTCAGACTCTGGAAAGATATGCTAGTTGCTACTAAGCTACTGGAATACATGGCAAAAGGAACATGAACTCCACTCTAGCACTCTAGTTTCATATGGTAAACTGAACTGCATGAATATATAAGGAACTCTATGATCTATTTAGGAATCAGCAGGCCAGCTAGATAGAAGAGAAACTATGGTCAAAATTATGACAAATTCATCCAGAAAAATTGATGTAGCTTCATATGCAAATAAAATAAATGGGAACCTTTGCAGCTTGCCAAATTATGCTACAATACATGCCTGGAATTGATCGAAATCGTGAATCGAAACTTAGCTGAATCAGGACGCCAAAACAAGCACGGAACTCACCTCATATAGGGGCACTGTGGAAGGATCACAAAACCTGCACGAGGTGAGTTATGTGCTGGAGTTGCAACTGCTGAGAATATTTTGTATACTCAAAACAGGATTGTTGTACTAAGCAAATATTTTCTACTACTCAAAACAAAAATCTAAACTAGGCATCATGTACAGTGATCTCACCTATTCCAAATCACAACCACAGGGGAGTCAGAAACCGTCAGCGAGTGTCTTGGCAAGGGCGAGGTGGTGGCCTCCAAGTGCAGCTGTGCACTTAGCCTCCAGAATAAAATAAAGTCTGTCAGAACAAAATCAGAATATATGTCTAAGAAACAAAATGTAGAAGTATCTAAGGAGAACTTTCAACTTCTAAGGCTACCACAGCCTTTGTTAATTATATCTCCTTGTCCAGAATTTTTCATTGCTTTGACAATAATTTTATGGTTCTTTTGTTGTTCAAGTCACCAAAGAAACCATCGCTGAGAGGCTAGTGCAAGCAAAGGAATGAATTAATAAGTTTTATTCTATTTAAAAATAAAGTCATAGGTACATTGAGCCTAGCAGCAGTTTATTGGATAAGGAGACTTCTACGAGCAACCAACCCAACCACGTTTCGTCTCTCAACACATCATAGAACTTCGTGCAAGCGGGAAGCTGAACACTGAAAAAAGTGGGCCTCTGACCCTAGATAAGTGATACTATCTAAACTATCGAACCATCCCTTGTGTGAAATCACCTTTTTCAACGAATGAGATAACTATTAACCAGAAACCAAAACAGCCCAATATGAACAGGTCTATCCATCGCATTTACAGGATAACCAAGTTCCATGTCAAAAATGCATGAGTATAGCCACATACAATTGCACTATAGTTTTTTCTGCCACAAATAGAGGCAAATCCTTCCTTTCCGTATTCACTGAGGGACAAAATAGTTAAGAGTGTATTGCACTAACTATGATATGAACAAAAGTTAATCATCAGCGTTAGTTACAATTATCAAAAGCACAAGACATGAACATAAATATTGTAGCATCGATTTCTCTCTAAGTAAAGTAAGGATTCAGAAGCTCACCTATTGAGTTCAATGGTTGAAGCAATCTGCGGAACTCTCAGATAAGTTATTTCTTCTCATTTACAAAGTTCTGCACATAGAATACTATTCTTTTTAAATAACAAAGATAAAATTCTCTTTAAGTGCTATTCTTCATGACATGGTGAAATTAAAATAAGAACGCAAGAATCACTGCAGCAAATAAAAAATATTTTATTAAAATGGAAATATAGAAGGTCAACCATTTTCTTCTTTTTAAATTGGCCACTTGACCATTCAATGACTGACATGATTGTAGTTTGTTCGAAATTTCCACACACAATTGTATGGTTTTTAAGGTTGGGTGTACAGTATGTAGGAATACAAGGTTGCTACGCTAGCCGGAAAACAAAACTTTTCGACCTCATAAACCAGGATCTACTGCTAGTTATAGGTTACGGGATTACCACTAGACGCGCAGGTGCAGCGGAAGACGACTTGATGTAGTCGTGCGCGTCGCAGCAGGCAGTGCAGTTGCGTGGCCGTCCGTCTCAACGTCCACTTCGCGCGGTTCGTCCTTGTGCTCCAGATGCAGCACCTCCGAGGAATCCCACACGTACAGGGAGGAAGCGTTGCGCCTCCGGACTGCTAGGTCCGCGAGGAGCAAAAGGCGCGAGCGTGGGGAGGCGACGGCGGCTGCCAAAAGGCGTGGATCAATCTTGCCCCGCGCCCACCCCTTGCTTATATAGGCGTCCTGACGAGCTCCCACGTTGGAGGCCCATTAGTAACCCTAAACCTAGTCTAATTCGGGTCCAACCCGAATTAGGCTTCCAGCCCTTTAAACGTGCGACCCTATGGGCTCACGCATACATAGACATGGCCCAAGTACTCTTACTCGCCCAATAGTTGATAGCGGCCTCTAGCAAGGCGTGTCAACTCCTATGCATACGCTATGATCATATCAGACGAACCACTATGATCATGTACAAGTTATTCCCTTCGCCACTCGATATATGGTTCAACTCGTGGGTTAACACTTAACCCAAGCATGGCCATACATTTGTTGATCCAATCACATGAGTGATCCAGTGATATCTCTCTCACGAAGAGAGGGGCAAATTCCATCTTTATTGTCTATGTCTCATAGCATGTTTCCCGACCACCCAATGACCACCTTTATAACTACCCAATAACGGAGTAGCGTTTGATAGTCCCTGAGTAGATCGTTTCACATCTTGAGTACATACCACAATCTCAGGTCTAAGGACATAACGTACATGACATGAATAGAGACTTTCTCTTGTTGGGTCAGTCCAGCCTACATGTCTCACATGTGCCCACATGTCTATGACTTGTGAAACATAGCCATCAACTAATACATGTGTTGGTCTAATATTCAAGTGTGCTCTTACAAGAATGCCGACCAGGGACAGCTTTTAGAATAACCATTCAGGTAATTGAGTTCCACAAACAATTCACATAATCGTCAATCAATACTAGTTGTCTATAATGGATATTCAAAGAACACTTTATTAATCATGGATACAATCGGAATATAATCATCTACATGATTAGCTCTAGGGCATATTCCTAACACAGTAGGTTGTATAGCTTGAGTTGTCTAGCTTGTACTTCTTCCCCTTGTCAATGAGGCTGCAATCTGATGAGGTGAGACACACATTGACTCCCTTTTACCTCGGTGATCTTAGCTGCAGGGTTCAAATGGAATTGCTACCCATGTCGTTGCATTTGGGAATCACTGGACATGATATACACCTTACAAACAACACTGAGATCTGGCATGCACCGGCTTCCTTAGGCCTTTAAATGTGTGGAGCAAGAAACGATTTTCAAGAAATATTGTCTCAAAATAAGCAGTAAACACTATCTCAAAATAAGCAGTAAATACATTTCCCACTTGGTCATATGTTAATCCACCAAATAAATACTTTTCTTTTATTATTTTCTAGCATGTCCTGTGCATTGTCATTAGTGGTTAAATGAACTGGTGAGCAAATATGGAACTGTCAGCTACCAGTCAAAGAGTAGACGGCGGCGGCCACGTACGTACGACTGCGGCTTCGGCATAACGACCTTATGGCATGCTATATTGAGGAGGCTTATTCAAAGGACTTGAATTTTTTTTGAAATTCAATGGACTTGATCTTGCTGAAATTAAAAAAGAATTTCAAAAGAAAAATAGAAGAATGCCTTTGCCAAGGTCTGTATCAAAATAAAGCTTTATTTTAGGTATGTATAAATATCTTTATTTCAAGTACCAACACTTTACTTTTAGATTTCTATTATATTTGCTTATCACAATGTTATAGATAGATGGATGGATGGATGGATAGATAGATAGATAGATAGATAGATAGATAGATAGATAAATAATGTTTTGTAGCTCATGGAATCCAAAATATTTTGGGTTTTGACTTTTCATTTTGCAAAATAGAACTAAACATCACCCAAAATATTTGGAAAAAAGTGATTCATTCCTCATTTTGAATTTTGGACTCAAGAGGCCAAAATAAGGAAATCTTTGCATTGGTTTGTGTGTCATCCTCACAATCTCCATCATTGAAATCCAAAATAAGTCGAATTTTAGTTGGAACTAAACAGTCCACTGAAATATTTTGCATTCTAGATTTTGGAATCTAAAATAGTTGGGATTTTGAATTTTGAATTTTGGTTGGAATTAAACAGGATCTATGTATAGTTGATCAATTGCTTTTATATATCTGCCACATCTGAAAATAATTCCTGCCTCCGCCACTGTCAATAAGGACCATAATTTATTTTATGGTGAACTGAACTGACTTGGGAAGAAAGCATCTTTCTAGTTACCAAAGCTAGCAGGGATGCAATTAGAAGATAGGATGGTGGGCCTCCTAAATTAGAAGAATAACATGACTATATTAGCACTTGCTACTTTAGAAAAATAATATATTTTTTTGTATGGAGTCAAATGAAGATAAATTCTATTCTAAAGTTATTCCTCTTAATTATATATTCGACTTTGTAGTTTTGACTTTTTATATTTGAGGTTGTTAAGACACGTGAGAAAATAATATAAAATTTCAGCAGCAAATAAATCATGTATCACCATAATTTTTTTTTCAAATGTCTTATAACTAACTCAAATGTAAAAGCTCAAAATTGTAAAGTTGTAGGTCTTATTGAGTGTGACAACTTTGAAATAAAATTTATATTTATTTGACTCCGTTAAAAAAACTAATGCGGCAAGCGATAATACGTGATTATTATGATGCTGAAATATTATATATATTTTTTGAACATCTTAACATGTTCAGATAAAAAAACTTAAAACTACAAAGTTATAGATCTCGTCACCGATCTATAACGTTCATATAAAAATCTTTTTCATGCAATGTCATACTAAAGAGTTATGATTTTTTAAAAGTTCAGTCTTGTCACGCCACTCCGGATGGTGCGACAAAACAATACTGTCACGCCAACCGGAGTGGCGCAATAAGGTTTTTCACGTCGAAAATGTTATCTGACGAGACAGTTTTTGCCACGCCACATACGTTGGCGCGACAACGTTATTTGATCACGCCAGTGGAGCTGGCGCGACCAAAAGGATAATATTTGATTTTTTTAATAGAGTTATTTTTTAAAATATTTTTTAAAAAAAGAGATTAAAAATATATAAAAAAATCTTGTGCTGGGTTCAAAGAGAGCCGCTAAACAAGCCAACCCGGAGTAGGAGCCATGAACCAGAGCTAAGCAAACGAGCCAGGCAGGCATCCACGAGCGCTTTGAAGATTCAAGGCAGGGGCGCATTGCCGGGTCCATGAGCCCGGGGCTCACCTTTTTTTTTTCTTTTTTCGCCGTGGAGGCATGACGATGTACTACAACATTTTTTTTTGCCTATACTACAAATGGGGAACGGATGTAGGACGACGCCATCACAACATTCAAGAACAGACAACGCTCATAGACCCGTAAGGCCTCACGCCGTCACCGCTGGTCCCCCTCCCTTCCCCTCCAGCATCTCGTTGGGGGCTGAAGGGAGCGTTGTTTTTAATAAGTTTTTCCAGTAGATCGAGTCCTTAGGGTTAGGGTTTCTCCATGCCAAAGTTCTTGGTATTGGAGTTTTATCTCCTCCTCCTCCTCCTCTCCGGTAATGGTGAAGGAGAAGGGTGTAATCGTTTTCTCTATGACGACTTCGTTGAAGACGAGAGCGACAACTTCGGCGTCACCATCTTCATCGACATGACGACATGAAGATCTTTGTGTTCCGGATGGTAGCATCAAGGCGGAGATGATGTCGCTGCCATGGAATAATTTTCTCCGGTCTTTTCTTCGTTTTGTTGTGGTTAGATCTGACCACAATGAAAGACTAGGAGAATATCCTTCAGATCAGTCTTCCTCATTCTTCGGTGGCAGAAAGAAGAAGAAGGAAGACGCCAGCAAGAAGAAAAAGATCCTCAATTCCACCTATAGGAATGTTGGCCGTCCGTTGGACATCTATTCTCAGGCTTGCCGCTATTGCTGGTGCCGAGTATTTGCCTGTGCGGTCATCTATACGAAGCGTCAAAAAAGTTTGGTTTTGAGATTTGGAGCTTTTCACTGCGTGGGTATATTTTAGATAAAAATCAGTTTCTGGATATATCTAGTGTAATCCAGAGTGCTTGTAATATGTTGATGTACCCAACTATTATATAATATAATTCTTCTTTGGTCGCAAAAAAAACAACATTTAAGAACAATCAATTAAATATATTGGGATAGACTACTAGTATTCAAGTACTTTTAATCCATCCTAAATTATAAGACGGTTGACTTTTTTAACACCAAATTTAACCACTCGTCTTATTCAAAACTTGGTACAAAATATCATTTCTTTTGACGTGTGGCTTGCTCTATTAATAAAGTTTTTCAAGAATAACTAAAATTTGAGTATTTATGCACAAATTTTTTGAATAAGACGAGTGATTAAACTTGGGGTCTAAAAATTCAAACGTCTTCTAATTTAGGATGGAGAGAGTACAAATTATTTTTTTCACCAACACGTAGACACCAAGATCACACGATTAGAGCATCTCCAACCGTCTTTCTAAATTTCACTCTTTTAATTATCATTTGGAGAATCATTTGGGTATAAAAATTATTTTAGTATATATTTTCACTTTCCAACAGTTTTTCTATATCTCACGCACACTTTAGAGCATCTCCAAGAGTCTTTGTAAAATATACTCTCCAAATCATCATTTAGAAAGTCATTTGAGTAAAAATCATTTTCTATATTTTTATACTCTCCAACAACTTTTCTATATCTCATGCGCAGTCTAGAGAGTCATTCTCGTCTTCTATATTTGGCTAGCGAAAAACCCGGGATAGAAGATAGCTATATTTGCATAATCATTTACAAAAGTTGTTGGAGTGTGTTTTTTCAATAAAATCTCTATTCCTAGCATTTAGGAACAAAATAGAGAGTCTCTTAGAGAGTCTATCTAAATCTCACTTTCTAAATCATCATTTAGAGAGTTATTTGCATAAAAATCGTTTTGTATATCTTTTCATTTTCCAACAGCTTTTCTAAATCCCATGCATACTCTAGAGATCCATTCTCGTCTTCTATGCTAGCGAAAAATCTGGAATAGAGGATGACTATATTTAGAAGACCATTTAGTTAAGCTGTTGGAGAGTAGTTTTTCACCAAAATCTCTATTCCTAGCATATAGGAAGGATATGGATATAGATAAGCTGTTTAGAAAGTCATTTTCGTCTTCTATTTTTGGTTAACAAAAATTCCAAATAGTTGTAGGATAATATTTTACTAAAATTTTTATTCTTAGTATTTAGAAGGACACGAAGGGTCTTTGCTTTTAAAGTGGTATTCACGTTTTTCTGTGTTATCGCGATACCGCACCACAGCCCCAAACATGAGGGTAGCCACACCTGAATTGGTGAGGTCGAGGAGGGATGAAAACGCGGTTGATATTTTCTGATTATCTATCCATCTTAAAAGAAATCATATGCTAAATAGATGTTCAATATCTAAATCCATACATTCAGTGTTCATATCGTATCAAAATCCAAATACTCAAAAGGTTATAAAATGGTTATTAATATCAGACGCATTCATCCAGCATTATTCGTATCCGACTCATCTAAATTAAAAAGAAAATGTAAACTTGAAAGAAAAACAACCAAAAAGTCAGCTATTTTCAGTACTATTGAGCTGGTATTGACAGTTTCGGGTGGAAATTTTTACTGTCGTTCATTTCCTTTGAGATAAGAAATCACGAAGGTAGAAACAAGACAACAAAATTTCTGGAGGAATCAAAAGTGGATTATTCCTTGATGATCGATGTTTCTAACCATGAACATTGGCTACGCCCAGAAACACACAATTAATTACTCTGATCGAACAATGGTCAAATTCCAACACCTTTTGGTCTGATGAACCGAGATCTCCAGGTTTGCATTGAATCCAGCGCGGCACAAGTGATGATCTCGTAATTCGTCAGCATTTTAGCCTTCCACATCTCTTGGACGACGATCGATCGACTCTAGGACGATAGGGATCCCATCTGTACGTGCACGTCAGCTGCCGGAGGAGCAGGCGGCACACCGGACAAGCCCGTTCTCATTGCAGGACGCGCAGACGCGGAACCCGCCGGTCTTCTCGCTGAACCGGCGGTGGCTGCCGCAACAGGCGCCGCACGGGACAAACCGCGAGCCTCCGCACGACGCGCACGGCATGGGCGCCGCCTGCGCCGCGCCGGCTAGGACGCGCCGGAGCTCCCCGCTCTCGTGCAGGAGGCGCACCTCTTCGGCGTCCCCGACAAGCCTGCCGCCGACGAAGAGCTGTGGCAGGGGCGGGCGATCCCGCCGCATCAGCGCGCGGAGCTCGGCGAGGTAAGCGGCGTCCATGGACACGTCCCGCTCGTCGACGGAGACGCGGAGCCCCCGCAGGATTGTGCGCACGGCGCGGCAGTCCTCGAACGTGGCGCGCACGGCGCGGAGGGAGGTGAAGTAGAGCACGACGCGGCGCTCCCCAGCCACGGAAGCCGCCGCGGTCTCCGCGGCCGCCGCGAACGACTTGCACGTCCGTAGCCTGGACGCCGACCGCGCACGGTGAAGGACGATCTTGCTGCCTGAGCCGGCGCCAGCACCGGTGCCGGCAGTGGGGTTAGCATCGGCTGCCGCGTCGTCAAGGACCGCTCCGATGCCCGGGTAGTCCTTGCCGGTGGGCGACGAAACCGTGGGCGATGAGAAGGACGGCGATTGCGTGAGCCGCCCGGAGATCTTGCTCCGGCGGACCCACGACGACCACATCACCGGCGGCTGCGGCTTGGGTTCGGTTCACCTTCAAGAGGAGAGGTGGAGGACGGGGGGCGTCGTGAGACCGTGCATGCGCGCGCGCGTGATGGCGTTGGTGGCTAGTTGTCTGTCTGGTTGCCCCGCCGTTGGCATCCTAATTTTAACCGCTTTAACTGTCTCCAATTCTTGTGGTGTCTTTCTTCATTTGGTGCGTACGTACGTATTAATCTTCTCTGATGATCCGTTTATTGCTCTCTCTTTTTTTTTAACATATGTTTTCTCCCGATTTTCAGGAGAGCATGTGTTCCGACGAGGATGCTTTTCTAATAAAATTCTAGCGTAAGTACAATGGTGCTGTTTGGTTCGAGTATTTTCCCCGTGAACCCATTACACCGCTAACAGATTGCGTATGGTTGTGTTTGGTTCACTACCAACGGGATCTGATAGCAGGGCAACCGATCCCACGCTGCGTTAGGCTGGTTACGGCCGATTTGACCCGTAATGCGTTGCGCTCCCATCCGCTCAATTTATCACGCTGAACCAAACAGAATTCATAATTAATGATTCCCTTCTCATTCCGGCGGCGGAGATGTTTACTTTACGTTCACGTAACCATCGCGTAACCAAACAGCACCAATGTTGTATACACATACACTGCCTCCGTTCACAAAAAAGATGCAACTCAAATCTATGATTGTACGTTTGGTTTTCTTATCTAAAAGAAGATAGATGCGTAATTCTAAAAAGAAGATAATGCATTCTACCATAGTCACTTCAACGCATTTGATATCAGGTGCCTGATTACTCGTACTTCAAGAGAAGGGCCCAGGGACGACTGGGGAGTGGGGTTGGCCGATCACCTGGTCGTCAGAAATGACCCATCATGATAGAACTGCTACCTCCATTTCAGTTACATACAAGGAAACACACCTGAGCACATCTAGAACTGATAGACCCTGTTTAGTTCCTACCAAAATCCAAAATCCAAAATCCAAAATCCTAACTATTTTGGATTCTAAAATCTAGAATACAAAATATTTTGGTGGGGTGTTTAGTTCTAACTAAAATTTGGATTTCAATGATGGGGATTGTGAGGATGACACACAAACCAATACAAAAATTCTCTTATTTTGGTCTCTTGAGTCCAAAATGCAAAATGAGGAATGAACTACTTTTTACCAAATATTTTAGGTGATGTTTAGTTCCATTTTGCAAAATGAAGAGCCAAAACCCAAAATATTTTGGATTTCATAGGAAACTAAACACCCCGATACTCTACGTCAGTTGTGAGACCAAATAGTCATTATTATTTATTAGCATCACTTGGATCTATGGGGCCACGTCCAGCTACTAAAATAGGGAAGTACCCCCTTACTCTCAACACGCCAAGGAGAAGAATCCATTCCAAACTTAGGTGAAGCTGTACCCCTTTATTAGAGCTTTGAAAATACTTCTTCTATTCTAAATTACAAGTCATTCTAAAAATATTGAAGAGTCAAAACATCTTAAGTTTAACCAAAATAATACAGAAATTTATGACATCAAATAAAATTACAGAGAAAGTTATAACGATTTATAACGTTAAATAGGTATACTATAAAAATACAATTGATGAAAAATCTAATCATACTTAGTTGATATCATAAATGTTATTATATTATCATATAAACGAGATCATTTACAATGGTTGAAATCGCTTCTAATCGCTTTGGATCGCCTCTGCAAAATATTTTTTTTGTTGATTTTTTTTGTGTAAGGGTAATATCGTCGTTATGCATGATCTTCTCCTACCCCAACCCTATCCTGCCATTGCAATTGTCATTACGCATAGGATTTCGATTGACGTAGTGAGTGATCCATGCCATTGCCATCCAATCTGTGTTGCCTGCCTAGTGCCTACATAGGCTAATAACTACTCCGTAGCCACGTGTTGTATCAGGTACGGAACCATCTAGTTAGGAGTACTAGCTGTACCGCTGCTTGTTGGCGTCGACGTCGACGCCGCCGCCGCTTCTGCGAGATAGCGTCATGGGCGCGTCGCTTAAGAGCGGGCGAGCGGATGCCTCTTCCTGCAGGCACATGGCAGCCACGGCCACGGCCTGCTTCAGGTCCCTCTCTGGTAAGTCTCCCAGTAGGAGCGGATCAGCCAGCTCGCGGTACCTTTCTATCCTGGAGCATGGGCATGGCCCAGGCCATCAGCAGCTGCTCCCCGGCGGACCTGGTGCAGTCCACGGCGCGTCGTCCCTCTCTGCTGTCGTCGACGTTGCTGCTCGACATCGCCGCCGCTAGGTTATTACCGGCCGTTTGGTTATGTTGGTTGGACGATGAACCCGACGACAGTAGCAGGCTACGACCGACTCAAAACAATTTTTTTTTGCAATTATGCATTTACTTTTAAAAAGAACTATGAAAAAAGAATTACCGTTTCTCTATTTATAATGTCTTAATCTCCTCAATTTCGAAGGAGATTGGAGGTGACGTGTGACGTATATGGACCCACCGACCATAGACACATTTATCGCCTCGCATCGCCTTATTCACATTGCCTCTCATCATCGTTTACTCATATTCTAGACCCACCGATCATAGATACAACTATCGCCTCTCCAACCATTGTAAAAAAATTCATCATGGTCAAACTTTAAATGTTTTGACTCTTCAAGATGACCTATAATTTGGGACATAGGAAGTAGGAGAGTGTGAGGAGAATGCACAGGGAAGAGTCAGATTTGTGGGCATCTTCTCCAAGTTGTAGTTTAATACAAATAAGCTTATCTTTGAGCACATATGCTATTCTAGTGTGTTTGCTAATTTGTCTAAGAAAGCACACAAAGAGGGCATGTCTGAAGGGTCATCCTCGACAATGTCCTTGTTTGCGCAAAAGTCTATTTAATAAAGCTTCATCGATTAAAATATAATTTTATTTCTACCTATCACTACAACTATAAAAATACAATGTTACGTACAACAACCACACAAGATGAAATCGAGTGTTCTTTCTTTTCTTTAATCTTTCTCTTTGAGAGGCAAATAATCAAACTGGTTGGACCTAGCTAAAGTAAAGTTGGGCCTACCATGAATGGAAGAGACGACGTCTAATATGGCAGTCACAAGTTTTTGCATGTTTGTTGTATCCTATATGTCGCATAGGCAATCATGATCACTGGCCCCACTTAAGGCTACTTTGGCAGCATCTTTCCCAGCGGGGAACCCTGGCTTTTCCTTGATGTGGATTTCCACGCAGCAATTTCCCAAAGGCCGCCTCTTAGGTGAATTTGGAAGCCCGCCGCATGGTTGCAATTTTGGTTGATTTGTTGCATGCTCTTATATATGCCATCAGCTATGGCCACGGCTAGGAGCAGTGGCACCCCATTTAAGTATCTGCCCTCTGTGTTGTTATTGCCATCCGGCCGGCCTTTGATCCTCCGATGTATGAAGTTTGCACCTTTGTCCTTCTAACTTCATATGCCTGTGACCCCTATATTCAAGAGTTGCCATCTTAATATCTTATCACTCATAGTCCACAAAAAAATATCTTATCACTCATTTGATGAGTTGGTGCCTTGCAAATAATAACCAATCTGCAACTGTGCAAATTTTACATAAACTCTTATTCACCTTATGGTATCTTTGGAAGGCAAGAAATGATTACAGGTTTCACAGGAAACAATGGTCGGCAACCCAAGTTCATCATGCTGCCTCTGCGCACATGTTTTCCTATCTGAAAGCTTTTAGTACTCCAACTGAAGCTCACACGGGCACATCCACACAACTACAAGCTAACCAAGGAGTCACGCATCATGATGCCAATTCCCTTTGCAATATGACTCATCCAATGCCTAATCTTCACATCCAGATGCCTTCTCTTATTCCACGTGTTAGATGCTACACTGATGCTGCTATCATACGAGACCAAAACTGTCAACTTCCTAGACAAACTGGTCTTGGTATTTTCTTTGTCAATTCTCAGGTACAACCAACACAGACGATCTACTTGCAGGCACAGGCTACAGGAATGACCTCAGTAATTATGGCAGAGGCCGCTGCACTCGCGACACTATCTTTCTCTTAGACTGTCTCTAGCTCGTCCATTTCCTTAACAAGGACGGCCAAAATCACCGACCAGATTGGAGAATTAAAACTTTCACCCAGTCCTTCAGGAATGCAACGGATCGTAGAGGAGCAAGGATATGCAAAAATACATAGGAACCATAAATCTACTGCTCATGTCTTAACTAGGCAGGCTTTCTCTGCTACAACTCATACTCAAGCTCCATGTACTCCATCTTGTTCCTCTCTTGCTCATCAACAACAGTGCCCACGAGTTTTGGCATTGTCTTCTGTAAATTGTCAGTCATTTCGACTGATTGCAGCTTCGTGCTCCTAATTAATATATGAGTACTTGTCAAAAAAAATCTTTTCACAGTGATTTGTATTTTTTAGGCAGCATGTGATGACTTGTTGTTTCAATTTAGTGTATTATGCATGTGTTCTCACATTTGTTGTTTCAATTATTTCTTTGTTGCTTCAATTATTTTCAATTGTGAATTTGTTCGGCCAATGGATTTCATGGGGACTGCTACTTATCATTTAATTGATCTATTTATGTGTACTTCACATGTGCTATTTACTTTTAACCTATTATTATTATACCTTTTCTATGTTACATTATACATGTAGATTGCTCGGTGGAAGCAATGCATGATTTGATAGAAGTGAAGTGATATAGATTTGCTTGACATTAAGTGTTCCAATGAAGTCGTAGTTTTGTTCCGTTCAAGCTTGCCAATAAGTCTCTTGTCCCAATTTATTTTTTCATTGCCTAATGCTGGATGGAGATGATCATGTGAAACCCATAGTTTAGCTTTGTTGGAAGAAGGTACTTGAATAGTTGAATAGGACTTCCTTAATGAATATACTCCCTCCATACCCATATCAGTTGACGTTTAGGACATAATCGTGCTTACCAAGAAGTCATTAATCATAGGGTATTTTTTCATGTTTGCCCTTATTAAATAGCGCTGCAGATGTTCTAATTTGTTTTGCATTCGGACTTAATTTAAGTTTTGAAATATTTATGTATTTATATAGAGAGACTTATTCCTAATATTTTTCATGATTTTGTGGATTTTACAGATTTTTTTAGACATGCGATCCTTGATTGCTGAAATTGTGTGGTCAGTTTTTTTTTGCGAATTACACAATAAACGACGTCCACACACACGCGCATTGTCACACCCCAAAATTTCTATTTTGGGTTGTGAATAGAAAACCCTAAATAAATAAAAAGAATTTATGATTTTCCTAAAAATGATAAGATTTAATTAGGATTTTAGTAAAAAAATGTGAAAATGTGATTTTAAAATTGTTTTCAATTGAATATGAAAGGGGTGTTGCATTCATGCCTTTGCATTTAATTTATTGAGTGAAAAACAATTTATGAAAACTCAGTTTTGGTCGAAAGCGGTTTTGATTTATTTATAAAATAAAAAGAGTTTTAAAAGTTTATCTTAAAAAGAAGTTCAAAGTTTATTTTTCAAAACTTAGAAAATGATTTATAAATTATTTCAATGCTTATTTGATTTCGAAAGGTTTTGAATTCGGTTTCAAAATGATTTGCAAAATAACAAAAAGAAAAGAAAAAAGGAAACGACTTTCTCTCTCTCTCTCTACCCTCTCTCCTTTTGGCCCCACTCAGAAACCAGCCCACCTGAACCCTTCCCTCACCCGCACCCCCTCTCTCTTCCCCTTGCTACGCAGTGGGCCCTCCCTGTCGGCGCCGAGCTGAACCAGTGCGCCACTCCCTCCCCTCTCTCCCTTTCACTGCCATCTCAGCCCCGCGCGTCAGCACTCATCCCCACCCCGCTCTCTTTCTCTCTTTGACCCGCGGGTCCCCCTTGTCGGCGTCAGCGGGAAGTCGACCGCCTCACCTCTCTCTCTCACTCTCTGCCCCACTGGACCCACCTGTCACCCCTTCCTCCCTTCTTCCTCGTCGCACCGTGGATGCCAACGCATTCATGGCCGCTCCCTCTTCACTTCGGTTGAATGCTCCTGATGCCGAGCCTTCAAGGAGCGCCATCAATAAGGATGGCAACAGATCGGTTTTGGTTTGGATATCCGCGGGTTTTGGGTCCAATGGTTTTGGTTTTGGTGTTAGTTTTTTGCCCATGGTTTTCGGGTTCGGGCCCGAAACCGATCGGGTCCGGTTTCGGGTTTCGTTTTCCACCCGTGGATATCCAATGGATATCCGAAATAAATCATTTGGAATTCAAATTCATATTTTATAACATGTTAATAATAATTTGTTTACTTATATTATTAAATTTAATCAAAGTTAACTCATGAAAATATTTATTATTTGTTGTCTCTTGTTTATACATGTGAAATGTGTATATATATCCATGGGTTTCGGGTATCCGTTCGGGTTTCGGGTATCCGCGGGTTTGGTTTTGGTGATGAATCTCCACTCGAATCGGTTTCGGTTTTGATTTCGGGTTTCGGTTTTGGGTGCACGGAGACTCCACCCGATCCGAACCCGACCTGTTGCCATCCTTAGCCATCAAGCCGTCTTGATGCCCCGGTCGCGGACGTGCCCGCGTCTTCCGCCCTCACGTGGCTATAAAGCCGCCGCTGAGCTCTCCCTTTCTCCCCTGTTTCCTCTCTCCTCCGCACCCTCTGCCACTCGCGTCCTCGCCGTCCAGAGCCGTTCGCACGACGCCGAGCGCTCTCGGAGCTCCGCGATCCTCCGTTGAAGCCGTAGGTACCCTTTATGCCCCTGTCACTGCGGTTTGCAGTGCAACGTCGCTCACCGGCGAGTTCCCCTTTCGCAGATCGCCGTCACATGTCGTCGGGGGACTCAGAGCCACCACAGACCCCGTGAACCGCTCCGTTGAACTCGTGGTGACTCCCTCTCCCTTCTCGCCCGTTCAATTCGGTCGAAGCGACACCGTATGCGCCGAATTGATGAACACCGAGGCCGGAGGCAATGGCGCCGACGTGAGCACCATGCTCCGGCCGTCCACTGCCTCGCCTGAGTACCCTACCGACACCGCACGAGCACGCTACACCTCCCCATGCTCTCAATTTTGGGCTCTAGCACCTCGTATCGCCACATCTGCACGACATAGAGGCCGCCGGCCATGGCGCCGCCGCGGACCCCCTCGCTCCGGCGACAAAGCACACAACCAAGCTCTCCTCTGCACTCGCACGGTTGTACCGAACCTTTCGGTGTACTCGGTTCCCCCGCTGTTCTCCGGTGCCCCCGTCGTTCTCCGGTGAGCTCCGGCCGCCGAGATCCATGGAGCCGCCGCGCCCCAGCACCGTCCCGGTGTCCATCTCGCCCCAATCCTCCCTCGCCGTCCATCCCGCGAGCAAGGGCCGGGATTAGATCCCCCTTGAACCGGTATGCACCTGCCGTGGACCGAGTCCACCATGCCCACGCGCACGGGTCCACGCGCCCTCTGTGGACCGCGCCAACCACGCAGCACCGTGTGGCACCACACGTCAGCATGACGTCAGCACGCCACCAGCAGAACTGCCACGCCCCTGCTCTTTTGTAAATGAACCCCTCCGTTTTCCAGAAATCAACCCGCACTCCTGTCTAGTTCTAATTCCTTTCTTTTCAGTCTTGTTTCTTTGAATCTAGCCCCTGAGCTTTTGGATAATAGTACCCGCACTCCATAGCCCTTTTTCCTTTTCTATTTTATTTATTTTAAATCCGAAAATGAGTTTATTTATTCATAGTTTTTGCATCAAACTTTAAATGGTCATATCTCCCTCATTTTCACTCCGTTTTGACCCCTTCAAATTGCATTAGATTCGTAAAATTATAATCTACAGTTTAGAGAACTTTAAACCTATGTTAATAGCTCTGTAATTTCATGGTAAACCTCTAATTTGATTAAAGACTATGCAATTGCTTTATATAATAAAATATTTCTACATTAGTTTTCAAATACAAATATAAGTTTGACTTAATCCAACTTAGGTATTTTTCTGAAATACCTTATCCACCCTTTTACATAGTTAAAACTAAGAAAGACTTAGGTTCTCTTTTTGAAAGCTAATCTATCGTTAGTTGTATCTTGCAAACCGTAGCTCCGTTTTAGGTGGTTTTTACGCTCACGAGTTCGTAGCAATGCGTAGAATACGTTAGTTACCTTTATAGTGTGCTCTTGTAATATTTGATGTACTGTTTTTAGGTTCTTTTGTGATGCTTGTGATGATAGATGTGGAGCTTTGCAAAGATGAGCTAAAAGGAAAGTTGGAAAGTTTGAGCAAGCTTATGGAAGGCAAGTATAGCATGAGACTCTCCTTGTTACCTATACATTTTAATGTCACTTAATTCATATGCATGTTTCTACCTTATTAACCCTAAGGATTTTCCTAGATATTTGATATCCTGCTCCTTGTCACCTTTTGGGATGCATATGGGTAGCTTGTGCTAGTGCTCATAAAGAATAACCATGATTTTGTAACTTGATTAATGATATATGCAATGATGATAAATATGACTTTTTAGCAACGTGGACTATAGGTGGAACATCAGGAACTAAGCGGCCACCTAGGAAAACCGTGCTACCCCGAGTGTTATATGGCTCTGACTTTAATTCTGCGAACACATGGTGGGTAAGTACCCATGTAGTTCAGTTTTGTGATGAGTGATTGCCCAACACTTGAGCGGTTCCGTTTGAGTGGCTTGATTCTAACCCTTTGCGAAAGCAAATGTGTGCCTGTCTATCGGCTTGTGGTGTGCAGGTGCTATGCCTAGTGGTAGTGGTCAATGGAGTAGAGAAGGTCGAGTAGAGGCTTGCCGTGCCGATGGACTAAGAGCGGTGAAGGGCGGAAGCGGGGCTCGGACTGAGGGACCATGGGCGCCGGCGGACTAGCTGTGGTGGCTAGTACTTGGCACTGGCAAGTGCGAGAAGACATGGAGGTAGACCGAGTCGACCGAGTCAAGAAGGTGGACGAGCGGGTCGAGCGGAGGCTCATGGGACTCAGAGTCCGACTGGGCGAGGACAAGGTGGCTCGAGTCGAGCGGTTTGGTGGTTTGGGCCTCAAAACTATCCGAGGACGGTTTCCGAGTTTGGGCCTCAAAACTCGGGGTTCGGTAGTTGAGCCCAAAGCTACCGGTGGCGGGTTTCCTGGGTTTGGGCCTCAAAACCTAGGCGGAGCTTCCGAGGAAGCGGGGATGGCACGTGGCGGAATCCTGGAGGTTGCGTCGAGGCGACGACAACTCCCGGCAGGAAGCGGGGTCGTCCATTCAAAATGCGGGACATATTTTCCGGAGCTTGGACTGCAATGCTTAGGCTAGGTAGTTCACTCAATGTATCTAGAGGTGTCTTTGGGAAATAGCCAAAGCCCGATAAGTAGGGGGTGAAGGGGTATCCCTCATCCCATCTCTTGAACCTTAATCATTTGCCCCAACTCTCTCTCTCTACCCTCTCTCTAGTTCATGAGATCCCTAGGTTGATTTCACCAACCTCTGTAAGAACTCGAATGTTTTGGTGGGAATCAGAGGCCTGACTCTCCGAGTGCCATGGCACAGTTAGTTTCTTGATCGAGTCTCCCCGGTTGCTTGTGTTCTTCGCGTTTTGCTTATAGAGGCTTCTCTACTCATCAAAGGTTTAAATTCATTTTTGGTTTGAATTTGAGTATAGGGATGTCGTACTATTAAGGGGGATTCTAGTACTGTTATGGTCAGATGTGAATGGCATGCTCAATCTTTATCCATGACATACACTCAGCTAGCCCAGAGACATATCCAAACCTCACATCTAGCAGAGTCTTTGTGCTAGGTCGGCAGTGCCGACCTCCCTTCCCAATAGTTTTTCGAGAGTATAAATAGTGGCTGGAAAGGCCTCCACCTCACCAGTTCAGTACCCCTTCATCTTCCTCGAAATCAGACCGTTGCAAACAGAGCTCTCTCTCCCTCTCTCTCACTCCATTGTTGACCTTCACCCTCCAAACAATCCCACACTTCCAACCATAGATTCTTGAGGGAAAAGGCAGCAAAACACTTCTAGAGAGCGGATCTACTACTTCCCAAAGTATAAGAGCTTGTGGTTCTCGTTTGGCCGGCGGTGCTAGGGTTTGTTACCCTTGGAGCTTGCTCCTAGCCGGCTAGGCGTCGCCCTAGAGCTTGTCCCTCTCTTGTGGCAGCCTAGGAAGGTTTGTAATCATCATGTGAAGCTAAGAGATTACCCCTCATCTCAAGGATTCACTTTCTTGACTTGAGATTGAGTTGGAGTTGGAAAGCTCCAAGCCTTTGTGGCACCTCAACAACGTGGACTTAGGCAAGCCTTGGTGGCGAGCTGAACCACGGGATCAATCATTGTGTCTTGTGTGCTGGTCCCCTAGGGTTTACTTCTTGCAATATATCTTGTGCTAGGGTTTATGTTGTAGATTTAAGGAAAAGAAACATATTTGTGGTAACCAGTCATCGAGCTGATTCTTGTGTTGAAATTGCAGGGAAGGACTCATCTTGGTGCATAGTATCTCCCTGCCAAACCTCATTTCATTCTTTTCATTTTTCATAGGTCGGCAGTGCCGTCCTCTATAGGTCGGCAGTGCCGCCCTCGGTACTGACATCTGCTTGAAGAGATTTTTGACAGACCTATTCACCCCTCTAGGCTATTTACCCTTTCTAAGATTCTACGCACGTACGTGCAACATTATTATTGTTATTAAGTTAACCAGATCCATCGGTTTAGACACTCCCTGTTTAATCGATCAGATGAATTGACGCGCGCACACACACAAAAAGCAATCCTATCATTGTTTATAGAGTTGTAAGTTAGAGAAATCTGCTCTCACCCCCCTAAAAAAAACTGCACATCATGCTATTGTCTCCGGCTGGCGGCCAGATGCATATATGCATTCCTTTGATCTAGTATCAATCAAATTGCGTTTGCAACTAATATTACCTTGCATTTGAACCCAGTAATAGACTAATAGGTAACGGGTCTCGAAAGACGAAAGCTATGTAAAAAGGGCATCAGGCAGTAATTGTGCTGCAACAATTGAAGCTTCATCTGGGGAGGGAGGGGTGAATGGATCACTGACTGACCTGTGGTAGAGCACTCTCCAGTGCGGTCGCCACGCCATGCTCCGAGGCAGGAGCAGCACCCGCTGCATGAGATGAGAACACAGACGAACAAAAGCCGTTCAAATCAAATCAAAGTCAGCAAGGACCCCAATCCGGAACTGGTCGACGTGGGAGTGGGACAGGCCGAGTACACATACCGAGAGAAGCCGGCGAGACCACAGCGTCGGCGCGAGCGGCGCAGAGCGAGAGCAGGGCCACGACCAGGAGGAGCACCGCGACGAGGCGGAGGACCCGCCGCCGCCGCGCCCGCGTTGCTGCCGCTGTTGCGCCATCACATTGCCTTGCAGTCACCAATTCTTTTTTCGCGAGACATGGGACGACGGCGTGGTTCTTTTTTCGCGAGTCCTTCGCGCTAAACCGGTGGCAGGGCGAGTGGGATTTTTTGGCGAGGCACGCGAGTGAGATCGGCGTGGTTTTTTTTTCGCGAGCCACGCGAGTGGGATTCGATCCCTGAAGCTGTGCGTGGGTGGTGCGGGAGAAGGAGGGTAGGAGCCTGGTTGTGGGGTCAGGAGGTGAGATCCAGACTTCCCACTCTTTTAGAAGATTTCAATTATAGTAGAGATGAACATAGGTACGCTAACCCTACCTTTATGAGCACCTCCCAGCATTGAGCCGACAAATTTTGAGATTGATGAAGTCACCACAGACGTCTCACTATTGACGGAGACGAAAGCATAGTGTTGTTCAATCCTAGAAAAAATCTAGAAAATTATGAATAACCGTGCCAAGTGGAAACTGCCCTGACAGTAGCATGCCAAACAACAACGGGTAATTCTCCTGACGTGGGTGTGAAGGTGGGAATGACAGGAAAAAAATTCCACGACAGGGGGCAACAATTCCTGGGCTAATTGCCCCTGCTGCCAAAATAAGCCTTAAAGAGTAGAGCGTGTCACCGTGCCGTTTCTACTTCTATTCAACTTGTTTTTATTTTGTTTTATTCTTTTTTCTTTGTATTTTTCTTCCATTTTATTTTTCAATACATTTTCCTTCCATTCATTTTTTCTTCCATGTTATTATATCATACTTCTTTATTTGTTTTTTCTTACTAATTAATTCTGTTTTCTTTTTAAATCTAGAAAGCAGAGGTTTTCAAATCATTAATATGTCTCTTCCATCACGAATCATAACTGAGTCCGTTTTTTATTCTTGGAGAGACCCTTATTCCGTCCATATGAACAACAATCAATCAAAGCAATTCACACCAGGCCTTCTAAGTTTTTTTCCGATCACAAGGCCTTCTGAGTTGGTGATCCATGGGTAATAAATGGGCCTAATTGATCAAGGGCTACGCCAGAGAAAACGTCAAGTTCAAGTGGATTGACTCTTATAAGAGCTCATGCATCTCTCTGTCACGTGACATGTGCCATGCAAACCACTGCTTCTTTTCATGAGCATATGTAGACTGTAGCTGGAAATTTTATTTTCCAAGAAGCATCGAAAAAGTTTTTTTCTTTAAAGATCTTTTTCTTAACAAAATATAAAGAACTTTTTGGCATGTTTATCTTCACAAAGATTTGATGATAACTGTTTTTTTCTACCCTAATGTAACAAGTGGGAATTTAGTTATATGCTTTAAACTAACTTGCATTATACTTTTGGGAACTGCTCCAATACTCCTTCTAAAAAGTTACACGAATCTTAAAGCATCCCATCTTTTTCAATATTTCTTAATTGTTTTCCAGCTGAATAACCAATGGGCTTGTCCCGTCCAAACCCAGCCCAAATATAGTCCAAGCTCATGCGCGTGCTCCCCACGGACGTCCGTCGTTGGCTCGTTGATGTAGCGGCGCAGCATACTCAGAGCATTAGTACAGAGAAGGTCTGGCACCACATGTCAATCCGCGATGGAACATGGTATTAGTACTAGTGCATTGTTGCAGCAGTCGTCAACATATACTGAGTGTTGGCTGCAAACAAGAAGATTAGAATTTCACTGAAAAGAAACCAACACGTATATGGACAGAAATTAACAAGGGATCGACAGAAAGTCATGGAGGAATAGAGGAGGATTGATGAACACAACAAGTACCTGTTTTTGGCTCCACGAGGCGATGATGAACACAAGTGTGAGCACAAGAATACCAACGTGACCCAATGATCATTGGACGAGACGTTTGTCTTGTCCTCCTGCGGTGAGGAGGACGCTGCCAGCCACAATGACGAACGCACAACAGAGCATTACCGGATCTCATAGCAACAAAAAAAACAGGCACCAAACGATCGGCTAGTCGGCTACACACGATCCTGTGGCGCAGACGGTGGCTCGCTGCCGCCGGCGGAACTGATCGGCTCCTTGCCGGACAATGGGAAAGGGATTTGGATCTGGGCTTGGACGGATATGGGTCCATGCGGAACCCATCTGAAAAATAATTAAGAAAATATTTAATTAATTAGATAGATGGCTTCTTTGAGATACGTGCAGTTTTTTAGAAAGAGGAGTATTGGAATAGTTCCCTATACTATTATATGCACACGACCTTGAAATAGCTCGATTAATTGTAAATCAGAAATTGTTGTTTAGCTATAATGTTATTTTTTTCAGCATCAAGGCGACGACACAGTCATCAACGCGCTATGTGTTTTTAGTGCTTATAATATTATATATAGTAATGGACTAGTGTCTCTATTTTCTACGTTCCTAGTGCGACTAACGCATAGCCTATGTATGAGATTACTTTTAACCAACTTGTAAGTACAGTATAATTTTAGTCGTGGAGTGAAGGGGCGGCATCAGGCCATCAATTTTAATTTACAGGATCTTGCCCTTCACTTTTTGCTCATTTTCTTGGATTCTGTTAAGGCCAGCAAACAGTTTGATACCGCCGGTGAACCATATTATTGTCTTTTCTTTTGGAAATTGGGATACATACATCTGAAACTTGTAATAAATGGAAAGGACCTTGGACCATCTATATCCTCTTTCGGAAGGAAGGGACCTCGAAAAAGTTTCAAGGTACTCGTAATTCAAGTCATTTTGTTAATGATATGATTTTCAAAACATAACTTTGATTTTTTATTTTTTAAAAAAGTATTTATTGAAATATGATATCTATCTATATATTTATGGAAGTAATTTTTAATATAAATCAATTCATATGGTTTTCACGTTTTCAAACTTAACAACCTAAAAATTATTCATAATTTATATTCACAATGTTTGACCTAAGTCTTGTCAAAATCAAAACAAGTGAATTACAAGTACGGAGGGAGTACTCCATCAGTTTTGTTGAAGAGCACATTCTTGTATTGAAATTTGTTCTAAAATATAAGAGATTCAAGGAATAAAAAGATAATATTTACTAACTAGAAATACTCGAGTTAGTACTTGCCAGATTGTATATAATAAGGGACATGAGAGTTCGCCGTTTAATTATGGTGGATATAAACAGATTTAATTGAGAGGTATATGCGTCTATTGCATACTTCATTATTTTGTCAGAGAGAATTGGGATCCAAGAATGTAGTGGCGGGTGAATCACTAATCAAAAAGCGGATTTTTGAGAGACTCTTCACGATACGCTATATTTTAAGATGGAGGGAGCACATATAAAAAAGAAAAGGGATTGTTATCATTGTGAAGCAAAGATTTTTAGGCAACAATAACCTTCGACAATCAACTAGTACAATTAAAAATATTTTTTTATAATTTAATAATAACAAAATTACAATTCATGCACCAAAAATCTTCGACGATCAACTATTACATCTAAAAAATATAGTTTATTCTTTTCATGTAATTAAAAAAGATGTCCTCTAATAAAACAATAGGACAAAAAAGAATTGTACAAAACTTATCTCAAGGTAAGTTCAGTCAGCCGTAGACAAGTAACTTATGGCTACAAAAGGGTTGCTAATTACACACAAATCTAAAAAAGATAAGTTTTTACTGTTTCTATTGGTCTAAATTTTTTTGGCCTTCACATCACTACACTTAGATTTATCTCTAACGGTGTTAAATTACAGTTATAAAAAAATCAAAATATCCTTACGTCTAAATATACTATTAATTAATTTTTAATATCTTAATGACTTCAAATGAAAAAACTCAAAACTAGGACATCTACAACTTTCATAAAAATATTATCTTCATTTATTTTTTTACAAAAAATATATGATTTGATAGAATCAATATGTCTTAAGAAAATAACACATTTTTATACGGATTTGAATGAAATGTTTATAAACTTTCTAGTTATGACTTTTTTCATTTAAAGTCGTTAAGACGCTAAAAAATAATTAAGAACACATTTAGACGTAAGGGTATTTTTTTTGACTTTTCATGACTGCAATTTAACACCGTTAGATGTAAATCTGATGGTAGTGACATGGAGGGTAATAGAGTTCAAAGCAGTAGCAACCATGAGAATTATCCTTTTTAATAATTTGAGTATAATTACAAACTTTTTTAATGACATACATGTAAAAGTACCTACATATAATACCTTGTTCCTTAGGTTTAGATGGGGTATATATATTTTTAGGCAACTAGTTCAATTAAAAAGCTATTTTTTTCTACAATTTAATAATTACAAAATTACATATTGTCTGAATAGCAAAAAAAAAAAAACAGACACCTAAAATATTTTTGTTGTGAGACCCAGTTAGACGGAGTAACTCACATACACACGAACACACACTCACCCCTATTAACCCACACACACATACCTACCCCAATAAGCACCTACAAAGAATCAAATCGAGTTGGACAGACAAATCTAGAGATTGACGAAGTCACCACATACGCTTTGCTGTCGACGAACACGTTGCTTACCACTGAAAAAGTGGCTCCGTTAAATCCCGAAAAAATGCCTACCACTAAAAAATAGCTCCATTAAATTCTGAAATAAATCTAGAAAAATACGAGCACCGTGTCAAATTGGAGATTTCTACCCGGCTGGTTAGATTGACCACAAGAAATCCAGCCAGCTGAACTAGGCTAGATTGCAGACACCTAAAATATAGGAGGTGTGAAAAGAAAAAAGGCCTTCGTTCCTTTAAAAACAATAGCACCAAAAAAAAGAGCCGTAGAAAACTTATCTCAAGGTAAGTTCATTTAGTCATAGACACATCATTTATATGGCATATATAATGCCTTGTTCCCGGTATACATACATTTATTTGTGCGGCGCTGTATGTATATTTCACCCTTTTTTTACATTATTGCTTTTAAATTAGGTGGAAAATAAGATTAAGAGTTGGAGGTTCAACTTGTTTCTCCTCCTGCTGATTGCTGAAACTGACTGACACATCTGACGGCGATGATGCAGGAGTGACTCCCAGGTGATTAAGTTTCCATCCGGGCCATCCCTCTCTCGAATCTGAAGGGGTTTGGATTGGTGCTCTATTCTCTAATATGTACCGTAGCTATCAAATGATGAATTGAAGTCGAGGGTTGCTAGTGACTTACTGAAGCGGTCATGACTCATGAGCAGGATCATTTTCCACTTGACAATGGTCAGGATTTAAGACGGCATGGTCGCTTTTGTATGTGGGGCTAAAACACTATAGGGAACCGCCGAACCGGACGTATCTCAAGTTTGTATCTAAGCCTCTGAATTACACTTGGGATAACTTGCAGAAATGAGAAGGTATCCACACGTTGCAATGCATCAGGAACATATGATTCAGGTGCTAATAGGATCAGGAACTGTAGCGGGCTGTGCCTGTCCTGGCAGCGGCTCCCCACTGCCATCCTAGAACATGATGTGTCTGTAACACAAACTAGAAACAATGCATGTATCCTCATAAGATGCAAATAAATCTGCAATGCCCCGATCCACAAGGGGCAAAGCTTTGTGGTGGTAAGTGTTGTGAAACGACACCTCTTAACGAATAGACGCTTCTTCACGAAGTGATCTCATCCATCAAGTATAAAATCAATAGATATGATTAGATAGTAGTTTAGTCCCAAAGAACATGTCCTTTGGGAACAGTCGTGTCCCTTCGAGACGCTCCATCGAATAGTTGTCCCTTCGAGATACCCCTTCATCTGTGTATATATCTAAAAGATCAATGAAGATAGACACAGTTCTTCCAATCACTTGTTCATTTGCATTTCACTTCTAACACGTTATCAGCATTTTCGCTCTATGAACCAGAACGGGAGAGGCACTCATGCCTGTTGATTAGACGTGCATGCCTCTCGACTCAGAAAACAGGAGGCAAAAGAAGAAGCAGTTTCTCTGGGCAATCCGTACAGAAAAAAAAGAAATAGAATTAGGGGCTGCCGAGTGCCCAGGTCTTGCATCTGGTGGCCTCACCGGCAAAACAACGAACGGCCTTGCACGCTGCAACGTTGCCGTCGGCGGGCATCGTCATCAGCATTTTGATCTCGTCTCAGACCATGACGAACGAAAGCAGGAGGAAGATAAAGGACGGCAGATAAATTGCTATTTTTTTTAAGTTTAGATAGGTTTTCTGTGTCTACAAATTTCTGTTTTAGTCATGGACTCTAACAGTATTAGTATAGTAGAGTTTTTACTCCTATACTTTTTGATTGCTTTTAAGACCAGAAAATTGTCCATATCTAAACATAGTTTATTGGTTTTGTTATTTGGCACATAATTTTAATTGCAACAAAATCGGATCCTCTTAATTAATCGTTAGTTAATTAAGGTTGGTTGAATTTATACTCATATAAGCCTAATTCAATAGGGCAAAATGGCAGTCAAACCATTTTCGCTACTAAGGCTAACATAGAAAGTGCACATTTTTTCTTTATTCTTACCGGATTTTGCATTAATTATGCCACTCCTCAACTATAGCACTTTGTGCTTAGTAAGTTTTCATTTGTAGTCTATGACTTTATCGATAGTACATCTGTACTTTATTAACCTTGTTAATTTGATAATACTTCATATATTGCAATTTAATACGGGTTGATCCTCTTAATTAAGCACTTCTTAATTAGTGATGGATTATGCAAAATTGTTATTTCATATCTTGGATACAATTGGGTTCATAACACAAGTGATGGAGTCCTAGGCACTGGGTGCGCTTAATTCATATTGAATTATTCGGCCCATTACTGAGAGGTCTACATCATGTTTATTTAAACTTGATGATTACCTATATTGTATTGTCCCAAATAAGTGTTTTGGTAATATCCGAATGGTACACCTTTATGGTGACTACCATCGTTCATTATTAAAGACCACACAAGTAGTAGAGTCTTAGGCATTGGCTGCGGTATATTTATATGAATATATCAGCCCAGAGACCGTGCCTATAGCAGCAATTTGTTAGAGATCTACTCTATGTTTCAGACATAGAGATTATCTACAATGTGTGTGTCAATATTAATAATGATTGTTTGTAAGGTACACATCTTGTGATTACCTTTAGTTGTTGTGAGGTTTACAATTTTGTCGACTACCTCCAACTCTTCGAAACAAAGAGTCAAGATATGGAATCCCCCTATTTTTTGCATTTGAGATTTCAACATCACCATAGTAATTTTTAATTTGCCTCAGGTGTAAATGAATTAAATCAATGGGTTGTCTCATGTTATGGATACTGACTTCAGATGAATTTAAAGAACTCGCTCTAGATTGCATCACTATTCGACATAGACAATGAACATCAACGTTGTTTTATCTCATGGGCTATTGTAATAATCTCATAGTCCATTGATATAATTTACTTGTTGTCAATGCATAACTATTGTAGGTATCATATTAATATATTTGATACTCAACAATATTTATGAGCTTCTATATATTAGACGAGAATTTTATTGGATTCTTGTCATATATAGATTGTATGGGAACCATTCCATTGTGGGAATGGTATGTTCCTAGTGGACATTTTGTACCACAAACTCTATAATTAGGGAAGCAATATATTTCTAGTTCTTATGGCAAGAAGAGGAAATATTTTTGGTCATCGATGATACGATGCAATGATAGTTTGGCCTATTTTGCCACTATCATTGTTTCTCTGGATATTGAATTAGCAATTGAGGATATTTAATTATGTCCTAATTACACTCGTATCTTACCAAATTATAGAGATATCCAAATTTGTTTTCATATGGAAATACAAAAGGACAACATTGGATATGACATACAAGTTATGAGATAAGTCTCATTTTAGTTGTATTATGCATATAACAAACCCATACGACTTGTTGCGTATAGAAGATTTGGAATCACCATCTTGGTCATCATAAGGATGAGTGAAAAATTATTGACAAATATATTGGTCATTTTTCCCAAAGTGTGGATACAATAAGTGCCATAGGGAAATACATTTTAAGACCATCTTATCTTAACATCATATTTGTATGTCTTGGATTTTTTGATCGTATTCAAATGAATATGAGTGTGTCCGATACAAAAATGATATGGACAGTTCAGGCATTTCATGGTTGTCAAGATACACCTATAAGGTGATATCGAGTTTGTGAAGGATCCACACTCAACCATGCATTTAGCAAATAATGGCTCATGTGTGAGCTAATTATCCTGAACACTACTGAATTTTTGTTATAACAAAAGTTTAGTTACATATCCAGAAGGATAAATGAAATCCATTGGTATGACATCAAGATAATAGTAGGACCATTGCTAATGAATTGTATTTTCCAACTTCGTGTTGGGATTAGGCAGATTTACACACTCCTGACTTGAGATTAACTGCATATCCCCTATATGCATTTAGTACGTGGGAATTCATGTAGATTTTCTATTTGCGTAAGATTGGATTGCGTTGTATACGTATCAATCTCACCACTACAGCGTACATTGATGGGTACTCATAGAAAAAACTGGGGATCAACGTCAGATTTCAATATCCATCGATTGCTACGTATCTAGAACCTCTTACGGAGGATCTATTTACGACCCGTACGCTGGATGTATTTGATATTGAGCATTTCCAGGTATTAGGGGGAGACTTGAAGTACCATATATAATGCTAGGAAGATATTTAGAATGCCTAAGGCATTTCAAACTCAGGATCACATACTAAATGAACTGAATTTTTAGTTCAAAGAATTATTGATTTGCATAATATTACAAATAAACTGCCATATGCATTTACTGATTACTAAGTTTTTTTTAAAAAACTTGTTAATCTGTTGCAAGTATGTACCAGAAAGAGTGGAGGTACCAAGTAAAACCACTCAACTCCCAATTTTAAATAAGAGGGGGAGAAGTATGACCATAAAGCAGGATTATTCACGCTAGCTATAGAAGATTTCTTCTAAAGTAGTAAATGCATGTCAACCTATGGTTGGCGACACCTTGCGGGTAAATATTGGTTATTACTCAGTGGATAAATTTCATCCACAAACCCTAGCTCAGAGGTGCACCTAAATACTGATGTTGGGATATCGGAAAGCCCTGACTCTCGTTTTAGGAAGTCACGATGAGTCATTCAGGGTACATTGAGTCTTGATAGACCAGAGAATTATATCATTGAAAGTCTACATGTGTCAACACATACTTCTCTAAATAAATTTTGTATATAACATTTCAAGTTATCTAGCAAATAAGACCATGACAGAGTGATTTTCTCACTCTTACTGGAACTTGTTGAGTTGTTGTAGTACATACAGAGATAATCTTGCTCACCAAAAGGAAGGTGTTTTGGGCTGTGAAACCAACACCTCATTGTATCTTTACTATATGATACAAAAGACTTTTCATCCAAGGATGGATTGAGAACATTATGGTGGTGAGGTTAAAACAAGACTAGTAGCACAAGGGGTTTTACGCAAAGCCTAAGCATTGATTATCAATGCAAATTATTCTCTAAGTATTGTAAATTTCTGATACTATATTATAATTGGCAGTACGAAGGCATCTATCTTTGCAGTTGATAGTTGATAGATGTAGTGATTGCATATATTTATAAATTGTGAAGCTTTCGGGAAGGAGTTCACATACCCAAAACTCATACATAAAATCGCAACACATATTGTGTATTTAAGTCAATATATGGCTTAAAGTAGATAGTCGAATTTGGTACAATTGACTTTGTGTGTATTCCTTAAACTAAAGGGATACAATATTGATTACACGTGGGTGTTTATTATGAAGTCCTTGATTGGATTTCATAGTGTTACATGATGGTCAATAATTTTGACATCATTGGTAATAAACACATATTAATAGTACGTAGTAATCTGAAGACGGAGTTTGAGATTAAAGATATGAACTAAACCAAAATTTTATTTTGTGTTTATAATCCAAGCATCTTCCCTCAAGATTTTTTTAGAAAAGCTATTTATATCCAAATCATATTGATTGATTCAATATGAAGGTATCCTATGACTGTTCTACCTCATAATAGAGGAAGATTGTTTTATGCCATAGTGATTGCGATGAGGTATTGGGACATGTGGTCCATTATCTCATATTGACGCGCTAATATATCTTGCAAAAGTTCCAGGCTGGATATTATTTTACAATAATTTGCTATCCAGTAGTAGCGTGTCTCCTACCAAATGTTGGTGGATTGAAGTTAAGAATATCTTAGATATCTTAATATAATAAGTGATCTTGGTGTGTTCGTTTGGAAGAACCCAAGATCCAGTTGGATATAATTATTCTAGTTACATATAAGATCCCCAAACACTAGATCGTTAAAAGGCTTTACATCAATATGGAAAGACCGCTTTATGATAGTCTTTAAATAGAAATCTACAGTCATTTCCATTAATCATTCTGATATTGTATTTACAAGGCTTTCACATGAATGTGTATAGCTTGACAGAATGACATATCACATACTGAAGTTATGTGGTGTTGGTTCTATTGAATCAACGTTCATTATCTATAAAGGTAATGCAACTTGTGTTGTGTAGATGGAGACAAGTTATACGTAATACAATATTTTTGTATTAAGAAGGTTCTATTCCATAATATTGCATATAAACATTTGCAAACAAAGTATTGTGATAATCTCACAGAGATATTCACAAAGTCTACCATACTCCACATTTTACATGTGTTGAGTGCATTGGTATGAATTTATTTTGAGATTTGCAAGTATCAGGGGGAGAGTCTCTCTGATTAATAACTTGTTACATACATCATATTGCACTCTTTTCTTTATATAAGTTTTCCCTTGTGGTTTCTTATATAAAGTTTTAATGAGGCAATATTAACATAAGGTTATGTCATATCGTCTAATTTTCCCCAAAGGGGGTTTTTATGGATGATATATGAACATAAGATGTATTGTACCTTGAGACACCTACGATTATCTTTGAGGATAATTCAGCATGTGTTACTTAGGTTATATTAAGAGTAATATGACTAAGCATATTATTCCAAAGCTATTCTACCCCCATGAGCTCCAAAAGAATGGAGAAATTGAAATCTTACAAACTAAGTCTTGTTATAAGTTAGTAGATTTATTCACAAAATCTCTACCATACTCCACATTCCATAAATGTGTTGAAGGCATTGGTATGAGAAGACTTAGAGACTTGCAAGAATCAGGGGGAGAATCTCTCTAAATATAACCTACTCCAATTTTACATTATACTCTTTTCCCTTTATATGAGTTTTACTCTTTGGAGTTTTCTCACATAAGGTTTTAATGAGGTAATGGTAACACATAGTAAATGTCATATTATCTATTTTTCCTCACAGAGGTTTTTCGAAGATAATATCTATGACATATTGATCTTTGGTCAAATTGTTTTTAGACTATGTCTTTAGGAATCCCTAAAGGGTCTATTAACATCGAAATTTTATATATCATGGAGTTTCTCCTTACTTTTCCCACTGAGTTTTTAAGGAGTTTTACCTGGTATATTAGTACATTTGGGTTTTCCCTCAGAGTTTTCCAAAGCTTAAAAATTATAACTATTGAATAAGAAATATATTCTTCAGATTTTTCCCATAGGGGTTTTTGAGGAATTTTAGCTTACAACTGCATTGATCTCAAGAAAGATTCGATCAAGGGGGAGTGTTGTGAAACGACACCTCTTCACGATCAGACACCTCTTAACGAATAGACGTCTTTTCACGAAGTGATCTCATCCATCAATTACAAGATCAATAGATAGGATTAGACAGTACTTTAGTCCCAAAGAACATGTCCTTTGGGAACAGTCGTGTCCCTTCGAGACGCTCCATCGAACAGTTGTGTCCCTTCGAGACACCCCTTCATCTGTATATATATATATATCTAAGAGATCAATGAAGATAGACACAGTTCTTCCAATCACTTGTTTATTTGCATTTCACTTATAACAGTATGGCAGAAGGCATCCTCATCACCAAGAGTCCAAGTGCGGTGCTACGGTACGGTGTGCGTAGCTTGCAAGGGTACCAAGACGAATCGTGCCTTTTTTTGCATCGATTGCCTTGCCATGCCATGCCATGCATCGTGGATTTCTCTTCTAGCTAGCTGCAGGTGGTGGAATGCTAGTTTGTTTTTGTTATGAACCTATGATCCAAAAAAAAAGGCACCACAACAACAACATATGCAAAATTAAATCAAGGATTTTGATGGTCTTGATTAAATTCAATAAAGAAAATAAATGTAGGAGAGCGAGTGTGAGAGCGCGATGGAATGGAATCATATGGTGGAGCCTCCCGGGCGCGGCATGCATCAGCTCGATGGATCCTGCTAATCGGCAGACATGATGACGAATTAGCACGATGGCCGTGGGCCGTGGCGGGGCCGAAAAGCGAAGCACAGAGACACAACAGGGGGGGGGGACGCATATTATTCGGTGGGTCGTCGCGTCATTACGTCCTAGGGCGCCCTAGCAGCAGCGTAGCTTTAGCCGATTAACCCACCTTTAATTAGTGGTGGTTGGCCGAGGTTCCAATCACAGCGCCTTCATGATTTAATTCGGTTTAGATTAGCAGCGGCAGCGCCCACCAATTATATTCGATCATGCGCTTTTTATTTGTTTGCTGTGTGCGGTGCTGTTGCGTGCAAGGATCCCCCTCCTCAGACCTGCTCGTTTCCTGGCCGTCTGGGCCGGGGTGAACACAACACAAGAGAACAAAAAGGAACAAGAGGATCCAAACAAAGAAAAGAGGGCCAAAAGGAAATCGTGATCTTGTCGCACTTGCCACCACCAATTTCAATTCATCCGTCTAGCTACACTGGTGGCAGGCCGGGTAGTATCGCATCGGCTGGTGGTAATACTTGGGCGACCAGACACTGTACCTACTCACTTAAATCAATTCTTATAATCGACGTTTTTTAACCTTTAACTAATTTATAAAAAAATTAACAACATCTATGATATAAAATGAGCACTATATGAAAATAGAATTACGATAATTCTAATTATACTAATTTGATATAATAAATTTTAATATTTTTTCTATAAATTCGATTAAAGTTTAAAAAATTAAACTTAAAAACGACTTTATTCTTTCATTAATGGAGGTAGTAGCTAGCTAGAGAAAGTGTGCAGGTTTGTTTTAACTGGTAATCAGAACCAAGACAAAAATAATCCAAGATCCCACCCAACATGTCTGATTCTTTTTATTACTTTAGCCAAATCGCAGATGAACTTTGACCGATGTTCTCTGTATCGTGAGAGAAGGGGCATGTTTTCCAGCCGGTGCCTCTCGGCACCTGTCCACTTGCCCGCTGCCCCTTGACTCCGAGCGCCTCTTTCCCCCTTCGACTCCGAGTAGAGAGCGGCCTTCCCTCTGAGACTCTGCGGCAATGCAACCCGCCTTTTCCATCCGTGACGTCTCTTTCTCCTCTGACTCTTAGCAGGGCGCTGTGTTCCCTCCAACTCCGTGATAGCGCAATCAAGGTCCTTCCCTTTGTGGCGTCCCTTCGACTCCAAACACCCTTTTCTCCTCCAACTCATAACAAAACTCAACTGAAGATAACCGAGTAAATCTAGAGTAGCCTAGAAAGCAGAGACACATATATCCTTTTACACTCCCGATTGTTATATAATCAAGATATAGCCAAACAACTATGATTTTTTTCTACGGGAGATTCTCGTATAAACAATGCCATGTCGAGAAACCAAAACAGCAGCGATCATAGGCTTTCTCTTGTGTTCCCACGCACGGGCACGGCCTGGGGGCAGATGAGATGTGATCAGATCAGATGCAGCAGATGCAGGCCGCCGCGGTGGCGTCAGCTAGCGCGTGGTGTCAGTGTCACGCCGGGGAGATCGAATGATTTGGGGCCGGGGTCGGCTAGCTACAGCAGTAGTATTCAGCATCGCATTGCGTCCGGGTTTGGGCAATATCTCTTCTATCTCCACGATGAGGTGATGGCTGCCTATGTACTACTGTGCCTACTACGGAGTAGGTCCTACTGGAGACAGCGTTTGAGCCGTCCAGGTGCAATCAACTGCCCATATTTTTTTTCTTTAATAATTTTCTTTATTATTATTTGCTGAAAAGTACCTTGACTCGTCTAATTGGAGAAATTCGTTTTGTTATTTGAAAAACTGTGGACTATCGGTTATATGTGCGGTTGACGAACTAAACCCTTCGGTTATCGCCACTCAAGGAGAATCCTGTCAAACGTATTTTTCAGTAAGAAATGATTTTTGGTTGATTATAAGTGATTCTCTAAAATGAATCTAAAAGGTTGAGAATTTGAAAAAAGTAGTTTCACGTCATTCTATGAAATGATTCGCTATTTTAATTTTAAAAGTTTAGACTACACAATCAAAGGGAGATATTTTCAACCCAGAATCACTTTATACGTGAATCAGAGAGCATAACATGCCTTTATTATGGCCAGTGGCAGAGCCAGGATCAAAGTATAGGGGGGGGACAATTTGTCAATTAGACTCACAATTACATAGATAGTGGTTTTTTTTACTAGTTACTACTACTACTTATATAATCAGGTCATAGTAAACAAAATACATTTTGACTGTGATCTATTTTATCTATAAAGACCATCACATTCTTAGATTAATATATCATATATGTTACACACACCCCAAAATACACGTAACATATTTTAATCTCCTTTTCTTTAGATCTTGAAAATAAAAAAAATATTTCTTCATACTGTAGACTCTTACAATTTCACCTTATATGTGTACTAGCACGATGTTAGCAAAAAATCCATCTTCCATCTTGTTGCTGTAGCGCTGGCTCGCCGCTCCCGCCTGGCGGACGCAGCAGAAGGCAGCCCGGATGACGGTATCATACAGGCTTACACATACACAAACAGAACTGCTGCTTCTAAGCATTGACGTGATGTGCTAGTGTGTTGTTGGGCTGAATGAGCATATGCGCTTCTAAAAAACACATAGGCAAGGGGGGCCATGGCCCAGCATGGCCTATGCCTAGCTCCCCCAGTGATTATGGCCACAAGCTATCCATCCGGAGTTTAATGCCTACTACATACACTCATGTTTATTTGATAGTTGTCCAGGGGAAAGGGACCAAGAGATGAGAAATCTGCTCCTGCAAGAATATAGAAAAGACCGTCATTTATGAGCTATATGACGGAGTAGCAAGTCTCGTGTCGTACCTGATTACTTGAGGTGACCTCCGGAGTAGGAACAGCCGAACGGATTCTCAAGGGAGCATCCTGGGAATGATGCGAATTGGTAAAATGATTCTGTTTGAAGTTAAGGAATCATCGGCTGACTGAAAAGATAGGCACCTCGACCAGCATCCGATGTTGTGTCATTGGAAGAAGACAACATCCTCAGGCCAGTCTCAATGGGGTTTCATGGAGAGTTTCATGCACATTAAATGGGGTGCCACATCAGCAGATTTGCACTTTTTGCATGAAACGATGAGGAGAGAGAGGGAGAAAGTTTCATGGTGATGAAACTATATAGTGTTGTTTCCAAAACGTGGGAAACCGTGTGAAATCCCCATTGGGAGCATTTTCTAGTTTCATGGGATGCATGCAAAGCAAATGTATGGTGGAGATGAGAGAGAAAACAAAGAGAGAGACATTGGTAACTGCATGAAACATGCAATGAAACTATGCATTGTGAGAGATACTCGTTTCATGATAAGTTTCATACAATTAGAAAAGCGTGCGATGAAACAATGCACTGAGACTGGCCTCATGTCCATGCTGAGTTCGTCCTAAAGATGAGCTATTCTTTCCTCCCCCCGAAGAATCGAAGAGTGTCGGTCATTATTCCAGATTGTAGATAGCTAAACAGAAAAAGATACTTCTGCAGCGGTGGCATCGGTCAATATGCAACCGACTATCGATTGGCTCGGTCATCATTCTGGCCTTGGTTTTTGCGGTTCTGGATTTATTGGATTTCTTGGAGTTCGGGGGACCGGTACTTTTGACGAAGAAGCTCAGAGGCTGATGGTCGGACAACTCATCTACTTTCCTCTTCATTAACGCCTTCAATGGTGGCGCCCCCAACCAATTCGGGATTGGGGCACCATTGATCGTAAGTCATTGGGGGGAGGACTGAGTCCTTCAAGGTCCTGCAGAGGAGAACCTGAGAGGGTATTATAAAAATGGCCAAAAAACTGTAGATGATGAACAGTACCTCGGGCGCAGGATAGAAATCAGGATCCAACAATGAGCAGTAAGTAGCCACCGCTCCATCGAAGAGGTGCTGGCTCCATTCACGCCACCAGGTAATGAATAGAGAAGAGGTGAAGGCCTAGCAGATGTGATATCTGACAAGAACCATGGGAAGGGATCTCTTGATCTGTATGATCCAGTTAAATTTCTACCCTAAGAGCACGAATTCCCCTGGGCGAAGCCTATCAGTATACTTGGGCATGCAGCCCGAGCCCGTGAGCCCGGCACGAGGCCCGCTCTTTTGGCACGGCACGAGCCCGGTGCTGTGCGGGCACGAGCTGGCACGACCCGATGTGCGGGCCGTGCTTGGGCCGCACCCCAGGTCCGTGGGCCGGCAAGGCACGACCCGTTCGGCCCGCTAAAGCTATAAGTCCGATAATATATGGAATTTTAATATATAATAGTTATAAATCCAAAGATACATCTCTACCTTACATTGTAGTCCAACATTAAAATAGGTCAAATTCGCAAAAAAACATCAAAATGAGCCAAATTTGCACAAAGAAATTAGAAAAATAGACCAAATAAGCTATGGGCCGACATGGCCCGTAGGGCCCATGGGCCGACCCGATGGCCCACGGGCCCATGCCTGGGCCGAAGGCCAGGCCCGCAGGCCAATGAGACACGGCCCGTAGGGCACGCAGGCCTCCTTGGCCCGATGGCCATCAGGCCGGCCCGACCCGTTGCCCACCTATACTTATCACCAAAGAAGGAGCTCGGGGGCAACTATCCAAATCCTATTTGTCTCGCTGCGACGGAGGAATTATAGAATTCATATGAGATTGGAGGTTTTCTCTACCATGTCGAACCTCCGTGGGTAATGGGCAGGGCTTGACCAAGTGATTGAAGACCAACATGGAGTGGTGGTCTGCAAACCATGCATGGAATTTGAAAGTGAAGGGGAGTTCAAATGCCGTGATGTCCGAATAAGCAAACTATTTCAGCATATCTACAGGGAAGCCCTTGTAGAACAATTTGAAGAGTTCCCAATCGTGTTGGTAATGACAACGACCGATGCTGCCTTGCCAAAGGATATACATCGGCCGGATTTTTCTCGGTTAAATCTTCCTTCTCTTCCTCCAGAAAGGTTTTCGAAGGGAAGGATAGGGAGCCGGATCTGAAATGACGATTTTATGCATTTGCAAGTTGACCCAGAGCTGGAGAAGCCACCACGATAACTGTGATGGTAGGGACCGTTCTTCACCAGGTGCTGATAGGTGGATGGAAGTTTGGTGAATATACGAGCTCGACTGGATCAACTAAAAGAAGCAAGCGCTTGCAGTTTTAGAAATGAAGTGAATTTCATCCCAAATCTGGGGGGCATGTGTTGACACCGTATTTTGGTATGACCAAATACGTGTAGGTGGGTCCCGATGACAGAACGAATATTGTTATATAGGTGGACCCGGAAGATTGGTTAAGGAAACCAACTTGAAGAAGATGACGCGGAAAGAGCATCATGTATCGACTATGGCGAGATACACGCGATGGGCTTCGCTAAGGATTGGAGACCAAGTCATCGAAGTTTGCTTATTATCGGTCAACGGTCGTATCATGTTAGGGTTAGCGCTATTATCTATAAATAATGAGGTCGAAGGAGTTGTAGAGGACATCCAATCAATCAAATACACAACTTACTTTTCGGTCACCAGCCAACCCTAGGAGTAGGAGTAGAATAGATTTCGGTGAACCTTTGACAGACCGGGTTGCATTGACCAGATCGACCTCCAGTTTGCTTGCAAGTGTAGCCTTGGTTCATGTCTCGTTTGTACAGCTGTATTGTGTAACTCGTGCAAGCTCGGTTTGAGCTAGTTATCCGTTTGAATCTAAGTTCATGGGGCTGCTTTGCTTTAATCTCACATGACTCATTGCTTCAAGCTAGTTATCAGCTCTATTAGACTAGCGATTATTGATATTTCTTATGACTATTGGATAAGTCCGCAAACATATAGATTATACCATTGTAGCACTTCACCTAGGAGTATTCGAAGGTATCGTAATTTATATTTTCCCAAGGGAAAGCGGTAGCTAGAGATGATAATTAGAGAGAGATCCTAAAGAGCACCTCAACTCAGTACCAATTAGTATAGGGGGGTAATGAAAATAATGTGATAGGAAGGGTGATGAATGAACAAGCCAAGGTAAATGATAACTTAGAATAACTAGTAAGTATAGCTAGGTGGGAGGACAACGAGAGAGATAAGGACTCCTTTGTGATTGACTTCTACTTCAATGTACTTAGCTAATTAATTAGTCTAAACACAACAGTTTGCCTCCTCAATACAAGTATGCTAGGTGAGAGGATAGATCAATAGGAGGAAAAAACTCATACCAAACTGCGCTCTCTTTTATGGGGGCCTTACCTTTTAAGAAGTTTCCTAAGAACACGTGGTGGGATACAAAGACTAGACAAGGTTGTCACTCTCTTGCTAGCTACCACAAACAATCCGTGCAACAAGTGGTAACCAAGGGTAAGATGATGTATAAGCACCACGCTTACACCCAACTCACTACTTCAACTGTGATCTACAATCAAAGCACCCTATGACAGGCAATGATCGCGTACGGGAAAGGCCACAAGGATCACAAACTATTGAATGTAAAGGCTAGTAATAAGCAAAAGCACATAACAATACTATAATAAGTATAGTAATGCTCAAAGTAAATACTAAGTAAAGTAGAAGGAAAGTAATATATTGAATAAGATAAGTCTGACAAAAAGGGAAAGGTACAAAAGCTATACTAGACTCTCTAGGAGACAATTCTAGAAATCCCGAGCATAACTCAACTCTACTCTAACTCCCACACTAGACTAACTACTAAGATAATTCTAAGTGTTTGAGCTTGTAGGCTTGTCCACCATGTGTGAAGAGGGGGGGGGGTGTGAGCCTCTATTTATAGTGGGAGGTGGAGTAGGGGCTACTCCACCGCCACGTCATTGATCCAGGAGGCTGCAATCTTGAGCCCTTGGATCCACCGCCTCCAAACCGCCTTGGAATGGAGGGTTCTGATCTTCAGCATGTGTTAAATGTGAGGGGGAGTCACTAGCAGCTTCGGGGATCCTTGGGGGTATTGGCCGACCCCCCTATGACCTATGGGCCTTATCAGGCCTTCTAGAAGAAGTCCTCACTGGTCAAGGACCTAGTGGGAGGTGGTAGCCCCCTTAGGGGTATCGGCCAAACCCCTAGGTGTCTTAGGCCCACCACCACCTTCTAGAAGGTGGTCCCACCTGTCATGGAGCTAGGTTGCCTCATTTGGGGTGTTTGTCATGCTGGTTCTCTTGATGTGGGCCCATGGATCCTTGTGCACTTGATCTGGAGCGTTGAGTGAAATGACAAGTTGCATCCAAGGGTTGGAATAGCTTTGGCCTGAATCATGCTGGCTTGGCTGGCCAGAAGGGTCCAAACCACGATCGGTTGATCGGATTTTGGCTCCTTTGGAGCCAAGCTTTCTTGTGGGAGCTCCTGGACGTGCTAGGAGTCTCATGGTATAGAGGTTCTATAGTTTGGCTCCAATCACACATCGGTTGATGTGCAAAAGGAGCTTCCAGCACCCCCTGATTGTCCTGAAATGTCATTCCCTGCAAGACAAAGCTTTCCAAGTACATGTGGAACTTATTAGTGGTAAACATGTTCATGAAGTGTTATTCTACCCTTGAAACTGAGGCTATTGACAGTATTTTGAGTATGTAAAAGTATGTCATTCTTAGCGTCAACAATGATTTAATAGATTCATTAAGTTATCAATATTGTTTGTTATGCTGTGCTTATTCATTACAACAATATCTTGCCCAATCTCAACCAACGGATTGGCCTGTACTTTAATTCCATCTACATCTATTGTTTTCAATACTTTCGTTCTTAGGTGTGCCGAAGTGATAGATCTAAGATCTTATCGGCTAATTCGTTGGTCGGGGTTGTTACATGTTGCGGGTTCAAGACATACATTTGATTCCTAGATCGGTTTGAGAATAGATGGATTTGGTCCAACATACGTGATACAACTGCATCTACCAGACCCCACTGCCATGTGTGTTGGGTTACATCTGTCTATTCTTAGATCCGTCCGGGGTTGAGCTTATGGATCTTGTTCAAGCTTCATGGATCCCATATCGGCTAATTTAGCCGATCTGGTTGTGCTTCAATCATACGATGCATGTACTTTATTGTCTCAGCATGTTAGATCTATTAAATGTATTGGACGTGGCTTGGCTCGTTTACTTTTATGGCTACATGGAAACACCCAATGCTAGTAAATGAGTTAGGTTGTTAGGTTAATTGTCATCATGGCTGCATGGGAACACACCTCTATTGATGGTTAATCTTTATCCGATATGCTTAGTAGATTTAATAGTCCGGGTCGGTAAATGTCACATGCATCGCATCCTTACTTCACACATTGATATGATCGACTGATTATATGCTTTATTTATGACTTACTGTGATAGCCGTTTATATCCTATAATCATGCTTTATCTTGTTAGGGGTTGGCTTTTTAGTCAATTTCCTTCAACCCTCGGCTATATGAGAGCCACACATTCATGGAACTGTCTGACAACAACCGGCAGGTTCCATAATTTGACATTTCATCTGCTTGTCAATTGTAGGTCAAATTGACTGGCACACCTGAGATCAATCTGTCGACGAAATACGCATCGCAGTCTACCTAGGGGGTACCCTATGGTAGTAGATTGTAGGCGGAGGTGTGGCGATGTCGATCAAGCGTAACACAGAGAGCGTAGACACGACGATTTAGACAGGTTCAGGCCAGCAAATCGCCATAATACCCTACGTCCTGTGTTTTGGTGGCTGGATTGACATAGGTATTAGGTTACACGAGGTATAGATCAGATGTTACGAGTTATTCGGATCCCTGCTTGCCGGGGAGCAGGGTTACAGTTTCCATATCCTAACAGATTGCGCTCGGATCCCTTTAGGTAAGGGATCCGAGCCTATCTACTAGGATCTTCCTTGGCGAGCAAGACTTCTTCGGAGTCTCTGGCGAGCACGATGGGCTGGTCGCGTGCTGCAGGGCCTCGCGGGCTGGGCCGTCTCCTGGTCAGTAGGCCCATAAGGGCCCTGGGGATATACCGAGGTCTTATCCCCAACAAGTCCCCGAGCACGTTGCATGCTTCTAGCGAGCCCGCAACATCATCGATGGAGGCGCTTAACCGATTGCCTTTGTTGTTGTAGAGTCCTCGAGCACGTTGCATGCTTCTAGCGAGCCCGCATCATCATCGATTGAGGTGTTTCTTGGAGAAGCCTCCTGACCAAGTCGGGCTGGTTGAGGGCGTCGTAGCATGATGTGCGAGCAGGTGGCCTCGTCGAATGTTGCAGCTGCTTGTCGGAAGAATGTGACGTGCTGAAGAATAAAAACTTTTGAAAAGTCCTTTCCTAGTGAAATGTACCCACTTAGGTTCTGCAAAAGACAAAACCAGAACAACAGAGCTTGCCGGGAAGAAAATTAGTACATTCACCGTTAGGTGAAGTGTACCCACTTAGTCCCCGAGCTTGGTAGTAGGTGAAGTATGCACGTGGTGCCAAGCTTTAAAGAATGCATGAAAAAAGTAACCCATGACTGAAACATAAGTTTTGTAAAAAACGACTGCGAATACCCGTAGTCCCCGAGCCTGATGTAAGGAGCTGGTAGGTTCTTATATTAGGATCACACTGTTTTGTTCGCAGTCCCCGAGTTTCAGTCCCCAGGTGTTTGGCTGTTGCACGCCGCCTTCCCTGTGCCGCGGTCGCAGTCCCCGGGCCTTGCTTGGCGTGCATTTTTTTGACGAAGTCCCGAGCCTGGTCGGGCTTGCGACCAAGTGGTTCAGTCATGGTTGTGGTCGACGAAGTCCCCGAGCATCACCGTACCTGAAGTTTGATTGGGTTTGTCGGTCGATTCATTATAGCTGAATTATTGTGGATGTAGAGAAAAACTCGAAATGAAATTTTTCATCAGTCCCCGTGACTATAGCGTTAGCCCGTTTTTATAAATCAGTAACCATGAATGAAGGAGGTTATTTAGAAATAAATACGAAAGGAGAGTAAAAGGGGAGTAAGTGGCCCGGATTAACCGCGTGGTTGGCAGCCCAAGTCAAGGCGCAGAAAGTGGGAGTCGTGGCGGCTCCACGTTTGGCCATTCCGTTTTCCCAAAACCCCTGGGAGACGAGGCGTCGCGCCCCTCGGTATAAAAGGGGATTTTAGCGGTGGCGGCGGCTTCCAAGCTAGCTCTTGCTGCTTATTTCTCCGTCTTCTGCCATCCTCTTTCTTGCGCTGCCCTCGTTTGCTTTTCGTCCATCCACGTTGTCACGGTGCTTGATTTTCTTGCTTTCTATATTGGTGTGATGGCACTGAAGAGGGATAAGGTTGTAAGGCCGTCCGCAGCGATGGCTGCGGTGGCTAGGTCGTCGTCGTCGGTTAGGAGAGCTATTGTGGTGCCAGTACTGAGTGTTGGGGTTGAGGAGTTGGTGGTGCCGCCCTGGGCTAAGCAGTGGATGCGAAGCACTCTGAAGGAAGATGATATTAATGCCCTTGTGTTCGGTGGTCTGCTCCCGGACAAGGAGGTCGACGGATGGCGTTCGGCGTTCGGCGAGGAGTTTCCGACTCCGGATACGGGTGAGCTTGTGGTGTTCGAGCCGTTCTTCCGATGCCGTTTTGGGGTTCCCGTCCATCCTTTCCTTCGTGGTTGTTGGCACAAATTATGACCATCTTTTACATAGCTAAAATGTTGCCACCAATACATGGATCAAGGATAAACAAAAACATCATAAGCATACTTTATCAAATAACTAGTTCCACATGTCCATGAGTGTTTGAGTGCAGGAATGAACAAATGGAGCAAAGGAGAGCCAGTTGGGCCCACATAGGGGGTTGACCGACCACTCTATGGGCCCACCATGCTCTCCCCTCTCGACCATGATCCAAGAGAGGCAGTCTAGAATGGAATCCATCCATTGGATCACTATGTGTTACCTATCAACAGATCACAAGCAAAGCACAGGGATCCATGGGCCCACACCAAGGAGATAAACGTGACAACCAACTCAGAAACAACAATTAGCATCAATGACAAGTGGGACCAGCCTCAAGACAGCAGAGATGGGCCAGAACCCCCAAGGGGGGGGGGTTGGCCGGATCACACTCAGGCCCAAACAGGCCCCACTCAGTCCCTGACTAGTGGGACCTCATCCAACGAGGCAAGGGAGGGCCCACTGGCCATAGGGGGATTCGGCCGAATGCCCCCTAGGTCGGTTGGGCTCCCCCCAACCACCACACCTTTCCCCCACATGTTGGATCACCACCATCCATGCCTTGGTTGGTTCCAAGGTCGGTTGGATCCAAAGGTGGAGAATGGAAGGCCCTGGATCACTGACATGGTGCCGGAGTAGCCCCTACTCCACCTCCTGTTATAAATAGAGGGTCACACCCCCCTCTCTAATGATGGTGAAGAAGCCTACAAGCTCTATTCCTTAGATTGTTCTAGGAGTTAGTCTAGAGTGAGAGTTAAAGTTGAGTTGAGCTGTGCTCGGGATTTCCGGAGTTGTCTTCTGGAGAGTCTGGTATAGCTCTTGTATCTTTCCTTCTTTGTAAGACTTTATCTTATTCAATATATATCTTTTCTCTCTACTTTACTTAGTATTTACTTTGATCATTTCTATACTCAATATAGTCTTGCTATATGCTTTTGCTCTTTAATAGCCTTTACATCAATAGTCTGTGATCCTTGTGACCTTTCCCGTATGTGATCATTGCCTATCATAGGGTGCTTTGATTATTTGATCGTAGTCAAAGTAGTAAGTTGTGTGTAAGCGTGGTGCTTATACATCATCTTATCCTTGGTTATCGCTTGTTGCACGGATTGTTTGTGGTAGCTAGCAAGAGGTGACAACCTTGTCTAGTCTTTGTATTCCACCACATGTTGTTAGGCAAGTTCTTAAAAGGTAAGACCCCATAAGAAGAGGGCACGGTCCGGTAGGAGTTTTGTCCTCCTACTGATCTATCCCCGCCTAGCATACTTGTATTGAGGAGACATTCTATAGTGTTTATACTAGTTACTTGGCTAAGTATATTGAAGTAGAAGTGAATTGCTTAGGAGTCCCTTTACTCTTCTCATTGTCCTCCCACCTAGCTAGTCTCTAAGGTCCGTTCTAAGTATCCTTTAGCGTAGTCTCTTCATTCATCAACCCCTTCCTATCACATATATCGTTTACCCCTCTATACTAGTTGATACTAAGTTAAGGTGCTCTCTAGGATCTCTATCCAATTATCATTTCTAGCAAAGATATCCTTTGGGATAATATAAATTACGATACCTTGGATCACTCCTAGGTGAAGTGCTACAATGGTGTAATCTATGCGCTTGCAGATTTATCCAATAGACATAAGAAATACCAATAGTGGTCTGTTGCGGTATTATGATATCTCGCTCTGCAATCTAAATCCCAATTCGATCGTGCACATTACGACCTTTATCCACATGTGCAAGGCGTTTATTGGGCTCTATCCTCATTTTGATTTATTCTGATACTTCTTTCGCTTGAAGCCAAATGGGACTGGGTCATCCGGCCTAATTAGTTCTGTATATCTTCAACTCAGGGATGGTATGTCTAATGAGTATATCTCGATGCCGCTGCATTCCAAATGTGCTGGGCACAAATCGAGGGGGTTTAATATTCACCAAGAGGAGCCTTGTGCACCATGTGACCCTGCACTGGAACCTACGGCCTTGGCGAGCTGGTCAGAGCCACCAATTGGGGCTGGTTTGGAGAAGGTGAAGTTGTTGTTGAGGCTGCTCGATCGCAATACTCTAGACAGCGTGCGGGTGGCGTGCAGTTTCATCGCCAGGCATTGCCAACCTTGTAAGGAGAGGGAACATTCGGTGTTTGAGTATGTTGGTGGGAATGACAATACTTGGGAGGCACCTGAGAGCATTGAGCCGACTGTTGCTGACAAGCGATTGTGTTACATGTTTGATCTTGCGAAGCGTTCTATGCCGGATCGGCTTAGGAAAGATTTTTCTCTCCGTCCTCCTCCTCCTTAGGTTTGATGTCTGCAGCTTGTCTTGTGTTCCGATGTTGTGGCACTCGTCATGTTTATGTGTTCTCGGTCATGTAGATTCGTGGTGGGGCGCATGCTACTTTCTTTACCTTGTCTCCATCTGCCGATTTGTTTCCAGAGTTCTCTACGCCTCCAGCGGTCGTCGCTGCTGGTGATGTTGCTGAGCCGAGCGGTTCTGATTATTCTGGGGACCTTCCACCTGGTTCGGAATTTCAAGGGCATGATGCGTCGTTTGGGGACGAAGACGTCCCGTTTGGCGCGTACTCCGGGCTGGGCACCTCAGGGGTGGCCGGCTCTTCGCGGTCGCCTAGGGCGGGCCGGTTCCCCCGACAAAAGGTGTCTCCTCGGTGAGTGTCTTTTTGTTTACCTGGATTGTTCCCTTGCGAATGATGTCGGATACCTGAGAATAGGGTACCCTAACACCGCACTTTGCAAAAACGAAATCATCCCCGAGGGCTCTCCGTTTCGCCCGAGCCAGGGTGACGTCATTACCCTCGGGGGCTTTTCCGCCTCGTCCGAGCTAGGGTGACGTCATCCGTGACACCATCTACCCTCGGGGGATCTTCCGCCGCGTCCGACCAAGGATGACATCATCCGTGACGCACAAACCCTTGGGGGCTCCTCCGCCTCGCCCGAGCTAGTGTGACGTCACCCAACGACACCATCCTGTCCTGAGGGTGCCGCCGCCACAACCGACCCGTGTTGCCCTAGCCTATAGTCAAAAGGTCTACAGTGCCGCTTGTCCTTAATGGATGGGGTTTCAAGGCATGAACCGCCATGCCTGCCCCTGTGCACTCCCCGCGGTATGATCCCCTTTACTGCCTAACCGTCGATTGACACACACCATGCTCCTGATGGACACTTGAACAGGAATTAGGGCGTTCTCAGCCCTGTACGACAGAACAAAGGGGTGCCTGACCCTGTGCTGCCCAACCTCCGCCCATGCCCTAATCAGGGAATAGTGACATTCCCGATTACAAGGCGCATGGCTACAGATCCATCAAGGACGAACAGGACCCGGGCGGCGAGCCTACAGGAGCAATCTTCCCCGGGAAAGAAGGCAAACAGAAGCCAAGGCACTCCCAAGTCAGCAGCCCATACCGAGCCCATGCTACCTTTCTCTCTCTACTGTACTTCACCATCTCTCCTTACGTATAAAGGGGGAGAATGGACCCTCATCCCTCTCTCTCGACACTCTGATTCACATGCTCATTCGCATTCACGTGAACACACACACCAAAACCAAGAACTCATACACACGAGACCTAGGAACCTGCTTCCCTCTCTCCATTGCTTGTAGATCCCCTCTACGAGCACCCCCGCACCGGGTAACACGACCTCACAACAAACTGGACGTAGGGCATTCGTGCCCGAACTAGTATACATACTTGTGTCATCCTAGCACAACCATCCGAACTCTGACACGCTTAGAAATTTACTCATCGGCTGTCTAGACCCCGCCATTTTAGACACCGACAGTTGGTGTGCCAGGTAGGGGATCTTTGTGTGTCACCCGTATTTCCGAGTTTCGGATCACATCTCGCCACATCGATTTCGTGCCAGGCTCCATCATTCGTTTTTGTAGCCTGGACTTCCAGTGCCACGGGTAGGGGGCCGACCTGGTCCTCCATCGGCCCACGACATCTTCCGAGGTAACCGTGGACGCCATCGCGGCGTCCATGGCCCACCTTGGCCTGCCTCCCTCCGGGGGCAAACAACTCAGGGGGCTTCCATCCCACGAGCCGACTACCCCGAGTTCGAGCACCATCTCGACACCCTCATGGGTCCCCAGCTGACTCAGGGTCCCTCCACAACCTCTACTTCGCATTCGCCAACATAACAACGCAGGTTGTTGGAGGGCAACCGCTCTCTCCCGAGCTCATCTCAGTGCCTGTGCCACGGGCGTTTCCGTACGGCATGCGGAATGCCGCCGCATCCTACTCAAAGGCGGTGGCCGCGAGTTTCCATGCTGACCCCGCGGAAGGGACATGCATCGGGCTCTTGTCTCACCACCTTCGGTCCGTCTCCGACCTCCTTACGAGTTTAGAGGCCACCTCCTACGCCGACTCCAGCCGCGGGAGCGTTGATCCCTGGGAGCCCCTGGGCTTCGAAGGTCTGGGGTACAAGGAGGCCTTTTACAGTTTCTTGCACGCCAGTGATTACTTACTCGAGTCCGGCTTGAGCGACCGTAGCGTCGGCCGCGATCGCGAGTGCTTCATGTGCGCCTCACCACCACGCGGTGCGGCTGTCGACGCCACCCTCATCGAGAGTGGGTACGAAGATGGCGTCCACACGCCCGTTCATGAGACGGTTGGTCCGGCACCAGTGCCACGGGACGACCCACAACCTTCGGATCCCCGATAGCGACAGCTGCACGATCTCCGCAGCATGGAGCTACAACTCGCGGAGGATCAATGACGAGTAGCATTCGAGTGTGAAAATCTCGAGCACGAAGCTCCTAGGGCCCCCGAAGAGCCCCGCTCTCGAAGGGAAGCCCGAGCGGTACACCAAGGCATCGTCAACGATGAGCACGACCCACCGCAGTTTGCGCGGCCAAGTCAGAACATCGCGACAGTGGCGATGCTGCTCCGCAACCTCCCGGTACCGGACACCCCCGAAGGGAAACTCGCTCATGACGAGCTCAAATCCTTTCTGGGGTGCACCACGGCTCAGCAAGCTGAGAGCTCCGCGTCTCGACGACGCGGGCTCAACTTCAGCCATCAGGCCGACCTAGCGCCTAACGACCGTGAGGGATCTGTTCATCAGGCTGCCACGACGGGCAAACGCCGACGACCGACGGTTCACGCTCGCGTGGGTGACAAGCGCGACGTGCGCGACACGCTCGACGCGCGCAAGCACACCAAGTAGGACGGCGTAAGAAGGGGTTATCACGTCTGCCGTGGTGGCCGGTACAACAACAAAGAAGGTCGGCCTTCGCCGCCTTCGCCGCCGGGCCCTTTGGCCTACATTCGCTGCATTCGACGCGCACCTCTGCCACAACGGTTTCGGCAACCCACCAACATCATCCAGTACTCTGGGGAAATGAACCCCGGGCTCTGGATCGATGACAACCACCTCGCCTGCCAGGCCGGCGGTGCGGATGATGACGAGTTCATCATCCACAACCTGCCTCTCCACCTCTCGGACTCGACTCGCACTTGGCTCGAGCACCTACCCCCAACACCATTGATGGGTGGAGCTCCCTGCGGCGAGCCTTCATAGGGAACTTCCAGGGCACGTACACGCGCCCGGGGAATCCCTAGGACCTCCGTAGCTGCAGGCGGAAGGTGGACGAGTCCCTCCGAGACTAGATCCGCTGCTTCTCCTTCCAGTGCACAAAACTCCTGATCGCGGTCGACGCGGACGTGGTCGGGGCGTTTCTCGCGGGCACCACATGCAAACAGCTGGTCCACGAGCTGGGTCGTAGCAACCCTCGCACCACTGAACGACTCCTTGACATCGCCACGAGTTACACGTCGGGCGAAGAGGCGGTCGGCGCAATCTTCGACCCCGACAACGGGAAGGGCAAGGACGTGGAGGACGCCGACAAAGGTGGCTCCAACCGCGCCTAGAACAAGAACAAGAAGAAGGGCAAGCCGTAGCGCGACGGTGGAGACAACTTGGTCACGACAGCATACCGCAAGACCCTAGGGCGGGAAGATGGGGGGCAAGTTCGGCGACATGCTTACCAAGCCATGCCCGTATCACAACGGACCGGTACACGCTCCAGGAGTGTGAAATGATGTCTAGGTACTTCAAAGCCGTTCCCGACAAGGACGACCAGCCAAAGCGGCCGGAGGGCCAGGACAGGGACGGGGTCGCCAAGACTCCTACCTTCACATGAACAAGTGCCTCATGATATTCGGGGTCTCGGAGGCCTACGGCTGCAAGCGCCGGCAGAAGCAGGAGCAACGCGAGGTCTTCGCGGTCGCCCCGGCAACTCCGGCTTTCCTCGACTGGTCGGAGTCCGACATCACGTTCGGTCAAGACGACCACCCGAGCCACGTTCTTCAGCCGGGTCGCTATCCACTCATCGTGGACCCAATCATAGGGAACGTGTGCTTCACTAAGGTACTGATGGACGGGGGCAGCAACCTCAACATGATGTACTACAACGCCTTCGAGGCTCTCGGCCTACGTAGGGAAAAGCTCCGATCGTCGGGGGCTCCCTTCCTGGGAATCGTACCTGGAAGACAAACGGTGCCCCTGGGGCAGATCGAACTACCTGTTACCTTCGAAGACCTGGACAACTTTCGGAGCGAGGTCCTCACCTTCGAGGTCATCGCCTACTGAGGAACGTACCACACGGTGTTGGGGAGGACATGTTACGCGAAGTTCATGGCCGTTCCCAACTACACCTACCTCAAGCTCAAGATGCCAGGGCCGAGTGGCGTCATCAGAGTCACCTCCGAGCTCAAGGTGGCTTACCAATGCGAAGTGGACTGCTGCGAGAACGCCATGGCCGAGGTGCGTAGCGAGCAGCTGGTAGCGGCGATCGAGGTCGCAGACAAGATGGACGTCGGCCCCTAGAGCGTGAAGAGCTCGGACGCCCAGAGCACCAACAGCTATGACGTTCCCTTTTGTGTTTTCCCCACTTTTATTAAGTGTACCTAGCGCATTGTACATACGCATGTATTCTTCCTCAGCAAAAAGTTCAAGGATTAAAAATGTGGGAACTCTCGGACCAATCGCTTAGCAAGGTGCACTCCCGGCGCATGCCAGAGCACACCTCGCTCGGGGGCTGGAAAGGGGGGACCCCCTGTTTTTCTCTCCAAAAGACTTTTTGCGCAGAAAGTCCGCACTTTTTCCCCGCTGAACGAAAACTAGGCCTGTTCGGACCAAGAGAGAAAGTCTCACCGGGCTGCAGCAATGGGCCGCGAGGTACTCCGGCCCTCCGAAGCCAAGTACCTCCACCCAATTGCCCACCTGAGCAGATCAAACCTCTTATCAAGAAAGGTAGAGCAAGTAGATCTAAGAGGAAAAAACAAACAACCTTAAAACAATCTCACTTGGAGCAATTAAACTTGTCCAAAGCCCTCCAGGGCACATCATAGCAACGGATAACTTGAGAATTTCTTACAAGGGCCCTTGGCCCTGATTACTGACCACGCAGGGTCACTCTTCCGGTGGCGGGAACACTTCATCCTCAAGCTTGGGGCCAGGATGGCCGCGGGCTCCTCCGCGACAGCCTCGACCTGATCAAGCAGGTCCTCCGGTGCATCCTGGGGGTAACCTTCACTGACGAGCGCAGGAGTCACCGCGTCATAGAGGCAAGCGGCTATGGACCCCGACGTGCAAGGGCTCTCGGATCCTGGCTTGGCCCTGCTCCAAGAGCAGGCTAACACAGGTCCTGGCCGCGTCTAAATCATCACCGACGACTGGCACCCCGAAGAGGGTGCACACGCTGTGCACAGCCTCGCGCAACGCCTATGACTCTTGCGCACCAGCGCACAGTTCTGGGCCAACAATAAGGGGGTTACAACCTCCGAACTCAAAGGCAAAGAACACCATATCAAATGGGAAAAGCAAGTCAGCGCAACTTTGTTCTCCTTCGCCAGGCCGTCGGCCGTCGTGCGGAGCTGCGTGACAACCATAGTCAGCTCACCGACTTGGGAGAAGAACGCCAGGATCCTCCGATCAGCGTCAGCACCATGTTCGCGTGCCCTGATCGATAGGTCCTCGAAGCGTTCCACGACATCGTTACGCTCTCGGCGGTTGATGTCGTGCTGGCGCCGCATGGTGTTGCGCTCCTCTTCCATGGATTCTAGCGCTGAGATGGCCCGACGCCTCGTTTCTGCTTCAGTATTGCGCTTGGCCATCAGGCGATCAACTTCTACCTGACGCGCTGCATGCTCGTCCTCCAGCATCTTGCGGACGGCCTCAGCGTCGGCACACGCCTGGTCCCGCTCTCGCTCGATGCGCTCGACGTCGGCGACACTCTGGCGTGCCCGCGCCCAAGCATCCTTGGCTCCCAGCTCCGAGGCGCTCAACCGCTTCTCCAGCTCTGCCACCAAACGGCGGACCGAGACCAGCTCCTCGCCGACGACGTCGTCCCCGGCAGACGTCTACGACCCGGGAGCCCACCGGCTGGCCTCACAGCGGAGGAACTCAGACTTGTCGACGCTCGTCGCCATCAGGATCTGCATAAAGGAAGGGAGATATCAAGAAACTGACAAGAAAAAACAAGCAGCAACTCACAATCGAGTGGCCCCACACATTGCCATGATGGGAGAGGTCCTCGCGGAGCGCCGCGACCGCCCTCTGGATCAGCTCCACTCCGCGCGCGATGAGGTTCTCATGCTCCCAACGGGAGTTCTCCATGAGGTTCCAGTGGCGGAGCTCACGCTAGTCATCCAGCACAAACACCGGCTCCTCTAGGTTCCCCCGGTCAACCCAGGCGAGTCGATCGCCGTCCCCGAAGGAACGACGGTCGGGACCAAGATGACGCATGGTCCTAAGGGGCGGCGTCCCCCTCACCACTAGCCACCTCGCCTGCCGAGGTCGCGCTGGACTAGGAGAGAACGGCCTTCGACGCACGGGCGGCCGTTACCTCCTCGGTGAACGATCGAGGGCAGACCACGTCCTGCGCCAACACATTGGGGGGAAGAGGGCTTCCCGGGAGGCCATCCTCGCTCGCCCCCGTCGCTACCTCCTCGGCCTTGGGTGTCACGTCCGGGAGGCCCACATTTCCATCCACGACGTCAGGGCCACTCCCACCAGCCTCTTCTGCGGCGGTCGCCACTGCCACACCCTCCGACACTCCAGGCGACTAGTCCTCCCCGGCGTCCACAACCATGGCGTCGCCGAGGCCACCCTCCACCCCGGAGTCGTCGACGAACCCAACCTCTAGGGGAGAGGACTGCGCGAGGATCTCGGGGCATGCGGCTACAGGGGCCAGCGGGGCCACGACGACGATAGCGTCATTCGGGGCTGGACCACACACGGTTCCGGCGGCGGCAGTCGAACCAGGAGCCGGGTCCGTGCCACTCTGCCCCGGGCCGACTGCGGCGTCCCCCTACGCAGTTTCTTCCATCCCGCATGCGCGGACCCTCCGGCGACCCTAAGACGTCCATCATGCACAGTCAAGTCGTGGGCAACCTCTCTTCGTTAAGAAGGTGGAGAAAAATGTCAAATAATGCAAGCTTATCGCAGGGAGAAGACGCGGATACGCTTCCGCTTCGGTTCCACCACGCCACGACCGGAGGTGCCCGAACCACCGCTCTGTTCGCTGCCCTCGCCCCACCCGGACGGGGCGGAGCGGGAAGTGTCGGGGGGACCACCAGCAACGCCACCCCCGGAACCTCCGGGTGCCAGGTGTGCGCCGAGTGTTCTTATCGGGGGCGCTTCCACAGTCGACGCGTCCCCGATGGGGTAACGCAAAACTCCCAGCGACAGCAGGGCCAATATCACCTCGGATAGAGGACGCCTATCCTCACTGTCGTCATCTTCATCATCGTCTCCGTCGCCGCTGAGGTTCTCCCAGTCCTCGCGGACTCAGTGGGAGACTCTTCCTCCGGCTCTCCCGCGCGGCGCTGCCTAGCCCGCAACTTGTCCAGCTGCGTGCGCCTCCAGGCCTTGTCAGCTTTCTTCCTCGTCCTCTTGGCGGCCTCCGCCTGCTGCCGCGCATTCCGCTCCCTGTTTGCCATCCGCTGTGCCGACGGAATAGGACGTGGAGCGACCACGTGGCGAGCCATCGAATGGGGCCCCTGCGGAGGAAGAACATGCGATGCAAGGGTTAATACCACCAAAGAAAGGCAACACGGGGGAAAGATTGGCTCTACACTATCTAAACTCACCGATGCGATGAACCCAAGGTCTGGGCGCATCGGGGGGCAACGGTTGACGTCGTCCACAGTCATGGCATTCCCCAACAACCTTTTGGTGGCGGTGACCATGAGATCGAAGCGCAGCTCCTCCTCTGCCATGGCGGACAATGCGTGCGACGCTTTGGGCACCATCTCGTGCAGCAGGAGCTCTCACTCCATAAGCAGGAGCACCCGACGCTGCAAGAACTACGCGACAACCCCCGTGAAGTTTCGCCCCTGGTCCCGAAGCCACGTCAAGCTCCGTAAGTAGGGCTCTATCCCTTTGAGCTCCTCGGGGTCGGGTCGTAATGCCAGCTGGGGAGCTCCTCTGCAAAGCGTCGTCCCGTGTAAACCGGGAGTGGGGCCTCGGCGTGGTTCCGGATGTAGAACCACTGCGAGTGCCACCCCCAATTAGACGAAAACGCCCATGCCGACATGTAGAGATGTGAGTTGGCGGGGCGGAGGCTGATCTCGCATCCCCCGCTCGGCACCACCCATCTCACGCCACCAGAGTTGAGGAGGAACACCATCGCCCTGAAGAAGAACTTCCACAGGGCGAATTCCGCCTCCGTCGCCACCATCCCCTCCGACATGGCCGCAAAGGCCACAAGGTGGAGAACAGAGTTGGGATTGAGGTTGTGGAGCTCAATCCCATAGTGGTGGAGGATTTCGTAGAAGAAGCGAGACAATGGCATGCCAAACCCACGCTCGTGGAACGGGAGGAAGGAGACCACATACCCCTCTGGCAGATCTGGAACGTCGATGTTCGTGGGGACGATCCACTCGACGTCATCGTTGGCAGAAACCTCGGGGCGCTGCAGCCCCGCATCCACGAGCTCGAGCACCCGCTCGTATTCGAGAGAACACTGGGTCCAACTTCTCTCCGGGTACTCTCCAGCCATGGGGGACGCGCCTGAGGGAACGGCTTGCAGTGCGGCAAAAGGCATGGTTGAGGCGGAGACGGGGTGGTGCAAACCCTAGATTCGAAGGGAGGTGATGCGAGCAAGATGGGGAGGCGAAAAAGTAAACAGTGCAGGCTCACGGGGATGACACGGTGGGGAGATATTTATATGGACCCGGAAGGTGGAGCGACGCCACCACCGACTCTTCACGCCATGACCCTACGTCCCCAGTCACATTTAATGCGGCCGCTTGGTTGCCTCGATTCCACTGTTCCCCGGAATACCGGGAGTCGCGCGCACGATGGCAGGTAACTGACGCCACCCACCTTTTTCCTCGCTCTGATCCGCGCACCCCGTATCTATCATCATTGCAGGATCCATCCTAGGCCCACCACGCCGCGCGCATAGATTTTCTCTCACTGTCCCCAGCTAAGGCACGCGCTCTTAGAACACAAGGTTACCTCGGGAGAACCTCTGACTCGTCCGAGCACGACCAACGCACGCCGAGGTTGGAGGGACGCACACGTGGCGTAGCCAGCTGAAACGGCCCATGGGCCCAGGTAAGATAAAGGGATAAGGGCTATAGACGCCCTGACGGCCCATTACGGTCCAGAGATACGGAGGCCGACCCGGTGGGGTTCGAAACGGCGGACTCAGGACAACAGAGTGAGGGGCGAATAGGGAATGGCACACTAGTGGTCATCAGCCTGGCAATCAGATGCTAAGGTCATTCTCAGATTTCGTATTTGAGTTCGTTCTTTACAGATGATTGGTTCATGGTATTCCTCCGAAGGAAGGCGATGAGCCCCCGAGATCCATCGAACGGACCCGGGTACTAGATGAAATTGATTTGGGGTGCGCCACGACATGGGCCACGAGCCAGAACCTTATCGAACGGGAACCGACACCCCACTCAGATTTGCCCGCTATTAACTTGACGAGCATCCATGGTTCGTCCGCCTCGAGGATAGCATGGTTCGGCTCATACTCCCCCTTCTCACGGAGAGAGGCGCGGGGAACACATAAAAAGACGGTACATACCCGAGACGATTCTTTGCATCGAGTAAGGATCAGGGGTTGCCGCCGCACCCCGCCCCGGTTCAGGCAGCCAGGGGTCTGGGGGGAGAAACACGCCAAAGCCTCACTCGTTAGAGGTCCGCACAGGTAAATGAAAAAACAAATACATTTCATTCTATATATTAATTAATCCTTGCAGGGGTTACATTATCTCGAAGAGCAACGGGGGGCTAAGCCTCACTCAGCCGCGGGGCTCGGGGAACGCCTACCTAGCATACAAGATCGCGTCGGGCGACGCCATCACGACCCACTGACAACTCTGACCAGGCATGCTACAGCTGTGGGAGAACAATGACTGCCTCATCTACATGAGACCTCTGGTCGTGACGATGTTGCTCCCTCTCCCGGAGTTGGTTGGGCACTTTACAGCTAAGTCGCCTCAGCTGCTCCATGATCAAGGCCGCCGCCAGCAAGCGTCTCCGAGCCCTCCATACATTGGCAGCTCCGAGCCCGCCTATCTCGCCGACAGCGACATCGCCATCAACCAATAGCCAAGGATGAGCCAACTCCTGGGGTCACGCAGGCAAACTACCATGACTTTCCCAATGGACACATCCTTGACTGCCCTCCGGGAAGGGATAGCACGCCACCGCTCCTCAGGCGTGGAGAGCAGGATCCATCCGGCGAAAGGATGGACCCTGCGCCTCCCACCCCTAGGAGCGATGCGTGCAGGGGGTGGTGACAACCTCTCGCCCTTCCCCTGGCTAGAATCAGAGGAGGGCCTACACATGTCGCAGAACTTCCCCTAAACTCTGCCATTGCGCGAGAGTTGATGCCAGCACCCCTGACGCAAAACTTCCCCTAATCTCGGTTTGCTCTCAACAAACCGCTCGCCAAGGCGCCTCAAGGGCGTCTCCGACAAGGTCTCGGAGAAAGAAGAAGGGGTAAGCCATGATGTGAGACTTTGTGTCTTCTCGCAGACGGCTGCCCCTATTTATAGCTCACCAGGGCACTCACGCGGCAACCAGCCCGTGAAGCTACAACACTCGCCTCCCCTAATGAAACCGCACTGCGCGCCAGTGCCTATTTTTGATAGGGTGCGGTGGGGCTATAAATGGCCAAGCAGACGGCAGGTGCAGGACACGCCGTTCGAAGTTTTGACCACAAGAGGGCGGTGCGCCTGCTACGCCTATCGAATGGGGAAACACGGCACACCCACCCTGGGCCACAAGGGGTGCAGTTAGACCGGGGTGATGCCAGTACGACATCGACCGATCAGGCAAGCGCTCTGACCAAAAGACATCACTGCGTAGTCCTGACTCGTCATATCAAGACATGCCAGCCCAAGTACAACAGTGCTCCCCGTGGCAGGGCAGGCGTGCAAGCGAAGTTTTGACTCCGTGCGTACGGAACAGTCCTCTTTTTCTCCTTGCCTCATAAGGAGGACGAAGGGACGGACACTGTAGGCTCGACCGAATAAAAGCCCTTAGGAGGAAAAACCATCCTCCTAAGGCCTCGTGGGCTACACCCGGCGGGTGCGCTCACGCGCACCCACCGGAATCCGAAAACTTAGCCAACCACCATAAACGCTCTTAGAAGCATCCGGTGCAGTCCCGTCACTGCATTGCAGGCTCAGGGGCTACTGTCGGATACCTGAAAATAGGGTACCATAACACCGCACTTCGGAAAAACAAAATCATCCCCGAGGGCTCTCCGTCTTGCCCGAGCCAGGGTAACGTCATTACCCTCGGGGGCTCTTCCGCCTCGTCCGAGCTAGGGTGACGTCATCCGTGACACCATCTACCCTCGGGGGATCTTCCGCCTCATCCGAGCAAGGATGACATCATCCGTGACGCACAAACCCTTGGGGTCTCCTCCGCCTCGCCCGAGCTAGTGTGACTACACCCAACGACACCATCCTCTCCCGAGGGCGCCGCCACCACAACCGACCCGTGCTAGCCTAGCCTATAGTCAAAAGGTCCACAATACCACTTGTCCTTAAGGGATGGGGTTTCAAGGCATGAACCGCCATGCCTGCCCCTGTGCACTCCCGGTGGTACGAGCCCCTATACTGCCTAACCGTTGATTGACACACACCATGCTCCCGACAGACACTTGAAGAGGAATTCGGGCGTTCCCAGCCTTGTACGACGGAATGCGGGGGTGCCTGACCCTGTGCTGCCAACCTCCGCCCATGCCCAAATAAGGGAATAGTGACATTCCCGATTACAAGGCACATGGCTATAGCTCCATCAAGGACGGAAAGGACCCGGGCGGCGTGCCTACAGGAGCAATCTTCCCCGGGAAAGAAGGCAAACAGAAGCCAAGGCACTCCCAAGTCAGCAGCCCATACCGGGCCCACACTACCTTTATCTCTCTACTGTACGTCACCATCTCTCCCTACGTATAAAGGGGGAGAATGGACCCTCATCCCTCTCTCTCGACACTCTGATTCACACGCTCATTCGCATTCACGCGAACACACACACAAGAACCAAGAACTCATACGCACGAGACCTGGGAACCTGCTTCCCTCTCTCCATTTCTTGTAGCTCCCCTCTACAAGCACTCTCGCGCTGAGTAACACGACCTCGCAACAAACTGGACATTTGGCATTCATGCCCGAACCAATATACATCCTTGTGTCATCCTAGCGCAACCATCCGAAATCTGACACGCCTAGAAATTTACTCATTGGCTGTCTAGACCCCGCCATTTTAGACATCGACAAATGACTTACGGTATATGATAACTCGTCATGTAGCGTTGTATCGGAGACCACTGACAAGGGTCTGGTCGGCGAAGATCTTCCTGGGGTGGGAACGCATGTTGCCGAGCCATAGCCATTGAGGTCGGAGCCTTGTGCATCGGATGGCCTCAGATTTGGTGGCGGTTTGGGATCTTCTGGATTTCTGGTATTTGTGTCGATGGGGTCCCTTCTAGAGCTAGCGTTCGGACTGGACCTCACGATGATGGCGAGGTACCGTTGTCCTTTGATTCCCGTTCGAGGAAGAGGAAGAAGAGGCGGGCTTCTGTTGTCGTTGAAGATAACTTTGGAGAATTGCCTCATTCACGGGAGGGGGTTATTGCCGACGATGGTGACTCTGATGGCGCCCGGATGTGCTGGACCATATGAAGGTGAGTAGCGGCTTCCATCCCCTTAGTTAGCTGTTGGTCGAGCTGTTCTTGAACTGGTTGACTGATCGATGTGTTGTAGTTGCTGTTGAGACCGAGTCGGGAGCGCAGGCTTTGGGTTGCATCTCCGGAGGCGTCTTTGGAGGAGACTCGCGCGCTCCCTCCCAAAAAGGAGGAGACTCGCGCGCGGGTGTGTGAACTAGAAGGGGCTCTTTTGAAGAAGGAATGTTACAACATAGGTCTTCGTGACCAGTTGTCAAAGGCATAGAAAGGTTGGTTCTGATATCTTTTTTGGCTGTGTGAGTCATTGCCCTGGCTTGATATGGTGCTGATCTCTTTGGCTTAATGTAGAGCTGGAGGTCGAAGTTGTTGCTGGGCGTGATCGCTTTTGGAGACTGGTTAAAGAGGTTAGGCCGGTGATGGCTTGAGTGGACAACGTTCCTTTGATCCCTGTTTCTCCATCGGAGTCAGACGTTGCCGATGTTTTGTCGAGGTCGTGGGGCTTCATGGAGCGTTTTAAGTCATTTGCGACGTTGGTGGTGCAGGAGACGCTTGCCCATGGGCTCGCCATACTACGGTCACACTACCCGCGGGTCGATCAGTGGAGGGTGCAGAGCGGGTATGCAGATGGGACCTCTGAGGTGGATATGCATCGCTTGGAGGCAGAGGTAGGCCCGGATGTTGGAGATCTTCTGTCTGATATGGAGTTTTTTGCTATTGGGTAGCCGTCGTTTGTAGATACTACAAGAATTGTATGGACCTATAAGTGAAATGTATCAAAACTTTTGTTTATCGGGGCGGTGAGCTTTTATTTCACTTGTATGTCCTTTTGTGTCGGCTGAGTCTTGAGCCGTAGCAATGAATCATTCGGCCCTGGGTCTCAAATGGTCCACATCGTAGGGCTAGCGCCGCTGCACGCATAGGATACATAAGGATGCCCAAGGAGGCATGCTGCAGACAACATGTGGCGCAGAGGGTGAGCAGCTCATGCACGCTTAGGGAGATGCCAGGGACATGGCCCTTTTCCAAGAGGCTCGATCGTGGCGTGATCAGGGCCTGTGGAGACTGTCCCTGCAGACGCTGGGCGAAAAGCCATGCTGCTTGTAGAGTCGTCGACCGTTCTGTGGTCGTATACAGATTCTGGGCACACAACCTCATGGCTCCCGACCCGAGTGGTATCTCCCGGCTTCTAGGGAAATACCACTGGGGAGGCCTGTCGATGAAGTCACATTGTATAGGGTAGTTAATTCTATGCGCTACGGTTCATCGGCGAGCCAGCTTTGGGTGCTTTGTGGTTATGGCCAGGTTGTTTGGCGTAAACGCCTTATTGCGTTTTGGAGAGGTCGTCGAACACTATGAGAGTGTTTTGGAGAGGTCGCCGAACCCCGTTTGCGTTTTTGCAGGGGTCGTCGAACGTTGTGAGCATTTTGTAGAAGTCATTTGGATGGAAAATGGATTTGGAGAAAAAACTGCCGAACTTTATTTATCGATAGGGGGTACATGGTACAACTTTTTTCAGGCGTAGAATCACCAGAGGTGTTCTATGCTCCATGAGTTGGGGACGTCGACGCCTTCTTGGTCTGTGAGCTGGTATGACCCTGGTCGGGTGACTTCTTTTACGATGTAGGGGCCTTCCCAGTACGAAGAAAGCTTCTGCATGCCGTTGGGATTGAGTTTCCTCTTAAGGATGAGTTCTCCCATGGTAAACGATCTATAGCTGACATTGCGGTTGTAGTATCGACGCACGCCTTCGAGGTATTTAGTCATTCGTACGCATGAAGCTAGTTACTGTTCTTCGAGACGATCAAGCTCGTTGGTCTGAGCCTGGTCGGATGTCTCCTCGTCGTAGTGCTCTACCCGTGGGGATCTGAAGGAGACATTGGTTGGGATTATGGCTTCGGAACCGAAAACCATGAAGTATGGAGAGACGCCGGTGTTGCGGCTGGGCTCAGTGTGTAGCCTCCATAGTGTCGCGGGTAGTTCTCGTAGCCAGAAACCTAGGTTCTTCTCTTCCTCCTGGTACAACCGCTTCTTGAGTGCATCTAGGATCATTCTGTTGGCGCGTTCGGCCTGGCCGTTTGCTCTCAGGTGAGCGACAGAGACGTATTTGACCAACAACCGTTTTCCTCGCAGAAGTTCCAGAAGAGGTTCCCGGTGAAATTTGAGCCTAGGTCAGTGATGATAGAATTTGGTACGCTGGAATGGTGTATGAGTTCATCGATGAAGGCGACTGCGCTTCCGGCATAAGCTTTGGTGATGGGCTTGACCTCGATCCATTTGGAGAATTTGTCGACGGCGACGTAGATACATTTGAAGTTCGCCGGTGCTGGTCAGAAGGGGCCGAGCATGTTGAGGCCCTAACAGGCGAAGGGCCAGGAGGCTGGTATTGTTTGAAGGTCATGAGCTGGGAGGTGTGTTTGTTTGGCGAAGACCTGGCATCCCTTGAAGATGCGCACCATTTGCTTTGTGTCGGCGACCGCTGTGGACTAATAGAAACCTGCTTGGAAAGCTTTTCACACCAAGGTCTTTGCGCCAGCGTGGTTTCCGCACGTACCTGTGTGGATGTCTTGCAGGATTGCGGCGCCATCTTCTTTGGAGACACATTTCTGTAGTGCTTCCCACTTGGAGTTCTTTCTCATTAGAGCTCCGTCGACGAGGATATAGTTGTGATCTTGGCGGACCAACCGCTCTGCTTCTGTTTCATCTAATGGTACCAAGTTATTGGAGAGGTACTGGACGAAGTCATCGCGCCAGTCAACTGGTCGGGTGGTGGTCGCGTCGACCAGCATGTTGGCCTACAGGGGTAGCATGTCGTCGGATGGGGCTTCATATTAATCGGTGATTGACAGTTCAATCAGGTCTTGGACGAAGACTCCTGCCGGGATAGGTGATCGTGATGATCCTAGCCTTGACATCTCATCGGCCTCCTGATTGCGATTCCGGGGGATGTGGTGATATTCGATGCCGAAATTTTTTCCTTCTAGCTTTCTGATGGCTGCACAATAAGTGTCCATCTTCTCGTTTGAGCAATTTCATTCTTTGTTGAGCTAATTGATGGCTAGAGCCGAGTCGCCATTGACGATGATGCGTTTTAGGCCGAGTTGGCTTGCGATGCGGAGCCCATGGAGCGCTGCTTCATATTCGGTGGCATTGTTGGATGTCGGGAATAGTAATCGTAGGACATAGCGGAGTTTCTCCCCAGATGGCGAGTTGAATAGGAGACTATCACCTGCTCCGTGAATGGAAAGAGAACCGTCGAAGAATAGGGTCTAGTGCTCGGGAGCCTCGGTGGTTACTGATTCCTGAATATCAGTCCACTCGGCGATGAAGTCGGCGAGTGCTTGGGATTTGATTGTATGATGCCCCTGGAAAGCAATGTTGAACGTTCCCAGCTCGACCGCCCATTTAATTATTCGTCCGGTGGTGTCTTTGTTTCGTAGAATGTGGCCTAGGGGAAATTCGGTGACGACAGTGACCTTTGGTGGTCGTTGGAAATAGTTTCGGAGCTTGCGTGCGGTGATGAGGACTGCATATAGTAATTTCTGCAACCGAGGATATCTTGTCTGTGGGCAGGGTCGGCTGATGCTAGTGCCGCATCCCCATGGCCTTCTGTGGTTCCGCAGCACCTCCCTTAATACGTCATTGTTATTGTTAGGTGTCTTTACTTTAAAGATGCCTTGTTCACTTTATTTTCTAGTGATACGACAAACATAATTTTTTAGTTGCTTGTTCAAATTCGTCCTCATGTACATCAAGTGACAATATTGAGTGTTATGATTTTGTCCATCAAAACCAAAACATCTTCATGCCCAACAGATTCATTAAAACTATGTTGAGGCAAATCTAGTCCAACATCCAAAGAGAATGGATGCCCAAATCGCATGAGGAGTACTGTAACACCCTCGGTGTTTGTCATCCATTTAGGAGTAAGTTTTCAACTAATTTTATCTACATTGTCTTTTGGGAAAGTTTCATAAAGTTTGGATTCAAAAACCTTTCAAAGTAATAAGTTATATCCTTGTTAGAATTGCTTTGTTAAGTTAATAGAAATATGTTACTCCATCATAACCTTTCAACCTTGTCCATTCTATTCCATTTGGACTCCACAACAAAAGTAATGTAGGGATTGTGTTGAGCGAAAGTGGAGAAAATGTCCAAAAATAACGAAAACCCTAGATTTTCCTTCGAATTAAGGTTTTGTCTTGACTAAGAAATAAATTTGACTTCTAGTACAAAGCTGAGGTTTGACTAGAAATAAGAGTTGTAGAAAATAGAGTGAAACAAAATTTATTTTTGGACCAATCCCTGATTCAACTTCTAAGTGTCTCAAATAGTTTCCTCAAGTTCAATGCCAATTTGGGTTCCCTATAATTTTTCTACGTCCTAGATTATTAGTGGTGGATAAACTTCTTTGAGACATTTTCTCCTCCTAAATCATATGGCAACTCACTTAGATCCCTTAGTACGAGTTGAAGTACTCTTCTTGATGGAAACAACGAATGAAGTCTCATATTTTTTTAGTATAATTAAATCCCTAAAATTAATTCCAAAAATAGCAAAGGTTAACTATTGTTTGGTAATATTTGGATTTCAGGTTTCAAATTCAAGTACCCTACATTGGAGCATTATATCTCTCTAACGAATCCAAATTTGACTGAGCTTCTCTAAGAAAAGTTGCTCTACTCATGTAACTCTGCAACATGGTGGAATCGGTTGATCAAATTGACTTTCGGTTTTGCGGCTGGAAGGGGAGAAAGTGAGTCGCAGTTTTGTAATTTCAATCAACTTTTGGGGGAACTTTTTCTTGGCTATGGGCAGGGTCGGCCGATGCCAACACTGCATCCCCATGGCCTTTCATTGTTATTGTTAGGTGTCTTTACTTTAATGATGCCTTATTCACTTTATTTTCTAGTGATACGACGAACATATTTTTTTAGTTGCTTGTTCAAATTCTTCCTCATGTACATCAAGTGACAATATTGAGTGTGTTGATTTTGGCCATTAAAACCAAAACATCTTTGTCATTCCCTGTGTCAAGCTTGTATTAGGATCATCATTAGCCCTAACCATCAGCATTTCATTGCATTCATATTTGCATATGGCATCATTCCTTATGTATGTTTTTGTTATTGATGGAATTAAAACTGAATAGGAGTTATATGCTCTTGCTTTAATTAAACTTGATTAATTAAGTTTAGGTCACCTATTAAAAGTTAAAGTAATTCTTTTCCCTTAAATATGGTTTAATTTGATTTAAACTACAATCTTTCAAAATAAGAGTTTTCAGAAAATATGACCTACATAAAAAATGTGGAGAATATTATTCTGAACAACTTTGGTTTGAAATAAATAAAAGAAAAATGAAAAAGAGAAACATACCTGAGATGGGCCGAGGCGACCCATTCGGCCCACTCGGCCTTGCCACCGCGCCCACCAGCGCACGACCGCACCCACACGCGCGCTCCTGCGCCAGCGCCCGCGCCCGACCAGCAGCCACGCCTCATGGCGCAATGCCACTGTCATATGCCGTCGACCCGCCAGTAGCCGCGCGTCGCTCGCTGCAGCACTGCGCCGACCACGCTGCATGCCACTCACCGCCTCTGCCCGCGCAGAGGGCAACGCCACGCCATGCCATCACCTCGTCGTCGCGTCGCCACAGCGCGAGCAGCCCCAACCACATACCCCTTGCCCCGCTCGCCATCAAGCGCGTATCCGCGCTAATGGCGCCAGGACCAAGAATACCGAACGCAATCGCGTTCGCCCGCACACCGTGGGCCGCAGCCTGCTCTGCCCCCCTGCCGCACTGTCGCCGTCACGTCGAGGCCCCCACCGGCCGCGCCGCTCGGCCACGACCACGCCAGAAGGAGTGCCTACACCCCGTCTCCCTCTCACACTCGCAAACACTCACGCTCACTCGCTCTCTCGCCCGCCCTGCTCTGCCTTCGCATCGCCGAGCACCGAGAGCACCCGACCCCGCCGAGCCGCCATCTGAGCCCCTCTGCTCGATCCACCTCGCACACCACCTTGCCTTCGAGTAGCACACGCCCGGCTCGCCTCAGATCCGCCAGTCGAGCTCCACTCTCACCGAAACGCCTGCGCCGTTCCTCGGCACGCAGTCGCCACCGGAACCGCCGCGCCACGTTCTCTCTTCTCTCGACCGCCTCCGTTGCCTCCATCTTCGTGGTAGCATCACCAGAGGTATTCAAGGTGAGAACGCCTTCTCTCACCTGCTCGTTCGCACTGGAACACCGTAGCGCCCTGCACCGTGCGCCATTGCCGCCGTCGCGGAGCTCGCACGTGGCCGGACCTCTTCGGAGCTCCTCCGGCCCAACCAACCCTTGCGCTGCACTCACCGTGTCACCGTGGTGCTCACGTACCCGCTCGCCGAGCCGGACACCGCTGGTAACAGCCCCACCGCGTCACACCGCCGCGCTGCGCCGCCACCGCACGCCGCCGGTCACCTACACAGCCACGCTGGCTCAACCAACCCCACCCGTCGCTTCGCGTCATCTCCACGAGCACGCCAAGCACAACCACGTCGCCGGCAAGCTCACCGCCGGCGAGAACGCGCCGGTCAGTACCGTGCTCTGCTCTCTGTTCACTGGCAAGTGGACCCAGATTGACCGCTGTGCCCCGCCTGTCAGCCGCTCACACGCACTGGGCCGAGCCCATGAACTGTGCACCTTGGGCCCAATTCAGAAATGTATTTCTTTTTCATATTTTCAGTAAAGATTTGCATGCTTGTTCATTTAATATCCAGAGTTCGGTGAATCCAAAAATGGTGAAATAAATTTTTTAGTCTCTATAAATGTTTATCTTTCTGTTAAAAATATAAAAGTAATTTTTGGAGAATGTCTTCAATACTAATGTTTAAAAAGTTTTTTTCTGCATTATTAGAAGTTAAATATGTTCCTGTGTAAAATGTTGATATAAAAATGTAAGGTTTTTATGCTAGCTCCATCATCCTGTGTAGAAGCTAGGAAAAATATAATATGCCATGTTTCTGTGTAGAAATTAATTATTATCTATTAAAATGTGTTTCTTCTGTTTTCTTAGGTTAATTCCTGTGGTAAATCTGTGCATAGATAAATCATGAAACATTTTGTGTAGTCTCTTTATGCCTTGCTAGGTATAGGAAAAATATAATATGTGGTATGTTGTATGGCAGAAAAGATACTTGTAGTTCAAGTGTTCTTTTCTAGGGTTTTCTTTATAAAATCATATAGATAATAATCTGGTAGTGTTGATCATGAAACTTTCTTGATAAATATGTTTATAAGTAAAGAACCTGTTAAAAATAAGATATTGCATGTTTCACCCTGTTAGACAGTAGGTCTAGTTCAAAGTTCTTTTTGTGTATTTAAATTCATCTTTTTGTACCTGCTGTTTGGTAGCTTTGCTATGAGTGAAATTTATGCAGTAGCATCCTGTAGGCTTGCTCTGTCCTCTGTAATTTTGGTAGATGTTTATGAGGAGTCTATAATAGTCTTGCTGTGTAAAGTGAAGCTAGGATGATTACTTAAGTTAATTCTAAAAGCAATCCTTGAGTGTTTAATTCTTGTTCAAGCATCATCCCTGCACCATCAAGTTTACTTATATGCATTCCAAACATCCAGGATCAGTAGAGGAACCCTAGGTGCCACTTCCAGAGGAAGGAGTCCAGGAGGTACAAGAGCTGAACGAGGAGTACCACGAGCTCGACACTAACCTCCCCGAGTGCCCTGACCACTAGCCCTCTACCTTCACTCAAGGCAAGCCCCGGAACATTTTAAGCCTGCCATCATTTTATAAATTAATCTACTTGAGTACTTTTATATTGTGATGCATTAAGTGCTAGGAGTTGGATGAATCCCATTTGTTGCATTACCTTCCTTGATATTTCAATTACCTACCTTGTTAACCTGATAAATAAAAGTAAAAGCAACTGCTTAGCCTGCTTAGATCAATGGTTACATTTATGTTTATAGTTTTATCCCATGGGGGTAATACCGATCACGGTTGGCTATGTTTTGCTGTCGTGGGAAAGAACCAATGGTAGTAATGAAATGCGGTCAACTGGAAGGAAGAGGCACCAAGTGGTTTAGATTTGGGGGCAGTCCGTCTGTTGGATCGTATAGGTTTGTATACGATGGTGGCCCTCTTACATCTTTGAATGCGTCCTTTCACATAGGGGCCGTTGCGATCTTCGACCCTGAAGTCGAGCTTCACTGTCTAGGCCGTTCTCCGTCTGCTGCCGCACCCTCTAGTTTGTAGATACGACTTGCCCCGTGGTGGCCAACTGATTTCTAGAATTGGGTGGACCAATTGGAGTTCGTGGCGTTACTACCTGGACAATGTTGAGCGGTGACCCAATGCATGGACCCGACGGGGAAAGTGTGGGCGTGTGTTAAAGGTAATCTTGCCAGCTGGTTGTATATCGATTCGAGTCGCCGCCTCCCACTGGATAGTGGGGGATTATGCTGAGCTTCACCATGGTACAACTCCATGTGACATCGATAATGGTACTACTAAAATATTGACAATGAAACTGATATGGTATTATTCTATTGTTTCCTTAGATCGAGTGAGTGCTCTAGTACAGCTGCAAAACCTAGAGATAATTAATAGGATGGAAAATGGCTGCTCTCTAATATTTAAAGTTATATCATCTTGCTCGTTTTTCCGCAAAAATAAAGTTTGTCCAGATCCACATATATAGCCATGCATATCCTTAGAGTCTTTATTTTCAGTTAGACGGATAAGTCTAGCTGAGTACATTCCCGTACTCAGGGTTTATCCCGTTTCTTGCAGATGGTCAAGTATACTTTGGCTATTGTAAGCATTGTCTCTATCTTGTCGAAGGAGAAGAGGAGTATGCCTTGGGAAAGGTCTTCTACGAGCTCATCTTTTGCTGTTGTCGGACATGATCTCGTTGGCACCCCTATCTATTTATGGTATTAGTGTGGAGTAAAACTTTGGGTTCGAGTTTCAAAAAAATGTTTCATTTGGCCACGTGTGTTGTGGCATAAGTACTACTTTATTTGGAACAAAGTGTTGTAATAACTTTATTTCATACTTCAAGTATTTTTGTTTCAATTGTTGGTTCGTTCGAATCTACATACTTGAGTTTGCGCGATCTTGGTCGGATATACGATTGTTAGAAATCCTTCGAGATTTCCCGACTACCGGGATTATATGGGCTCAAATGCTTTAAGTGGCAGTTAAGTCGGCTACTTTGGTACTTGATCTCTTATAATTTGGACGGTTCTGCCACAGTTGGTATCATAGCTGAGTTCATGTATCCTCATTCGTTTGAGCAACTTTGAAGCAAAACCGGTATTTTAAAACTATTTTACAAACAAGTTTGGAAAACTTAGGGTGCCAGAGTCTAGTCCTTAGCCCTATACTAGGAAATCAGGTGGCTTAGGAATACTAACTTGGTTCAGGGTTTTGCTCATGCTGAATCTTTAAAAGCTGCCGAGGTATCATTCTTTGGAAGCATGATACAAGTTTCAAAAATTGCATCAAAAACTATTTGTGAGTTGTGAGATTATGACCTTCCAACCGTTGGTCTATGGAAGTGATATGGTTACTTAAGGATGTGCAAGTTTTCGCAAACATATCTAAGAAGTATGAAATGCTGGGTGGGTTTTCCGAGCTTGGTGCATAAGGTTTTGGTAACTAATTGATATGTACTTAGTGCGTATCAGGAGGTGCCCGATGATTTTTCTGCATTGGGTTTTGTTCTTTTGGGCTGAAATGAATCTTCTGAAGGTACACTAACTACGTATCCATGTAGAACGAATAACTACATAATAAGAGATCGTCTTGCCACCGACTAGAACGTTAGGACTTGCGAGTCATTCTAGTTGAGTGAGAACGTAATTACGATCATGCATCATGTTTATGTTATTGCACCATGTCATACCTCCCCTTAAATTTTAAGTTGTTCCTTTTCGATAAAATTCACCAACTTAATATCCATCTCATGAGAGTTCGAAACCCCTTTTTCTACAGATGCCTCGCACCCGTCTGACCGTCAGGAAGGCAACCGGAGGAGCAGGAGTTCCTTGCTACCCGTTGGCAACAAAGCTGACCAAGGGAAAGTTCTTGACGTACTTTGGGCTACCGACTATCCTTTGGCGGGTTTTGCACGCCATTGGGTATCCCGAGGGCACGGAGCCCAAGTACTCTTGGCACAAGCAGCAGTATGGTCAGGACTCTCTAGTCAAGGTTTAGGTCAAGGTGCAAGCCTTGGAGGGAAGGCCAGATTGGTATGGTTGGACACTTATCACCAAGGGAGCCTCTGCTAAGGATGGTGCTAACAGGGCAGCATACCTGGTGTTAAAGGATATCATCGCCCGCTTTCCCAGAGAACTCGCAGCAGCTTGGCCAGGAGTGTTTCCCCATGGACAGGATTTTCCTAATGATTGGACACAGGCTGAGGGGACAACACTAGAAGGATATGAGGAGGAGCTCTTCTACTGCGAGACTCCAGCCATGAGTGCCATTGGAGCTTTGCTTGGTACTTGTGAGAGTTTGGAGTGCAGCCTTGCTGATGTGGTGGAGATCCACGACGCCACTCTTGAGAGCAAGCGCCAGTTGCAGGAGGAGTTCGAGATAGCCGTCGCACACCTTCAGGCAGAGTTGGCTCAAATGACTCTGGAGCGCGACCAGGCTCAGACCAAGGTAGGAGAGGAGATCGCTGCTCACGTGGTTGGTGAGAAGTTACTCCTCGATGCCACCAACGCCAGGAATGAAGCTTGGACCGAGTCTGAGGGCTTGCCGGAGAGAGTTGCAGAGTTGGAGGGGCACCTCAACGAGCAGCACGAGTACATCTACAACCTGCACGAGGCATTCCATGCCCTTCATCAACAACAACAAGCAGCAACCGTAGTACCTGCACCTAAGGAGCACGAGCCACAGGACGGAGCGATCCTTGGTCCCGACCCACCGGAGGGTGACATGGCTCCGAACGAGGCCTTCGTCGACGAGCCCTACCTCGACACCGACGGAGAGCACTCCTACTCCGACGACGACTGAGCGCTAGATTAGGAGTTTGACCTTTCGTGTTGGGAGCTTTTGTATCATGTTGTTTAAGACTTTGCTTATTTGGATCTTCGTTGTTGTGTAAGCCTAATTTGGATTTAAGTCCAGACGTTGTTCTGGCAAAGGATGTGGAATGTTATTTGTATGCTTATGACGAGTAATTAATTCTGTGATGTTATGTGGAACGATGAGTAATTATATCTTGGTATTTATTCATTATTCAATATAACATCACCTAATTATTGCTTGTTAATGGGATATACAGATGCCGGCTAACACTCGTCGCAACACCCGGGGTGATGGAGAGGCACCCAGGGAGGACCTGCCACCTCCACCACCACCTCCGATCACACCAGAAGTGTTCTTTGGCCAGTTCTTGGGCAGCCAAAGGAGCGTGGAGGAGATGCGGCGTCAGATGAATGAGACCATGCGCAGCATCGCCACCAACACGGCTCAGCAGCATAGGCAGTAGCAAGGAGCAGCGCATAATCAGTACAACTCCTATAAGGATTTCATGGACACGCATCCTCTGTTCTTCAAGGAAGCTACTGAACCGCTAGACGTAGATGAATGGCTGCACTCCATGACACAGAAGTTCCGACTTCTGCGTCTGACAGAGGAGCTGAAAGCGGAGTATGCCGCGCACAGGCTGGAAGGACCAGCAAGTATATGGTGGTCCCAATACCGCGATAACTTGCCGGCTGGCACTGCTATCACCTGGGAAAGGTTCTCCACGGCTATGCGCCGTCACTACATCCCAGAGTGAATGATGGAGATGAAGCTCACTGATTTCATGAGGCTTGCTCAGGGTACCAGGTCAGTGACATAGTACCTCGCCAGTTTCAATCGCCTGGCTCACTATGCTCCTGACTTCGTCAACACCGACACAAATAAGATCGCCAGCTTCAAGAGGGGCATGAATGGCACCCTTCTGTCCAAGATGGGCAACAACTATCGCCTCACCTTCAGCGACTTCATCAGTGACTGTCTGAACCAGGAGGCCAATGACAACATGTTGCTTGTAGAGACCCGTCGTCGAGTTCCAGAGGGGGATCCCAACAGAACAGGGTTCTAATGCTTCAAGGACACAAACCAAGGATGGAATGAGGATGCCTCCAGCCCAAGAGAAGAGGTATGCACACCGTCAATGAGGTGGACATGCTCTCCGCCAAGATAAACCTTTTCATGAAGAAGATAGAAGAAAGCTCTTCAAAGGAAAGGGAGGCCATCCAACCATGTGGCACCATAAGGCCCATTGAAGCTGACCCATGGTGCGAGCTATGTGGAGAAGACGACCATTCGAGCAACACTTGTCCCGAATTGAAGGAGGACATGAACTTCATGAACAACAACAGCAATGGGTATCGATCCTAGTAGCAAGGAGGATGGAACTCACGCCCCTTCTACCAAGGTAATCAAGGTAATAATGGTTATAATAACAATTCTTACAATAACCAACCTTCTTTAAGAGATCCTGTGCTAGGACAATCTAAGATTAATGATAGTATTAATAAAAAGATGATGGCTAATGACATGATTCTTGAAAACATAAATGAAAAGATGGATAGATTTAACTCTACTATGAAAAACCAATTGAGTCTTAACAAGATGTTAGAAACATAGTTAGCTCAATTAGCAGCATCTATTCCATCATATGAACAAGGCAAGGTCCCTGGGAAACCTGAGGATCCGGTTGAAAGTGTTAACTTGGTCAACACGAGGTTCGGTAAGCCTCCATTAAGATCCAATTGGAGGTATCTACTTGATTTCCCCTTCGTCATCAAGAAGGGAGATCTAGGCCAACCGATGATCGAGTGCACAATCGGAAATCTGACGTTCTACAATGCCTTCTATGATCTTGGATTAGGTATAAACATCATGTCCTAGGTAACGTATGATAAATTATTTAGAGGTCCTTTGTTTCCTACAAATGTGCGTTTGCAGATGGCGGACAAATCATACCGGCGTCGAGAGGCAATTGCCAGGGATATCCCAGTAGGCATCAATAATGACGAAGTCCACACTGACTTCATCATCTTGGAGATGGGGACAAAACAAAATGTTCCTATAAACTTAGGAAGACCATTCCTCTACACCATGAATACGGTCATCTACGTGGGATCCAGCCAAATCCACTTCAAGTTCCCAGGCTGGAAGGTAAAGTGTCCATTCAATAGTTATAAAACTAAGCCACAGATGAAGACAACCCAGCCCAAGAAGACACCTCGCTACACATACCGGCATGAAGGACCGGAAACGACGACCAGAGGGGTGGTGTGAATGGGAGACAAATAAAAATTCCTTTCAGAAGATCTTGACCCTTGTCCCAAACCCTTCCCAAAGCACCAGCTAGGCTCATGACCCACAAGTGGGTGGATGTTCTAGGAGACGTCCTAGGAACAGAGCGGAGCTAGCTACGAACCGAAGGAGACAAACCGCGACGAAAACGGAAACTCGCAGCAGGCAGCAGAGGCGACGGATGCTGAAGAGACCGTCCATCGACCTTCCAGAGAAGACCACAGAGAAGAGACAGAAGCCTGGGCGCCGGACACTGGGCCACAGACGCTTCGGTGAGCGTCCGTTGGCGTCGGACGCTAGGCGACTGACGCTTGGGAGAGAGTCCATCGGCCTTCCAGAAAGCTCAGAAAAACGGGCAAGAAACGCGATGCGACAGACGATCGCGACGAACGCTGTCGTCCGCACGACGTAGCGTCCGGCGCCTCCGACGGACTGTCCGACGCCTCCGACGGAATGTCCGACGCCAAACCCTAGAGCGTCCGACGCTCCCGCACAGAGCGTAGAGACGCGAAAATTGATTTTCTCTCTCCACCAAATCTTCCCAAAACTCAACCAAATGATCACCAACTGCAACCAAACTTTGTAGGCATGATCCTAATGCAGTTGGGGAGCTATCCCGAAGAAATCATCGCTCAATTTGAGAGAATAAATGAGAACACTCGGATTTGGGGGAGAAAGAGAAAAACGAAGAACGCCACAAAGAAAATGCCCGATCTACGAACTCGTGAGGTTTGAGGAGAATTCCTTCGGTGCAAAGATGCTCCTCACGAATACGAACAACTCGGTTAAAACGGATTTTGCAAAGCTACTCCCAACAAATAGAAATCATCTCGGGAAAAATAGAGAGCGAAAGCAAAACGCAAAGAACACAAGCAACCGGGGAGACTCGATCAAGAAACTAACCGTGCCATGGCACTCGGAGAGTCAGGCCTCCGATTCCCACCAAATGATTCGAGTTCTTACAGAGGTTGGTGAAATCAACCTAGGGATCTCATGAACTAGAGAGAGGGTAGAGAGAGAGTTGGGGCAAATGATTAGGGTTCTAGAGATGGGATGAGGGATACCCCTTCACCCCCTACTTATCAGGCTTTGGCTATTTTCCAAAGACCCCCCTAGATACATTGAGTGAACTACCTAGCCTAAGCATTGCAGTCCAAGTTCCGTAAAATATCTCCCACATTTTGAATGGACGACCCCGCTTCGTGCCGGGAGTTGCCATCGCCTCGACGCAATCTCCAGGATTTCGCCACGTGCCATCCCCGCTTCCTCGGAAGCTCCGCCTAGGTTTTGAGGCCCAAACCCAGGAAACCCGCCACCGGTAGCTTTGGTGTCAACTACCGAACCCCGAGTTTTGCGGCCCAAACTCAGAAACCGACGCGGATGGTTTTGAGGCCCAAACCACCAAACCAATCGACGCGAGCCACCTTGTCTTCGGTCGGTCGGATTCCGAGTCCACTGAGCCTCCGCTCGACTCACGCGTCCACCGTCTTGACTCGGCCGACTCGGTCTACCTCCATGTCTTTTGCACTCGCCGGTGCCAAGTACTAGCCACCACAGCTAGTCCGCCGGCGCCCATGGTCCCTCAGTCCGAGCCCCGCTTCCGCCCTTCACCGCTCTCAGTCCATCGGCACGGCAAGCCTCTACTCGACCTTCTCCACGCCATTGACCACTGTCACTAGGCATAGCACCTGCACACCACAAGTCGATAGACAGGTACATGTTTCTGCTTTCGCAGAGGTTAGGGTAAGCCACTCAAACTGAAACACTCACGTGTTGGTCAATCACTCATCATCAAAGCTGGACATACATGGGTACTTATCCACCATGTGTTCGCAATCTCCCCCTTGACGAGTGCATTGTCAACACAAGTGCATTTCAGATTTGAGCCACAAGGTAAAGCTCTCCAAATGACTAAAAGATATAAAAGCCAAAACGGGGTCACTTGAGAGAAGCAAAACGATACCAATTAAAATGCCCTCAAACACCTTATGACAAAGCCACTTACTGATGCCAAACAAAAGCACATGGGTAATGGCTCGACGCAACCAGGCAAAACAAAACTAGCCCTCAAGAAGAGGCGGAAAACGGGCTCAACACCGCTAGCAAAACAAGATACCAATTGAAGCCTACCAAGGCTCAAGAAACCAATTGAAAACACCAAGGGAGCTCCAAAGATACCAATTAAACCACTTAACGTTCAAGAAGCACTCAAAACCTGTCGGAGCCAACAAAGCAAGCTAGACCCTCCAGAAGAGGCAAAGGCTCAACACATCTAGCAAAAGCTTCCCCTGGGCAAAAGCACACTCAATATACCAAATGAGCTCCTTAGGGCAAAAGAAGCACACAAACTCGCCCTTGACCAAAGAATCTCTAAACCAATGAAACAAATGAGATGCACTCTTTCTCCCCCTTGGAAGTCGATGGCTGAAAATGGAATGAAATGCACATCTCTCCCCCTTGTTGACACATGTATCTCATCAAACATCAACAACTCAAGATGCGGCTACAAATGCCATGAAATGCAAAATGAGTGCAAAAGCTTCATACTTAGAGCTAAGACAATGAATAGATGCTCTAAGTGATGTGATCCTGTGAGAATAGGAAAATCTCTACGTGCCCAACAAAGACTCAAGTTGAGCTTAAGATCACTTTAGAATCTATTTTAGAGAGCATATCATGTGAGAGCAGAGAAAGGGTATCACCTCCTAGAGACAACTAAACATGTCAAACAAGATAGGATATATCTCAAAGCAATCTCATGTATAGCAAGTAGAACTATCCCTAGCAAAGTTCATACAACAAACCAATGACCCAACTAAACAATTTCTTCAAATTTTAGAGTTTTGTAGCTAAAATTTCAGTTTTAGGCACATTTAAGTTGTATGCGAGTGGTTGTAAGCAAAGTGATGCCACTGCTGACCAACCGGGCGAAGTCAAAGGACTTGGCACACCGGTTTTGGTCATACATGACACTGCTCAATTATCAACCCATATGGGAAGCAGTCTCGAACACACGGTGAAGTGCTCACAATGCAAACCGAACTCGATCTTTCCAATTCACAAAACAGAGAGCAATTTCGTTTTAGGTCAATTTTAAGCATGGTGCTCAATGGAAGTGAATGAAACAATGAAGAGCCATAGTTACTAGCTATATACAAAGCAGCCAAGAAGGATCTTCAAAAGCCTACACATGCTAGTGCCATTTCAGAGGTGACATGGGGAATTAATTTCAGTTTTAAAGATTTTCTAACTTAGCTCTATTGCATTTCTAGAGATCAAAGAGAGTCTAAGTTAGGAAACACAATAGACACATAAAGCACCTCAAACAGAGCATAGTTTCATTATATCAGCTATAGGTATGAAGCTTAAAATGAACTATGTCACAAATGCAAATGAGATGCAAAATGCAAACTGACACCAATTAACAACTAAAAAGACATCAAAAGAAAGAAATTCAAAGAAAAGACAAAATAAGAACCAAAAAGAACTATGATACACAAAGAGCTTCCCTCAACTAAAAAGGGAAGCAAACACCCAACTCGCCCCGAAGGCGCGAAAACGCAGCTTGATGGTTTTGTGAGAATATCCGCAAGCTTGTTTTGGGTCTCGACATGCCGGAGGTCAATGTCGCCCTTCTCATAATGATCTCGTAAGAAGTGAAAACGGACCTCAATGTGCTTGGTCTTAGAGTGAAGCACATGATTTTTTACCACACTGATTGCACTCGTGCTATCGCAAAGCAGAGGCACCTTAGTAAGCACAAGACCAAAATCTTTCAAAGTGGCAATCATCCAAATCTACTGTGAGCAACAGCTAGCCGCGGCAACGTACTCAGCTTCACACGTCGACTATGCCACGCTAGACTATTTGCGAGAAGACCAGGACACAAGAGAAGATCTGAGAAACTAGCAAGTCCCAGAGGTGGACTTCCGATCAAGACGTCAACCGGCAAAGTCAGCATCAGAATAACCACAAAGCACAAGAGAGGAAGAGGTGGAAAACCAAAGTCCAAACTCAGGAGTGAAGCACAAGTACCTCATGATGTGTTTCACCGCCTGCTTGTGCGTAGTCCGTGGGGACGCCTGCAAGCGTGCACACAAGCAGACGACGAACTGAATGTCCGGCCAGGTCGCCATCAGGTACAAAAGCGACCCGATCATGCTTCGGTTAACCGTCTGATCCACCGCCTCTCCTTCCTTGTCTGCGTCCAAGGTAGTCGTAGTTGACATAGGTGTCGAGAGGGGCTTTGCCTCGCCCATGTCACACTTCTTCAAGATATCCTTCGTGTACTTGCCTTGGTGCACAAACGTCCCTTCTTGGGTTTGCTTGATTTGCAACCCGAGAAAGAAAGTCAACTCTCCCATCATGCTCATCTCAAATTCCCTGCTCATAATATCTGCAAACTTGGCAAGAAGAGCACGAGAAGAACCACCAAAGATGATATCATCCATGTATATTTGGACAAGGAGAGTGTCTTTGCCTTGCTTGAGGAGAAACAACATCTTATCTACCGATCCCATTTTAAAGCCCTTAGCAAGCAAAAATGTTTTTAGCCTATCATACCATGCTCTAGGTGATTGTTTCAATCCATACAAAGCTTTTTGAAGTTTAAAAATATGGTTTGGAAAATTGGGATTTTTGAAACCGGGAGGTTGTTTAACATAAACTTCCTCCTCTATGTAGCCGTTTGAGAAAGCACTTTTAACATCCATTTGAAAAAGTTTAAAATCCTTAGAAGCCGCAAAAGCTATAAGGATTCTAATGTCTTCTAAACGAGCTACGGGAGCAAAGGTTTCCTCATAGTCTATTCCCTCCTTTTGACAAAAGCCTTGAGCTACCAACCTAGCCTTGTTTCACACTACCACCCCATCTTCACTTTGTTTATTTTTGAAAACCCATTTGGTACCTATGGGGTGGCAACTAGGTGGTGGAAGAACTAAGACCCAAACACGGTTTCGCTCAAAGTTTTCTAACTCCTCATGCATGGCATTAACCCAATCCGGATCCATCAAAGCGTATCCAACATCTCGGGGCTCAAAAGATGCGACAAAAGCCGAATGAGCAAAGTGAGAGAGATAGGACCTGGACCGCGTGACTCGACGGTCAATGTCGCCGATGACGTTCTCCGGCCGGTGCTGCCGCTGGATGTGGCGGGGATGCCTGCCTAGACCAACTGGCCTCCCCCTCGACAGCAGCTCGGGTTCCCTCAGGTGTAGCGGGCATCGACTGAGGAAGCTGCTCAAACGGCCCCCATGTAGAGGAAGTAGTCTGGTCGGGACCGTGAGCCGAAGTGGACGCCGCGGGGTCGACTGGGGCAGCCGGTGGAGTCGGCTCGGGATCACCCCAATCGGTGTCGTCCTGCTCCTCCTCCACAAAGATGATAGTGTTCACCTCATCATCACCTGCAAGCTCAAAAGCAGTGGAAACACAGGGCATAGTTTCATCGAAAGTAATCTCACAAGTCTCCATCACTCAGTTAGTCTCAAGGTTAAGTGCACGATAAGAACGGGAGTGAGTAGAATAACCAAGAAAGATACCGTTAGAAGACCGTGATTCAAAATTTTCCAACTTACTGCCCTTCTTGAGGATGAAAGACTTGCACCCAAACACCCGTAGGTGACTTACCTTGGGTGGTCACCCAAATCGCAACTCATAAGAAGTCTTTTTCTTGAAAGCCCAGAGAAAAATGCGATTGGAGACATAGCAAGCAGAACTGAGTGCTTCGGCCCAATACCGCCTAGGAGTCCTATGCTCACCGAGCATCGTCCTGGCCATCTCGACAAGGGTCCGATTCTTGCACTCAACAACACCGTTCTGCTGAGGAGTGTGAGGTGAGGAAAATTGGTGATCGAGACCCAAAGAAGAACAAAGAGTTGCAAAGTGAGCATTCTTGAATTATGTGCCATTGTCACTGCGGATAGCTCTCATGGCATTCTTAGGTAGCTCATTTTGCAATCTCAAAATCAGATCTCGAACAAGTGGAAAAGCACAATCCTTACTCTCCAAAAAGAAAACCCAAGAGTACCTCGAGTAGTCATCAACGACTACAACCACATACCACTTCCCTCCTTCCGACCTAACCCTAGCTGGACCAACTGTGTCCATGTGTAAGAGCTCGCCGTGTTGAGTGGTCATGACCTCAGTCACAGGAGGATGGGAAGCGGCAACCATCTTGCAATGCCTGCAAGGATGGCAAACCAAATGCTTCTCAAACTTTAGCTTTGGCAATCCTTGGATAAGGTCCATTGAGCTAAGCCTTGCAAGCAAGTCAAAACTCCAATGTCCCAATCTCCTATGCCACTTCCAAAGCTTGGAAGAAGAACCGACAAGAAGACAACGAGAAGGTCCGGAAGAGATAGTAAAATCCGAACGAAAAACCTTCCCGAAGGGTAAAATCCGGCAGACAAGCTCACCATGAGAGTCCAAAATCCAAGATAGATTAGGCTTGAAACTCACTTCAAAACCGTCATAAAGGAGTTGTGAAACCGAAAGAAGGTTAAAATGCAAATTCGCAACCAACGCAACATCCTTGAGGACAAAAGAAGAGTTCACTCAGATTGACCCTCGGGAGACAACCTTACCTTTAGTCTTGTCCCCGAATGTGATATACTCAGTGTGGCGCACGGGGTCGAGGCTGGAGAACCACTTGGCACTTTCGGTCATATGGCGTGAACATCCGGAATCCACAAGCCAAGTCTCCTCCAGTCCTCCTTCCTACATCAATAAAAAGACATAGGGTGAGCAAACGGACCAACACTGGGGTTAGTAAACTGTGAAGGATACCAGTGTTGTCCCACTTGCCCAAAGAATGGGTTAGGAGAAAAACCAAACATCTCCTGCCCCACTGAGGGATAGCGATCACCACGATAGGGAAAACGTGGTCCGCTAGAGAAGGGTGGAGTAAAGCCACCACCACGAGGCCCATAGTCATATGGGTCACGACCGGTACCTCGCCGGGCACGACCACTACGTGGTCTAGCCTCTTGAGTCCTAGCACCTTGAGGCATTGTACCTCTAGGCCTAGTAGTGCACCTCCGAACTTTCGGTTCACGCACCCCAACTGGTGGGTGGTACATGTCCCGGTTGTTCAACTCAAACTTCCTCCGATCATCTCTCTTTCTCCTATAGCAAAACTCAGCCAAGTGCCCATCCCTCTCACAATACTCATAATGGTACCTCACCACACTCTTGGTAGGCACTCTCTTGTTGGGTTGGGTGGCTCTAGCTTTCTTAGGAAGGGGATCACTAGAGATGTCGGACATTGTGTCAAGTGGGTTGCGAAGGTGGTTCGGTTTGGCAATCCACACTTGCTTCTGTGGAGTGGTTTTGGGTGGCTCTTCAAACACACCATCTCTCACAGGAAACTCAGAGGGGTTGGTAGACTTAGGTGGAGTGATCTTGGTAAGCTTGGGAGTTGTGGTGGGTTTCTCATTTTCACTCAAACCACTACACTCACCGATCTTACCGAACATGCTATCATCCTTCCCACCTATAGCAAAGCCTACTCCCATGCTGCTAGCCCTTTTGCATTGGCTAAGCATCATCCCCAACTGCGGCTCTCGGCAAGACACCCAGCTCAAGATGGACCGAAGGTATGTGTTTTCTCCTTCGTACGCATCTTTTCGTGTCTGCACGACGCGATATCAAGTTCCAAAGCCTCAAAGTGATCCGACTCTCTAGTGCTATCTGAGCTGACCTTCTCTAGCACAACAATCCTAACATCTCACTGTGCCAGCTCAGAACGCAAGCCTAAGCAAGACTTGCACGTACCAAGTAAGCTAGGCCTAGCCTTCAGCTCACTAACCTCCTCAAGTAGAGTGCCATACTTGTCCTGGAGAGTGACAAGACTAGACTAGACATGTGAATGGCGCAAGTATGACACTCTACCTCCTCGGTAACCACCACTTGTGCCTTAGCAAACTCTAGGTCATGAAGCGTGCTAAGGTACTTTGCCTTAAAATCGTTCCTCTCACAAGCGGCACGCTTGAGCAACGCATCCTGACTCATCAAGGTGTCGTTTAGAGACACAAGCTCGAGAGAGAGGGATTCGATGGTGGGTGATACCTCGGGTGTGTCGGAGTCGTAGTCATAGTCGGGGCCATCCTTGCGCTTGCCGACCTTGCCTTTTTCAATCGCCATGGCGCAAAAACCACCGTGCTTGGCGTCAGCATAGAAGCATAGGCCGTTGAACTTGTCCTCAACCTTTCCCTTTGACTCATCATCGCTTGAAGAAGCACCTCTATCGGAGGAGGCATCGATGTCACTAAGGGAGGTGAGGAAGGCTCGGTTCTTGGCCTTCACCTTGTCGATCACCTTCTTGGAGGACCTTCGGTGGTAGCCACCCTTGGGCTTGTGCTTGTCCTCGAAGTGGTGGTCGCGCTTGTCCTTGCGCTTGGTGAAGTCGCCCGCAGCTTTCTTGGGGCAGTTTGCGATGAAGTGATCCTCATCACCGCAACGGTAGCACCCTTTGGCTGAGTCACCACGCCGACGGTTGAAATGGTTGTTGTGAAACCGTGAGAACTTGGTGATGACCAAAGCCAGCTCATCATCTCCAAGAGCCTCCAGTTGATCCTCTGTCACAGAAATCAGAGACAAAGTGAACAAAGAGTGTGAAGGGTCAGAGGAGGAAGAATACGTACCGCCAGGGCCAGAAACCAACGCCATATAGGGTTTCGATGGGTTTTCAAGCTTGGCCCGGGTCTGGTAGTCAATCTCCGAGGACTTGAGCTTGCTGTACAGCTCGTCCATGGTCAGGGCATCATAGCCCGGTGACTCCTGAATGGCAGTCACCTTCATCTCCCACACCTTCCGATCAAGAGCATGCAAAAGCTTGATAGCCATCTCATGATCATCATAAGGCAAGTTGGCTCGATTAGCACGCATCTTGTTGACGATAGATTGGAAGCGAATGAACATCCCGTCAACAGATTCATCGACCAAGTGAGCAAAGTTCTCGTACTCTCTACGGTACGTGTCAAAGAGTCTGGACTTGATCTGAGGGTTGCCCTCATGATATCTCAAGAGTGTTTGCCAGATCTCCCGTGCCGTAGTGAGACTCGAAACCCGCTCAAACTCTGGAAGAGACAGACAAGAGAAGAGAATGCTATGGGCTCTTGCATTTGACGCATGCTGCGTAACCTGGGCATCGATGATCCGAGCCTCAAGAACCGCATAATTCTCATTCTCACAAATCTCCCAAAACTTTGTATCAAGCCCTTGGAGGTAAGCGGACATGCGCACCTTCCAATAGGAAAAGTTGGTTTCATCGAAGTAGGGAGGTTTACCAGCACCTCGCTCCATGTCGCCTTCGTGGATCAAGAACCATGTAAGGTTGAAAGATCCTTAACCGGCTCTGATACCATGTGAAGGACCGGAAATGGCGACCAGAGGGGGGGGGGGTGAATGGGAGCCAAATAAAAATTCCTTTCGGAAGATCTTGACCCTTGTCCCAAACCCTTCCCAAAGCACCAGCTAGGCTCACGACCCACAAGTGGGTGGATGTTCTAGGAGACGTCCTAGGAACACAGCAGAGCTAGCTACAAACCCAAGGAGACAAATCGTGACGAAAACAGAAACTCGCAGCAGGCAGCAGAGGCGACGGACGCTGGAGAAGGGGTGTCAGACGCTGAACAGACCATCCGTTGACCTTCCAGAGAAGACCGCAGAGAAGAGACAGAAGCCTGGGCGCCGGACGCTGGGCCACAGATGCTTGGGTGAGCGTCCGTTGGCGCTTGGGTGAGCGTCCGTTGGCGTCACACACTAGGCGATGGACGTTTGGGAGAGAGTCTGTCGGCCTTCCAGAAAGCTCAGAAAAACGGGCAGGAAACGCGATGCGACGGATGCTGTCGTCAGCGCGACGTAGCGTCCGGACCCACCGATGGACCGTCCGACGCCAAACCCTAGAGCGTCCGACGCTCCCTCACAGAGCGCAGAGACACGGAAATCAATTTTCTCTCCACCAAATCTTCCCAAAACTCAACCAAATGATCACCAACTGCAACCACTCTTTGTAGGCATGATGATAATGCAGTTGGGGAGCAATCCCGAAGAAATCATCGCTCAATTTGGAGAGAATAAACGAGAACACTCAGATTTGGGGGAGAAAGAGCAAAACGAAGAACTCCACAAAGGAAATGCCTGATCCACGAACTCTTGAGGTTTGAGGACAATTCGTTTGCTGCAAAGATGCTCCTCACAAATACGAACAACTTGGTTCAAACGGATTTTGCAAAGCTAGTCCCAACAAAGACAAATCATCTCGGGAAAAAGAGAGAGCATAAGCAAAACGCGAAGAACACAAGCAACCGGGGATACTCGATCAAGAAACTAACTGTGCCATGGCACTCGGAGAATCGGGCCTCCGATTCCCACCAAAAGATTCGAGTTCTTACAGAGGTTGGTGAAATCAACCTAGGGATCTCATGAACTAGAGAGAGGGTAGAGAGAGAGAGAGTTGGGGCAAATGATTAGGGTTCAAGAGATGGGATGAGGGATACCCCTTCACCCCCTACTTATTGGGCTCTGGCTATTTCCGAAAGACCCCCTAGATACATTGAGGAACTACCTAGCCTAAGCATTGCAGTCCAAGCTCCGGAAAATATCTCCCACATTTTGAATGGACGGCCCCGCTTCCTGTCGGGAGTTGCCGTCGCCTCGACGCAACCTCTAGGATTCCGCCACGTGCCATCCCCGCTTCCTTGGAAGCTCCACCTAGGTTTTGAGGCCCAAACCCAGGAAACCCGCCACCGGTAGCTTTGGGCTCAACTACCGAACCCCGAGTTTTGCGGTCCAAACTCAGAAACCGACGCGGATGGTTTTGGGGCCCAAACCACCAAACCACTCGACGCGAGCCACCTTGTCTTTGCCCGGTCGGACTCTGAGTCCCCTAAGCCTCCGCTCGACTCGTGCGTCCACCGTCTTGACTCGGCCAACTCAGTCTACCTCCATGTCTTATCACACTCGTCGGCGCCATGTACTAGTCACCACAGCTAGTCCACCGACGCCCATGGTCCCTCAGTCCGAGCCCCACTTCTATAACACCCTAAAACTTGCTTTATGAAAAATAGTAATAAATATAGCTTTTATGCAATTTATACTCATGAAACATAGGGGAAATTAAAACTTTTTGGAATAAAAGAAATTCACATAGAGTTTAGTAACATGGTTGTTGCATTCATGCTGAAGTATTTTGGCTTTTGGTTGAGTGTAGGTTAGGTTGGGTGAGCTCAAATTCAAATATCTTTTGAATTTGATCTTGTGTTTCAAAAACCAGAAAAAGAAAAGAGTTTTCTTTTCTCTCTCTTTCTCTCCCTCCCTTCGGGTCCAACCGAGGAACCGGCCCAGCCTTTCTTCTCTCCATCCCGCACTCTACCTCGTGCCCCGGCCCAACCAGCTCGGCGCGAGTGGGAGGCCTCCCCCACTGCAACCCCTCTCTTCCTCTCGCTGACCAACGGGCCCGCTCTGTCGGCGCCAAAACCCCAAGACCCGCACACGCGCTGCCTCCCTCCCTCTCTATGCCACACGGACCCCACCTGTCGGCGCCAAACTTGACCGCACACACACGCTCCCATCTCCTCTCTCTCACTACCCGTGGGGCCATCCTGTCAGCGCAACAGAACCGCCTCACCTCTCTCTCTGCGATGCGGACCACAGCTGTCATCCCCTCCCACTTCTTCCTTGGCACGCAGCGCAAACACCGCCCGACATCACCGCCGCTCTTCCTCCTTCTCCGATGGAAGGCAAGTGACACCGGCCATCAAGGGAGCCTTCATTGCTTGCCTTTACCACCTGGTCGCCCACACCCCGCAATCACCTCCCTCAATCATCTATAAAAAACCCCTGCAGAGCCTCGTTCCTCCCCTGCTCACTCTCTGCACACCGTTCCACCGTCGCGCTCGCGTTCTCGTGATTCTAGTGCTTGAACACCGACAACGAGCATCCGAGGAGCTTCGCATCGACTCTCTGCCTCGGTAACGCTCCCCACCGAGCCTCTTCACCCCTCGGTTCGCCGCGTCGACGCTCACCGGCGTATTTCCCCTCTGCAGACCGCCATCGTTCATCGGATCGCTCGGAGCTCTTCCAGTTCCCACAACTGCTTCCTACGGCTTTGCGGTGACTCCCTCTCCCTCTCCGTCCCTTTCTTTTGGTCAATTACGCAATGTACGCGCCGAATCGACATACACCGAGGCCACCGGCCATGGCGCCACCGCGGCCGTTCCGCACTGGCAAGCCGCCGCCTCACCCGAGCACTCCCCTAGACTCGCACGAGCGTGCTACACTTTCCCGTGCTCTCAATTGGATCCCTAGCACGCTATAGCCACAGTTCCGCATGACACAGAGCCCGCCGGCCAAGGCGCCGCCGTGGACCCCGTCGCTCTAGCGACAAAGCACACAACCAAGCTCCCTATGCACTCTCACGGTCGCACCGAACCTTTCGGTGTACTCGGTTGAAACAGAGACGGTTGGGAACGTCCCCCTGCCATTCTCCGGTGAGCTCCAGCCGCCGGGATCCATGGCGCCGCCATGGGTTTTCGGTGCGCAGAGGGGAGCTCTTGCGCCTTTTGCTCTCCGCCCTCAGATCCGATCTGGGCGGCTAGGATTAGCGCGTACCGGTTCGGTCACTAACCGGTGCATCGTGCACCCATGGACCACTGGTCCCACTCCCACACCGCTGGTGCACACGCACGTGGTGCACCGAGCCACTCCCGTCGCGCCGCGTGGCACCCACGTTGGCAGTGACTGAGTCAACCCCGACAGCCCGTGCTGTTTTACAAAGAAGACCTCCACCTTTCTACAAATCAACCCGCAATACACCTTAGTTCAAATCTATTTCTTTTTCAGTCCTGTTTCTTATGAACTAGCCCATGCACTTTTGGATAATAGTAACCGCAATCCATTCCCCTTTTCTTTTCGGTTTTATTTATTTAAAATCCAAAAATGAGCTTCTTTATTTACAAATCTGCCATCCAAATTCAAAAGCTCATATCTTCTTTGTTTTAACTCTGTTTTGAGTCATTCGAATTGCGTTAGATTCGTAGAATCATGATCTATAGTTTAGAATCCTTTAAAACTATGTTAATAGCTCTGTAATTTCATGTTAAATATCTAACTTGATTAAATACTATGCAATTTACTTTATAAATAAAATGTGTATAGTTCTACTTTACTTTTCAAATAGAATTATAAGTTTGACTAACTCCAACTAAGGTATTTCTCTGAAGTACCTTATTCACCCTTTTTCATAGCTTAAATTAATAAAGCTCCTAGTTCTCTTTTTAAAAGCTAATCTTCCGTTAGTCTATCTTGATCACCATAGCTTCGTTTAGCGTGGTCTTTGCGACTTTATGATCGTAACAACGCGTAGTTTCTCTTTAAATCCTTTTTCATTGATTGGTGTATTGTTCTAAATATATATGTTTGTATGCTATGTATGTTTGATTAGGTGTTTGAGTGGTGTGTTGTAATCTTGTCCAATTGGTGAGTGTTACGTTGGTGATCAAGAAGAAGTTAGTCTTTGAGAATCAGTTGAAGAAGGATCTAAGTTTAAGCCAAGTATAGCATGGGAATCTCCTTGTTACCTCTATAATTTAATGTCACTTAATTCATATGCATATGTCTACCTTGTTAACCCTAAGGACTTTCCTAGATATTTGTTATCTTGTACATTGTCACCTTTTGGGTTGCATTGGGTAGATCAAAGCTAGTGCTCCTAAAGAATAACCATGATCTTGTAACTTGATTAATTATATACGCAATGATGATAAAATATGACTTTTTAGCAACATGGACTATAGTGGAACATTAGGAACTCACACCTGGGTTCTCACTCATAGGGGTATCTCTATAAGCGGCCACCCAGGAAAACCGTGCTACCCCGAGTGTTATATGGCTCTGACTTTAATTCAGTACCAAGTATATTTCTAGCTTGTTAGAGGTTACCATTTATTGGCGCATGAGGGGAGGGTCGAGTGATGTTTGGCGCTTTTCCTGTCTTGGAGCGCGAGCATGGTGCTGCGACGCTCACCTGTGATGCCACTTGAAGGAGAATACCCATGCATACTTGACATTAGGCTCACGGCCCTAACTTGATAGAGTATATTGGCGAAAGGTTATGTAGTGAACCCTGCCGACCTACCTTGGTGGTGGGTTAAGAGGCTGATCACCTCGGGTGAAAGGGCAATTCACGGCTTGGGGGTAAATATGTACAACTTCTGCAGAGTAAAACTATCTTGATAGTCGTGCTCGCGGTTACGAGCGGTCTGGATCCTTAACATTGTGATGTCCTTATGTCACAGCTCATCAGCTATTATTCTGGCATTGATTATTATTATTTGTTCATATACGCATTATATCATTTTCACTTGATCATGTGGTTATTTGGGCTTATGAAGAACTTGATGCTACTCAATTGCTAAAACTTAACTTGCTAAAAGCAAACGCAGTTAAACCCGTGTCTATCCTTTTTGAGCCTCATAAACCCCATAGTTATACTTGCTGAGCATGGTGAGCTGACACTTGTTGTCATCACCTTTAAAAATCCCGGATGGGTCCCAGGTTGCAAGAGTTGGAAGATAGGCTTGTGGTCAATCAGTCAGTCGGTCCCTGTGGAGTTGGAGTTTTCACCCGAAGATCTGAGTGATCGTTCCGCTATTTGTTGCTTTAAGGTTATCCTTTATGACCTTATATATTATATATTTTAGGTATTGTATTTAGATATTACCTTGTTCTGTGGCTATATGTGAGATTAGACTTCCTGGGCTCACATATAGTGTATATCTGGTTTTGTTCTTAAAACCGGGTGTTACAACTTCCGCCCTTCACCGCTCTGAGTCCATCAACATGGTAAGCCTCTACTCGACCTTCTCCACGCCATTGACCACTGTCACTAAGCATAGCACCTGCACACCACAAGTCGATAGACAGGTACATGTTTCTGCTTTCGCAAAGGTTAAGGTAAGCCACTCAAACTGAACCACCCACGTGTTGGTCAATCACTCATCATCAAAGCTGAACATACATGGGTACTTATCCACCATGTGTTCGCACGGAAGAATCAACCTCCAAAAGTGTTCAAGAAGAAGGAGCCCCACTGGAGCGAGTGGGAAGAAGAAGCCAAGCGAATGGAGCTCGTTGCCAAGCTAGAAGCCGAAGAGACATGGGCTCGAGTTCAAGAATGGTTGGAGGTGAACAAGGAAGAACCAAAGAATGAAGAAGAGTCGTCTGAGGTAATCTTGGACGATGGTTCAAACAAGTATTGTCGGTAGACTTTTAATTCCGTACACTTGCCAATAGTTTATTTGGTAGTTATCCTAAAGTCACATTTTCCTTTATGAATAAGTACCATAGGTTGTTTAGTTTTTTATTTCTGATAAAACATCATATCTTAGCGTAATAAAAACTTGAGTTTAACATGGCATAAAACTTTGAGCCAGTATGGGCCCAATGTGGGGTCGACCGACCCCACCATGGTGCCTCACACCACTTTGTGCACCCATAAACCATGTATCTAGCTTGCTATGCTAAGGCAAGGTGTAGAACACCCATATAGGGGGTGGCCGAATTGTCCATAGCCCCTATGCACCATGTGAGTCTTCCCCTCTGCCTTTGAAATCATCTAGGGTGCATCTTTCTAAGAATTCTGAAGTTTGAGTGCATAAACATGTAGAAGACTAGGCTCTAGTTCCTTTGGTCATGTCAGTTCTAAGGGCATTCCATGTCTTCTCTTTTCATCACTCATATCAAAACTTCTAACTTTAGATTCTTTATTTCCTCCTTTAAGCTCAAGTTCTTATGAATTGTTCCTCTCAAGTCTAGTCAATAAAAACAAAAGACCAAAAACAATTAGAATAATTTTTGCATTCATAATGCATAGTTGCAAGTTTGTTTTGGTTCACACTCCTCTCCACATAATTGGAAACCATACCCCATAAGGACAACTAACGCTAACGCTAATCCTTGTTGTCTAGTTTGGTTCTTGTATTGTCTTCCTTTTTTGCAGAAGACCACAAGCCTCCCTCTCATCCTAATGAGAGAGGGACATCTCATGGTCAAGGGCAGGAGATAGACATTCTCACCAACAGCTGGACACCTTGTGGATGAAATGAGAACCAATCTTAAGGGTAGTCTGGCAAAGTACTCAACTACAAGGTTCCAATTAGAGGAGACAAAACGCAAAGACTTGGTCGGAGACACAATCAAACCCACCAATCTACTAAGTCAAAGGCAAGCTTGGGGGAGGTCCCCTCCCCACAAAGGTAAGTATCTTGGCTTTGCATTTGCAGTTACATTTCCATAAGATAAAAATACCAAAAATATTTCATTCTCTTTATATGTTACATGGATGATTATCTTCCTATGGAAATGATGCATAGTTGCTCTGTTAATATTTCACTAGTGCTGGTCTACAACTTTATACTTCTTTAAGTACGAATCACTTGGCTCATTTAGAAACCATCATGAACTTGAAACTTTGTGGGTTGCAAGAGTCGTACTAAGTCTAAGTAGTTGTGAGATATGATATAGTGAGACAAGAGCAGTTGTAACATTGTTCTAAACATAGTTGATTGTTGGAGTTTTATTTTAAAGATAATAAAAACCTTTTGGTTCCTCAATGGTGATAAATTCCTACCAAAGCCATATATGATCTTTACATATCATAAAGCCTTCTACATAAGCTATTTGCTTTGTGTTGAGTGTTGTCAAATCTGTTGACCCTTGTTTAGAGTTTTATCATGCTCCCAAGATCAAGATCATGTACACACCACATATATATATGCTTCTTCTACACCGGAAGTATGCAACAACATGTTTTTCATTTTCCACAAAATAAATACTTCATCCTTTAAAGTTTGATCTCTCTCTAAGTAATGCTTTAGTAGAAGAGACATGGGCTATGCAAAAGTATGAAAAAATAAAAAATAAAATAATATATAGGGACACATGAAGGTCCCAAGTATTGAAAAAAAATATGAACACATGAAGGCTCATAATTAGAATAAAGATAGACATGTCTCAATAGAATAAGATAGAAAGTGCGAACACATGGTGGATAAGTACCCATGTAGTTTAGTTTTGTGATGAGTAATTGCCCAACACTTGAGCGTTTCAGTTTGAGTGGCTTACTTCTAATCCTTGCGAAAGCAAGTGTGTGCCTGTCTATCGGCTTGTGGTGTGCAGGTGCTATGCCTAGTGACAGTTGTTAATGGCGTGGAGAAGGTTGAGTAGAGGCTTGCCGTGCCGATGGACTGAGAGCGGTGAAGGGCGGAAATGGGGCTTGGACTGAGGGACCATGGACGCCGGCGGACTAGCTGTGGTGGCTAGTGCTTGGCACCGGCGAGTGCGAGAAGACATGGAGGTAGACCGAGTCAACTGAGTCAAGACGGTGGACGCGCGAGTCGAGTGGAGGCTCAGGGGACTCGGAGTCCGACCGGGCGAGGACAAGGTGGCTCGAGTCGAGCAGTTTGGTGGTTTGGGCCTCAAAACCATCGGTGGACGGTTTCCAAGTTTAGGCCTCAAAACTTGGGGTTCGGTAGTTGAGCCGAAAGCTACCGGTGGCGGGTTTCCTGGGTTTGGGCCTCAAAACCTAGGTGGAGCTTCCGAGGAAGCGGGGATGGCACGTGGTGGAATCCTGGAGGTTGCATCGAGGCGACGGCAACTCCCGGCAGGAAGCGAGGCCGTCCATTCAAATGAGTGGCTGAGAGTTATCGACTTGGATTATAATGTCTCAGGGCTAGGTAATTCGGTCTTGTATCTAAGGGGGTCTTTAGGAAATAGCCAAAGCCCATTAAGTAGGGGATGAAGGGGTATCCCTCATCCCACCTCTTGAACCCTAGTCATTTGCACTACCACTCTCTCTCTCTAGTTTATCACTCTAGTTCATGAGGTCCCAAGTGTAAGGATTTGCACTTTGATTTTAAGTAGGAATCGGAGGCCTTACCCGCAAGCCATGGCGGCTTTGATTTCGTGATTATATCCCCTTTACTTGTGTTCTTCGCTAATTGCGTTTTTGCTCCTCTTAATCCTCTTTGTTCATGTGACGATTTCTCTTGATTCAGAGCGAGTTTTGCGATTCCGTTTGAACCAAGTTGTGCGGGATCACTAGTAGAAGATTTGCACTGAAGGGTTTCATCCCAAACATCTTGAGCACATATATCGTGCAATTTCTATTTCGTGTTCTTTGCTTTTGGAGTTTTTCCCGAAATTCTTTTATGCCGGTTGATTCGATCCAAATTGAGCGATGATTCTCAAGGGATAGCTCCTCCATAGCTTTGGGATCATGCCCACAAAATTTGGTAGCTATTGGTGAAGATTTGGTGAGGATTTGTGAAAGGATTTGGGGGAGGGGATTCAAAATGGCCACCAAATCGCCTCTGTCCAGAGACTTGCGGACAGTCCGGGTCTGACCCATGGACAGTCCGCCGCTTGGGCTCGGGTAGAAGCTCTCGGTCTTGTCAAGTGCTTCGTGGACAGTCCGCCACAACTCGCGGACAGTCCGCCGTTGATTTTCGGGCGAGCAACAGTGCTGCTGTGTTTCAGTTTGGTTTTTCTCTCTGTGCCGGCAGACAGTCCGGGGTGCAAGGGCGGATAGTCCGCGACCAGTCCAGAAACTATTCCAGAACAGTGTGTTTTCGGACATTTGGCCGGCGGACAGTCCGCAGTTGTTTTCTTCACTGTGGCAGACAGTCCGAGCCTGGGGTCCGGACAGTCCGGGAATCCCTAGGAAGCTTGCTTGCCTTGATTCTTCCGTGGCTTGTTCGTCGAGGTTATCCGACTGCTCCGCTGCACCTTTAGGACCACTCCTAAGGTGTCCACCTACTCGTTAGGTCATGTGCAAGTCAAAGTTTTCAAGGTTGCATTTTGGGCGTGATTTTGTGACAAGGGTCAAGCAATAGAACTTTCCGAAAGGAATTTTTATTTGCCTCCCATTCAGCCCCCCTCTGGTCGCCGTTCTCGGTCCTTCAATTGGTATCAGAGCCGGTTAAGGATCAATCCACCTTACACGGTTCTTGATCCGCGAAGGCGACATGGAGCGAGGTGTTGGCAAACCTCCGTTTTTTGATGGAGTGAACTTCTCCTACTAGAAGGTGCGCATGTCCGCCTATCTACAAGGAGTTGATTCGAACATATGGGAGATTTGTGAGAATGAGGGCTATCGTGTTCTTGCGGCTCATGTTGACCAACTCCAAACTTCTCAACACAACGCAAACAGTCGAGCACGGAGTATCCTCTTCTCAAGTTTGTCACTTCCTGAGTTTGAGCGAGACTCGAACCTCACTACGGCGCGAGAGATCTGGCAAACACTTGTGCGATATCATGAGGGCAATCCTCAGATCAAGTCTAGACTCTTCGACATGTACCGTAGGGAGTACGAGAACTTTGTTCAGTTGGCCGGCGAATCTGTTGACGGGATGTTCACTCGCTTCCAATCTATCGTCAACAAGATGCGTGCTAATCGAGCCAACTTGCCCTATGATGATCATGAGATGGCTATCAAGCTTTTGCATGCTCTTGATCGGAGGGTGTGGGAGATGAAGGTGGCTGCCATTCAGGAGTCACCAGGCTATGATGCTCTGACCGTGGATGATTTGTTTAGCAAGCTCAAATCCTCGGAGATTGACCACCAGACTCGGGCCAAGCTTGAGAACCCGTCGAACCCATCCATGGCATTGGTTTCCGGCCCTGGTGGTGTGTCTTCTTCTTCCTCTAACCCTTCACTCTTCGTTCGCTTGGTCTTTGATCTTTGTGACAGAGGAACAAGTGGAGGCGCTTGGAGATGACGAGCTGGCCTTGGTCATCCTAGGTTCTCACGGTTTCACAACAACCGTTTGAACCGACAACGTGGTGGCGCGGCCAAGGGGTGCTACCGTTGCAATGATGAGGATCACTTCATCGCAAACTGCCCCAAGGAAGTTGCGGGGGACTTCACCAAGCGCAAGGACAAGTGCGAGCACCGCTTCGACGGCAAGCACAAAGCCAATGGAGGCTTTCACCGAAGATCCGCGAAGAAGGTGCTTGACAAGGTGAAGGCCGATCATCGAGCCTTCCTCGCCTCCCTCAGCGACATCAAGTTCTCCTCCGACGGAGGCTCTTCTTCGAGCGTCGATGATGAGTCGAAGGGAAAGGTTGAGAACAAGCTCAACGGCCTATGCTTCTACGCCGACGCCAAACACGGTGGCTTCTGCACCATGGCGATTGAAGAAGGCAAGGCTGACAAAGGCAAGGATGACTTCGACTCCGACTCTGACTCTGACACTTCCGAGGTATCACCCACCCTGGAATCTCTCTCTCTCAAGCTTGAGACTTTGACCGCCACCTACATGAGTCAGGATGTTGTGCTCAAACGTGCGATTAGAGAGAGGAACGATTTCGAGGCGAAGTACCTTAGCGCGCTTCATGAGCTAGATTTTGCTAAGGTGTCTGTGGTGGTTACCGAGGAGGTAGAGTGCGATTCTTGCGCCATCCACATGTCTTATCTTGTCACTCTTCAGGACAAGTATGGCACTCTACTAGAGGAGGTCAGTGAGCTGAAGGCTAGGCCTAGCTTACTTGGTGCGTGCAAGTCTTGCTTAGGCTTGCGTTCTGAGCTGGCACAGAAAGATGCTAGGATTGTTGTGCTAGAGAAGGTCAGCTCAGATAGCACTAGAGAGTTGGATCGCTTTGAGGATTTGGAGCTTGAGATCGCGTCATGCAGACACGACAAGATGCGTACCAAGGAAGAAAAACACATACCTTCGGTCCATCTTGAGATGGGTGTCTTGCCGAGAGCTGCAGTTGGGGATGATGCTTAGCCAATGCAAAAGGGCTGGCAGCACGGGAGTAGGCATTTTTCGTGCGGATTTTTCTATCTCTTCTGGACCTTCTCATTGTCTTCTTGCTGGTTCTTCTTCTGATCTTTGGAAGTGGCATAGGAGATTGGGACATTTGAGTTTTCACTTGCTTGCAAGGCTTAGCTCAATGGACCTTATCCAAGGATTTCCTAAGCTAAAGTTCGAGAAGGATTTGGTCTGCCATCCTTGCAGGCATAGCAAGATGGTTGTTGCTTCCTATCCTCCTATGACTGAGATTATGACCACTCGACCCGGCGAGCTCTTACACATAGACACAGTTGGTCCAGCTCGGGTCAGGTCGGAAGGAGGGAAGTGGTATGTGGTTGTAGTCGTTGATGACTACTCAAGATACTCTTGGGTGTTCTTTTTGGAGAGTAAGGATGAGGCTTTTCCTTTGGTTCAAGATCTGATTTTGAGATTGCAAAATGAGCTACCTAAGAATGCCATGAGAGTTATCCGCAGTGACAATGGCAAAGAATTAAAAAATGCTCACTTTGCATCTCTTTGCTCTTCCTTGGGACTCGACCATCAGTTTTCTTCACCTCACACTCCCCAGCAGAACGGTGTTGTTGAGCGCAAGAATCGGACCCTTGTTGAGATGGCCAGGACGATGCTCGATGAGCATAGGACTCCTAGGCGGTATTGGGCCGAAGCACTCAGTTCTGCTTGCTATGTCTCCAATCGCATTTTTCTTCGAGCTTTCAAGAAAAAAACTTCTTATGAGTTGCGATTTGGGACACCACCCAAGGTATGTCACCTACGGGTGTTTGGGTGTGTTTCATCCTCAAGAAGGGTGGTAAGGTGGAAAATTTTGAATCACGGTCTTCTGACGGTATCTTTCTAGGTTATCCTACTCACTCTCGTGGTTATCGTGCTCTTAACCTTGAGACTAACCGAGTGATGGAGACTTGTGAGATTACCTTCGATGAGACTATGCCCTGTGTTTCCACTACTTTTGAGCTTGCAGGTGATGATGAAGTGAACACTAACATCTTTGTGGAGGAGGAGTAGGACGATGCCAATTGGGGTGATCCCGAGCCAACTCCACCGGCTGCCCCAGTCGACCCTGTGACGTATACTTCAGCTCACGGCCCCGACCCGACTACTTCCTCTACATGGGGGCCGTTCGAGCAGCTTCCTCAGTCCGTTCCCGTTGCACTTGAGGGAGCTCCAGCTGCTGTTGAGGGGGAGGCCACTTTGTCCAGGCAGGCTCCCCGGCACATCCAGCGGCAGCACCCACCGGAGAACATCATCGGCGACATTGACCGTCGAGTCACGCGGTCCAGGTCCTATCTCTCTCACTTTGCTCATTCGGCTTTTATCGCTTCTTTTGAGCCCCGAGATGTTGGACACACTTTGATGGATCCGAATTGGATTAATACCATGCATGAGGAGTTAGAAAACTTTGAACGAAACTACGTTTGGGTCTTAGTTCCTCCACCACCTAGTTGCCACCCCATAGGTACCAAATGGGTTTTCAAAAATAAACAAAGTGAACATGGGGTGGTAGTGCACAACAAGGCTAGGTTGGTAGCTCAAGGCTTTTGTCAAAAGGAGGGAATAGACTATGAGGAAACCTTTGCTCCCGTAGCTCGTTTAGAAGCCATTAGAATCCTTCTAGCTTTCGTGGCCTCTATGGGTTTTAAACTTTTTCAAATGGACGTTAAAAGTTCTTTCTTAAATGGCTACATAGAGGAGGAAGTCTATGTGAGACAACCTCCCGGTTTCGAAAATCCCAAGTTTCCAAACCATGTTTTTAAACTTCACAAAGCTTTGTATGGTTTTAAACAAGCACCTAGAGCATGGTATGATAGGCTAAAAACGTTTTTGCTTGCTAAGGGTTTTAAAATGGGATCGATCGATAAAATGTTGTTTCTCCTCAAGCAAGACAAAGACACTCTCCTTGTCCAAATATACGTGGATGATATCATCTTTGGTGGTTCTTCTCAAGCTCTTGTTGCCAAGTTTGCAGATATTATGAGCAGGGAATTTGAGATGAGCATGATGGGAGAGTTGACTTTCTTTCTCGAGTTGCAAATCAAGCAAACCCGAGAAGGGACGTTTGTGCACCAAGGCAAGTACACAAAGGATATCTTGAAGAAGTTTGACATGGGTGAGGAAAAGCCCCTCTCGACGCCTATGTCAACTACGACTGCCTTGGATGCGGACGAGGAAGGAGATGCGGTGGACCAGACGGAGTACCGAAGCATGATCGGGTCGCTTTTGTACCTGACGGCGACCCGGCTGGACATTCAGTTCGCCGTCTGCTTGTGTGCACGTTTTCAGGCGTCCCCACAGACTTCGCACAAGCAGGCAGTGAAACGCATCATGAGGTAGCTGCGATTCACTCCCGAATTTGGTCTTTGGTTTTCCACCTCTTCCTCTCCTGTGCTCTGCGGTTATTCTGATGCCGACTTTGCCGGTTGTCGTCTTGATCGGAAGTCCACTTCTGGGACTTGCCAGTTTCTCGGGTCTTCTCTTGTTTCTTGGTCTTCTCGCAAACAGTCTAGAGTGGCACAGTCGACGTGCGAAGCTGAGTATGTTGCCGCGGCTAACTGTTGTCCGCAGTTGATTTGGATGATTGCCACTTTGAAGGATTTCGGTCTTGAGCTTACTAAAGTGCCTCTGCTTTGTGATAGCACGAGAGCAATTAGTGTGGCGAAAAATCCCGTGCTTCATTCTAAGACCAAGCACATTGATGTTCGCTTTCACTTCTTGCGAGATCATTACGAGAAGGGCGACATTGACCTCCGGCATGTCGAGACCCAAAACTAGCTTGCGGATATTCTCACAAAACCTTTGGATCAAGCTGCGTTTTTGCGCCTTAAGCTCAACTTGAGTCTTTGTTGGGCATGTAGAGCTTTTCCTATTCTCTTGATATGCAATAGAGCTAAGTTAGAAAAGCTTTAAAACTGAATTTAATTCCCCATGTCACCTCTGAAATGGCACTAGCATGTGTAGGATTTTGAAGATCCTTCTTAGATGCCTTGTATATAGCTTGTAACTATGGCTCTTTATTGCTTCATTCACTACCTTTGAGCACCATGATTAATATCTAAAATGAAATTGCTCTCTGTTTTGTGAATTGGAAAGATCGAGTTGGATCTGCATTGTGAGCACTTCACCGTGTGTTCGAGACTGCTTCACATATGGGTGGAACTTGAGTGGTGTCGTGTATGACCGAAACCAGTGTGTCAAGTCCTTTGACTTCGCCCAGATGGTAAGCAGTGGCATCACCTTGCTTACAACCACTCGCATACAACTTGTAATGTGCCTAAAACTAAAATTTGGCTGCAAAACTATGAAATTTGGAAAATTCATTCAGTTGGGTCATTGGCTTGTTGTATGAACTTTGCTAGGGATAGTTTTACTTGTTATACATGAGTTTGCTTTGAGATAGATCCTATATTGTTTGCCATGTCTAGTTGTCTCTAGGAGGTGATACCCATTCCTTGCTCTCACATGTAAATGCTCTCTAAAATAGCTTCTAAAGTGATCTTAAGCTCAACTTGAGTCTTTGTTGGGCACGTAGAGCTTTTCCTATTCTCACAAGATCACATCGCTTAGAGCATCTATTCATTGTATTAGCTCTATGTATGAAGTTGTTGCACTCATTTTGCATTTCATGGCATTTGTGGCCGAAATCTTGAGTTTTGAGCTTTGATGAGCTTCATGTGTCAACAAGGGTTAGAAATGAGCATTTCACTCATATTTAACCAAGGGGGCAAAAATGGTGCATTTTCATACTTGCATTAGTCAAGGGGGAGAAATTGGAAATTGTGGCCTTTTGAGCTTTGGTTCGCTTTGGTCCTTCCATTGGTATCTCTTTTGCGTCTTGGCTCGTCTCACCCTTCTTGGTATCTTGAGTGTGCTTTTTCCCAGGGGGAGCTTTTGCTAGATGTGTTGAGCCTTTGCCTCTTTTGGAGGGTCTAGCTTGCCTTGTTGGCTCCGACAGGTTTCGATTGGCTTTGTGAGCTTTATTTGGTTTAATTGGTATTTTTGAGCTTCTCTTGGTGCTTCAATTGATATTCTGAGATTTGAGAGCTGTGATTGGTCTCTTGGGTTGCTAGCGGTGTTTAGCCCGTTTTGTGCCTCTTCATGAGGGCTAGCTTTGTTTTGCTTGGTTGTGTCAAGCCGTTGCCCATGTCTTTGGGAACCAAGTTTTGGACTCGTTTTGCTTCTCTCAAGTGACCCCGTTTTTGGCTTTCTTAGCTTTTTGGTCATTTGGAGAGCTTTACCTTGTGGCTCAAAACTTAAATGCACTTGTGTTGACTATGCACTCATCAAGGGGGAGATTGTGAACACATGGTGGATAAGTACCCATGTAGTTCAGTTTTGTGATGAGTGATTGCCCAACACTTGAGTGTTTCAGTTTGAGTGGCTTACTTATAATCCTTGCGAAAGCAAATGTGTGCCTGTCTATCGGCTTGTGGTGTGCAGGTGCTATGCCTAGTGACAGTGGTCAATGGCATGGAGAAGGTCGAGTAGAGGCTTGCCATGCCGATGGACTGAGAGCGGTGAAGGGCGGAAGCGGGGCTCGGACTGAGGGACCATGGGCGCCGGCGGACTAGTTGTGGTGGCTAGTGCTTGGCACCGGCGAGTGCGAGAAGACATGGAGGTAGACCGAGTCGACCGAGTCAAGACGGCGGACGCGCGAGTCGAGCGGAGGCTCAGGGGACTCGGAGTCCGACCGGGCGAGGACAAGGTGGCTCGAGTCAAGTGGTTTGGTGGTTTGGGCCTCAAAACCATCGGTGGACGATTTCCGAGTTTGGGCCTCAAAACTCAGGGTTCAGTAGTTGAGTCGAAAGCTACCAGTGGCGGGTTTCCTGGGCTTGGGCCTCAAAACCTAGGCGGAGCTTCCAAGGAAGCGGGGATGGCACATGGCAGAAACCTGGAGGTTGCGTCGAGGCGACTGCAACTCCCGGCAGGAAGCGGGACCGTCCATTCAAATGAGTGGCTAAGAGTTATCGACTTGGATTACAGTGTCTTAGGGCTAGGTAATTCGGTCTTGTATCTAAAGGGGTCTTTGGGAAATAGCCAAAGCCCGTTAAGTAGGAGATGAAGGGGTATCCCTCATCCCACCTCTTGAACCCTAGTCATTTGCACTACCACTCTCTCTCTCTACTTTATCACTCTAGTTCATGAGGTCCCTAGGGTAAGGATTTGCACTTTGATTTTAAGTGGGAATCGGAGGCCTTACCCTCTGTAAGCCATGGCGGCTTTGATTTCGTGATTGTGTCTCCTTTACTTGTGTTCTTCGCTAATCGTGTTTTTGCTCCTCTTAATCCTCTTTGTTCATGCGATGATTTCTCTGGATTGAGAGCGAGTTTTGCGATTCCGTTTGAACCAAGTTGTGTGGGATCACGAGTAGAAGATTTGCACCGAAGGGTTTCATCCCAAACATCTTGAGCACATAGATCGGGCAATTTCTATTTCGTGTTCTTCGCTTTTGGAGTTTTTCCCGAAATTTTTTTATGCCGGTTGATTCGATCCAAATTGAGCGATGATTCTCAAGGGATAGCTTCTCCATAGCTTTGGGATCATGCCCACAAAATTTGGTAGCTATTGGTGAAGAGTTGGTGAGGATTTGTGGAAGGATTTGGGGGAGGGGATTCAAAATCGCCCCCAAATCGCCTGTGTCCAGAGACTTGCGGACAGTCCGGGTTGGACCCGCGGACAGTCCGTTGCTCGGGCTCGGGTAGAGGTTCTCGGTGTTGTCAAGTGCTTCGCGGACAGTCCGCCACAACTCACGGACAGTCTGCCGTTGATTTTCGGGCGAGCAACAGTGTTGTTGTGTTTCAGTTTGGTTTTTCTCTCCGTGACGGCGGACAGTCCGGGGTGCAAAGGCGGACAGTCCGCGACCAGGCCAGAAACTATTCCAGAACAGTGTGTTTTCGGACATTTGGCCGGCCGATAGTCCGAGAGGTTTGGCGGACAGTCCGCAGTTGTTTTCTTCACTGCGGCGGACAGTCCGAGCCTAGGGTCTAAACAGTCCGGGAATCCCGAGGAAGCTTGCTTTGCCTTGATTCTTCCGTGGCTTGTTCGTTGAGGTTTTCCGACCGCTCCACTGCACCTTTAGGATCACTCCTAAGGTGTCAACCTACTCGTTAGGTCGTGTGCGAGTCGAAGTTTTTGAAGTTGCATTTTGGGCGTGATTTTGGGACAAGGGTCAAGCAATAGAACTTTCCAAAAGGAATTTTTATTTGGCTCCCATTCACCCCCCTCTGGTCGCCGTTGTCGGTCCTTTAGAAAGAGAGATCATTTCCAATAAAGAAGCATTATTCTTCTAAATACCATGTTCCACACACATGCACATCTTGATCTAAGAGTATGCTACTTCTCTCCTTGGATCTAGCTTTGACTTTACAATATATGCAAAGTAAGTATGCTACTTTCTTCATCCCTACCTGAGCTACACATAAGCCTTATAGAAGTAGGATGAAAAATAAAGGCAACATGCATACATGCCTTGGTGAGGAATCATACACCATTTGAGTGACATAAGAGTACCATTTGAGGAACATTAAGTTTTATTTTGAAAAACTTTGCAAAAACCTCCGATATGAAATCTGGGAAGAATAAGTAGAGTAGTGCTCAAGTCAATATATGTTATGTCTCTCAACCACCCAAGACAAAGAAAAGGCCATAAGCCCCATAGAGGATTAAGGTAATATGTGTGAGTTTTAAATGCTAAGTTTTTCATTCAATAGAGAAGTATATTGTTGTACACTTAGTACTCTTGAAATGTGAAACATAGTAGCAACTCCTGATATACTAAGATTAAGTTTAATCCTTTGCTCGGGACTAGCAAAGGTTAAGCTTGGGGGATCTTGTTGACACTACAAAGAACTACTTTTATACCATCAAAACACCGTCAACAGGCTCGGTTTGGAAGTAAGAATAACAAATCATGAACATAATCTTATCAAATAACTAGTTCCACATGTCCCTTGAGTATATTTATGTAGGTGAGGACAAATCGGGACATTGAGAGCCTGTGGGACCCACTTAGGGGGTGGGCCAACCCCACCTGGGGCCCACCAGGGGCTCCATGCACCCAGGATCCAAGTCACACTTCTCAGAGTGAAGATCCACCCTTGGATCCACTCTATGTTTTCTCCGAGCGGTTCAAGATCAAAGCACATGGATCCATGTGCCCACCAGGAAACAAATTACCCTAACACTTCTGGAGGAGGTCAGTGACATCTGAGCCATGCTCCACACGAAAGGAGGAGGCCAGAGGCCTCAACTCCAGGTTGCTCGACCTAGAGTGAGCCTAGAGGCCAGCCACAGGTCCCCTGACCTGTGGGGTCAGCTTTTAGAAGGAAGGGGAAGTCCCCACCTACCATTGGCAGGTCGACCGACTTTGTCTAGGTGGCCAAAAGCCTCCCCGAGTTCTCCACCACCTTCATGCATGCCTCCATGCAGAGAATTGATCTCCACCCTTGGTCTATGGCGGTTGCAAGGACGGTTTGATCCAAGGGAGGACAATGAAGCTCATGCGCTCTACCTCCACTATAAATAGGGGTCACACCCCCCTCTCATATCGTGGAGAAGAATATTCAAGGCTCAAGATTAGTGTAGTCCACTCTATAGTAGTGTGGGAGTTAGAGTCGAGTCGAGCTTGCCTCAGGATCTTTGGAGTCATCTTCTAGAGAGTCTGGTACAACTCTTGTACCTTTCCCTTTATAGTAAGACTTGTTCATTTATCAATATATCCTTTCTTTACTTTACTTATCTTGTGCAATAGTATACTTGTTATATATTGTTGTGTCTTGTCTTAGTCTATAGAGTTGTTATAGTGTAGATTGATATCCTATGATTCCACACTTGGGTATGATCAACGCCTTTTATAGGGTTCTCTAGTTGGCGTTTGAGCTCTCAATTAGAGTAGTAATATAGGGTGTAAGCATGGTGCTTATATACTAGATTACCTTTGGTTACCGCGTGTCGCACGGTTCGAGCGGATGCCAGTAGAAAGTGACAGCCCTTTCTATGACTTTGATCCCCGCCACGTGTTGTAGGCATGTTCTTAAAAGGTAAGGCTCCCATAAAATAGTGGCCACTTCGGATAGGGGTTTTGTCCTCCTATTGTTTGTTTGTTGCCTAGTACTTTCAGGATGTGTGGATGCAATCTATAGTATTTCACATTTTTGTCTAAGTTAAGTCATAGGGGTAAAGTCTAGATCATAGGAGTCTTATACTCACTCGTTGTCCTCCCACCTAGCTATACTAGTTATCTTTTCTTTATCTTTCTTGATCTCTCTTCATCACCTTCATATACATATATATCGTTTACCCCCCTATTGCTAGTTGATAGGTAAGTTGGGGTAACTATAAAGATCTCTTCTCTATTAAACTTTCCTAGCTATTGCTTTCCCTTGGGGTAAATATAAATTACGATACCTTGGAATACTCCCGGGTGTTGTGCTACAGCGGTATATTATGTGCGCTTGCGGAATTATCCAATGGTATTTCTATCGCCATTGCTCAGGACTAGGGTCTAGCTCCGTTCTTGAGTGGTGACGTTTAGAAATACCAACAATGATGGTGTTGGTCGATGAATCCAGAAGATGGAAGGACCATCGAAATTCAAGTGTGGATTAGAGATACTCACCAAGCGAGTATCATCTAACAAACACTAACCTAATTTTGGTTCCCAGGCAATCCCTAGAGCAATATAAGCCTCCTTCCTTTCTTTTAAAATGCACATAAATATAAACTTGTATTGTGCATTAAGTTGATAGGAGTTGAATGAAACCGTTAATTCATATTTACTATCTTGTCCACTATATATGAATACATTTACTTTTACTAGTATTTAGGTCTATCTATGCTTAGCCATGCTTAGACCGGTAGAAGTCAGGTGATTTCCTATGACCTGCAAGATATAAGTGGTTCCTTGTTTACTAAAACAACATTGTCGATGGGCAGCCCTACAGGCTCCCCACATGCCATACTGCAGAAAAGTGGGCCTTGGCAACAAGGCCCACAACAAAGACACGAAGCAAACTGACGTGCAAAACAGAGAACTACTCGGACTATACAAAGGAAGGCGCCTAAAGCGTAGCCTAGTACTCCAATGTTGTATCCGAGTAGGATTCAAACAATCCTCTATGGTACCTAGACTATAAAGGGCCACAATGGGTACCTCCTAAAAAACAAGTTGCAAGTTGCATTTAAGACAAACACACATACGTGGACTTGATATTCTAAGTAGTACAACGCAAATAGGGTAATGTCGACTTGACCTAATGTTATTAATCGACCAAGTTGAGGGCCTGAACCTGTATAAATCATGAGTCTCTTTGCATAACCATGGAGTTCCGCTATTCGTTGAAGCCCAAACAACTATCTTGGGTACCCCCGTGGTAGGCTATTGGTGGTAAAACATCAATAGATGGCGCACCAGGTAGGGGTTAGCTAGTCTGCTTCTAACCTCTTTCACAAGAATTCTTCTAGCCACCAACCTAACCATCACCAAGTAGGCAAAGGCCTAGGGGCGACTCTAACTCACACACTAGTCTATCCATAAGGATAAAACACTCGAAGAAATATCTCCACTGAAAGATTAAATTGCACTACACCAGGAAGCAATTTATAGAAAATCAACAACATGTAATACCAAAGTTCACGAGGAAAAGAAAGAAGCAAAAGACAAAAGAACAAAGGCAGGTATACAGAATCTACCCGTAACAAACAAAATGACAAAGACCGAAGGACTCAGATCAAGACCCTTCCACCGACTTCTTTTCAATAGAAAAGAACCCGGAGAAGGCTCAGAGGCTACAAGTACCCACCACAGGAAAACACATTTTCAAATCTTTGACCCTCCAGCTTTTTACCAAATAGCGAAAGGCTCGGGGGATACAATCATTGAGTGCACTTTTAACAAAAAATCTGAAAGTGCATCTAGCCCATTAGTGGGTTTTGGTAAATTGAGTGACAACACAATTAAAGGTCTAACAAGTTTGCTAAGTGTATCAAAGGTTAAACAAGAAAAGCAAACTTGATGGTATTCCACAAAGTGTTGAGATGAAGGTCAAATTGTGTATAGTTGTATTGGAAGATCATGGGAATAATCTAAGTCAAGCAAAAGACAACAATGCAAATGGAATCAAAGAAATGGCCTCTATGTTGTGGGATATCATAGTATCATGTGAAAGCAAGCATGTTTGGTAAACGGCAAATGAGACATGAGTTGATAGCTATGGATTGGTCTCTATATTGGCTTGCTTTACATGAACAAGAAGAGTTGGATAGTGGACTAGTGTTGATCAAGGATTGAATAATGAATCAATAGTGCATTAGTGAGAAAACACCAAGCAAAGGTCAAATGACAAAGGAGACAATGTATATTGGATATAAGATGGTCTCTACTTTAGTTTGCTTGTATGGACAAAGATTTGGGAAATCACATTGCATTTATATAATCAAGCTAGAAGTGTGAAGACAGATATTGAAGTGAGTGATAGGAGTGTCAAGCCAAAATCAGGAACTCTTGTATTACCTTTGTGCATCTAGGCCCTTACATGCTAGTGTGTGCATGTGTATGCAATACTGTGAGCCACACCGTGAGTTTGTTCTTGTGGTGACGATTAGGGAATGAGTTAGATATTTGGTTGATACCTCTTGTGGTGATGGTATGAGTTTGTCTCATGCTAAAATTGTCATCTAAGTGAGGTATGAGCTAAATATGCTAACTTCTCAAGAATCTTGACTTAATTTGTTGCATACTTTGTTTGGTAGTAGATATATAAATGAAATCCTATGCCAAACCTTTAACCTACCTCTTGCCCTCACTTGTCTACCTTGATTTCTTCCTTTGGTAGAGAGATCCTTTTTGGAGATTAATGCCAAAGGGGGAGAAATATTAAAAGTGTAAGGGGGGTATATATAAAAAAAGATTGATATGTAAAAGGGAAAAATATGTTGTGTGTGCAAGGATAGTTGTGCTGACTATCACAGGTGCGGCAGTGCCGCTCTCAGAGCGGCAGTGCCGCCTAGTGTAATTTCAGTATCTATTATCTCTGATTTGAATAACTGTCATGAGCATCACATTTATCTTGATGACACCTTGCACCCCACAGATGCTATGATATAGGAGAGTTCTCACACTTGTTCCTTAATATGTGTATTTGGCATTTGAGGCCAAATTTGAATTCCATTCAATGCCCACATTTAGGGGGAGCTCACTATATCATAGGATCTAAAATCTTATAATTTATCAATCTCTTGTAAGCTTTAATTATGTTGTCATCGATCACCAAAAAGGGGGAGATTGAAAGTGCATCTAGTCCTTTAGTGGGTTTTGGTAAATTGAGTGACAACACAATTAAAGGTCTAACAAGTTTGCTAAGTGTATCAAAGGTTAAACAAGAAAAGCAAACTTGATGGTATTCCACAAAGTGTTGAGATGAAGGTCAAATTGTGTATAGTTGTATTGGAAGATCATGGGAATAATCTAAGTCAAGCAAAAGACAACAATGCAAATGGAATCAAAGAAATGGCCTCTATGTTGTGGGATATCATAGTATCATGTGAAAGCAAGCATGTTTGGTAAACGGCAAATGAGACATGAGTTGATAGCTATGGATTGGTCTCTATATTGGCTTGCTTTACATGAACAAGAAGAGTTGGATAGTGGACTAGTGTTGATCAAGGATTGAATAATGAATCAATAGTGCATTAGTGAGAAAACACCAAGCAAAGGTCAAATGACAAAGGAGACAATGTATATTGAATATAAGATGGTCTCTACTTTAGTTTGCTTGTATGGACAAAGATTTGGGAAATCACATTGCATTTATATGATCAAGCTAGAAGTGTGAAGACAGAGATTGAAGTGAGTGATAGGAGTGTCAAGCCAAAATCAGGAAGATCTAAGGAATTGTGAATTAGCTTGACCATATTGATATGTAGTCCCATATATCAAAGCTTGATTGATCTCAACATTCATATCTACAAGATATCAAGCAAGGATCACAATATTGTAGAAATGATTTTCAATCGGTGCTTAATATGGTGTGACTTGAGTATGGCTTGATAGGGTGAAGATAGCAAGGAAAGGACTTCGAGGTACTAAGCAAAGGTGAAGGTCAAGGAGACCGAGGTACTATAGCTAAGGTGAAGAAGAGAATACTTGCATTGAGTCGAAGTACTAATCGAGCTATGAGGAGTCATATTATGTTGAGGATCAATTTATTAGTGGAAGTGACTTGAAGCCATGGGCTGAACTCATATGTGTTGGAAGATTCAAGTCACAAGTTCTAAGGTGTGTTTGCTCAAAGAGATGAGATAATGATGATTGCAAATACATGCTCAAGGTATTACAAGAATGAGGACAATACATTCAATGGTACAACCCCAATTTGCAAAGGATACGGTGTCCGGCTCAAAGGCGTTTAATTTATTTGATGTTTTGAATTTGAGTTTAGGAAAGGCCATACTACAAAGGGGATGCAATGTGCATGCTTAAATGTGCAACCAAGTGCTCAAATTCCACCAAACATCCTCTCATACCATGTCCAGTCTCCCTGCAAAACAGTTTTTCATTCGGAGCATTTTTGGGCAGCGCAGCGGTGCTGTTCCCCTGAGCAGCAGTGCCGGGAGTCCAGCAGTGCCGGGCTGTAGGGCAGCAGTGCCGGACCTATCCGGCAGTGCCGGGCTGTAGCCCAGCAGTGCCGGGACTTGAGGTGTCTGTTGGATAGCAGAGGGTATTTATTTCCCTTTCCTGCTGCCCCCAACGGTCATCTCGACCATTCTCTTCTCAGTGCTCAAACAGAAAGCTCTCTCCTTCTCTCTAACTCCATTGGAGCCCCTAAAGCTTCTCTTTGATTCCTCTCCAATCCTTCGAGAGATTGAGCCTCCAAACTCCTTTAGAGAGCAGCCCAAACTGTTCTTCATCGCCTAGAGCACTTGTGTGGCAGCCCCGGGAGGTTTGTAACCATTCATTGCAGCTAGTAAATCACCCCTCACTTCAAGAGTTCACTCTTGATTTGAGAACGAGGGAAAGGCAAGCCTTGTGTGTCGAGCCTAAGCCTTGTGTGGCGAACCTCAACAATGTGGACTTAGGCCAGCCTTGGTGGCGACGCTGAACCACGGGATAAATCTTGTGTCACTTGTGTTTGTGTTGTTTGCCTTACTTACATTTGTCCTCAAGGTGATTTCTAGGGTTTGGTCCCGATCTACTTGGTGGGTGTGTTGCTACCACTTTCAAGTGGTGCTAGAGGTTCCCTACACCTCTAGGAAGGTTTTCATTCAAGCACAATTTCCATTCCTGTTATACATTTTGAATTGTGCTCAGTTCTGTCCTGGAGGCCAGCACTGTCGGGCTTTAGAGCAGCAGTGCCGGGCACCCTGGCAGTGCCGGATCCAAGGCCGGTAGTGCCGGACCTGTGCTGACAGAAAGTTTGCAAGTTTATTTTAAACAGGCCTATTCACCCCCCTCTAGTTCTGTTGGGCGACATCAAGGTCCTTTCAAAAGCAGACATCAACCAGAAGAGGAAACAAAGGGGACCATCTCAAGATTTCACTTGAAGATGAACCCGGATCAAGTCTACAATAGCCCAACCCTTGAAGCTAAATTGTGATATGCTTGGGGGATTGTCGATGGGGAACCTTACGGGCTCCCCACATGCCATACTATAGAAAAGTCAGTAAAGACACAAAGCAAAGCGACGTGCAAAACAAAAAACTACTCGGACTATACAATGGAAGGCACCTAATGCGTAGCCTAGGACTCCAACATTGTATCCGAGTAGGATTACAAACCCTCTACAATACCTAGACTATAAAGGGACGCGAAGAGTACCTCCTAAAAAACAAGTTGCAAGTTGCATGTAAGACGCAAGATGCAATACATATGTGAACTTGACATTCTAAGCAATACAATGCAAATAAGCTAACACTGACTGGATGTAAGTTTATTACTTGACCAAGTTGAGGGCCTAAACCAATATAAATCATGAGTCTCTTTGCATAACCGCCGAGTTCCATTAATTGTCGAAGCCTAGGAGTACTAGTGGTTGAGTTCCACTTCATCATCTTTTTTTCCTATGTTTATTAGGAACCGTCCCTTATTGAACCTTCTGAGATGGGACTTTGCAGTACTGGCCACAACTGTAGTAAGCCCTAATTCAGCTATTCTGTTACGAGAACAACTACTCACACACTAGGAGTGGACAGATGGCGAGAGTACCGTGTACCCACGTGGTTATGGGTTGGAATTGTGGAGTACTATGCTCTCAGGTGGCATGGACCCAATTTTGTTTATAGGATTAGGGGATAGGTTGATCTATGCAAGACTAAGTTCTACATATGTCTTGTGGTAAGGAATCCCTAGTTGGGTTTAATCGGTTCGAATCGTCGTGCTCCTCGGTTATGGAGATTCAACTCATTGTTCCTCAAGATAGTTAACAAATGGAACTTTGGTTCAGGAATGAGAAATAAGTTGAAATGATTACTAATGTGATACCTTAATCAAGTGATTGACATAGACTAGGTGCAAATCTAGCTATGATAAGCTATGCTAAAATGTTGACTAAAATATTGAAAGTATGGACTCAAGATAGTAATGATCTTTTCGTAAATTTACTCTATCAACTCCACTATATAAGCCTTGCATATCCTTGAGAGTCTTTTTGTTTTGTTCTGATGGGTAAGTCTAGCTAAGTACATTCGAGTACTCAGTGTTTTATCCCACCTTATTGCAGGTGAAGGTTCCTTCGTGCCGATGTTGGTGGTTAAGTTTCGGTGGGCTTGATGACTTTGTAGTTACTTCTCATCCATATGCTATTATTGGAAGATGTCACCTTAACCTAGCAATGTATTTCAACTTATGTTATTATAATTATTTCGATGCCATATTGCTTTCATTAACCAGTTTTGAACTCAGTTTTGTATTATTATTTGTGAACTCTACTGTAATATTATCTCCGCTGCAAAACTTTAGGTAAGTGATTTTTATTTACTAAATCCTTCGATCTTGGTTATGATGTGATTTACTAATGTCTTTCGGGACACTCGATGGACTACTGGGTTCATATAGGTCATGGTATGTGCTGGTCAATGCGTTTACAGGGCCAACCGTACTTGATCTTCTATGAATTGGTCAGTTCTATAACAAATACTAATAATACTCAAAGATGAATTTGTAACAAAGTAGGGAAAATGAGCCTAATCACTTTCCAAAGATCTATCTCGAAGAACCTAGAACTCCTCCATGAAAGGAGCCCATCAAGGAGGCGCACCTAGTGTTGTCTTAGGGTTTGCAAGCCAACCAGTAATGACCATAATCGTCGTTGATATGCTTGTAGAACAACATATAGGGTTGATAAGATTAGTTCAAAGAGGAATAAATAAAAGGCATGAATAAAATAATAAATAAATAAATATAAATTGATTAGATATAATGATGCCCTCAATCATTCATGTATCATTTATATTTACAAGGTGCGGTGGTGTTATCGTGTGGAGGTTGCGATCTCTTACAAATAGAGTCAAAATACAACTAAAATGGATATGGACTACTAAAACCAGCTTAGTCAGTTTCCACAAGATGCTACTCTCTGAAGATAATTTCCTTGTTAAAAATCCAAATTTGGCCTTCAATTTATTCATTTCGGTTGGCATTTTGATTGTCTCAACAAGAGAAATGCAATGGTGAAATTGAATTTATAATTTGAAAAAAAATCCTAAATAGGCTTATCCATGCTAAGCCTTTTCTCATATATAAGCAGTGTTGGTTTGCCTCTTTTGGCCAATTTTGGGTGTAATAATTATGACGCTATACAATGTTTTGGAGTACTCCCTGCGCTCCAAATTATAAGTCGCTTTGCCTTTTTTGATATGGTAATTTGCTATGTATCTAGATATAACGTATGTCCAGATAGATTGTAAAATCTATGTACTAAAAAAGTCAAAGTGTCTTATAATTTAGAATGGAGAGTGTACATAAGAAATGGGGGAATTTCATGGAATGGTACCATTAGTGGCTTTGTCATGTTTTATTGTTTGTTTATCATACTATTAATGTAGCTCTACTTCCAAATTATAAGACATTTTGGATTCTTCTAGATATATAGCTTTTGGTATGTATTTAATATACATTATATATAAATATGTAGTAAAATTGTGGAGTTCTCTTAGTGTTTTTAAGTAGTAATAACAAATTTTATCACTAATTATAACACATGAGAATCCACTTAGTAGAAAAAATTTATACAAAATTTTGAATACTAAAAGACTATAACTCTACTAAAATTTTAAAATATTAAATTTAGAATGAAAGGAGTACTATTTATTGTTTAATTAACGGTTTAGCTAAATGCGTGCTATGTCATGAATTTTAAGATTTATCGACTGAGTCCTTTAAATATTCTTAGAAGTGTGTATGTACGTGCGCGCATGTGTGCATCCATAAGTGTAGTTATGTGAGCCGCGTGTCTGTACTTTGTTAGGAAAAAAAACGTAATTATGTATGAATATTGTATTGTTGTTTAAATTCAATGAATTGATATCGTACTAAGGAACGTCCAAAGCAATAAAGGCATAAAGCAAGCAGTGTATGTGAGGAATACATACATCCTCCTCCAGCATTTTTCATATACTCCGTATCCACGTGTCGCAGCATGGTCATCTGGTGTAAAACAGAAAAACAAACAATCTTAAAGAGCCCACAATATTGTTCCGATCGATGGGAACCTTGACTAAGATCTCGATCAAACTCGCGCGCTAGAAGCCAGCGAGTTAATTAGGTTAGTGAATCACTCAGCTAGATTCGCTACGTCAGAGTAATGGCTTGATTATGCATTACTTTACAGTAAATTAGCTGCCACGTCGTCGTCTGCCACCGTCCATAAACAACTCGTAATCCTTTTAGTAGTTCTTTCCCCCTCAGCGTTGGGCTTATTGACGCTTCAAATAGTACCAAGTTCATAATATAAAATTTGGAGAGGGTGCACCCCTAGAAACGACCTAACTTAATGGCGGAATTCCCTCTATCTTTTCCCCACCTGCATGAGTACTTTTGCTGTCGTCCCTCAATGATTGAAACGAATCGAGCGCTTGGTGCTTGGTAGGGACAGTCATATACTTGAAAGACCAAGCCAGAAAGGAATTCAAAAGTCTTGGTAAAAAGGAGTCAAATTTTTTTTCTGGAAGTGGTAGTGTCACTGTTAGACTTTACAGTCTGCTATACATATATACACCAGTGTAGAGGCATATATTAATTAACCAAGGGTGGATTGTGATGTACCACTTACCATATCTCCAAAGTTTTATTCCAGAAATATAGCCAAGAATATCGTCTCCAGTGAGAATTGTTGTGTTACTAGTGGTATTTAGCAAAGAAGAATGCATGACTTTTTTTTTGCAAGGCCCTTCCTTTTAGGATGATATTGACCCCTTTGTATTGAAATATGCTTTGCCCTAGAATAAAAATTGAGACGCATACATGCCATTCTCTCGGCGCCTTTGAAAATTCAGAGGAAATAAAGAATAATAACTAACCATGTCATCTCACGAAAGAAAGAAAACGGATCAAACTCAATTTTGAAAAGGCGGATATTTATTCGATGTTGTATCAGGAATCTGAAACCAATCTCAATAAACTGTTACTCTTTTGGAAAAAGAGTGCACTGCATGTAATTGAAGATAAGGTGTCTAGGTTAGAGATTACCTTCATTTGTCTCTTTCTCCACGATTGAGAGGTAGGCGGTAGTTGACAACAGCCTGTCCATTCTTTGTAATCCCCCTAGTTTAGATTCGACATAGAGCTACAGCCCGAAGGTATTTAGCAAACCATATTAACATTTGTTAAATCTACCCTTGCGTTGTTATTGAATGAATTAGCTATAAAAATACCTTCCATATGAGAAAATATGATACCACCTAAATACATCCTACAATAGTAATTTCATGCGCTTGCGGATTATTTCTGTACGCGTGAAGAAATACCAACATGTGATTTCCTAAGCCAACCTGCATATGAAGTTGGGGCCACCCTCCTTCTAGCTAGAAGCTTGGTTCATGTGTCATGGTGGTGGTTGTGTGCTTGCAGAGTGTTGTCACATTGGATTTTACTTTATGGTGGGGCCATCAATCCATGAGAGATGAAGGTGAGTTGTTGAGAGACATCACGCATTGCATCCAAGGGTTGATCGTTTGGAGTGTGTTTCTAGGATTATGACATCGTTGTGCAGCTTGTGGGCCCAATGTGGGGGTCAGCTAAAGATGAGCAACGGGTCGGCCCGGTCCTGTACGGCACAGGCCCGGGCTTGGTCCGGTCCGTACGGATACGGGCCATAATGGCCCGCGTGCCGCCGGGCCGTGCCTGCACAGGCCACCGTGCTTGCTCGCCAACCTAGGCCCAATCCGTGGGCCGAAATACGGGTCGTGCCAGCCAGTTGAGCACGGGGCCCAACTATCATCGGGCCAGACCGTAGCCCGATCGCCGTCGCGAGCGAGCAGCGAGGCAGTGAGGGAGACGGTTGGGACGCCACTATGGGGGGAAGTCGGGGAAGGGAGCCCGTAGCCCGATCGTGGACGTCGCTGCGACCCGCGCGAGGGAGACGGTTGGGGCTGCCGGCGGTGGGGGAAGTCGGGGAAAGGAGCGGCGGAGAAGGTTGCGCAGAAAGAGGGCCGGGGGAGGGAAGGAGAGGAGCCGCCATGGGAGCATCGTGAGGGAGACGGTTGGGGCTGCCGGCAGCGACGGGGGAAGTCGGGGAAGGAGCGAGGAGAAGGTCGTGCGGAGAAGAATGCGAGACGGGAGGGTCGGGGGAAGTGGCGGCCGGTTGAGAGAGAACCAAATGAGAAACATAGTGAGACCTGGGGTTTGCTATATATATATATATATATAACGGGCCCTTAACCGGGCCTCTCGTTGGAACCGGACCGGGCCGTGCCGCCCAGCGTGCCAAGGGGGCAGCCCAAGTCCGGTCCGCTATGGGCTTCGGGCCGGCCCGGGCACGGTGGGGGTACGGGCCGTGCCACTCTCGAACCGTGCCAAAAGCATGCGGGCTGCATGCTCAACTTTAGGGTCAGCCGAGCTCACCTAGGGTCATCGGACCCTAGGGGTTGCCTCTTTGGCCGTGCCCCACTTTGTTTCAGTTTGCCTCCAACATAGATATAGTATATATACACATGGAACATTGCTGTTTAAATTATAATCATGCAATGTTCAATTACTTTTATTTTGAAGCATGTTGACCATAGTTTAGATATATGAAAGTGTCACATTTTTACATTGAACATGGACCCTGGCTTAAACATTCAAATAAAATCGTTACTCCGTAATATCAAAACCAAACTGGGGACTTTCAACCACATTAATTATGTAGTAGCATAGCACGGCTTGGCCCTCACCCGTTCATGGCATGCTCACACCTCACCATGACACAGCTTGACTTTGCCTCTCTCTCTCAACTTCACAATATGTGCATACACAAACCACCTATTTAACTTGGATCAATATTTAGTCAAAATTTCGCATGGCACTTTAATGCACCTACCATTTATTATGATATTATAAGATTTATTTGATTTAATTGAATTTAAATAGGCAGATCCTAATGATAATCTAACATTATTTATATATAACCAGAAGCAATAGTGAGAATGCCAACGTGGAGAGCTGAGAAATTCAGAGTAGCTGAATCCAACATCATAGTTCCGGACCGTTTGGAAGCGCTCGCTGGAGCTAATTCTCAAAGAGATCAAATCACTCTTTGTCAAACGCATTTTTGAGCGAGAAGTGATTCTCAAATAATTCTGTAAAGGAATTCTCTAAAATGAACTATGAGGTTGAGAGCTATAAAAATTAGCTTCATCTAATTCTGTGAAGTGATTCTTCATTTAGATTTTGAGAGTTTAGGTTAAACAATCAAAGATAATTATTTTTAGCCACAGAATTACTTCATCAGTGAATAAAAAGCACAGATAAAGGAGTATAGCTCTACCAAACATATCCTTCATTGTTAGGTCATGGCTCCGGCCGGTCAAGCCACGACAGTGATATCAGTGTTGGATTGTGGTCTGACCTGACAGTGATAAACCCCTATCATTGCCCGGCATGATTATATTCGATGGTCAAAGGAGCCTTTACTACCGGGTCAATAGGATCCTTGATCATTCTCTAGATCATAGACTTATAACTGGTAGCAGAGCCTCGTCACTGCCGTATCTACAACACTAGATGACCAACAAGAATTATGTGTTGTGTAACAGTAGTGCCCACATTTTTTTTCCTCCCATAAATTTTATAACTAGTTCATCTAAACATAAGACAGTGCTTTTGTTGATTTAAAATCTTGATGAGTAAATTGAAAATAGTCAAAACCCAACCGTGATTTCTACAAACAGCACCAAAAGGAGAAAGAAACTAACATCATTACCGTACAAATGCTAGTGCCTCGCAACCCTGAACACCTTTACTCTGTACTACTACAAAAATGATTTTACGAGACACTGCCCAAAAATTAACGCAAGCGGTAAAAAAATCCAACCATCTCCTAAAATACCCGAGGATTTTCTAATATGATAATTTTATTTATGGAGCTGGTAACACTTGCCCGTCTCCCAAAATGGATTTATGAAGCTGGATGTTTTATTTACGTAGGTTTTATCAAATTTGGATGTTTTATTTACATAGGTTTTATCAAATTTTGTCCGTCTCGTAAAATGAATTTACAAATGTGGTCCTAAAAATTGACTTATAGAGGGGGACCTCTTAATCGTGGTCGAGGGCCGACCAAAGCCCAAATCAGGCTTCTATCGGACTTATATAAAGGCATGAGTTAGGGTTTGGACATCCTCAGTATCTCCCTCTCAAATAGTCGCGCCTCTCTCCATCTCTTTCCCGAAACATGCATCAAGGGCGAGCCGATGGAGTCCTCTTCCCTCTCTCCCTAGTGTCCTCATCTCCTAGCAGCGGACTAGGGTTCATGCCCCCAGTGGTGGATCTAGGTGCCACACCCCCAGCGGTGGATCCACGCATGGCGCCCATGGTGACGGGACGGCTCCCTCGACGACAAATTTACACGTCGTGTCCATGATGGTAGAGCACACGGTGGCAGAGCACCGGGCCGTCGATGGCCAGTCTCGGGAGTTGAGGCCTCCCTTGACGGCTATGGTGACGGTGCATGGGGAGCTAGATCTGCAGGGGGGCACACATGGAGGCCTCTCCCTGCTATGGTAACCACAAAGGAACCGGGTCCGATAGGGACATGCATAGAGAAGGCCTCTAGCAGTGGTAAGGACTGCATGGAGAAGTCATCGATGGTGGGCGACTAAATGGGTTCGTCAGTGGGCTTTCCCTTTTAATATTTTTAATAATTGATATTCGTACGCAGTGCATACACTACTACAGAACAACCTTTGGCTGATTTCCAGAATCGGCTTTAGCCCCGGTAGAAATTGGGCCCGGGGCGAAAGGTACCTTTAGTCCCGATTGGTAACACCAACCGAGACTAAAAGTCCCCTCCCAACGGCTCAGTTGTCAGACATTGTCAGGGGGGACTTTTGTTACCAACCGGGACTAAAGGTCTACCTTTAGCCTCGGTTGTTGCCACAAACCGAGACTAAACCTTTAGTCCCGGTTTGTGGCACCAACCGGGGCTAAAGGTAGGCCTTTAGTCTCGGCTGGTTATATGGACCGGGACTAAAGCCCCCCCTCCTATTTGAACTCTTCTTCCCCCCCGCCCGAGCCCGAGAGCTCCATTTCTTCCTCTCTGTTCTTGCTTGTTCTTGCTCTGTTCTTGGTGTGTTCTTCATCTCCTCTTCGGCCATTGCTTCATTTGATCACTTCTACGCCTCCATCAACTCGTTGAAAGATTATTATCTTCAACCTCTCATGTTTTAGCGGCAACATATATTGTTTCGTGGTCTATATGTGATTATTCTTTATGATTTTCTCTTTTTTGCCATTTTAAGCTTCATTCACTTGACATTGTTTGAATATTTTGAAGAAAGCAACTAAAACTAGTATTCTAAGTATACACCTTTCATTTCTACTATGTCTACCACAGTTTATGGTTTAATTAGTTGATAATAGAGATTTTATAGTGTATTATTAAAGAATTTATGGTGGATTATTCTAAAGTATTTTATGGTTTAATTAGTTGAAAATAGAGATTCTAAAGTATACACCATAGGAATTTATGGTGGATTGTTCTTGATTTATATATATGCCACTTGAGCTCAAAATAATTATATATTTAGATGAAGAAGTTAGCTACCTAGAATACTTTAGTTGTATACATGGCACATTTGATGATTTTAGAGAAATGTAAATTTTAGTTGTTTTATTTTCTTTGTTTAGAATATGAGGAATTTATAATATCTAGTTTTAAAAATGAGTATAGAGAGTAGATGACAACAGCTTCGGGGTACTCGGCCTCTGATCGGGTTCCAAAGCGACTAAGGCCAGACCTCCCTCTCATTACCTGTGGCAAGTGTATGCAAAAGACTGTGAAAGAGTATCGAGTGGGGAAGGCGGGTCCCAACAACGGTTGGATCTTCTATAAGCATCCAGATCGCAATGTGAGTTATATATTTTGTCTCATTTGATAGTTATGGTTAATTTGTACCTATATTTTCTAATGATTTTGATTAAAATGTTGATTTTTTATTTCTATTTTCAGTGGGATGGCACTGGATGCCGCGGCTGATACTGGGAGGAAGATTATGTTAAACATGTGGCTAAGGCTACGAAGGCTGATGAGGCAGCGAGCCAGCTCAAGGAGCTCGTCGATGTTGAACAGACGAATAATGATCTATCTGCTTTAGTTGGGATTGGTCGGGAGATCATTATGCTACTGAAGTGCATTTTAGGTTTTCTGTGTATAGTGCTAGCGGTCTTAGCATACATTATGTTGAGGCTTTCATAGAGCATGATGGTGTTCCATCTCATGTTATTTTAATGCAGACCTTTCGGTATTTTTATAATTTCATCTTTTGACCAAAATGAGAAATTTAATTATGTTTTGGGTCATATAATAATGCAGACGATGACACGCGATTGGATGTACAATGTAGATCGCCGCTCCAAAGAGTTCATTGATGGTGTGCATGATTTCTTAAGAGCGGCTGAGGCAAACAAGCAGGATGGTAATTTCATGTGTTGTCCATGCACTTTGTGCAAGAATTTGAAGGAATATTCTAGCTCAATGACTCTTCACTCACACTTGTTGAAGTCGGGTTTCATGTCAAACTATATTTGTTGGACCAAGCATGGAGAAACCGGAATTATGATGGAAGAAGACGAAGAAGAGCAATTGGACCCTAACGACATTATTACTCAATATGGTGACTTCAATGATACTGCAATGATGGAAGCAAAAGAAGAGGCAGGGGCAGAGGACACACTCTCTGAAGATAATGGTCTTGGTGAAATCATTCGTGATGCACAAAGAGATTGTGAAAGTGAAAAAGAGAAAGCTAAGTTTGACCGCATGCTAGAGGATCACAAGAAACTACTATACCCGAGCGTTGAAGATTGGAAAAATAAGTTGGGTACAACACTGGAGTTGCTACAATGGAAGGCAAAAAATGGTATATCCGACAAGGCATTTGGGCAATTACTCAAGATCCAAAAAAGATGCTTCCGAAGCCTAACGAATTGCCTGCCACTACGTACGAAGCAAAACAGGTCGTGTGCCCTCTGGGATTAGAAATCCTGAAGATACATGCATGTCCTAATGACTGCATCATGTACCGTGGCAAGGACTACGAGAATTTGGATGAAAGCCCCGTATGTAAAGCGTCGTGGTATAAGATCAGGCGAGATGACCCTGTCGATGTTGAGGGCGAAGAGCGTCCTAGGAAGAAAATTTTTGCCAAAGTTATGTGGTATGCTCGTATAATACCACGCTTGAAACGTTTGTTCAGAAACAAGGACCATGAAAAGTTGTTGCGATGGCACAAAGAAGACTGTAAGGTAGACAACATGTTGAGACACCCTACTGATGGTATGAATCCTTTTGGGGAGCAGAGCAGTAGTCATAGCACTTGGCCTATTACTCTATGTATCTACAACCTTCCTCCATGGTTATGTATGAAGCGGAAGTTCATTATGATGTCGGTGCTAATCTAAGGCCCGAAGCAATCTGGAAACGACATCGATGTCTTCCTGAGGTCCTTAGTTGAGGAACTCCTGCTTTTATGGAGCAAACCAGGTGTACATGTGTAGGATGAGTACAAACAAGAACACTTCGACCTACGAGCATTGTTGTACGTAACAATCAATGATTGACCTGCCCTAAGTAATCTTTCAGGACAGACAAACAAGGGATATAATGCATGCACACACTGTTTTGATGACCTTCACTGTGTATATCTTAAAAAATGTCGAAAGGTCGTGTACCTTGGCATCGTCGTTTTCTTCCTAAGAATCACCAAGCCAGGAAGAAAGGCAAGAATTTGTAAAGAAGAAGTGAAACGAACCAAGCCTCACAACCAAACTGGAGAGGATGTACTTGATGTGGTCAAGATTGTGCAAGTAGTATTTGGAAAGGGAGAAGGGGTTGTACCAGTTCTAAAAGATGCTGATGGACGCGCACTCATGTGGAAGAAGAAATCCATATTTTGGGAGCTACCCTATTGGCATGTCCTAGAGGTCCGTCACGCGATCGACGTGATGCACTTGACAAAGAATGTTTGTGTGAACCATTATGTTTGGAAGAAGAAGAATTGAGGAACTTTACGAAATGGATGACCGAATTGCGCCATTCAGTGTGACCAAAGACCCAAGCATAATTCTAAATGCCGAGGACACTCCATGGTTACGACATGATCATGACCAAGGGACATGTCAAGAAGAAGATCACTACTGTGTCTGCTTTATGTAGCTAGCTTAGCAGTGATGTCAGGTGACATGTGTATTGATCATTTTTGCTTAGTTTGGTCAAATAAATGAAGATCTACATTTGTATTTGGTAAATTTTGCATTTAGTGACTAATTAATGTTTACTAATACTTCTTTTGTAGTCATTTATTGACTAATGAAGACCTACATTTGTCAGTGAAAAAGTTTAGTTCTAAAATGAATGGTCTTGATGAGTTATAAAACCTTTGTATTCAAAAGTTTTTCATATAGGGTCATTTAGTGTCTGATTAACAATTTTCTATTTAAGGGTAAACTTATTTGTCGCATAATTGAACAATGCATGGTGTTGGGGATATAACCTCGGCATATCCCCAGGGACCTACGGCCCAGCCTACAAGGCCTTGCGGCACGCGACCAGCCCGTCGTGCTCGCTAAGGACTCCTAAGAAGACTTGCTCGCTAAGGAAGATCCTAGTAGATAGACTCGGATCCCTTGCCATAGGGAACCGATCGTAATCGGTTAGGATATGGAAATTGTAACCCTGCTCCGCGGCTATATAAGGCGAGCAGGGACCCCCCTCAAAAACCCCCAGATAACCTCTCTCAGATCATCTACAGATCTTGTAACCTCATATACGAGATCAATCTAGCCATGAGAACATAGGACGTAGGGTATTACGGTGGTTTGCCGGCCGGAACCTGTCTAAATCGCCGTGTCTACGCTCTCTGTGTTAAACTTGATCGTCGTCGCCACAACTCCGCCTAACAATATACTACCTTGGGGTACCCCCTAGGTAGATTGCGACGCATATTTCGTCGACAGTTGGTGCGACAGGTAGGGGGTGTGTGCATCGACTTCATGGCTCGTCAAGCGGTCACCTTCCCGGATTCGATGGTCCTTCCAGCGCCCGGCACCGTGATCCAGATCGGATCTATGTCTTGGACCATTGGATCCGCGCCACGCGGGGTACGTTCACCACCATTTCCGTGTCATCCTGCCATACCGAAGTACCACCTGTGCAAGGACGTCAACATCGACGACCTGATCGGCGTCGTCGATCGCGCCAATGTCGGAATCATCAGCTACATCGACCTCGTCCAGGCGGCGCGACGCCGACTCCCAGGTCACCACGGTCGCCGATCACGCCGCCATCGGTCTCCGCCGAAAACAATGATCACGATGACCAGGCACACCCGCCCCTCCCCAATAATGCCCTATGGGCTCAGTAACCAGGCCACTGTCTTCCAGTGCCAAACGCAACGACTGATCTCTGACAAGATTCCCCAAACACCCATCGTGAACACCGTCGTCATCTCCCCGATCTCCGACGACTCCGACCAGGCAGTATCTCTCGATGGCATGGTCTCCTCAGCCTCGGTCTCCTCCACGAGGCCCGAAACATCCGGTTCATCCAGATCGACCAGCGACATCCTAGAGTTCCCCCCCAGGTTTCGGGGGGATAGTTTTTCATGTCTCCGTCGACAGCGTCCCACGCGACAACGAGACGGAGGCCGATCACATCGCGAGGGAACAGCGTAACAATGAGTGCACACGACGGCACGAATGAGAGCGTGTCGAGCAAGAGAAACGAGACGAGGAACACCACGAACGCGTACGACTTGCACGTGAGCAGCGCGAGCGAGACCAGAGAAATGGTGGTCGCATGCCAGGACGTAATCTCCAGAATGACTTCGACCGGATAGGCGACGTTCCGATATACCCATCTCCGAGCGCCAACCTCGCCGCGGCAACATGCGAGCTGTCCAAACTCCTCCCTACGCCCGAGATAGAGAAAATAGGAGCTCACCTTAAAGCAGCAGTGGTCCAGGTGAATAAGGCGGCCCACCCGTCTGAATTTTCTGATCAGTCTCACAACAGAAACCACCCCAGAAGCCCCATGAGGGAGTACAGGCAAAGATCCCTGCCACGTGACGGTGAAGGACGCGACAACGCTCGGCGTGAGTGAACGCCGGAGCAGGCACGCCTTAGCCCTCCGAGGGAGTACAAGCGAAGATCTCCGCTACGCGATGGGGAAGAACGCGGCTACCCGTGACACAGACGAACACCAGAATCGGCGCGACGAAGCCCTCCGAGGGAGTATCGAGACAGATCCCCGCGGCGTGACGGTAATCCACGACGCGACCTAACACCACCACCCATCGAAAACTTGCGACCTCTTTCCCCTCGCCTGCGCACTGTCCGGTGGCCAATGAATTTCAGGGTAACATTGGTGGACAAATACGACGGCAAGATAAACCCAGAGCAATGGGCCTCCACCTACAAGATCGTCGTATATGCTTCGGGAGGAAACCAAGATGTGATGGCCAACTACCTCCCCGTGATGCTATCGACCACGACCAACAATTGGCTCCAGAAGATCCCCGAAGGCACGATCGATAGCTGGGAACAGCTCAAAGAAATCTTCATTAAAACATACAAAGCCACGTGTGTCCAGCTGGGAACGCGTTACGACCTAGAAAACGTCCGCCAGAAGAGCAACGAGAGTCTCCGCGAATACATCAGGCGTTTCTCCGACAAGCGATTGAGCATCACGGATATCTCCGACCCAGAGGCCATCGCCATCTTCTCCAACGGTTTACGCACCGACGAACTCAGAAACAAGCTGGCACGGAAGATACCAACGACCATAGAAGAACTCATGACGATCGTGAATCCTTATGCCAACCAAGACGACGACGCTCGAAGCAGGGATACCAGGCAACGATACTCCCGCTCCCCGGAGCGCGGAAGGGACAGGGATCGCCGATCAGACTTCCGCAACGATGGAAGACCTGGTGATCACTGGGACTACAGATCAAGCAACTCAGAGCGCTACCCGCATAAGTACGATTACAGACGAGACGATCGTTATGTCGCTAATACAAATGCCAGACCAAGAAACAACTACGACGAAAGTTACGACAAGATTCTCAACGGCCCATGCCCCATACACAAGAATGCCAAGAACTCCATGCGTAATTGCGACCTCCTCGAGCCGGCGGTGAAAGGAAGAGGAGACAAGAGGGCAAAGAAGGACGATCCCGACAAGGGCAGAGATCAAGAACCACCAGCACCGGAGTTTCACCCACCATCAACAACGTACTCCATCTTCGGAGGCGTTGTGGTCGTTGAAGCAGAAAGGAGACGTCGCCAGGTACATAAGGATGTTTACTCGGTAGCAGCAATAGGCGAGGGCGTGGACAACACACGTGCACCTAGACTAGTCAGAACAGCCCATCAGCTTCTCCGGAAAAGACGAGTGGACAGACTTCAGGTACCGTGGTCGCTTCCCGCTCATCGTTGATCCGATCATCGCCACGTGTCGTTTCAGGAAAGTACTGGTCGACGGCGGTAGTGCCCTCAACATCATATTCGTCGATGCCTTCCGCCAACTCGAATACTCCAAGAAGGACCTCATGCCTGCGAATTTCTCCTTCTAGGGGGATCATTCCAAACAAGGCGTCAACACCGGTAGGCCGAATCACCCTCCCTGTGTAGTTCGGCAATCAAGACCACTTCATGGTGGAACACATCACCTTCATCGTCGCCGACTTTGAAACAGCCTACCATGCGATACTGGGCCGACCAGCACTTGCCAAGCTCATGGCGGTTCCGCACTACACCTACATGGTGCTCAAGATCCCGACGTAGGAAGGCATCCTCAGCCTCCGAACCAACCTCAAGATCGCATATGAGTGCGAACAGCAAACGATAAATGCCATCGAAAAGCCTTGTCTCCCGGACGCGTATAGCCTAGAGGGCAGCGACAGCCCGCCCGTGAAAAAGCAGAAGGAAGCAGAAGAAGCAGCGATCACTCCCAACTCCGGCGGCGAACGAGCATAGAGGTCGATAGCTCCGAGCAATGCAAGACGCCCTAATATAATCCTAATTCAATTAAGTTTGTACTGTTCTACCGCCAAACAATGAATAAAGGTGCTTTATCTCCACTGTATCTCATCTAGACCAAACGTGTTATGAAATGCTCACGGCGTACGGCAATCTTCACAAAGCGCTCACAGTGCACAAAGACCTTTGCGACGGGCTCATAGCGTAGATTAACCACTTCAAAGACACTTACATCTACCCTCACCGCAACAACGCCGATAACACACGACGACCACGACAGTGCGACTACTAACGATCGACGACCTCTCCAAAACACTCCCATAGTGTTCGACGGCCTCTCCAAAACGCAACATGACGTTTCTCCAAACAGCCTGGCCATAACCAGAAATCTCCCGAAGTTGGTCTATCAATGGGTCATAGTGAATAGAAGTAGCTACCCTAAGCACTACAACCACGTTGACAGACCTCCTAAGTGAAACTTCCTCATAAATGTTGGTATTTCTTATGACTATTGGATAAATCCGCAAGCGCACAGATTATACCGATGTAGCACTTCACCGGGAGTATTCCAGGTATCGTATTTTCCTCAGGGAACGATAGTGATCTAACTAGGATTAAAGATATGTCCTATGATGAATCAAGGGAGACTATGATAACTGGGTTGAGAGGTTCTATGTAGCAAAGATATCTAACAAGGCAAAACTGGTTATACTGGCTTTATCAGCCCTTCTCTTGCAGGAGGCGATGGGATAGATCAGAAAGAGGGCAAAACTCTAACCGGACCGCGCCATCATGTTGTATTGAGGCCTTACCTTTTAAGAACTTATCTGACATACATGGTGGAATACGAAGACTAGATAGAGCTGTCACCTTCTGCTAGCATCCACAAACAATCTGCGCGATAAGCGGTTTACAAAGGCAAGATCTAGTCTAGACACCACGTCTACACTATTCTTACTACTTTAACCCTAACTTAAGGCTAAAGCACTCTACTTAAAGTAAAACGATGAACAAGCGCGAAAAGGTGTATAACAGCTAAATAGGATTTAGAATATTGATTGCTATAAAGAACTCGGATGTATCACTTACAAGTGTTGAACTTACAAGAGGATCGCATCCGCTGAGGTAGAGCTCCGGAGAAGATTCCCGACAGATCCGGGGCTTTCTCCAGAAGACTTCCCTCGCTCTCCTCCAACTAGCATAGCACTACTACTAAGGAGTAGTTTCTCCAATGAGGCATGAGTGAGAGTGAGGGCCTAAAGGGTCTATTTATATCTAGAGGTGGAGTAGGGGCTACTCCGGTGCCATGTTAGCGATCCGCGCCACCTCCATCAGCCACCGTAGGATGAAACCGTCATTGTAACCGTCTTAAATCAATGGAAGAGATCAAGTGGATGCATGGCGGCATGCAGGAAGTCGGTGGGGAGCTGGAACCACCATATGGTGATTTGGCCGAACCCTATGGCAGGTGGGCCCTGTCACTTTTCTTCTAAAAGCTGACCCCACTGGTCAGGGGGCCTATGGGTGGTCTCTGGCCCCACCTAGGCATTCGGCCGAATGCCTTTTGTGGACAAATGGGCTCATCTTTTGCAGGTGGCTTCTAGACGTAATGCCCATCATGATGGTGTATGCCTTGTGCACATTTTCCATACTTGGAAATATGTCATGTTGGGCCTATGGATCCTTGTGCTATGAATCTGGATCATTGAGAGGTGAATATACTTGGATCCAAGGGTAGAGAGTATTCTTGAGGGTGTTACATGGATCATGGGGGCTAAGGATGCCAAATGGGTCCATAGGGTGGTCGGTTGACCCCTAAGTGGGCCCACTGGCTTCCAAAAGACCCCATTTGTCATTACCTGCATCAAATAGTCATGGGACATGTGGAACTAGTTATTGGGTAAATTATGTTCATGCTATTCTTGTTTTCCTTTGAATATGAGGATGTTGACGGTGTTTTCATGGTGATAAAATAGCTTGTAATTACCGTCAACAAGATCCCCCATACTTACCTCTTTGCTCGTCCTCGAGTAAAGGTTAAAAGATAACAAGACTATGTTATTCAAAGTATAAAAAACATAAAGATTCATTCAAGACATTTTGTCATACCAATGGGATATGTGGTATTGGCTAACATATATCCCTGAGAAAATAAGAAATGGAACAACTCTCAAGGCAAATTCATCTTTCCCAAATCATATTTTAGTACTTGGAGTTTTTGATAAATATTTCAAAAGAAAGCACATAAGTCAACTTACTCCTCTTATAGTACTCTAAGTGTCTTATGTCAACTTACTCCTCTTATAGTACTCTAAGGCACTCAAAGTGTATGTTTCCTCACCAAGGCATAAAGAGGTTGCCTTCTTTGTATCTCCCTATTTCTAAATGTCTTATGTGGAGCTTAGGTAGGGATAAATAATGTAGCATACTTACCTTGCATATATTGTAAAGTCAAACTCCGGATCCAAGGAGAGAAATGTCATACTCTTAGATCAAGATGTGCAAGTGTGTGGAAACATGGCAAAATATCAAAACTTCTTTATATGATCTCTCTTTCCTTACTTATTATTTTGAGACATAGCTATCTTTTCTATTAGTTTTGATATGCTCATCATCATTTTTTTTCTATGAGCTTTGATATGCTCATCAATTTTTTTTTGCTATATATATTATTATTATTATTTTTTTCATAATTTTGCATAGTCTATGTCTCATTTACTAGCACATACTAGAGAGAGGATTTTCTATTAGATCATGGAGCATGAACTATGTGGAAAATGTAAGGCATGTTTCTGCGTACTTCCAGTGTAGAAGCAGCATGTATATGTGGCGTGTACGTGATCTTGATCTTGGGAGCATGATAAGTCTCTCAACAAGGGTCACAAAACTTGACCAAACTCAACACAAAGTAAGCAGCTTATGTAGAAAGCTTAAATCATGAAAGAGCATGTATGGTTTTGGTAGAAATTTTCTCACTATAGAGGAGTAGTGACATTATGGTTTTATGACGTTTTCAAAAGTTAATATCCAAGAACCTTAAATAGACAGGGTATGAATCATGAGCCGAGAACTATATCACATTAATCAACAACTTAGTCAATATGGTTCCCTATCAAGATATTTTCCCACTAGCATAAGCAAAAGCAAGAATTCGTCTTTATGACGCTTTTACCCTTTAAATGTCATAGATCATGTCACTTTTCAAAATTTTAATTTTGGATGCGATCTTCTTGTTTTATTCAATATTAAAAGGAATTTAAACTAAGTGAAAAGTTTCATGAAGAAATTTTTTTCATTTTTTTATTTTTGAAGGGAAAGTGAATAAATAAATGAAAAAGTATAGAGAGAAGGGGAGAGACGTGGCAAACCAGTTAGATTTGAAGTTTGAATTTGAAGGGGTGCTGACTGGTGGGTCCAGGCCCTAGAAGTGCATTCGGCCGAATGTCTTTGGAGCTGTTTGGCCACGGGGATCTCTGCATTTGAATTTCTTACCTCTGAATGTTGATGTGCTCCGAACTTCTTGATTTTTTGCCAAAAATATGATTTCGCCGAATAAAAAAGGTGGTCATTTTGGTCCAAATTTTTTCTGGTACGTGTCATGGGAGTGTTCAGTATGGTTCAGTGATCCTTGTGATGTTTTGACAAGTTGGAGTTTCGACCGAACTCCCCCATACTTGTTTCAAAGCCTGCTGAATTCAGTGACAGAGCAGACATCAAATGCAGGGGTTCTGCTGGGATAAGATACCAGCAGAACCAAGAGTTTCATTTGTCATTGATAGCTTTAGGCACGTGTTCATTGATTCAAGAGTAAAAAACTATCATGCCTAAGTATCTTGTTGCTATAAAGGGCTAAGGTGATCCAAGGGAGAAGATGGAGAGAGAAGGTCCTTAGCATAATGGATGACAAGCATCACTTCATGCTCTCTTCTATTAGGGTCATGAGGCAGGTTGTGCTGATGGCTCTAGAGGATTACTAAGGAGAAAGAGAGGCAAGGAGATCCTCTCTCTCAATGGTCGTGGATAAGCGTTTGAACTTTGCATTAGAGATAATGCAAAGATCATTAAAGTTATCTTCAAGATCGAGACGCGTCATTCTCTCCTTAGAAACTCTTTCTTCTAAGTTGGTACAATGCTCAGGAGCAATGGGCATGGCTGAAGAGCCAAAACCACATTCGGCTGAACGCTTTTTGAAAGATTTTGAATGAAGGAGCCAGGTTTCGAACTTGATCGGGTCAGGTGAGTCAGCTCGTGAAGTTTCGGGCTGATTGGGCCAAACATAGGTTCGACCGAACCACTTAAGTGGCCAAATGGGTCGTCCTTTCACGAGGGGGAAGTCAAGGGTCAGGTGAGTCATCTCGTGAAGTTTCGGGTTGTTTGGCCCAAACACAGGTTCGGCCGAACCACTAAAGTGGCCAAATGGGCCGACCTTTCACGAGGGGGAAGTCCAGGGTTAGGTGAGTCAGCTCGTGAAGTTTCGGGCTGTTTGGCCCAAAGATAGGTTCGGCCGGACAACTTTAGAGGCCCAATGGGCCGATCTTTCACAAGGGGGGAGTCAAGGCTGAGTCTAGGCCATTTCTAAGGTCTTTTTCGAAATTTGAACAAAAAAGTTAAAATATGTAGATTTTAGTTCTAATTTGGATTAAGAACAAAATCTATCATATCAATTTATTGCTTAGGAATTTCATGCTCATAGAAAACTTTAAGACGTTGTCCATTTACCTTTATAGGTGTTGCAGCCGTAATCTCGAAGCATGACGATTCCTTGCGTCATGACATTGCTGCTGACGAATGGTCTTTCTTCTGTGAATCGTCGCGTTGTACTCAGACCCTTTTTCTCCATTCATTGCTTCTCTCCTGCAAAGGATTAATGGACAACATATACCCGAAGGAATTCACATATGATTCGAAGCAGGGGCAGTATTGTCATAGAAACAAAGGACATCTTTTATGCTATAGAAAAGTTGATTTTAGCATTTTAGCACAGAAAGAGATGTCCCATCATTGTTCACCAATTTTTTAAAAGTTAAGCAAGGCTGAGGCAAAGATCTGCAAGATTATTTCATTACTACCTCAACCTTTTATTTGTCTCTATGAAATATCTCATGACTTAACCACCAAAATTTTGAAGTTATCATGCATTGGTTAGTCCAAGAGCACAACTAAATTCCATACAAGTTTACTTTTGGTAAATTAATCAAACTTGACACCATGTCTAATTTGATTAAGGAAAACTATTTAACCTAAGCATCACGCTTAAATTAAAGAGCTTATAGGAGTATGTACACTAATCCCAAACCAAAGCATACTCAAAATAGAACTAGGAAGTATGAAGGCATAAAGAGATTCACTTAAAAGAGACAAGAGCATGGATGGTGAACCAGATAGCATTTGCATTTTTTTATAATTTTTATTATTTATATGACTAGCAAGATGAGCAAGGTATAAAGAGAAATAAAGGTAGAGACATCCAAACAAAATTAAGAATGAAGCATGTCATGAATTTCTTAGAGAAATCCACTCCCCCATACTTGGATTTTGCAACATTTTACAATGTGAAAATCCAAGTCTAGGATGTGAAATTTTCTTTTAAATGTGCTTCATTATTGAAGGATGTTTGGTTGGACATACCTTGTGTTTTGCTCCAACATTCTTTTTGTTATAACCTGAAATGGTTAGTGACAAAAATACCCGAAGGAACAATTTCACAAATATTCCCTTAATCTCTTTTTACAAAGTCATTTTATTCAGTTTAGAATTTTGGGAAACTAGAAATATATTTTTTTATTTTTTTATATATATTTTTTAGCAAACTTTAATGGAAAAGAAGAAGACTTGGGTTAGCTCCCAAAAGTGCTTAATTTTAAGATACAAGCTTGTCTTTGGGAAACTTTCAAGTTGTAACTTATGTTGGTGAAGCGGTTTCCCCTTCAACTCCAACATTTTCAAACCTATCCTTAAGACTAAAACCACTACGAGATTTGCAAAATTTATGGTAGACAAACACATCTACAACCATCCTTGCAAAGATTTTCGAAACAAGAAGAATGAAGGGGTTGTAGATCATGTGTGTAGTCATGGTCGAGGGAAGGATTGATTTGGGAGATTTCTCATTTGAGCATGGATTTGTTTGGAAGATCAGAGTATAACTTCCGTGCTCATTGACATCATTCTCCCTTTCAAAGAATGGGTGAGCACTTTCTTTCTCATGACATTTCAAGTCATTCTCAAGGCTTGAATGAGTCATGGCTGTTGGCGAGATTGACATTAGCTCACCCCGTGGATCAAGAACTGGTTTAGATTCTAACCCTTTGATGAGAGGTCGGGAAGACCAAATGGGTAGATAATCTTCACCTATTCTATGATCAATCTTCTCATTTCCTGTTGTGTTCTCCAAGATTCTCATGATTGGCCTTTCGATAAAAGTGAGATGAAAGGAAAGTCCAGGAAGGTCAAAGATGTGGAAATCTAGGAAGATCTTGAGATCATCAACCACCACAAGAACATCATGAAGGACTCCTAAACAATCAAGGATTTGACCATTAGGGAGTCTAAGGTGTTTTTGTGATTGGGATAGATGATTCTTTGATGATGTTGGAACATGGAAATGAGGAATGATGTTGATCCCGAGGCTAGGATCGTAGACAATTTTACTATCAATGCCCGACACTTGACAAGATATTCTCCTTACATGTGTGGGCATTTTAGTTACTTCCTTTGAGGATTTGGCCTCATCCAACCATTCTTGACTTATAACGGTAGACAAAGGCTCTAACCGTTGATTATGCTCCTCTTGGTCAGATTTATGGCCCTCATGGCTTCCATGCCTCGAGTGTCTTAATGAATTCCGAAAGTTATTAAGTGGGTCATCATAAGACATGAATGAAGGAACACATGGGGAATCATCAGTATCAAGGATGGGTTCATAAGATAAGTCAGATGTGGGCATAGAGAAGGAGAGGATAGATTTGGATTCTAAACACTTTAGTTCTTCTTCTATAAGCTCACTCGACATTTCTTCATCAAATATCCCAAGCTTTTCCTAATGTGCCATGTGGGAAGTCGAGGCACAAGATGATGTTGCTGCGGGAGGTTTCCGAAGAGATTCCTTCACGAGAGGTCTAGAAAGATGTTTCTTAGAAGGTCTCTTTTGGATACGATAATTGTGGGCATTCCCAAAACCAGCAAGATCATATGAAAGGTTAGCCTCGAACTCGAAGGAATGGTTTAGATGTTGAATTTCTTCTTGCTTCGAGATTTGTGGTATTTGTGGTTCTGGATCGATGGCAGAATCTTTGGATGGGAGTGGTGGTGATTCGGCTATCGAGACTTCTTTTCTAGGGAATGGTTTTTCTCCTTCTATGGATCCTTCATTATAAACATTAATGTAGGGGGTATTTTCAAGAATCTTCATGAGAAGACTCTTCCCTTCACTAACGGGTAAACACAGGAAGGCTCCCCTAGAAGTCATGTCAAGAATTTGTGCAGAATTTTTGCTAAGACCGTCATAAAAATGTTGTAACAATGTTGGCTTGGTTATAGCAAGATCAGGGCCAGATGATGCTAGATCTAAGAGACGGGCCCATGCCGCACCAAGAGGTTCTTTCTCCTTTTGTGAGAAAGTGATGACCTATTTTCGAAGACGAACAACTCGAGGGGTGGGAAAGAAAGCTAGGCAGAATTTGGATTGTAACTTTTCCCATTCTCCGTTTGCGTCATCTACGTGGCTAAGGTACCATTGTTTGGCTATTCCCATCAAAGAAAATGGAAATAGCTTCCACTTAAGGGTACCTCGCCTCATCCCATGGATGTGGACACATGAACACAATTGTTCAAAGTCTTGTAGATGAGTGTAGGGATTTTCGTCTTCGTTCCCAGAAAAAGGTTTGGTTTGAACCATCCTTATGAGGCTTGGGCGAAGCTCATAAGGAATGTCCAATATGGCCTGAGATGAACTAGGTGGCTCCATCCTAGCGCCCGTTGGAGCACCATATTCGAAAAGTGGGGTTTGATCCATATGTGTATGTGGAGTGAAAGGATGAAATCAAACAAAAAGATAAAATAGGACCAAAGGGTAATAGTTAAAAGCTACCATTCACCGGCAATGGCGCTAGAAATGCTTGTTGGTATTTCTTATGACTATTGGATAAATCCGCAAGCGCACAGATTATACCGATGTAGCACTTCACCGGGAGTATTCCAGGTATCGTATTTTCCTCACGGAACGATAGTGATCTAACTAGGATTAAAGATATGTCCTATGATGAATCAAGGGAGACTATGATAATTGGGTTGAGAGGTTCTATGTAGCAAAGATATCTAACAAGGCAAAGCTGGTTATACTCGCTTTATCAACCCTTCTCTTGCAGGAGGCGATGGGATAGATTAGAAAGAGGGCAAAACTCTAACCGGACCGCGCCATCATGTTGTATTGAGGCCTTACCTTTTAAGAACTTATCTGACACACGTGGTGGAATACGAAGACTAGATAGAGTTGTCACCTTCTACTAGCATCCACAAACAATCCACGCGATAAGCGGTTTACAAAGGCAAGATCTAGTCTAGACACCACCTCTACACTATTCTTACTACTTTAACCCTAACTTAAGGCTAAAGAACTCTACTTAAATTAAAATGATGAACAAGCGCGAAAAGGTGTATAACAGCTAAATAGGATTTAGAATATTAATTGCTATAAAGAACTTGGATGTATCACTTACAAGTGTTGAATTTACAAGAGGATCGCATCCGCTGAAGTAAAGCTCCGGAGAAGATTCCCGACATATTCGGGCTTTCTCCAGAAGACTTCCCTCACTCTCCTCCAACTAGCATAGCACTACTACTAAGGAGTAGTTTCTCCAATGAGGCATGAGTGAGAGTGAGGGCCTAGGGGGTCTATTTATATCTAGAGGTGGAGTAGGGGCTACTCCGATGCCACGTCAGCGATCCGCGCCACCTCCATCAGCCACCGTAGGATGAAACCGTCATTGTAACCGTCTTAAATCAACAGAGGAGATCAAGTGGATGCATGGCGGCATGCAGGAAGTCGGTGGGGAGCTGGAACCACCATATGGTGATTTGGCCGAACCCTATGGCAGGTGGGCCTTGCCACTTTTCTTCTACAAGATGACCCCACTAGTCAGGGGGCCTGTGGGTGGTCTCTGGCCCCACCTAGGCATTTGGCCGAATGCCTTTTGTGGCCAAATGGGCTCATCTTTCGCAGGTGGCTTCTAGACGTAATGCCCATCATGATGGTGTATGCCTTGTGCACATTTGTCATACTTGGGAATATGTCATGTTGTGCCTATGGATCCTTGTGCTATGAATCTGGACCATTGAGAGGTGAATATACTTGGATCCAAGGGTAGAGAATATTCTTGAGGGTGTTACATGGATCATGGGGGCTAAGGATGCCAAGTGGGTCCATAGGGTGGTCGGCTGACCCCCTAAGTGGGCCCACTGGCTCCCAAAAGACCCTATTTTTCATTACCTGCATCAAATAGTCATGGGACATGTGGAACTAGTTATTGGGTAAATTATGTTTATGCTATTCTTGTTTTCCTTTGAATATGAGGATGTTGAGGGTGTTTTGATGGTGATAAAATAGCTTGTTATTACCGTCAACAATAAACCGGATGGTTTCATTTAGGTCGGGAGCCATGAGGCTATGCCCCTAGAATCTGTATACGACCACGGTACGGTTGACGACTCTACAAGCAGCATGGCTATTCGCCTAGCGTCTATAGGAACGGTCGCCACAGGCCATAGTCATGCCACGATTAGTCCTCTCAGAAAAAGGACCTGACCCTGGTATCATCCAAAGCGTGCATGAGTTGTTCGCCCTCTGCGCCGCGGGTTGCCAGCAGCGTACCTCCTTAGGAGTCCTTATGTATCCTATGCGTGAAGTGGCGCTAGCCCTACGATCTAGAGCATTTGAGACCCAAGGCAGAACGACTCATCGCTACGGCTCACGACTAGCGGGCACGACAGGACATACAAGTGAAACAAAAGCTCACCGCCCGGATATATTACAAGTTTGTAGTTTTCACTTACACGTCCGACCACTCATATCCGAGATACAAATCACCGTTGTCTTGCAGCAAACCAGAGCATGATAACAAAATCGACATTGGAGAGACAACGTCTACAGAAAAGTTATTCCAGCAATTACAACTTCATCCTACTGATGCGATAAGCGACCACCTCACAAATGTTCCTAGTCCAGAGATCAAACTCATGTCGAATCTGACATTCCAAGCTACAGTACATGATGATCCAAGGCGTATTATCACCCCAGCGACGACACTTGCTCTAGGAACACTGATGAGGAGCGACAACCACGACTAAATCCGGAACATCCTCCGGCGCACGAATACCCAGAGACCGCCTGATCCTGTGCATATCATCACGAGAGCGGTCACGAAGACGACGCAAGAATCGGTCGCAAAAATGACCATCTTGCAGGGCACCTCCACCGATAGAATCAAGGATAACATGCGCCTCCGGATTTGCCGAGTCGGCATAAAACAGCATCATGGCCCTGAAGTACATAGCAACATCATCTCGAGCGACCGCCGCCCTACCGATAAGATCCCGCCCGACAGGGTCTCGCACGAACACCATCAACCGCTCCAGGCCACGGAAGAACAAAGCCTCACGATTATCGACATCAAGAAAGCGCTGCACGAAGGCAGACTCCAGGAAAGGGTAGTAGGGCCGACAATAGTCCTGAACGCGCTGAAGAGACACGAGCCGAATCATCGAAGCATCATCGCAAAAGCGGCAAAAGAGACGGCAGATTGGGTGAATCTTCACATACTCACGCACATTGTCATCGTCGCCGATCACAAGAAGTAGAATCCGGAAGACCAAGTCCTCCGGCAAAGCCAGCAAGGTGGAGGAACCCACTGCAAGGTGCACACTGCCACCCTCCATCTCCACCGACCAAATCCTAGCGTCGACGAACTCTCCACCAACGACCCAAACTTTCCACAAGACAAGAGAGAAGATCAGCAAATAAGGTGGATTAGAATCCCCTCAATTCATCAATAATGTATGGCACCGAATCGTCAGCTATTGGAATCCCAAACAAGCTAAGGCAAAGAAATGTGACCCTTCCCGTTTCGTCAAACCGCTGGGGTAGCCTTTATACCAAATGGTGCGGCGCTTTGACTTCCAGGGTTTTTGGGAAACAACAACGATCGAATACGGAACCGCCACGCTAACCACCTTTTGTGCCGCACAAACGGGCCGATAAAACCAGACACAAAATCAGGGCCCATTTAACCCTGTTTACCTTTCGCCTTATGCTTTGTGGCTAATTATTCCTTTTGAACAATGCTACAGTCCTGGGGACTAGATGCGTGTCTATCTCATTTTTTACGCAGCAGCAGCAGGGCGCCTACAGTAACCCAGCTGACAAGGATGATAGGGCCGCCCGCACAAAAACTCAGGGACTCTGTCCATAGCAACAACGACTTAAATATTGATCGCGTCTCCGACTAGGCTCGGGGACTTTGTCCAGTTCCACATCGAGCAAGGCTCGGGGACTGCGACCAGGGCACCAGAGAACAATGCCTGGAAGGACAACACCCGGGGAATGACGCCCGAGGACTGTGAATAAAAACCAAAAGACCCCGATACAAGAATCTCTCCGAGCTCCTTCCATCAGGCTCGCGGACCACGGGTATTTGCAGTCGTTTATCCTTAAACTAGTATTTCAATCCTTTATTTTCTACATACTTGATCCTGATGCAAGAAGCTACTCGCTACTCACACCAGGCTCGGGGGCTACGGGTATTCGTAGTAGTTTTTGCAAATGTATGCTCCAATCTCTATTTATATACTTCATGCGCTACTTTATAAAGCATGGCCCCATGTGCATACTTCACCCGCTACTATGCTCGAGGACTAAGTGGGTACACATCACCATGCGGTGAATGTACTGATCTTGTTCACAAATAAAGCTTGTTGTTTTAATGTCGGTTTTTGCAGAGCCTAAGTGGGTACACTTCACCAGGGAAAGACCTTTCAAAAGTTTTTTATTCTTCAGCATGTCACATTCTTTCAGCAAGCAGCCGCAACATCCGGCAAGGCGATCAGCTTGCACTCCAAGTTACGACATTCTCGACCAGATCAACCTAGTCGGGAGACCTCTCCAAGCAGCACCTCGACCAGCCATACTGGTCAGGGCTCTATGACAACCACCCCGCATGATGGCGACCACCTAGACACCTATCAAGATGACGCCGCGGGCTCGCCAGAAGAATATAACATGCTCGGGGACTTGTTGGGGATATAACCTTGGCATATCCCCAGGGACCTTTTTGGGCCTGCCGACCAGGAGACGGCCCAGCCTACGAGGCCTTGCGGCATGCGACCAGCCCGTCGTGCTCGCTAAGGACTCCAAAGAAGACTTGCGAGCAGGGACCCCCCTCAAAACCCCCCAGATAACCTCTCTCAGACCATCTACAGATCTTGTAACCTGATATACGAGATCAATCTAGCCACCAGAACACAGGATATAGGGTATTACGGCGGTTTGCCGGCCCGAACCTGTCTAAATCACCGTGTCTACGCTCTTTGTGTTACGCTTGATCATCGTCGCCACACCTCCGCCTAACAATCTACTACCGTGGGGTACCCCCTAGGTAGACTGCGATGCATATTTCGTCGACAAATGGTGAAACACAAAAAGATTAACGTTAAAATAATGCATAAACTAATTTCCTGTTGGTAACCAAGCATTTTATTTTTAATTGAACAATATACTTTTGCATTAACCAAATTCTAATGGTTAGTTACATTTATATTTGATATTATAAAAAATGTACAAGATTTTATGTTATACATTTTCTAGTGTATAATAAAGCAAATGGAAATTTAATGGTTATTTTTTAAAAAACATTATGGCATGTATTTAATTTATTATGCAATGAACAAGAACTAGAACAATTTATACATATATTAAACTATATACAATACCAAAACATATAAAAGAGTCCCCTGAAAATTTCGTTTGGCGCCTAAACAGGCCTTTAGCCGCGGTTGGTATTACCAACCGGGCTAAAGGTGCCTTCCTATATAAAGGCTCAGCTCCCTCTTCTTCCCTCACCTGTCATATTTCATTCAACCGATGTCGATCGAGCTCCATCCGCCACCGTCAACATCTGCGCCACCGCCGGCCGCCACCTCCGCCTCTGCACCGGCCCCGCACGACCCCTCCTTGCCTCGGCTTGCGCCCAAACGGCCGTCCTCGCCGCTCCGAGATCCCCTATCGCCGGCCGCCGCGCCCGAGCCCTGCACCACCCCCGTGCCGGCCGCCGGCGCCATTGAAGCAGGAGAAAAAGAAGAAAGAAAGAAGAAAGGGAAAAAGAAAGAAGAAAGAAGGAAGAAGGAAGAAGGAAGAGAGGAAAGAAGGAGAGGAAGAAAGAAGGAGAAGAGGAGAGAAGGAAGAAGCAGGAAGAAGGAAGAAGGTAGGGAAAGAAGAAAGAAAGAAAGGAAAAAGAAAAAAAATTAGTAAATGATTTTATAAATTTGTAAATGGATTTGTTAAAAAAGGAAAATTGATAATATTCTATGTTATTAGCTTCTTGTTTTATAATGGATCACACACTAACATTTTATACATGTTTTTCTAGGCGGAGAGGAGATCTAGGGGAAGAAGATAAGAAGAAAAAGAAGAAGAAGAAGAAGAAGAAGAAGAAGAAGAAGAAGAAGAAGAAGAAGAAGAGGAAAAGGTTAATTGTTAGATATGGATTTATTGTTAGAGAAATATTGACCTTCCATTATTATTGCTAGTAAACATGTATATATATACATGATTTGATAGATGTGGGTTTGTTAGAGAAATATTGACCTTCCATTATTGCTAGTAATATGTATATGATTTGATAGATGCAATACATATCCTAAACTGTACACACTTGCTAGTAAAATAGATACCTTTCATTTTATTACTAGTAAAATATAACTTAGGGTTTACACCACTTGCTTAGGGTTTACACACGCTGAGTGTCTACCCTAAACCCCTAAGCTTTCATTTGTTAGAGAAATATATACCCTAAGTGTGCCTGACTCTAAGTGCCAAAACGCTAAACCCTAAGTGTCTACCCCTAGTGCCTACACTAAGTGTCTATCCTTTTGGTTACTCTAAGAAAGTGTTACAAACTTGTTTAGGGTCACACACAATAAGTGTCTACCCTTTTATCCTAAGTGTCTACCCTAAACCCTAAACCCTAAGTGATGTCTACCCTTTTTGTTACTCTAAGTGTTACACACTTGTTTAGGGTTTACACACACACTGTGTGTCTACCCTAAACCCCTAAGTGTCTAAACCCTATAGATATACATCCTAAGTGTCTACCCAAGTGTGCCTAACTCTAAGTGTCTACCCTAAACCCTTTTATTAGTCACACAAAGACTAAGCTAAGTGTCTACCCTAAGTGTGCCTAATAACTCCAAGTGTGACCTTCCATTATTGCTAGTAAACATGTATATATATGATTTGATAGATGGATTTGTTAGAGAAATATTGACCTTCCATTATTGTCTACCCTTTTATTACACACACACACACACTAAGTGTCTACCCTAAACCCCTAAGTGTCTAAACCCTATAGATATACATCCTAAGTGTCTACCCTAAACCCTAAACCCTAAGTGTCTACCCCAAGTGTGTACTCTAGAGAAATATTGACCTCTCATTATTGCTAGTAAACATATATATATATATATATATATATGATTTGATAGATGGATGACCCGAATGACAACATGGAGGATTTCTTGTTTTCAATGATCAACGATGGTACTAATCAAGTAGTAGATGACACCAATCAAGTAGATGACTACACCAATCAAGTAGATGACGGAAGTCAGTACTTTGCGGATGATATTGAGCAAGAAAATATCACGCAAGACAATGTTGCCAAGGTATATATATGTCTACAATCTCTTGTGTATACATGAAAATCAAAATAATTACATTTGTATAATTATATTTATAAGTTTTGTGTGTCTACATACATAGCCGTCTGCATCAACGACAACTACGGGGAAGAGTAAAATTGTACGAGGCCCGAAGAAGCCATTGGAGGGTCGGTACATTATCACAGAATTCGATGAGGAAATAGGGGCAATACTTGGACCAAATGCACATAGATTTGCCAGCAACTATGGTTACCTTGTAAGGGATAGGCTTTCGATCAGTGCTCGTGAATGGCGGCAAAGGAAAGGACGCCCTGAAATTAGTTTTGTCTCTGATCGTGACAAGGAACTAATTTGGCAAGAAATCCTTCAACATTTCTCGTTCGATACAGAAGATGAAGCTTTGAAGGGGAGAGTTAGGGACTAGGCTATGAAGAAGATGACAACACAATTCCAGGCCTCGAAGAAGAAATTGCACATCGATTTTACAAAGAAGAACCTTACTCCAGATTTCAACAATAAGGCCTACGTCAAGTTGAGACCGTTTTGGGATGACTTTGTAGCTTTCAAGACATCCGAAGGGCGAAGCACAAGCGCAATAGAACCAACAGAATGCCCGAGAAAAGCAATACCATCACCACTTGTGATCAGGTGGCTACATTACTGCCATTCCTAAGTGGGAAAAATCAGAAGGGGACCTTCAAGCTAGGGGAATCCAACCAGAATCAGGTAACTGGGCTGACCGCGGTAAGTGGTGGTTTTTTGGTCACGGGGGAGGTCTTGACCCTCAGACCGGGAGATTAACGTATACCGAAGGACTCACAGAAGCAGCAAGGAAACTGGTTGATGCTCAATCTTTGAGGGAACAAGGAGTATGGTCACCAGATAGAGATAAGGATGAGCTGACATATGCCCTGGGGACTGCGAAACACGGTGGGCGAACGAGAGGTCATGGTGCGGTGTCGTGGAAGCATGCCTTCCCTCAAGACAAAGATACATATAGAAGCCGCCAGAGAAAGAAGAAAGAGGAGGAAGCTATGAAACTTAACATGTCACAAATGCTTAGTGAAGCACGCGAAGCAGCTATTCAAGCAAAAGAGCGAGAAGAGAAACTTGAAGCGAGAATGAGCTAGGAAATCAAAAGGCAAGTGGAGTTAGCAATGAGCCGAATGCGAAGTACTAGATCAGTACTGGAAGTCAACATCAGCCCATCAGCTCAGTTGAAAAGCAGGTGTGCTTCCACGGAAGTGCCTCAACCTTGTGATGACGCAAAGCTACGCTTCCCCGTGGATGACATCACAGAACCAAATACACCATGTGAGCTGCACATTCCAGAGGGGGCTACCACTATCATGGTGGCTACCGGTATTGTATCTCCTATCGACCCTACGAAGACACCAATATGCCATGGGTCAATAATACCACTTGGATATGCTCGCGTCTCGGTGGATAGAGTTCAAAAAGGTCATCGCGATGTTAAGCTTGACATTGAAGGAGGTGATCGGGAGATGACTTTAGGACAAGCGGAGAAGTCATTTATTTGTTGGCGCAAGCGCTATATCATTATTCCTGGGGCATCACCTCCTATTGTACTGTCGCCGCCTCCTCCTCCTCATCCTAGGTGCGAATGAAAGTGAATCATACCTATCTCTTTTTCACTAACTTTGTATTGGCTTAAATAGCGATACTTTATTCACACTCGTTGTTTTCACTGTAGGACCTCACCCTGACACCTAAGTCACAATTCATCACCTGCTGGTCATAGTGTTGCGAGGGATGATGATGGTGAAATGCACGACACGGCTTCCTCCCCAAAACCTCCAAGGCGGTCTCCATCTCCGAAACCGGCCTCATCGCCTCCACGACGTTCTCCAATGCCGACACCGGCCCCATCGCCTCCACGACGGTCTCCAACGCCAACACCAGCCCCATCGCCTCCACGACGGTCTCCCGCCGCCCCATTGCCAAATAAGAGGACCGCCACAAAAGCAAAGGTGTCGGCCGCCAACCAAAAGCAAAGAGGCAAGCTACAAGGAAAGTTAAGATTCCTCAAAAACTTTCGTATGAGAAGACTGACGAACAAAGAGACGCCTCAGTAAAGGCCTCAGTGGACACACATTTACAAAAAATTGAAGACGACCGTAAAGCAAGGAAAGAAGCTAAACAACCGTTCTTCTTACATCAATCAGCTCTAAGGCAAGCAGTGGAAGCAAAGAAGAGAATGCTACGTGATGCTCAAAAGAGTTCTCCAATATTGGACTATGACCGCACTCTCGAAAAGGCAATTAACGAGAAGAAAAGAGCAGGGAAGGGTGTCCCACAGCTTGGGGAACAATCAAAGCAATCAGTGCCCCCGCTAGTTGTTGGGAATCAATATGGTTCAAACATGAGCGTGCTAGAAGACAATGTTCCACGGGTCAATTATGATGGTATGGAAGAGTTCTTGAAAGGAGCTGGTCTAACCGTGACTCAATTTCTAGGAAATGCACTCATCGCAAATGCCACTGTAGTTGATGAGTGGAAGAGAACTTATGAACGTGGCAGAAGTCTGTACAACCCATCGGCCCTCAGGGAACTTGGTACGCGCATGCGCTCGTTAAACTCGTGGTACATGGAGGCATGTAAGAAAAGCACAGATGACAACATTTGCGTCAGAATTAGAGATGAGCATTACTTCCGGGGCGATGACCTTATATATGTTCCGTATAGTGAGCTCCACCAACTATGTCATATGGACGCTCTAGACAAATCTCTCATCAGTTGCTACTGTCTGTAAGTGATCATTTCTTTTAGTAATCTGACTATAGCATATGTATATGTATAGTAACTAACTATCCTCAAACATATATATGTAGATTGTTGATGTTAATGCTCAAACGTAACGGAGACACAGATATTGGTTTCATTGATCCATCAATCATATTCTCGGATCCAAACACTCCCCGCGATGAATGGATATCTCAAACGCAGAGGAATCTTCGGAGGTTCTTGGTCAACCAAAAGACCAGAGAATATATACTCTTCCCCTACAACTTTGGGTTTGTGTTGTTATCGTTTGGACAATTTTTCTTACTTATTACTCAATTCAACATAAAGATATATATGTTGACTCTATAAACAAATGCAGTTTTCACTGGATACTCAGTCTTCGATATGACCAGAAGTCAATTGATAATCTTTGACTCATGGAGAAAACCACTGGGAGATTACCAAGATATGATAGACATTATCAAGGGGTAACTTTGATCTTTAAATATGGATTCCTGCCCTTTAACTACACTGCAAGAGTTAATTAACTAATGATCCAATTATTGAGCAGGGTTTGCGCTTGGTTTCATCCCGAAACACCGTCCGGAACTAGAAGTGGCACTAAAGAGTCTTCGTATCTTACCGTGGGTTCTAAGGCAACCACAAGGCAACAATCTGTGTGGATACTATGTTTGCGAGTTCCTCACGGTGTATGCAAGAAGAACTCTTACAGAAAAACTAAAAGTATGTAATATGTATATATAATACATCCATTTTATTTATTTGTTGCTATTAACTAAATCTTATGTATATTAACACTTGTTTCTTTATAATGCAAATTGAAGACGTTATGGTTGTAGCAACAAGTGTTGCAAGATGTCCGCCTCAAAGGAATTCAAGAGACACTTGCTGGATTTCTTCTTGACAAAGTGATCGATCTTAAAGGCAAGTACTATTACGACCCGACCAAACCACTCAAGCCAAATCAAGACGAATATTTGTATGAGATTTAAGTGACGAGAGCGTTTGTGTCTAAAGTAAAGTAACAATGAATAATGATGTAAATTTTATGTGCATATATATATTATACTTATAGAGTTTTATAGTTTATTTGTGTTTATTGCTTGAAATTAACTTATAAGTGCGTGAATACATATATTAGCAGCGAATACATGTATTAGAAGCGAAGAATACACACATTTGAATATCTAATCTAATTGGAAAACCAAAATAAGAAATACCAAAATCAGAAAAAAAATAGGTCTTTAGCCCCGGTCGGTAATACGAACCGGGCTAAAGGGTGTTGCCACGCGTGGCCCGTCTGCACCACCTGGCGCACCCTTTAGCCCCGGTTGGTATTACCAACCGGAGCCTGCGAACCGGGGCTAAAGGGGAGACATTTAGTCCCGAATCCTTAGCCCCGGTTCAGACACCGGGGCTAAAGACCCTTACAAACTGAGGTTAAAAACCGATTTTGTACTAGGACCGTATGAGAAAAACGAGAACAACACGGTCATTGTGGTCGAGGCCGGTGTGATGCCAGCCTCGAAAAAGAGCATACCTACAATAGTAGTAATGCTAGATAAAATCTCACCCTATATTTTTCATGCGCTGAAAAGTCATTAGATAGATGGATGAATTTATTTTCATAACAGTTGATGAATCCGTACAGCCTAGCTATCTTTAGACTACCTTTAAGAGAGTAATTAATTCTAACAGATTAAACGTGCATTATCTTTTTGAACGTAAATTGGTCGTGATGACTGATGACAGCAAGAACGATTCGATCCGGCCGAGTATAGTGCCATACTTTGCCAAAAAAAGCAAAAAGAAAAGAGTATATGAGTAGTAGTGCACCTGAATGTCAAGCACTACATTTTGAACAAATAAATCAAACCCTATATTTTCGATAAATCTATTTGCCCTATTGAATTCTAAAGTATACTTAGTGATCATGATTAGGATTTGTCCCATCTGTGGCTCCACATCAGTGTGCGTACAATACATGCACCAAACTATATATGACTTTTTTTTATGCTTTGGCCATCAACCACTCGTGTTTTTTTTTTTAAGTACGAGTCTGTGTCGTGTGCCCAAAGCTATACAGCTACCTTACAATATGTTGCGAAAAATAATACATGTGTAGAGTGGAGGTAATCTAAGCATAGTTATTTTGTCCTATTGTCTGTGACCAATAATATTACCAAGATCAAACAGGAGAACAAAACAAAATAACTAGCTAGTATATATATTATACAGTGATTATTCCTCTAGTTCTAAAAATGAAGTATTCCTATATACTATATTTTATATATAAAAAAACAGTACAATTTGTTGATAGCGTGGACATATACACAGTTAATGCATGACACTGTCACTATTAGAGAACAAGCCTTTCGTCGATGTTCAAAATGAGCTCCTATATTAATATATCAATGATACTAACAATTCACATTAATAATATTAATATTCTTTAACGAAAAAATTGTTAGTTGCGACTTTAGATAAATTACACATTTGAACAGTAACATATGTATGACACACATCTAAGGTTTTCTTGGCTTCTATAACACACATCTCATAGATAATTCAGCAAAAAGAAACCTTTACTTGTCACATCATTTTATTGTATAAACACACATCTCATAGATAATTCAGCAAAAAGAAACCTTTACTTGTCTCATGTGGCTATCCTCTTTGAATCCTTTGGCCCATGTTGTCAGCTTCCCTAGCCCCCTTATGCGGCCAGGGTGCTCGGGGTTTCCCAAGCCAAGGCTCAGCTCATCCCTCTCCCTGGAAGGAGTGAATGTGCCCTTCTCCATGTCTTCAGAATATTTTAGTATCCTTGATACTGCCTGCTCGGTCTCCGGCTCAGCAAACTTCAGGTCAGAGGAATCCACACTCCTCGCATATATCCATTGCTTCAAATGTGGCTTCAAATTCTTCACATTTTGTTTCAATGGATCCCCTGCGTCCATCTTACTAAACACGGGTTGCTTGGCAAGGTAGCCACCCGGGCCTAGTCGAGGGTGGTGTTTGTTCTTCTTGGCCTGCTCGCTATTACGTGTACTGACGGCCAATGCTTCAGGTGCGGTCTTCTCAGCTACTAGCTGCGCCCATTGATTATGAGTTATGTTGCCAAACTCGTGGAAGGGAGTTAACCCCTTCTAGATAAACCTCTTGTTCAGATCTAACCTCCAACGTTGGAAAGCGTTGCCCATTTTCTTATAAGCATGTTTTTTTAGTAGTTCATGCTTTCCCGCTGGCAATCTGAAAGTGTCCATCATCCATTTATCCCATAGCTCTTGCTTTTTCTTCTCAGGTATGCCATTTTTGCCAGACCACATAGGGATTGCTGGGTTCAGTTGATCTCTTACTAGTGCCACGATCGCATTACGAAATTGACTGATGTACTGCGGTGGTGCAAGGATCTGCCCTTCAGGCCCCACCTCCGTTATCACATAGCATACCCCCTTCTTTGGATATTGGTTGGACGCTCTTGCTCCTCGTTTCCTCTTTGGTTCGGTAGTTGAGGCTGCGGTTGTGCCTTTAGGTCGTGGACCAGAGGCCCCAATGTCAGTGTTTGTGGTTGTTGCCTCTGCCCTCATGCCCTCTTGTTCAACAAAACGTGTCGGACGTCGATGTCATCTTTTACGAGGTCTAGCATGATCCTCCATCTGCATATTCGACAGGTCAAAAGCTTTAGCATGGGACATAGCCAAAACATTAGCGAATTTCACCTGCTACAAAGGCTCCATCCTTACCTCCTCGTTCGGATCGAAATCCCGATCCAACTCATCCTCTGTTGGCCTATGTCTGGGTTCTGTTGGGTGAGGATCCTCAGGACTTTCATATCCCCCCGAGGATGAGCTCTCGTCATCATCCCCTTCTTCTTCGCCTTCACTAGCCTCTCCTCCACTAACCTCTGCTCTCCCTTGTGACTCTTGAGTAAGTAACACTTCAACATCATTTTCTAGGTCATTGTCGAACTGCTCCTAACTAAGGTGCTCCTCTAGCTCTTGCCTTTGATGGGTTGGCGGATCAGAATTTCCAAGGGCTCGAGTTGCATTGTCTATGTGAGATTCATGATTTTGCGACTAGTGTTTATTAACACTTTCTCAAATGGTAAAATGATCTATATAAAAAATGTATATCTTGATGTGTTATAACACCCTTGTATTAAAAAAAATTTCAGATGGGGTCAGTTATTTTCTCATTTGACTATGTTTGACCAAGTCAAATATTGAATTTCAAAAAATGTCACCTTCACACTAGTTTTTGAGCCATTAAATGGCTTCAAATTGAAAAGTCAGAAATACCAAGTTTGCTAAGCTCATCAAGATATACATTTGTTGTTTCAGTCAACTTTTCATTTGATAGAGTTTTGACAGTTCAAATTTTGAAATTTGAGATTTTGATAGCGAGAACATAGTTTTCGAAACCCTAGATGGTCTCAAATAGAAAAGTCATGAATACCATGTTTGCTCAAATAATCAAGATCTACATCTTTTATATTGGTCATTTTTTCATTTGAGAAAGTGATAGGAAACATTAGTTCAAAATTGACAAGTCTCATATAGTTTCATAAACTCTATGTGAGATTCATGATTTTGTGACTAGTGTTTATTAACACTTTCTCAAATGGTAAAATGATCTATATAAAAAATGAATATCTTGATGAGTTATAACACCCTTGTATTCAAAAAAAGTTCAGATGGGGTCAGTTATTGTCTCATTTGACTATGTTTGACCAAGTCAAATATTGAATTTCAAAAAATGTCACCTTCACACTAGTTTTTGAGCCATTAAATGGCTTCAAATTGAAAAGTCATAAATACCAAGTTTGCTAAGCTCATCAAGATCTACCTCTGATGTTTCGGTCAACTTTTCATTTGACTGAGTTTTGATAGTTCAAATTTTGAAAATTGAAATTTTGACAGCGAGAACATAGTTTTCAAAACCCTAGATGGTCTCAAATAGAAAAGTCATGAATACCATGTTTGCTGAAATCATCAAGATCTACATATTTTATATTTGCTTGATGAGGCAACACCTTTTTTCTCAATACCTTCTTCCAAACCTTCCACCAGCAAGCTCTACTTTTTTAAAGTGACTGATTACATGTTTCAGTTATCCTATTATCCAAACCTCCCATGATTACAGTGACTGCAGACATGTTTCAGTTATTGATATGTTCAATTGGTACATTTCAATTAGTGCTATGTTCATATGCCACCAAATCTGGTTGTTTCAATTGGTATTTTCATAAGGCACCAATCATCTTGGAAAAACAGAAACTACATCAACTTTACATTCACATAAATTGAAATAGAATCTGAATATTACTCTTAAATGCAGATAAAACACAAGTTTTACAACAGAAAATGAATTACATAAAAAGGAATGTTAAGGTCACACTTTTACTTGACTAACATAATTATTACACCCACAACAACAAACACAACACCAACTACAAGGCACACTGCTACTATTTTTCCTATGTCTATCAACTTCTGTAGGTTCTCATCTACTCTATCAGATCCATTCTTTAAAGAAACTAAATCATTTAGCAAAGGTGCCAATTCAGTCTGGTTTGCTTCAACTAGGCCCTCAATGCGTCGAATTTCAATATTGATGTGCTCCACTTCAGGCATCGATTCCTCAGGCCTAATGTAAGGCACAACACTCCCACTCTTCTCTGTAATCCCCGTCGCAATCAACATTTTCTCATACTTATCAGCAACTAAATACCAAGGACAAGTTCCAGGAACCTCCAATTCATATAGGAGGGTTCAGCCTAATCAGAAACCAATCAAAAGAGCACAAACATATACCCACAATCAAAGGACAAGTTTTACATCTCTCTCATGAAGCCGACACTTGACAAAGATGGCCCCTGGGACCTTCGATACGGGACCACAAGTGAGCTCCATGATCTCCTAGCCACATGTGGGGCAGGGCACAAGCGGCAGCCCTGTGCACTTCCCGAATTTGGGGGCCACAAGCCCCTACGCCGACGACGAGCCACCGCAAGACATAGAGTGCAAGCTGGGGGCGGCGTTGCAAGGAGGAGGAGGCGGGCCGTGGGCGGTGCAAGGCACAACTAGGCGGTGCACGGCGGGCGGCGCAAGGCAGGCAGCGCTCGGCGCAAGGAAGAGAATGAGGAACCCTAACGCTTGACAAGGTGTTCTTTTGCTAAATTGGTACAAAGACATTTGTAAGGGCGGTCGGATCAGGAACCGCCCTTACAAATAGGTGCTCCCTTTACTCCGAAGCAACGGAGTGAGCCGAAGCGCCGCTCCCATTTACTCCGAAGCCAGCGGCCGGTGATTCCCATTTACTCCCACCGCGCACCACTTCTTCTCCTTCCCCGCAGCCTCTCCACCACCACCGCCGCTTCCCTTCACCGCCACGCCCACCTCCTCCGCCGCCGCTTCCTTCTCGTACCTCGAGGACCGCCACATCCTCTTAGATCTGCCGCCTAATGACGAAGCCAGGGAGGTGCCATTGCAAAAGGGACCCAGGCTCCGGGAGGTTCGCGCCGTCCTCCTCTGCACGGGTCATCAAGAAGAAGGGCGTGACCGCGGCCTTGGCGAAGAAGGGTGTGGTCGCGGCGGCGACGAAGAAGGGCGTGGCCGCGGCGGCGAAGAAGGGTGTGGCCGTGGCGGCGGCGAAGAAGGGAGTGGCCGCGGTGGCGAAGCAGAAGGACGTGGTCGCCGCCTCCTCGACGACGAGGAAGAAGGCGGCCTTGCGGACCTCAACCGCGTATGCGAAGAAGAGCGTGGCCATCTCATCCTCGACGACGGCGGCGTTTAAGAAGGGCGTGGCTGCCACAACCTCGTTGCAAAGGAAGGCCGCGCCGCCCTCATCCGCGGTGTTCAGGCGCTCCTCGGTGGGGATAAAGGTGGAGGTCACCAGTGACAGCAGTGAGAGCAGGGGCACCGTCTACACCACCAGCAGGGCACCGTCGACACCACCACCAGCGGCAACGTCGACACCACCAGCAGTAGCAATGTCGACACCACCAGCAGCGGCTCTGTCATGGCCCAATGCCGCAACTGCTTTGAGGGAAAGCACCTGTGCCATTTCTGGCTTCATGGAGGCCCCAGGTGCCCTCCAAGTTCTGGGGAATAGCATCCCTCCAACGCCGGCGCCACCACCAGCAGGGTAATGCCATACATTTTCTAAAGAGTAAAATGCACCACAGGTCCATTAAATTTTGAGGGGGTGCCACTTAGGTCCATCAACTTTGAAAGTGTATTTTCGGGTCCATAAACTTTTCACGTCATTCACCACAGGTCCATACCCTTTTGTTTTATGTTTATATCTGCAGAAAACCCCCTTCGCGTGTGTTTCAATCACATAGATACCCCCCTGTCTTCTTCCTTGCTTGCGTAGCGCCGCCCGCTTGTAGTTCCTATTGAATGCTCGCCCGCGCCGCTGGCTCCTGCCGCCCGCCCGCGCCGCTAGCTCCCGCTGCCCGCCCGCGCATTTATCATGCCGCCGCTCGCTCGACCATGGTCATCCGCGCCATTGCCTGCCCATGCAAAACCAAGAGCGCACCTCTGCGCTCTGCTCGCTGCACTCACCGCCGCATTGGTGCTCACCTTGGCTAGGCTGCGGCCGGTCAGGGAGCACGCGCGCCGGCATGGGGATCAACCGTCGTCAGCCTCTGATGTCGCACAACCACAACTGTGGTTTGGGTAAGGAGGAGGGTTCAAGGTGGCTGTGTTTACCGACTTGCGTAACGGCAAGGATGCGTGGACGACCACAGCCGGCGGCAGCGCCCCATGGTGAGGATGGCGGGCAAGCAGTGATGCAGGTGAGCATGGCGGGCAAGCAGTGATGCAGGTGAGTATGGTGGGCAACAACATGGGCGACCACGCGTGAGTGAGTAGCGGTAGCCACCCGCACATGGTGTTGTCAGATTATTAGTGGCGGTGGTGCGGGCGAGCAGGCAATAGGAACTGAGCTGGCAGCAGCACAGGCAAAGAAGAAGATAGAGGTGTGTCTATGTAAAAGAAAAACACATGAAGGGGGTTCTCTACAAATATAAATGTAAAACTAAAGGGTATGGACTTGTGGTGAATGACTTGAAAAGTTTATGGACCCGAAAATGCACTTTCAAAGTTGATGGACCTAAGTGACACCCTCCCAAAAGTTAATGGACTCCTGGTGCATTTTACTCTTTTCTAAATTTGTCGATCTAAATTGATGCTATTTTGTTCTTTGCCCTGTTAGCTTATTAGCTTAGGTTCTTTGCTTATATGTATGCTATTTTTTTGTATGGTATTAGCTATTAGCTTATGATCTAATTGAGATGATTAATACATCCCCTGTATAATTGAGATGATTAGTGTACTCTGTTGGTTTCTATGTACAGCTGCTACTTATCACTTATCAGCAAATGACAAACAAGGTCAAACAAGGTCTTATCAAAATATGAATAAGCTAATAGCAGTAACAACTCACAAACATTACAATTGAAATCTTACAAACACATACTTAAACAAGCTAGTTAGGGCATGATGTAACCACTTTCCCCTTGCCACCTTTTCGTTCCCATGGCAAAATGTCTTTGGGTAGGTTCTTTTCCATAACACTGATCTTTGTACTAAAGTCTTTGAATAGCGACATGTCTTTGTAGTCATTGTAAGCTTCAGCATCGTCCACGCCAACAACTCCGATAATGTGTTGTTTCCCGGGGACTACCACATGCATTGTCTTCTTCTTTGGGGGCGGTTACTCAGTGGGTCAGGCATATAGAAAACTTGTGCGACCCAAGAAGCAAGGACCCAAGGGTCATCTTGGTAGCCTACATGGTTGAGGTCCACGACTGTCAACCCGATCTCATTGACATCATGTTGCTTGAACCAGCGGCGGTAGAACAGGACCACCTTTAGATCCCTTCCGTAGTCAAGCTCCCAAATATCTTCAATTATGCCAAAGAATAGTTCCTTTCGCCCATAGTCGCCTTCCGCCTCATATCGAATGCTGCTGTTTTGGTTCACACTTTTACTATCCTTTGTCTGGGTATAGAATGTGTACTCATTGATCTCATAAGCATTCCAAGACGTCACTTGTCTCGGTGGCCCCCCCTCCGCCATCCTACTGATTGCAATAGAATCTTCACTTTCTCCAGGCAGTATGTTCTGGTCCTTCAACCATTCAGTCAGGCGTCGCCTGTGTTGTTTCATGACCCAATCAGTTGAACGACCATTCCTCTCCGCCGCAATGATAGCTAAGTGTTCCTCAACATACGGTTGCATTAGTTTTGTGCTCTGTATCACACCATAATGCGCTCGGCTGACTTGTTCGTATTCTTTGTCGATGAACGTTTTTCTACCACTTGTGCCCTTCCCGAGTAGCCTACCCTTGTAACGAGAATCTGGATTGCCAATACCTCTTTGTACTTTCAGATACTCTTGGCAGCATTCTATGGCCTCTTCAGTACTATAACCCTCTATCATGGATCCCTCTAGGTATGCTCGATTATGCACGTATCGGCTTAGGACCGACATGAACCGCTCGTAGGCCCACATTTCATGCAAGTAGGAAGGGCCCAGTGCCTCTATTTGATGAACCATGTGAATCATGAGATATTCCATTATATCGAAAAAAGCAGGAGGTAAACACATCTCAAGTTGGTTCTAGGTCTCCACCGCGAAATCGTGTAGGTCTCTCAGATCTGCCCTACGAAACGTCTTTTGTGAGATCTTAGAAAATAAGTAGCACATGCGAGTGATGGCCATCTTCAGGAATTCTAGCTTTATAACCCTGATGACAATTGGTAGGTACACTGTCAGCATCATATGACAATCGTGAGCCTTACAATAGTGAAATGACAGGTCCTTCATCAATACTAGCTTCTTCGGGTTTGCCGAAAACCCTGTCGGGACTTTGATCGCCCTCACCGCTGTAAGTAAAGCTCTCCTCTCTTCTATGTCTAGGTTGTAGCTAGCAGCGGGCAGAGTGTATTTTCCATTATCTTGAAGTATCGGGCGAAGCTCTGGCATCACATTTACCTACTCCATGTCCCTCCGTGCTTTCAAACCATCCTTTGACTTGGCTGTGTCCATCAAGGTACCGATGAGACTCTCGAAAACATTCTTCTGCACATGCATAGCATCAATGGCATCGGGGACCGCCAATTGTGGCCAATAAGGGAGATACTGAAAGAAGACCGATTGTTTCTTAAAAGGCACCCCTTCGATGGGAGGTGTGCTTCTATCTCTGATCGTTTCATCTGGATTCTCCTTTCCATAGATGATCTTTATGGTTTTCACCATACTATACACATATTGTCCATTATGACGTCTCTTCGGAGGGGGTTCATCCTCCGGGATGTAGCCATAGTATCTTAAGTACAATTTTCTGCGATACTTGTGGCCCATCTTTAAAAAGCGATGGTTCCTTAGGTAAACAACTTTCTTGGATCCATGTAGGTACACCGATTTAGTATCATCCAAACATACCAAGCATCCCATCTTACCTTTAATCTGTCCAGACATGGCAAACAACGCTGGGTGATCGTTGATAGTCACAAATATTATTGCCCTTAATGTGAAGTCCTCCTGTCAGAATGCATCATACATTGGCTCCCCAACCCTCCATAGTCTCTCAAACTCTTGCATTACAGGCTCGATAAACACATCTATATCAATGCCAAGTTGTTTTGGCCCGGAAACGAGAACGGTGAGGAAAAGATACTTTCTCTTCTGACACAAGTACGTCGGGATGTTGTACATTGTAAGGATCACTGGCCAGGTGTTGTGGTTAGTCATCCTCTCATTGAAGGGATTCATTCCATCAGTGCTCAAGGAAAACCGCACATTCCTTGGGTCACTGCTAAATAGTTTGTTGATCACATCGAAGTCTTGCCACTAACTACCATCGGCCGAGTGTGCAATCACATTGTCATCAAACTTGCGCTCATCGTCCCACCATGTCATTAGTGTGGCTTCCTTAGGGTTCATGAACATACGTCTCAAGCGGTCGGTCACTAGCAGGTACCACATTACCAAGGCTGGAACTTTTCTCTTCTTTGCATCGTTTCCTAATGGAGTGTCCTCTGGGGGTTGAGATTCTTGTACTGCCTTTTTCGTACCCTTCTTATTCATCTTGTTCCCAGTGTAGTCTTCTCTGCCACTATAAAGGTCATTGTCCTTGTACCGGCTGGCCGCACACCGAGGACATTTGTCTAGATTCTTGAACATGTCACCACGAAAAAGGATACAATGGTTCGGGCATGCATCTATTTTTTCAACACCCATTGTCAATGGACTTATAACCTTCTTCGCATGGTATGTGTTGGCAGGAACCAAGTTTGGCTATGGCAACACCCATGATAGGAGATGCAACAGATCATTGAAACTACAGTCAGACCAGTCGTACTTAGCCTTCAGGATGAGTAGCTCAAGCACAAAACGGAGCAGTGTCCAGTGTGTCGGACAACCCTTGTCAACGCTATACACAGTCTCCTTGGATGCCATTTTCACTCTCTCTAGATTATCTAGACCTTTCTTCTGAAGTAAAATTTCTGGTCCAATGGCGCGAATCATATCCTCCAAATAGTCACCATCAGCTTCATCCTCCTCACGTGATCTGTCATCAGCGGCGGCACCACCAACATCATTAGCACCTTGTTCATTGCCAAAGTGACCACCTTGGTCATTGCCATAGACATAGCCCACCATTTCTTCATCAAGCTCATTTGTGTATTGGTGTAAGTACCTCAGGGTTTCGGCGTCTTCTTCTAGATCAATGTTGCCGTCAACAATAGGCATTGTTTCAACATGATGAATCCACACAGTGTAATCCGGAACAAACCCTCGCATAATCAAATGTGATTTGATGGCACCCAAAGCTGCAAATGCCATAAGGTTCTTGCAATCTTTACATGGACAAATAATTGTATCCTTGTTATATGTCACCATTGATGCATGCTTCTGTGCGACTTCAATAAATTTGTCCACTTCTTCATGGAAACCTTCATCTACCCTTGACCAACCATACATCCAACTATTCATGTAATCCATCTTTGAAAACAAAACAATAAAAGAAAATACATGAAACAAATCATATCAATAAATAACTAATTTTCTATATATTCGATTCCAATTTCTTGAAACATAAATTAGAAAATGAAAAAGATATTCTAGATCTAAAAATAGATGTACATGAAGCACACATGAAAACTAGGGTCTAATAATTATCTCTATATACAAAGCTCAAGCACCATAGAAGAGAGAGAAAGCAAAGCGCTAATTTAATTACTCACTAACAAGGCATGGTACAATTAATTGCTTGCTAACACTAAATATTTATAAAGAGAATGTACATATTAAATGCTAAAAATTATATGATTTCAAAGAGAACAATAATTATTTTACCTACTAAACAATTCAAAATTATTATTTCATAAAACATAAATTACAAAATAAAAAAAACTCTAGATCTAGAAATAGATCAAACTTCTCCTTACATGAAACTAGGGAGTGATCTTCACAAAAATCATGTAAGAGCAACTAATAAAGGATGTGAGCTCATTTCTCTAAGTAATCTACACTAATAGCTTGAAAAGCAAGCTCCAATTTGCTCCACACAAAGCACAAGCACCATGGATGAGAGAGAAAACAAGACTTTAATTTGCTCACTTAGCAACCATGAAAACTTCAATTAAAGGGTTGGAATAGCATTTTCTTACCTTCTAGAAGCTCCTCACCAAAGGAATTGAGAAAAAAAGCTCCCCCCTCAGTAGAACAATTTTTTGGGAGGAGCCCAAGGCCTCCCAACCTGTTTTTGCGAGTTGGAGTGAGTGGTCCGAGGAGGAAGAAAGGTGGATGTTGTAGCTTATACTATAGTCATTTGTAAGGGCGGTTGGTGTTTTAAACCTCCCTTACAAATGCATCAGTAAGGGCGGCTAGTGCTGGTGATCCAGCCGCCCTTACAAATATCTCAGTAAGTGCGGTTGGAGTTATCAACCGCCCTTACAAATAGACTGATTTGTAGGGGCGGTTGGTAACACCAACCGCCCTTACTGAGGTATTTGTAAGGACGGTTGGTTTGCCGGCTATCCTAGAACTCCTGGGATCCCACTGTAGGGGCGGTTTAATCACCAACCGCCCCTACTACAAATTGGGCCTGCCTCTTACAAATGATTTTTGACGTAGTGGAAAACACATATAGGATAACCAGTAAATTTATCACAACTGAATATAGATTATAGAGTATCTAAATGGTATTGTGTTACGTTACGAAATGAATAGAAAAAGAATAATCAACATTAATTAGTTGTACTAGTAAATTAGGCACGAAACTTTTAAACTTATTCATTGTAAGATTTTAGACCACGGTAGAACCTGTGGCAATGATATGAAATAAGTACGTCATGATACAATGCTTGAACAGGTTAAGTGTCATACATCACTATTGTGTACTAATGTATTCAATTTGTGTAGGGAAATGGATAATTTCATAATATTTATCACAAGCCAGAAAATTTGTATCATCTATATATGTGTCATATATTTTTGTCTACAACACAATAATAATGGAAAATAATTTGAATGAGGTTAAGTGAACAGCCATATGCATTGATGGCTACAGAAGCTGGAATATTAATATATTCCCCTTTCTAAAAAAGTATGGCGAAGTAGCTATCGTTTGATTGATAGGTTATATGTACTAATTTCTTAAAAGTTTGGTAATGTTTTCTTGAAATTTCCCATAAGGTGGTTAGTTTTACTGAACATATGAGGGATTATAGTGCTAGAGGGGTCTAGCTCGTGTAAGGTGTCGTCATCTAGCAAAAAAGGGTGTTACATCAGAAGTCCTCATCGCATGAATGTTTTCCACCTTTTTGCAGTTAGGGAAGAAAGAGAAGCGAACTATATGTGTGTTCTAATTAATTTGACCCAATCAGCTAGAAGCTTAAATCACTCTATACGGTAGAGGAATGTGGCCTCTATTTTGCAGTGTCAACTTAATCTCATTTCCTTACTATGTATTGTTTCTTAAATAAATGAATAACCATGTCATCATAAGTCAAATGTATTCCACATGTAGTTCTTATGGCTTTGTTACAGTAGCTTTGAACCCACGACCACATTCATGTTGCTTCTAACTATCATAGACTGTTCCTTGCCGATCCGAACTTTGCTTGTACTGAAAATACTACTACTCACTGCTACAAACCACACCTTTGGCTAATTTTCAAAATCAGCTTGAGCCCTGGTGAAAATTACGTCCGGTGCTAAAGACACCTTTAGTTCCGGTTGGTAACACCAACCGGGACTAAAAGTCCCCTCCCAACGGCTCGTTGGTCAGACATTGTCAGGGTTACCAACCGGGACTAAAAGTCCCCTCCCAACGGCTCGTTGGTCAGACATTGTCAGGGGAGATTTTTAGTCCCGGTTGTCAGGGGGGACTTTTAGTCCCGGTTGGTGTTACCTGAAGTTATTTATACTTTGTACCTGTTCAAGCATTTACACTAGACACAAGAAATTTTCCATCAATATAAGAACTGCCTAGTATTTATTCTTTGTACCTGAAGTTATTCTTGTAATGTCTTATGATTAGAAGCGTAAACATTACAAGACTCGGCTTCTTTGCTGAGTGTCTGGCCTAGAAACACTCGGCAAAGGCTTTGCCAAGTGTTACACTCAACAAAGAATACTCATCAAAGAATCTAACGACAAAGACCGTTTTACTCAGTATTTTTTGTCGGGCACTCACCAAATGCTTTGTCAAGTGCCAACAGAGTACTCGACAAAGAAAAAGACATGTCATGGCGTTCAAGCATGGTGACAGCTGCCAAGTGCCTTGACTGGACACTCAGCAGAGACGGAGGCTTTGTTGAGTCTCGTTGATTAGGACACTTGGCAAACAACAAGGCTTTGCTGAGTGTCCCACGCATGACACTATGCAAAGCCTTGTTCTTTGTTGAGTGTCCCAATCATGACACTCGGCAAATTATTGTTCTTTGCTGAGTCTCTTGATCAAACACTCGACAAAACCCTGACACTACAAATTAAGTTCCCAAGTGCCCGGATTATGGTCACTTTGTCAAGTGCAATGACCATAACACTCGACAAAGTGACCAAAAATAGTCTTTTTATTTTTTTTTACATTCTATCAAAACAAACATTACACATATGTCACAGACACCATGTATATCACAAACACCATGTCACAATTATATCACATCACAACGACTAATCCATCACAAACACAAGTGAATCACAATTAATCCATCACAAACAAAAGTCGACCACAGTTGTCGAAAAGAAACTAGAAGTGCATCACAACCAAGGATAAGTAGATCACGGCGACGACATGTGTCACGAGGCCCATGATACGATCCCGGTGACTCTCCGAGGTGACGAGGCCTTCATTCAATGCCACCGATTGCTTTCTGCACAAAGAAGAAGAGATTGCATGTGTAACACAAGTTAAATATATACCATATGAATTAAACGTTCATACACCATTATGTTCTATGTAGTGTTGTTGTTGGACCCTAAGCATGCACATACAAACTAAAACATTCATACTCACATGAGTAGACAAATGAGGAATTAGAGGTGGAGCGAATAGACAAGGTGGCAGAGCTAGACTTTGAGCGGTGCCAAGAGTTTGCATGAACTGAATCATTGTCTCCATCCTCTACTGCCCAATTACATGCTCAACCGCCATCATCTGTCGCTCATTCTCCATCCTCACCTCCATGTCCTCCCATCACCTCCTCTCATCCTGTAGCTAGGCCTACAATAATATCCCATCCTAATGTTACAATAATGCAAAGCTAAAGTATGTAAAAATCAATTAACAACGAATAAAATAGGAATAAGGCTTGCCCTGTGGGCCAAAGCAAATGCCTTGAACTAGGAGCAAGGTTGGCCACAATGTGACGATGGCTGCAAGAAAACTAGCAAGATTATTAGAAATCATGCAAAATTGACCGTTACACTGAGAATTCATGTCCTTCACGTACCCATGCCTGTGCGTATCCATTGAGGGTCTGGCTTCCTTGATGGTGTGGTACACCTAGCATCATCAAGTGTTGTTCTCGGCAACCATTGTGTATTTCCTCCCACTCATTGGTGCACCACCTACCCACCATCTCTTCCTAGCACTAGGAATGTTGGGACACCACCACAAAATAGCCTACATATCAAGTAGATGACATATAAGAAGATCTAATTTATCCTACTTAATCTTAGAAGAAATTAGTATTAATTTTCTATATTTACCTCTAGGTACTGAAGCCAGGTCAACATCATGTTTCTTGTTTCATCTTTGGTGACCTTCCTTCCAGGTATCTAGGCATGGTAAGTCACGACGGCCTGGACGCGTGCCTCATAGTGCATGTCCTTCATGAGTTTCTTGCACTCTGTGAGAGACCAAAGTCGCTCGGTCCTCGCGTCCCTCCTCGCATCTATAGAAATCTTGCATATATATATATATATAGACATGATATATCCATTAAGTATTTCAAGAATGTCTAATGAGTGTGATATATTGAGCAATGTAGTGCACGAAAGACTTACCCACAGCTCGGCCTTCACTAGCTATGCCTTCTTGGCGAATGCCCTGTCATTCTGATTTGGAGCACCGGGGGAGATGGTGTAGTGCTCAAACGTGCACGCCGACATCGCAACTTCAGTGTATGCAAGTAGACCAGGGAAGTGTTTCCTGCACAGAAGACCTAGGTTGCCATTTATAGACCGTGTGTGGTCACTTGCAGCCACAATTGTCCAACTCTTGCCCAAGTGATTAAGAAAAAAATATTAGTTTCAATTGTGATTTTCAACATATCATATGAAAAAATAATGACAACATACAAAGTTGCTTAATTTTCACCACTAGGTTGAATCAGCAGACGTCTCTACAGAGGGTTGGGTCGCTGATGGGGCTCACGGAACCTTGCAAGTAGATACCCGACGAAGAAAAGGAATTGCAACCCCTTGCTAGTGCCGACACATCGTCCTTGTCCCCCGTATTGACCTCATCGTTGTCCCCCTAAAGCTCCTCCTCCTTCCCCTACTATTCCTGCGACAGCTCCTCCTCTTGCGCCCGTTCCTCCTCAGCCTCCTCCTCTGCCTACTCCTCTTCAGCCTCCTCCTCCTGTTCCTGATCCTCCTCAGTCTCCTCATCATGCTACATGGCAATAGACATTGAGCCCCTCCGATGGACGCTCCTCCTCCTACTCGCCTCCCTATAAAGTGAGGTGACCTTCCTAAACATTCTGCCCACCATCTTCAATCACCTGCAATTAAAAAGATTAAACCAATAATAAAAGCAACGTAATTATGAAAGAGATGCAAAATAAACAAAAAATAATTACAAAACAACATAGTATTACATCTATTAGAAATAATCTTCATGATCGGGATTAGCTGAATCATAAGTCTCGTCATCACTATCAGTTAAGTCTGTCTAGAACCTCCCTTTTAGCCCTTTTCTTAAAAGAACTCTCTATCATATGTGTTTGGGTTGAAGTTATAATCTTCATGGTTTGGGATAGGTACTTTACCTTATGGTGATACCTTGTGCACAATATCCCAACCCTTAGACAACCATCTGTTTGGCATGGGTATGACCTAAAATAGACTTGCATGGCTTATTGAGCCATAATATAGACATCATCTCCTAGATAGATGAAATCCCATTGAATTTTGACTAGCCATAGGTTAGGAGTCTATCTTGTTACTTCAGGATCAAACCAATGACATTTGAAAATAATAGGATTAAGAGGTTTGCAACCATGAAACTTGAATTTGTATGTTTCTTCAATTATTCCATAATATTTGAAGGCGGGCATAAAAACTCTAGAACTTGTGGTTCTTTGATTGGGCCGACTCTCCTCGTAGCTTGTTGTGTGAAAGCGATGTCCATTCATGTCATAACCGGTAAATGACATAACCCTAGGCAAAGCCATCGACAACCTATCTCAACTTAGCACTCATAGTCGACGCATCCCAAGCCTGCAAGCTAAAGCAAATATATTGTTATTCACAACTTGGAATGTCAAACTAGGTATGAGCTAAATTGGATGTACCTTCTGTTTGGACAAAGAAATGAAATAAGGCATTCTATTTCCCGCACCCTTTTTAAGAAGGGTTTTAGATTCCTGTGGTGTAGGATACCTTGAGCGACATCAAAATTGACAAGAAATTCCCTGTACCAACAAGAAATAAGGGAGTTGTTACAGAATAGTCATGGCATATTCAACAAATTCATTGAGAACTTACCGCATATATGGCTTCACTTTGTCAAGGTTGGTCAACACATATAGCATGATAATGCACCACTGTTCATGTTTCAAGGTCTTAGGGTCAATGCACTTGCGCTTCTCAGTTGCCCACGGAAAAGGCTCAGGTTCGATTCATTTTCACTAGTATTACACTAAAGGGGCGCATTATGCACGGTAGGAAGGTTGTCACAATAGTATGTTGTTGTGAAGTTTGTCACCGCCTTGATAATGGATACCTCTGCAATAGAAGCCTCAATTTTGGCTTTATTTTTACATTCAGATCGAAGAACCTTTAGACTTCTCTCGAGGTGATATCACCAACAGTACTACATGGGCCCCCATTCTTGCCTCATACGAGAGGTGCAAAATTAAATGTTGCATTGGATTGAAGAAGGCAAGCGGAAAGATCTTCTCCAACTTATAGACCAACCCAAGTGCCCAGTCTTTCTAAGTCTGCAATCACTTTCTAAGATAACTCCTTGGCACAAAGCTAGCGGAAGAAATAGCTCAACTCTACCATCACAAGCCATACATGCTGTTGACAGTAGTTAAAGCTCATTATAAACCATCAACTAAGAGCATAAAAGAGGTCACAAATAAAAAGATAAATGTTTTAACTAACAATTTCCATGATTTTTGGTGATTTCATATTTTCTGTAGGGTTATTCTAGAAAAATTTATTTTAGGGATTAAAGTGAATAAAAAAGAAGAAACTTGCCACCGACGAAATATATCACATTGGGCTCAGGAAGGATCCACAAGGCACACGAACGAAGCGGGGCCCGTGAGGCTGACATGTGGGGCCGGACGGCCCCACACCTAGCCACCTTCCACCACCTTCCAGAGTATTCCTCCACCGCCTCCTAGGGTTCATCTTGGCCCTACGTGAGGTTGGTTTGATCCAACGGTTGACGTTGCACCCACCAGGCTATAAATAGATGGGTAGACCCCCCTAGAAGACAGCAAGTCAGATCCTACTCAAGAGTATATTAGAAACAAGGGTTTCCATAGATTATATTTAGAGGTCTAGTCCTTCAAGTTCTTAGTCTAGGCCTGCTAGCAAGGTTCAAGTGGAGTTGGGCGATACACTCAGGATTCCATATCTGTTTGTCTGGAGATCGGTAAATTTCCATGTATGTAATTATGACTTCATTCTACTTTATTATATTGCTACTTATTAAGTTCTTAGTTTACTCTAGTTGCATTATCGATACAGTTATGATTGATGATGATTATTGTCATAGGATCGTAAAGAGCCTAATTCAATTCTCATGTAGGTTAGGTGGTATGTATTATGTAAGCATGGTGCTTAGACATGATATGTACCTATGGATGTCTCCAGATGTGTCGTGTCGCGTGGTAGTTTGTGCCGGTGACTCTTATAGTTTTGTTGATTCCTCTGTAGTCCACCCTTCGCACATTGGTCGGGCAGAGCGCGGTTGCAATGAGGGTGATGGATGTGTCTTAATATCCTCCGTATTTGATGTCCCTTATGATGTTTTCTTAGTTGTTTATGCTAAAATGAGAGTATGTAGTTAGGGTTTTCTTAGTTCCTTTTTATTTAGTGATGACTTAGGAGTCTTTTACTCTAGTAAAATCTTGAGTAGACTAACTATATTAGTGAGTCTCTATTATCTATCTCTAGAATACCATTTATCTTTTACCTTTATCATCATATTTATTATCTATCTTGACATGACTTCTCCTTGCTAAAGCATTAGAGTGGTTGGTTTATCATAGGTCTACACATTTATAGTTAAGCCATATATCCTCCTTTTCTATCCCTGCTTATTTATTTCTAGAAATGAATTGAAAATTTTCCTTTTGGCATAAACAAATCAACAATACTTAGAAATCTCACTGGGTGAATGCTACAATAGGAGAATTATCTGTGCGCTTGCAGATACATTCTATATTATTATTTTAAAAACTATCAAGCATAGATTTTATTCTAGCCTTTCTAACATCATGCTAGGGATGACAACTTAGTGTGTAGTGATGTTAAGAAATGTCAACAAGCATTTCTAGTCCCGTTGCCGGGGATAGGGATTTATCTCTATTTTTGGCAATGATGATAGGAATGTCAACAAGCATTTCTGGTGCCGTTGCCACGGAAGCGATGATCAATTTAATTTGCCAGGATATATTTTAATAGGGAAATTTTTATAGAAGATATTTTAGAATAAAATAGAAATATGGATATAGACATAAATACCTATAGATAGACCACAACCTTTTGCTTTAGCAGGCTTACTGCGAACACATGGTGGATAAGTACCCATGTAGTTCAGTTTTGTGATGAGTGATTGTCCAACACTTGAGCATTTCAGTTTGAGTGGCTTACTTCTAACCTCTTACGAAAGCAAATGTGTGTCTGTCTATCGGCTTGTGGTGTGCAGGTGCTATGCCTACTGACAGTGGTCAATGGCATGGAGAAGGTCGAGTAAAGGCTTGCCGTGCCGATGGACTGAGAGCGGTGAAGGGCGGAAGCGGGGCTCGGACCGAGGGACCATGGGCACTGGCGGACTAGCTTGGCACCGGCGAGTACGACAAGACATAGAGGTAGACCGAGTCGACCGAGTCAAGACGGCGGACGAACGGGTCGAGCGGAGGCTCATGGGACTCGGAGTCCGACCGGGTCAGGACAAGGTGGCTCGCGTCGAGCGGTTTGGGCCGCAAAACCACCGGTGGACGGTTTTCCGAGTTTGGGCCTCAAAACTCGCGGTTCGGTACTTGAGCCGAAAGCTACCGGTGGCGAGTTTCGCGGGTTTGGGCCTCAAAACCCGGGCGGAGCTTCCAAGGAAGCGAGGATGGCACATGGCAGAATCCTGGAGGTTGCGTCGAGGCGACGACAACTCCTGGCAGGAAGCATGGCCGTCCATTCAAATGAGTGGCTGAGAGTTACCGACTTGGATTACAATGTCTTAGGGCTAGGTAATTCGGTCTTGTATCTAAGGGGGTCTTTGGGAAATAACCAAAGCCCATTAAATAGGGGATGAAGGGGTATCCCTCATCCCACCTCTTGAACCCTAGTCATTTGCACCACCTCTCTCTCTCTATTTTCTTGCTCTAGTTTATGAGGTCCCTAGTGTAAGGATTTACACTTTGATTTTGATGGGAATTGGAGGCCTTACCCTCCGTAAGCCATGGTGGCTTTGATTTCGTGATTGTATCTCCTTTGCTTGTGTTCTTAGCTAATCACGTTTTTGATCCTCTCTAATCCTCTAAGTTCTTGCGATGATTTCTCTTGATTGAGAGCGAGTTTTTGGATTCCATTTGAACTAAGTTGTGCGGGATCACGATTAGAAGATTTGCCCCAAACATCTTGAGCACATAGATTGGGAAATTTCTATTTGGTGTTCTTCATTTTTGGAGTTTTTCCCAAATTCCTTTTAGGCCCGTTGATTCACACCAAATTGAGCGATGATTTCTTCGGGATAGCTCCTCCATAGCCTTGGGATCATGCCCACAAAGTTTGGTGGCTATTGGTGAAGATTTGGAAGTGATTTGGGAAGATTTGGGGGAGAGGCGATTCAAAATCGCCCCCAAATTGCCTCTGTCCGGGCCCTAGGACCGGACTGTCCGCCTATCGGGCCGAGGCAGGGAGTTTTTCGGTTCAGTCTCGGGGTTCCCGGACTGTCCGGCGTGTAAACCCGCCGAGAAACACAGTTTCTAGTCATTCTGTTTGGGGTTTTTTGTTTTGCCAACGGACAGTCCGGGCTTCATCCGCGGACAATCCGCCGCTCGTAAGAATCAGGTTGCGGACAGTCCGAGCCTTCGTCTGCGGACAGTCCGGAAAAACTGCTTCGTTGTTTTTCTCGTTTCTCTCTCGTCCGGACTCCGAATCAAGTTCTGTTTGTTGTGTTGGATTCATATTCACGTAAGGAACATGATGAGGTGTTTTTGAGACCAGTTCTCATAAGTATTTTTGGGGCGTGCTCTTGCCTCTCCTCTCTAGAGGTTGAGAGCACCTCTTTTGGGTCGCGTTTCGAGTTCGTAGTTTCGATCTTTCACCGACCTTCTCCGACTGCTCCGCTGCACCTTTAGGGGTCTTCCTAAGGTGTCCACCTACCTGTTAGGTCATGTGCGAGTCGTTTCTTCCGAGGTCAGGTTTTGGGCATGATTTTGGGACAAGGGCCAAGTGTGAGAAGAAATTTGATTTGACTCCCATTCACCCCCCTTTGGTTGCCGTTCTTGGTCCTTCACTTACCCTTGTATTGACTTTGTCTATATATTCTATATAGGGTAAGTGCAGGCATGGTTGTGAAGCATTAATTCATATCAAGGACAAAAGAAGCTTAACATCAGTTTGTGAAGTCATGGCTGGGATGACTCTGCGTGAATTCTGTGCTCCAAGCATTGAAAGTATTCACGTCGAACCTTACCTTAACATTGAAGATCATGACTATGAACTCAAGCCAAGCCTCATCTACTGGTGCAAGCTATCACATTTGATGGAAAGAAAGATGAATATGCAAGTGTTCATCTATAGAATTTTCCAGAGAGTTGTAGCTCCATCAACATCAAGAACATATCTCAAGATGTCGTGCTACTTATTTTGTTTCCTTTCTCATTGGAGGGAAGAGCGAAGCAGTGGTTCTACTAGAGTAAAGATCAGATCAAGACATGGGAAGAATTTTTAAAACCTTTCCTAGAAAAGTTTTCCCCAGTAAGCAAGACCAATACCTTATGAGGAAAGATATCATAATTTCTTCAGCAGAAAGGTGAACCTCTTCCAGAAGCTTGAGACCGTTTTCAAGGTTATATTTCGGATTGCCCTCATCATGGAGTGGAAGAATGGTCGCTCATGCAAACGTTTTATCATGGATTAGATCCAAAATCATGTGAACAACTAGATGCCAGTGCTGAAGGATCATTTATGCCACTCACCCCTGGAAAAGCTAGAAGTTTATTGGAAAAGATGGTAAAAATCAGAATTGGACATACACTAGTCAAGATTGCCATATGAATGAAGAAGTTCTAGAGGAAGTGTGTGCACTATCAACCAAGATGGATGTATTGTTGAATTGGGTAGAGCAAAGAGCCAATGACAACAAGTTATTCCAGATGCATTCAATTCTTAGAATCAATGTAGAGGAGTTGAATTTGCTAATTCTCTAGAAGGTATTAATACTATCATCAAATCAACTTCACAAAAGCTAGGATGGAGTCAACCTCAGTCTATCAGTCAAGGTAAGCACCAATATAATAATTATAATCCTACTAATCAAAGACTTCCACCCTTGAGACAATTAATATTAGAACAAGCTAGAATCAACGAAAGTATCAATAAGAAGCTTGCTTTTAATGACCAAGTCTTAGAAGGAATAAATTCTAAGTTAGATAATTTCTCTTCTGCTGCTAAAGAACACATAATATTTAATAAGAAGATAGAATTGCAATTAGCTCATTTGTCTTCTACTTTGTCTACTATCACTAACCATGAGCAGGTAAAAGGAATAACTACTAAAAAAGGCAAGTCTACTAGTGATCCACCTTACCTAGAAGGGGCACGTAGACCACCACAGTTAGTGCAAGAAGAAAGAGAAGTCGACAATACAGAAGAAGTTCTACCACAAGAATTACGCCAAGATTTCCATGACACAACTCTCCTACCATTCTCACGCAGAAATGGAAGGCCAAAACAGATGAACAATTTGGTAAGTTTGTAGAGGTAATTCAGAAATTATATATCAACATTCCGTTGCTAGATGCCATGTAGGTACCTACATACGCAAAGTATCTAAGGGACATCCTCAACAACAAAAGACCACAACCTTCTACGGAAGTTATCAAGCTAACAGAGGAGTGTAGTGCGGCAATTCTGAATTCTTCTCCTATCAAAAAGAAGGATTCAGGATGCCCCACTATTGATTCTTCGATCGGAAATCAAAATTTTGAGAATGATTTATGTGATCTTGGAGCAAGCATCAGCATCATGTCCAAGAAGGTTTTCAACAAGCTCAACTAGTCTACGCTCACACCCACATCAATGTGTTTGCAACTAGTCGACCAATCAGTCCGCTACCCTGCAGGGATTGCGGAGAATATCCTGGTAAAAATCCGACACTTTTTCATTCTTGTAGATTTTGTAGTACTTGATATGCAGGAAGAAATGAAGACACCACTCATCCTCGGACGACCATTCCTCAACACTGCAAATGCAGACATCAATGTCGAGGTCGGAGAAATCAAATTCATCATCAATGGAGAAGAAGTATGATTCACATTCTAGCCAAGACCAGAGAAATGCCAGAATTTAGGGTGTCATGAGAAGCAAGAATCAAGGTCATTATCTCTAGGATAGGATATCAAGCATGAAGAATAATTAATTTGGAGAAGTCCCGTTGGTGGACTTAAAACCCCGAACCTTCACAGGGAGGTAACTCGGTAGTTATTAGTAATTTAATTCCGCGTTACTTTTCAAAGCATTATTTTTTAAGCATTTCATCAATCAAATAATACTAGCAGAGCGTCTCACGCCGGTAAGTAATTTTTACTGTAGTATAAAAAAATACAAAAAATACCATCATTATTTTTTTTAATTTTCGTAGATTCATAAAAGCAGTTTAGTTTTTCATGCTTACACTTTTATACCGTATAAATACTAGAGACATATGAGTCCCACACATCAAATCACCCATCACCTCACTTCACCTCACACCAACCACCATGCACTACCATCCACACTCACTAATTCATGCATGGACCACCATACAAATTTAGTTCAGCTTTTCCACCACATGCATGCATCTGATCAAGATCATCAATTAGTTGACACTAGAAAAGAGAGGAGCCATGAGGCCAAGAGGTGGGGCCGGCCGGCCCTCCATTAATCCCAGTCCCCTTCTTTCTCTCACTCCCTTCATACACATATTCAGGCACAAAGAACACCACCTCCTTCTGTTCTTCATTTTTCTAAAGTTTGACACATCAAATCCTCCAAATAATCAAGTTTAAGCCAAGAAAAATCAACTGAGAGAGAGAGAGAGAGTTAGGTTTAAGCTCAAGGTTTTCCCAGCGGAAGTACTGTCTAACCCTCTTTAATCTCTCCACTAGTTTTGCTTGTTCTTGATTATTTTTGCAGAAACAATGAGTAAGAAATTAATCAATGTCGTGGAAAACATCGGAAGGGCTCTCATCTTCCACACCACTCGAATCCAAACTTCATCAAGAGCACCATTAAGAGCTGGCTCTGAGATGGACATAGACACCCCATCAACCGTGAGAACACCATCCTCTTCTCACCATGGTGAGCAAGAGAGGAATGGCTCGCAGGAGATGCTCATCTCAAGTTACAAACAAGAGAAGAAAGGGGTATCTACAACGCCATCAAAGACAAAGAGTTCACACATACCATGATCTTCAACAACATGTTGCTTCATGAGACAGGTATAGACTCTGAATTTCAACTCATATTTAGAAATATTGGATGGGAAAATGTATATAAACTAGCTAAGGAAAGTAGCAACCTAGTTTAGAATGTTTAATAAATCATTTACTCTTTCATGGAAGAACCTCAGTGTCATGCTAGGATTTGCTAGTAGTTGCTCAATGGATGTAGATGATGCTTTAAATGATTTTGATAGACCCCGTATTTGGGAGAGCATTTCAGGATTAAAAAGATGTCGTAAACCATCCACCGTACCACATTACGCTTTTTGCATAAATGGCTAGTTGTTACTTTGTTACTTTATGCCATGTTTAAAAAGAGAAATGTATCACCTGTTAAATTAATGCTGAATTATTGGGTACTTATTACTTCTATGAAGAAATGTGGCATACCATTTACCTCATGGATTACACGTTTAGCCACAACTCTTGAATTATTAGGAAATGCATCACTCATTTATATTCCTACTGCCCAGAGAATAATTGGTTATGATTTCTTTTTCCGCGCTTATCTGGTCAAAAGTAAGAATAATAAAATAATAATGATTTATAAAAATTTCACAAATGAGTATGAGCCACAAGATAGGGCACTTTGTCTCTACGTAGTAGAGAATTTTGTTTTTGATATGCAGACAGGTGTGTTGGGAGTTCTTCAGCACGCTTCACCAGATCACAAATACAACACTACGAAGGAGCAGACATTACACCTGTTGCTTTTACTCACCATGTTAGTTTTGATCAGGCAGGTCCATCACACAAGACCACATGACCATGGAGCTATCATTCAGGATGGGAGGATTAGCCCACTTATCACGAGAACGAGACGTCAGTAGGAGGAGACAAATGGGGACAAGGTAATTTCACTAATTATTCATAGGATCCACGGACCAAAGCAGGATTTCAAAGAGGACGCATGTCTTTCTGTATCCGAACGCACACGGACTTCAACACTAGAGGACAATATGCGTACCATCAGCCTCCAACAAACGAGTACTTCCCACCACCAAAGCAGCGCATGGAGCCTCAACAGTCAGGTGACGGTACTCTTATTTTTACTGATGATTTCGACCGCCGTCTTACAAATTTGGAATAAAGACAACAGAGATTCCAACCCATTTTGGACTAGAGTTTAGAGACTCAGCACTAGAGGGACCACCGTCTTCAAGAGTTGCAGCAGCACCACCACCACCACCACCACTAGGAGCATCAGAACCTGCAATATTTGATCTGTAGCTTGGGTTTTGGATACCTGCTGCTATCACCAGAGCTCTAGACTTTGCCATCAGACAGCTTGGGGGAGAGCCCTTGCAAGGTGAGCACACACTATCATCTTTTTATTTAATAATTAAGTTTGCTGCTATTAAAAGAAGAGAAAAAATATATATAATAATGAATAAATGACTATCTATATATATGCGGTTCTCATATATGTATATATAAGCCCTGTTTGGAACAACTTAAATGATGCTTATGGCCAAAACAAGCTGAAACTAACAGCCAAACAACTCGCTTTTTGATAGCTTTTTCTGGTTGTGCTTCTCCCCACCACCCTCATTTACATCCCCACCACCCTCATTTACAATAAACCACAGAAGCTGGGTCGTAGCCGCTTCTCAAATAAGCTCATTTTATATATTTATGCAGCTTATCTGATAAGTGCTTCTCTGGACCATGGTACCAAACAGAGCCTAGTCCGCTACTTAGATATCCCTAGGATTTGAATTTATTAATACACCGTCTCATTTTGAAAACCTGAATCTAGTGGGATAAATGCTTTGTTCGTGTATAAGTTGTTATTAAATAAGATCAGGAATAAATATAATTTACTATGATCTTGTTCTAAGAGAAATTTAATTTCTGGAGAGTTTATTTTAAGTGCTTAAAATTTCAAAAGCTCTGAGAGATTAAAGATGAGTATTTTGTTATGCTCCAATGATCAAAATTAATCTAAAAATATTTTTTCTTCATATGTTCTAATCTTTCTCTTCACAAGATTTCTATGGGCTAGAAAAAGTATGAGAAAATAATCCATGCCAAAAGATGCATGGGAAAATAGAAGGAATAAAAAAGGGACAAGTGTCTGACGCACGCTCAAGAGGAATTGAAAAGGGACAAGTGTTCGATGTACCTCTGAAAAAGGAAGAGAAAGCCCATACTTCTCAAACGGAGAGGAAGACATACATTGAAAAGCTAGAAATTACAAAAAGAATGTTCTACAAATTTATCATTTTGATCCAAGGGACACATCAAAGTATTCTCTTAAATCTTTTTGCCGGACTTTATTCTTTCAAAAATTTGGCAAAAACTCTAGAAAGAAAGTCGCTCAAGGAATAAGAGAAAAGTGATTTTATAAAACTTGTATTTTTTCAGCTACTTATGACTAGAGTAAAGTATTAAGTTCCAAAAGAGACAAGGTACTGCACAAGGACATTTCTGTTATATGCATAATAATAATAATTCCACTTGGCTTTGCTAAGGGACTAGCAAAGGTTAAGCTTGGGAGAGCTTGTTGATGGTAATTAAAGCTAATTGTAGGTCGTCAACTAAGAGCATAAAAGAGGTCACCGATAAAAAGATAAAGGTTTTAACTGACAATTTCCACAAGTTTTGGTGATTTCATATTTTCTGTAGGGTTATTCCATAAAAGCTATTTTAGGGATTAAAGTGAATAAAAAAGATGAAACTTACCGCCGACGAAATAAATCGCATTAGACTCAAGAAGGATTCCGAAGGCACTCGAACGAAGCGGGGCCGTGAGACCGACATGTGGGGCGAGCCGGCCCCACACCTGGCCGCCCGACCACCCCCCGTGGCCGCCTTCCACGAGTTTATATACTATTCCTCCATCGCCTCCTAGGGTTCATATTAGCCCTATGTGAGATTGGTTTGATCCCATAGTTGCTCGTTGCACCCACCAAGCTATAAATAGATAGGCAAAACCCCGAGAAGACAACAAGTCAGATCCTGCTCAGGAGTAGATTAGAAACTAGGGTTTCTAGAGATTAGATTTAGAGCTCTAGTCCTTCAAGTTCTTAGTCTAGGCCAGCTAGCAACGTTCAAGTGGAGTTGGGCGATACACTCGGGATTGCAGATCTATCCGTCTAGAGATCGGTAATTTTCCATATATCTCATTATGACTTTATTCTACTTTATTATATTGCGACTTATTAAGTTCTTAGTTTATTCTATTTGCATTATCAATATAGTTATGATTGGTGATGATTATTGTTATATGATTGTAAAGCACCTAATTCAATTTTTGAGTGGGTTAGGTTATATATATTATGTAAGTGTGGTGCTTAGATATATATGTACATACGGATGTCTCCCGATGTGTCGTGTCATGTCGTAGTTCGTGCAGGTGACTCTTATAGCTACGTTGATTCCTCTATAGTCAACCCTTCGCACATAGGCCTAGCAGAGCGTGGTCACGATGGCGGTGACGGTTGCCTCTTAATATCCTCCTTAGTTGATGCTCCTTATGATGTTTTCTGAGTTGATTACGTTATAAATGAGAGTATGTAGTTAGGGTGTTCTTAGTTCCTTTTTATTTAGTGATGACATAGGAGTCTTTCACTCTAGCCAAATCTCGAATAGCCTGACTATATTAGTGAGTCTCTAATTTCTATCTCTGGAATACCATTTATCTTTTACCTTTATCATCATATTTAATATTTATCTTGACATGACTTACCCTTGCTAAAGCATTATAGTGGTTGGTTTATCATAGGTCTGCACATTTAGAGTTAGGCCATGTATATTCCTTTTCTATCCCTGCTTATTTAATTCTTGCTTGAATTGAAACAATTCAACAATAGTCGGAAATCTCACTAGGTGAAATGCTACAATAGGAGAATTATTTTTGCACTTGCAGATATATTCTATAGTATTATTTTAATAAGTGTCAAGTGTAAATTTTATTCCATCATTTCTGACATCATTCTAGGGATGAAAACTTAGTGTCTAGTGATATTAAGAAAGTCAACAAGCATTTCTGGCGCCGTTGGTGGGGATAGGGATTTATCTCTATTTTTGGTAATTACGTTAGGAATGTCAACACATGCTTAAGGACATACCATCAAACCATTACAAGAAGAAGACACCCAATCCATATGTGGTAGTCATGACTCTTCATCCCATTAACTCGCATAGTAGATAAGTTTACTCTCCTCCTCAATTTGTTGCATACCCATCAAGGAATATTAATGTTTGGATCCATGCTAGTACTTCCTTCCTATGGGGTCTGGTCAACATGAATTCGGCCTTTGGCTTTTTCCATGTTTTGCCGTGACTAGGAGGCTTCATGTCTTGGCTTGGTCTATCGCATAATGTTGCCATATCTACTCTAGCTTTAATGTTGTCCTTTGTCTTATCAGGAATGTTTATGATTGTTGCCCAAAGTGCCTCAATGACATTCTTTTCAGGGTGCATTACATCAATGTTATGTGAAAAAAAGGTCATCAAAATAGGGAAGTCTCTCCAAGCTTGTCTTATGAGTCCACATATGTTCCTCACCATATCCCAGAAAATAACCTTCTTTATTGATCTAGAGAGCATCTATCTAAGCACGAACCACGACACCACTGAATATCTGAGGTGCAGGGTCTATGACTTCAACACCTTTTGTAAAGTTCTTGGTGACTCGTCTATATGCATGATCAAGAGGGAAGAGTTGATGATGTTTGTCAAATGAAGAATACTAGCCACTTTCTACATCTAAATGAACTTCATAGCTGTCTTCCCATACACGCTGGACATAGAATATCCCATATGCAAGGAAGTCATGCAGTGAGTAGTGGTACCAGACATACATTTTAAAGGTTTTCTTTGTAGTGTGGTTGTATGTCCATACCCCTTCCTTCCAAGCATGGACCCAGACATCAAACACATGCTCCATGAGCACACCCATATTATTCCCTAGGTGTTTAGGAATTATCAACAGCAAAAATACATTATGTCATTGAAATGCGATGCCATGGAGAGATTAAGGGGGATAACAAACATGAGCCAACAAGTGTATGGGGTAGCCATCATTCCATAATGATTGAACCCATCTCTTGCTAGCACGACACATACATTATGAGCCTCTTTAGGTTTCTCATGATGAATGCCATCAAAGTGGGTCCATGATTCACCATCAGATGGATGTACCATCTGCTTAGGACTATATTGTTTACCATTTTTTTGTCAAGTCATTGGTTTTGCAGATTCCTTGGTCATATATATATATAGCCGTTGGATCCTTGGTATGAATGAAAGGTATCACTACTACCCCCCTTTAGTGGCGGTTTTTTGAACTGGCACTGGCACTTCGGCAGTAATGAGCCCAAGCCATCACTGCCGGTTATGCCAAACCAGCAGTGATGGCTCAAGCATCACTGTCGATTCGTGTTACTAACCGGCAGTGATGCTTGAGCCATCACTGCCGGTTTGAAACACCAACCGACAGTGATGCTTTAGCCATCACTGTCGGTTTTAATTGAACCGACAGTGATATTATTTTTTAGAATTGCATTTTTTAATTGTTTTATTTTCATTTGGGGTTTAGGGTTTATGGTTTATGGTAGAGGTGGTGGGGTGGGAGGTCGTGGAGGTGTTTGCTATCGAACCATTTGATATCGATGTGAAATGTAAGGTGGTTGTGGAGTAGCGACAATACAAACCCATCACACATTTATAATAATTATTACAAAACATCCAAACAAAACTTAAAGTATCGAATTAAATGTCGCATTAAAATAGCCTTTGGAGGCGGTCTTTTCCGTAGATCTTCTTGAAGTGCTCACTCTGCACAATGGACATAGATCCTTTTCTATACACTATCTCGTCCAGAATAAGAGCCGCTATCTCCTCTTGAAATCCTCTTATCTCAAAATCTACCAACCTGTTGTGTTTCTGATCTTTGCGCTGTAAATTGATACATGATAATATTGAGATGCACATACATAAGACAAAACAATAGAATTAAAATGAGACACGTACGTACCATGCCATCTCCTATTCCTAGTTTTGCGCTAAAGTAGGCAAGCATTGCCCACATCACATAGAACCCACATTCGTTGTTTCCCATTGGTTGATATAGGGTCTTGACCTTCTTTATATACTCCACTCTGAATGGTTCTCTCCATTTCTTTTCCATCTTAGGATCCACATTTCTCCAATCAGGTAACGCCTTTATTCTATGTGACAATGTAAATGAAGTGTGAAGGCTGAGGACATTATTAATTACAATATCACTGCCGGTTTGTGGCACCAACCGACAGTGATGCTTGAGACATCACTGCCGGTTTGGCTTTGAACCGGCAGTGATATTATTTTTTAAAATTGCATTTTTTAATTGTTTTATTTTCATTTGGGGTTTCTGGTTTAGGGTTTATGGTAGAGGTGGTGGGGTGAGAGATCGTGGAGGTGTTTGCTATTGAACCATTTGATATCGATGTGAATTGAAGGTGGTTGTGGACTAGCGACAATACAAACCCATCACACATTTATAATAATTATTACAAAACATCCAAACAAAACTTAAAGTATCAAATTAATTGTCACATTACAATAGCCTTTTGAGGCGGTCTTTTCCGTAGATCTTCTTGAAGTCCTTACTCTTCACAATGGATAGACATCCTTTTGCGTACACTATGTCGTTCAGAATAAGAGCTGCTATCTCCTCTTGAAATCCTCTTATCTCAAAATCTAGCAACCTATTGTGGCCCTGTTCTTTGCGCTGTAAATTGATACAAGATGATATTGAGATGCACATACGTAAGATAAAACAATAGAATTAAAATGCGACGCATACGTACCATGTCATCTCCTATTCCTAGTTTTGCGCCACAAAAGGCAAGCATTGCCCACATCACATAGAACCCGCACTCGTTGTTCCCCATTGGTTGATCTAGGGTCTTGACCTTCTTCATATACTCCGCTCTGAATGGTTCTCTCCATTTCTTTTGCATCTTAGGCTCCACATTTCTCCAATCAGGTATTGCCTTCATTCTATGTGACAATGTAAATGAAGTGTGAAGGCTCAGGACATTATTAATTACAATATCATATGTGATTGAAAAGTGTGGTGATATTGGGTTCACTTACATATTTAGCACTTTGACTAGGGGTTCGATAAGTTTAAGTGGCTTCTTTTTGAGTCCCACACCTCAATAGTTGAATTTTTAAGACTTATATCTACGAGGATGTAATGGTTGCTGCAATCACAAAGTTCATGTTATTGAATGATATATCAAGAAAAAACACTTAAGTAAGGGTCGAGAACACATACTCGCAATTGTAGGTTAGCAGTGCGTTTGTTTTGCCGACTGAGAACATTCTTTCAAACTCAGTCTTCAAACTTTGTGAGACATAGGGATCTTTGAGACCGGCTTTGCATGTTGTCTCATTTACCAAGATGGGGTCCAAGAAGTCAAAATTGCTATTTAGTTTTTAAGGCAAAATTTTGCTACAAATCAGCAAAATAAACATGCATGGATATATTCAAATGCAGATCACGTAGTTTATTATAACGTTGTTAGGTTATGGTACTTACAAAGTCCATAACATCATAATCTGCACATCCAGCGAGCGTCGTTGAAAGAGTTGAAAGAGGTCTTCATAATGAATAGTATGCACAACTTATTTAGGATGATTAAAATGTAACATGAAGGGATGCATACTTCAAAGGTTGTTATCTTGTCTTCGCTACTATTACTGTCTATGATGTAATAATCATGCAACTGTCGCATGTTTGTTGGCAATTTTCTATAATCTTCTTGGCTGGCGACCATAGGCTTGCCTAGTTCAAACTTGTATACAACTTTGGCGTTTTCAAATTGGGTTTTTTTAAAATAGAGATTCTCGGCATCCTTCATGCTTATGTTCAGGTCCGCGGCCAAGTTTTGTATCTCTAGCTGCTGAAAGGTGTGTATTTCTCTAGATCTTTCTAGATTACCCGGATTTTAGCTTTGCCTTTCAAATTCGCTATGTTTCTCAGGTATATAAGCGAATCATTCGTACAAGGCAAGTTTGGCGGCCTTTTCTGCAATCTGAGCTCGTAGAATTTCGTCCTCAGTCGGCGCTAGCTTCGGCCTTTTACTAGTCATCTTGGGATCTTTACCAACCGAAGCTGATGACGTCCTCTGTTGTGAAGTCGAACCTAATCTAGATCTAGGCCATCGAGATCCCAGTCCTGAGGACTTTGAAGCTGGTGGTGGAGGAGGAGGAGTCTTCTCCTTTGGTGGTGGAGGAGTCTTCTCCTTTAGCGGTGGAGAAGGAGTCTTCTCCTTTGGCGGTGGAGGAGGTGTCGGTGGATCTTGATGAGGAGAGAAACCTCTTCGCGGAGGCGACCGGGATGATTCACTGTCATCCTCATCATCCGAAGATGGCTGCTCATCTAGCTTGATGAAGCGTTTGCGCCAGCCGACATGAGTGCCCAAGTTGTGAACTAGACGCGACCTTTCTTCCTCCACTGGGAAATCAATATGTATCTATTGTACTTCTTGTCCAAGATCTTATCAATGCTGACCCTAGCATACCCTAGTGGCACTGGCTTGCCATGAATGACGTTCTCTCCTCTAGGAAATGCTTGTCTGACCGCCACCTTGTCTTTGGTCCATTGTTAACGGATGTATAACCTGACATTCACAGGTTCTTTGATGTCATGCACCGGATGAGGAGCATTGACCTCTTCGTCGTTAGGCATTGGGTTGAGCCACAGCTACTACGGGCCTTGTCGGGCACTAGGTTATTCAAAGCCGGGATTGCATGCGGCCCTTGACTCGAACACATGGTTTGCATAGCGCTCGCCACTTGAGCAGCTATCCGTGCTTCCATGCTCTATTCTAGCTCCTCTCGCATCCTTTGGAACTCCTCTTCTCTTTGTGTTCTAGCCCTCACTTGGCTCCTATAAGAAGCGGATTCACCTTCAAATGCTTTCTCCCAAGGAATTACCCTGGCTCCTCTAGTGCGACCGGGGTGCTCCTTAGTTTCAAGTGCTTGCGTGAGCACATCATTTTCTCTATCAGACTTGCGGGCCCCTCTATGCACCTTCTCAGTGAGAGTGGAAATCTTCTGGAGGAGATCGGTGACAGGTTCAGCGCTGGCGGAAAGGCTCCCGCCAGGATTGTATCGTGGCCCCTTGTGAGTAGGTAGTTCACTGATCTGGGCTACCAATCGCTTGTCTGAGGCGTAACGCTGCTCCGCTCTAGTGCTTCGACTTGGGCATCCCAAACCGGAATCTTCCTTACGTACCCACGCGATCCTAGGCGGTGAGGATTATTTGACCTAAGCGAGTTTGCTTTGTTTCTTTCGCTTGATGCATTGGCCTCTTCGGATAGCTTATAAGCCTTGAACTCCTCCCAGAAGTCCCTCTGCTTGCTGAGTTCACCTCCCACAAAATCCAGTTCTTTTTCCTCCTTGATTAGCTTGTGCAACTTTCCCTTGAAATTCTTGAAGTAGTGACCCATGATTTCCTTGGCCCTCTTCTTGACTGTCGCTTCATCACAATCATTAGGGAAAGTGAAATACCCTCTAAGCTTGGTCCAAACTAGTTCCTTCTCACTTTCTGGAATGGGTCTTGCTCACTGCCATTCCACCTCCTGTATTTGATCGGGATGAAGTCCCTTACATGTGCCCCGATGGTACTCTTGTATGGGCCCAATGCTTTAATAGGCTCCACCGGCTCCCCTAGTTGGTCAAACTAAGAGATGTGCTAGTGTCTACTTGTCTGAGGTAGCTTTGTTGCACCACGCTTAGTCCTTCTGGAACTCTCACCAGTACTTGGACCTTCCGGCGGAACCTGATTCAAAATTTATAAATAAGTCCCTGTCAAACTTTTCTGGCCTATATCTACCGTGTTTTTAGGTATGACGTAAGTTATTACCTTGTCTCCTTGTTCTAGGTTTAGCATATGGCTAGGGCTCCATGCTCTTTGATCTCCTTGCTGGTTGTCATTGGCTCCTTGGTCACGTTCAGCTGCTCCTTGGTCACGTTCAGCTGCTCCTTGGTCACGTTCATCTGCTCCTTGGTCACGTTCGGTCGCAGGGCGACGGGGGCTGAATCAGCGCTTAATTGTCATGTTTCTGGACATGAATTTCGATTATATAGATAAGTATATAGACAAGTCATGCATCGCCACAAAATGTGTCTCCACAAAATATAGATAAGTATATAGACAAGTCATGTTATACATCTCTCCATCTCTCTCTCTATCTCTAACTCTCCTTTTCTATCTATCTATATATCTATAAGTGACCAAAGAGTTTACAGGCATACCATATATCATGAAATAAAGAGATGGCATATATATGATTGTATCTATCTCTCTAACACGATCTCTATCTCTCTGTCTCTATGTCTCTATGCAAGCATAAGCTAATCATAAGAAAATTTGCTCAAAGTATCTCGATGTCTCTAAAAATTTTCTCAAACTATATAGATAAGTCATGCTATATAAGTCTATAGATAAGACATGCTATACAAGTATATAGATAAGTCTATATATACCTCATGGGTAGATAGATAGACTCAAGCATCTTTCTCTATCTATCTATTTCTATGGGAGTTTACATGTATATATATAAGTCATGGTAGCCACTAAATTTATATATCTATCTCTCTAAGCTATCTATCTATCTCTGTAATCTCTATGTGGTTCTCTCTTTATCTATCTCTATCTATCTATCTATCTATCTATCTATCTATCTATCTCTCTATATCTCTCTATGCGGTTCTCTCTCTATCTTTCTCTCCCTCTATCTCTCTATCCCCCTCCTTCCTCCCTATCTCCATGACCAGCAAGACTCCAAGCTCTCTATCTCCCTCTTTCCTCCCTATCTCCATGAAAGCAAGCAATCAAGCAAGCAAAAGCACTCTGAATCCCATGTAGACATTTCATCGAACACCTTCGGTTCGTGGACATGGAGCTCACCGCGTGGAGGTTTGGGCCGGTTTCCGAGCTCCTGCACGGCGGGGATTCCGAGCTCCTGCACTGGCTTCGAGCATCGGCGTGCTCGGGAGTCCTTCTTGGCAGTGGCGTCGAGCGTCTAGCGGCGGCGTGCACCGGCGGCATCCACTGGCGGGCTGGAGCGGCGGTGAGCTCGAGCGGCGGCGTGCACCGGCGGGCTAGAGCGGTGGCGTGAGGTTGGAGCGACAGCGTCGAGCGGCGGCGTGTGCTCCTGCGGCGTCGACAAGTGCTCCTGCCTGCGGCGGCGGCGTGTGCTTCTGCCGGCGGCAAGTGCTCCTGCGGCGGCGTGTGCTCTTGCGGCGGTGGCAAGTGCTCCTCGGGCTGTAGTCTGAAATGGCTAAGTGTGAAAGGGTGCGAGTCTGAAAATTTCAGACCATGCCCTTTCCTTATATAGTCCGCGTCATCACTGTCGGTTCCTATTACAAACCGGCAGTGATGTCCCCTATTACTGCTGGTTTGCAATAGAAACCGGCAGTGATGTGTGCACATCAGTGCCGGTTTCTCTGAACCGACACTGGTAGGGGGGTCATCACTACCGTTTCTTTATTAGAACTGGCAGTGATAAGGGACTTCACTGCTGGTTTCTTACAAACTGGCAGTGACAGGGCATTTTTGACTTTGTCTTAGAATTCAAATTACTCCTGATTTTTTACTAGAACTTGAAAATTTCCAAACATAGAAGTTGCATAATTTTTAATTCTCTACAACTTTTGCTGAAGGAGCATATTCAAATTATGTTTAGTTTTTGAATTCCATTTTGTATTTGAATAAGGGTTTAAAATTTAATTACCCCCTTTGTAATTACTCCACAAATTTGAATAAAAGTTGAAAATCTTCCAACATAGCTTTTGCTAGTTTTGAGGAGCTCTACATTAATGATTATAAACTCAAGGTCTAATTTTTTATAGTTTTTGAATACCATTTTGACATGGCATACATCAATCAACAACGTCGTACAACTCATCAATCTCTACAACTCCATATGATCTCAAATTCGATGCAAATTACTACAACAATATTTCATTAAGGATTACATAGTTTATGATACTCTAACAATATAATTCACGGTGCAGGCACGATGATGGCCTCATCGTGATCACTCCGTAGGTAAGCAGGTTCGTCACCCTCTTCAAGGACATGTAGGATAACGTCCGCCCCAAAAGGAGCCATTTCTTAATAACCTTTGTAGTTTTCTTCGTCTGTCACTCCGTCGACACCGACAATCTTCCTTTTGTCGTGCAATACTACACGTCGTCTTCCATTTGTATTGTTATCCCTTGCATAGAAGATTTGCAAAACATCCTTTGCAAGGACGAAGGGGTCATCTCTGTATGCGGTCTTGGATAGATCAACGGTAGTGAACCCATCCTTGTCGGTGTTGATTTCATTCAGCCGGACCCACAGACAATGGAAAAGAGCAACTCTCAACTGATGTCCATAGTCTAGCTCCCATATCTCATCTATGAAACCATAGTATGTTGCCACCACCGTGCCGTACTCATCATGGGCCTCGAAACGAACACCACTATTTTGGTTGGTGCTCTTTCTGTCGTGTTTTTTTGTGTAAAATGTAAAACCATTTATTTGATATCCTTGGTACATCATTAGCATAGTCGAAGGTCCGGGGGCTAAGAGATCTAGCTGACATCCCATCACCATTCTTAGCCTTTGGCGTCGAAACCAGTCACCGAATTCCTCCTTATGTTTTTTCTCAAGCCAAGCCTATGACCTACCGATGTGCTTCCTTTGCAGTAACTGTTTGTGCTCATCAATGTATGCCATCACACCATCGGCCTGCTGGAGAACAACGAAGTGTGCTTGTCTCAAGGAGACCACTTTGTCTATTTTGACAGCTTTCTCACCTATTATTCCTTTGCCCCCTATCATGATGAGATACTAGAACTCTGTTGGGGATATATAACTCAGCATATCCCCAGGGATTTTTTGGGCCTGCCAACCAGAAGATGGCCCGGCCCACAAGACGTAGACGTGCGGCACACGACGTGCACCGCACGAATAGTACCATACTGGCTACTTTACTTGTAACTCTGTCCCTTCGGCATATATAAGGAGGGACAGGGGACCCCCTAAAACACAATCTCTTAAATTCCTCATACGACCCCATAGATCTCATCTATGGATCTTGTAACCTAATACTCATATCAATCCAGCCACCAAAACACAGGACGTAGGGTATTACAGTGATTTGCCGGCCCGAACCTGTCTAAATCGCCGTGTCTACGCTCTCTGTGTTACGCTTGATCGCCGTCGCCACACCTCCGCCTACAATCTACTACCATGGGGTCCCCCTAGGTAGACTGCGACGCGTATTTTGTCGACAGTTGGCGCGCCAGGTAGGGGTGTGTGCAACGACGTCATGGCTCGTCAAGCGATCATCTTCCCCGTTGACGACCCTCATCGATGGATCTCGTCGATGTCCCCTCGTCGTCGCCCTCCCCAGCGGTCCGCAGCCAGCGACCTCGTCGTCCCTCGTCATGACCAGATCGAATCTATAATCGGTGGCGGCACCGTCCTTGCCTTGGAGATCGTCACCAACTCGCCACGGCCCCCCTCGTCATCCTTCGCCGCCGATCCTGTCGACGACCCTCGTCATCCTTTGCTGTCAACGTCGTCAACGTCCATCGCCAACGACCCTCATCGCCCTTCGTCGGCGGCACACCACGACTGTCGTCGCCCCTCGTGAACGTCCTTCGTCGACCCCCGCTAACAGCTTCCTTGGTGGAATAGATCCAAGATCGATCTACTGAGGGACGAAACACCCATGCGGAGGCAGCCAACTTTAGGTGTGAGAGGGACGAAACCCGCGGAGAACTGGAGAGGATCTCCAAGCAGTATGGCGTCGACCAACTCGAGTGGGAGGATCAGCGGAAGCAACTTTGCGACGCCATCACGGGTTAGACGAAAGCAATACTGTTTTCCCTTTTCTTCTAATCCCGCTTGCTCATCCAATCTGCATCCTCGTTCAGCGCTTTTTGCAGAGAACGAGCGCTTGAAGGCCCCGGCTATCAGAATCGCCGACAAGGTGAACGCCCAGGGAGATACCGCTGAGGCACGCCTTGACAATGTGGATGACCGTATCGATCAAGTTGCCGTTCACGACGTGCACCAAGGCGTGGCCCTAGGGTTGGCGACCATGACCACCCAACGTGGTGAAGACCTTTCCTTCCATCCCACTGGCTTTCGTGGCCAAGTGCCTCCAGAAGATGTCGAGGACATCGAGGATCCTCTGGAGAGCTACGAAGATCACTCTACCACCCTCAGCCAGGCCACAGCCGCTCAGTCAGTTCTCAACAGGTTGTTTGATTAGTTTGTACTTAGGAACTATGTAAAGAACTTCCCCTGTGTAATATTTAGAATCTCTACTATTTTTTCGAGAACAATCAATCTGGAAATGCCTGTGCTTTTCAGAAGTATTTTTTCGGCTAAAGGCGATATCTCTGTATCGGCTATCCGTGCATCAGATTCCTTAAGTCATTCTATGAACCAACTTCAACACTGGGATAAATTTTTTTAAGAAACCTTCCATTGATATCTCTAGCAAATGCCTCTCCCAATAGAGTTTTCAAGATATATGCATTGCCAAACGCGCATTTTACCACTCGAAAAGGCCCTTCCTAATTTGGAGACCATTTGCCGAACGCTCTGTCCTTGGCTCCGATCGGCAATACAGTTTTCCAAACCAAATCTACTTCTGTGAATTGTTTTTCTTTAACCTTCTTGTTATAATACCTGGCAATTCGCGCTTTATTTTTCTCAATATTTTCCAATGCTTTCAGACGGACTAAATGCAAATCTTCTAATTCGTCCATCATCAGACTCTTGTAATCTTCTTTACTCAAATCGTTCTACAATGTATCCCGTCTTGAATCTGATTGCAATTCCCATGGCAGCACAACATGATGGCCATAAACCAACTCGTAGAACCGAATGTCATTTCTTCGGTTTTCATCAATCTTCTTCTGAATAATTTTGATCATGATCTTGTTTGAAGCTTCAGCTTGGCCATTAGCCTGTGCATAATAAGGAGAAGAGTTGTACAATTTGATTCCCATCTCCTCGGTAAAATCACAAAATTTGGATGAAGTGAACTGAGTCCCTTGATCTGTTGTTATAGTCTGAGGAATCCCGAATCTGTGAATTATATGCTCTTTAACAAAGTTGACCATGTTTTTTGATGTAACCTTCTTTAGGGGAATAGATTCAACCAACTTTGTGAAATAATCTGTGGCTAATAGTACAAACTTATGTCCTTTGCTAGAAGGAGGATGAATTTGACCGATCAAATCTATGCCCCATCCTCTGAACGGCCAAGGCTTGACAATTGGGTTTAAGGCCGACGTTGGGGCTCTCTGAATATTACCAAACCTCTGACAGTCTTGACATCCCTTGTAATATTTAAAACAATCCTCAAGCATGGTTGGCCAAAAATAACCAGTTCTCCTTATTATCCACTTCATTCGGTAAGCTGGCTGATGTGAACCACATACTCCTTCATGCACTTCATACTTCAGCTTTCTGGACTCCTCTTGATTCAAACATTTGAGGAGCACTCCATCTATGGACTTGTGGTACAACTGGTTATCAAGGAGCACGAACTTGATAGCCTTATACCTGAGCTTTCGGGAAACTTTTTTGCGATGGATTTTTCAAATAATCGGCAATTCCGTTCCTCCAGTCATTAATTACCCGATCTTCATCCAAAGCATGAATTTCCTGATCCTCTCGGTACCCCGAAGCACTTTGAGCCAGCTTATTTGCTTCTTCATTCTGCCACCTAGGGATATGATGCAAGGTGGCTACTTTGAAACTTTTTAGAAGCTCTCAACACTCTTCATAATATCCCTTCAACATATCACTCTTGCATTCATATTGGCCGATCAATTGGTTAATTACCAGCTCAGAATCCCCGAAATCTTCAACAGCAACGGCCCTCACCTCGACAAGCAATCGGAGCCCTCTAAGCAATGCCTCATATTCTGCTTGATTGTTAGTAACTAGGAAATCAGTAGGGATGGCATACTCAAAGGTCCAACCTCTAGGAGAAACCAAGAGAACACCCGTTCCACCACCTTTGCTACAGGATGAACCATCAAAAAACAAAGTCCACGGTACAATGGTTACCATGTCAGCAGAGGGATCACGGTCTTGGGTAACGAAATCAGCAATAACCTGACCCTTTACTGCTTTTGCTGATTCGTACCTCAAATCAAATTCTGACAGAGCTAAAATTCATTTGTCGATTCTCCCATTTAAAATTGGCATCAATAACATGTGTTTTATCACATCGAACTCAAAAACTACCACACATTCGGCATTTAACAGATAATGTCGAAGCTTAGTACATGAATAAAACACGCATAAGCAAAGCTTTTCTATAGCCGAATACCTTGTCTCCGGATCTAGTAGTTTTCAGCTAAGGTAAGCTATTACTCTTTATTTTCCTTTGGACCCTATTGTCAGGTTGTCGGCCGCCACGTACAATTTAAACGGCTTGTCAAGTTGCGGAGGTACCAATACGGGTGGTGCCTTCATGTACTCTTTGATCTCATCGAAAGCCCTCTGTTGTACGTCACCCCACATGAACTCTTGATCCTTTTTAAGCTTCAACAGTGGAGAGAAAGGTAACACTCTTTCTGACAAGTTAGAGATGAATCCTCTCACAAAATTAATCTTGCCCAACAATGATTGTAACTCTGTGAGATTGGTTGGAGGTACCACCTTGTCTATTGCTTCCATACTCTTCTTGCCAACTTCGACCCCTCCTTTATGGACTAGAAAGCCTAAAAACTCACCAGCCGAGACCCCAAAGGCACATTTATTCGGGTTCATCCTCAAACCATGCTTTCTAGTGCACTCCAAGGTCTTCCTCAAATCGGCCAAATGTCCCTCATGGTTTCTAGACTTAACCACCACATCATCAATGTAGATTTCTACAATCTTGCCGATCAGCTCATGAAAAATGTAGTTCATAGCTCTTTGATAGGTTGCACCGGCATTCTTCAAACCAAAAGTCATGACAATCCATTCAAAAAAACCAACATGACCAGGGCACCTGAAGGCTGTCTTCGAAACATCCTCTATTGCCATGAAGATCTGGTTATAACCGACATTACCATCTATGAAGTTGATGACTTCGTAACTAGCCGATGCATCGACGAGCAGATTGGCAACTGGCATTGGGTAACCATCCATGGGAGTAGCCTTGTTTAGATTTCTAAAATCAATGCAGACCCTCATCTTTCCATTCTTCTTGTATACTGGGACTATGTTTGAAACCCAATCTACATATCTGCATGGCCGAATGAAGTTTGCCTCCAATAATCTTTCAACTTCCTTCTTCACATCAGCCAACACCTCCTCTTTGTAAATCTTCCGAGGAGGTTGCTTGAAAGGACGGTATCCCGACTTGATCGGCAATTTATGTTCGACAATGGAACGATCCAGCCCGGGCATCTCTGTATAATCCCAAGCAAAGCAATCTTTAAATTCTTTTAGCAAGTCGATCAACTTCAACCTATGCTTCTGGTCTAAATTTGCACTGATAAACATCGGCCTCGGTCTATCATCATCACCAACATTTATCTCCTCCAGTTTATCGGCTAACATGAAGTCGCGTCCCAGCTTCCCTTCGCTGTCATCGATCGTGTTTCCCATTAAAAATTACTCTCAGAGCTAATTACATGGATCGGCTGTCGGCCCTTGCCGGAGATATTCACAATCCCACTGGGCGTGCCAAAAAGTGTGTTGACGCAAAATGTGACGTACTGCGTCTCACACACAGCAAGCCGAAAAGCGTGACTTCAATCGGGTGCCCGGGTGCTTCGAGAACTGAAAACGTGCCAGTTAGTTTGACCTGAAACTAACAAGGGATGAAAGTTATTAGATATAAACTGGAATATGCCGGGTAATACTAGACAGTTCCATATGTACGGCCCTGAAGCCACTTACAATGACATACAGCTATGAAAGCTATCTGCCAACAAGTTTTATGCAACGTTCGGCTAAAATAAACATGTAACACGCAAATCACTGATTGCCGAACGCGTATGCATGAAAAAAGGACGTACGAACGACTTGTAATTGACTATAAGTTAAAGCATAACCAATAACATGGATAGCATGTATGAACCCAAAGTCATCAAAGCTTAAACATGGATAGCATGTATGAACCCACAACACGTGACAATCTAGATTCAAACTAATTCGGCTATTTATAGATATAAGATCTACTCATGGAAACAACATGGAAGCAATTCATCATAACATAGATAGATCTATATAAATTAAAAAGAGTTGAATCGTATCAATCTAGATTGGGCAAAAGAGTGTTTGCAAATATGTAAAGATTATATAAAACATGCAACACGATAACTTAATGAACCCAATAGATCTTGCCATATCTACAGGAGCCGATAACTATCTTGCTTTTGCTAAGCATACAAGCAAATATCCACCGCACGACATCTACTCATAAGCGAAACTCAAGCGAAGACCTCTTGATTATTAGACAATGATCCGCCGCACGATCATTGATAACAAACAAGACTACTTGCATCAATATCTAAATCCACCGCATGATACTAGACATGACAACAAGGTTGCCAAGACTTACGGAGGTCGACGGATCGATGATTCCTCTCGAAGAACTCGACGACACGACAAAGGACTCGAAATTGGCACGGGGCCGGTTGTATTTGTTTGGTTGTGAACACCTTTTACAACAGCCAAGGGTTTATATTTATACCTTGGTCATGACATGAGTCCTAAGAGGACACGGCTACAAGATATTAAAGGAAAAGATACAATATCTCGATTTTATTTCCATTGGGAGTCTTTATTGCCTTAATTGTTGCGGCTATCATTGTCGATTGGCTCTTTACTTTCCTCTTTTCGTTGCTTCGACGCAAAACCACCTTCTTCGAAGTAGCCGATTACGTAGTCAATTGCCGAATCTTTAGGAATTAGCCGACCGCATAGATTTTGCCGAACACCTCTGAATACTTGTTCTCCGGCAGCCTTTTCTCACACTGGCCCACCTGTCATTCTGAGTATACTAGAATCCAGTGTTAACACATGGAGTAGTAAATGTAAGTAATAAATACCGAATCTATTCCACATCCCATTAAATCTTTCATGCATGCATGGAGTATTAAATGTAAGTAATAAATATAACTAATTAATCAATGATTGGACAATAATTACCTAATAAAAACAAAGTGCTACAATTTTTCTAAATAATTTTGGATCTAAAAGCTAAAAAAAATGGACACAAATTGTAACATCCCTCTTCTTGATCATGAAATGAAGTATAGCTCTAAACTATGAATTTACACACAAAAGCAATGTAAACCTACAATTCTATAGAAATATGTTGTTACTAACCAAGAGATAGAAGATGTGAGCATCCAAGAGTGAAGAGGAGCCAACAATGGAGTTCAAGAAATCCACCAGCCGCAACAATGGAGAGAGGAGCTCCTGTTCACGCACTGTTGGGGCAGAGGAAGGAGAGGAAATTGATGCTTTATACTGTACAACTTTTCACTGCCGGTGGGAGCCACGAACCGGCAGTGAAACACCACATCACTGCCGGTTGGTGGCTTGAACTGGCAGTGATAGGGCCGAGAGGAATCACTGCCGGTTCAAGCCACGAACCGGCAGTGATGTGGTGTTTCACTGCCGGTTCAGCCCCTGCCCCCAATAATTGGGGGCCTGTCAGAGCATGAACCGGCAGTGATGGGCCAGCAGTGATGTCTCATTCTGTAGTAGTGTATCGTACGGTCTTCATGGGTATCTCAAGCAACCTGTTCTAGCTATCCCTAGAGTCTATCTCTAGGAACCTAGAGGATTCACACTTTAGACAATACTTTGCATTTATGTGATATTTCTTAAATAGGTCGCACCACTTTGCACAAGCATGTATCTAACGACATCTTAAATGCACGAAGGGATTTCAGAATGTGACCCTCCGGAAGCAGGGTGGCAATAACTATCAACAGACCATCAAAGGCCACTTGACTTAGGCTAAACTGGGAATTTACACTACAAAAAATATGGCCGTGAAGGGGTTTCTATGTCACAAACAACATCTCATAATACGCGACCAATGGCATCCAGTTGACAAACCTTTGTCTGGCCGTGAAGGGGTTTCTATGTCACAAACAACATCTCATAATACACCTTTGCGGTTGCCTCTGTCTCCTTCTCCCTACATCCTTCAGTGCACTTGGCTTCGTGGAAGTCATCTATCAAATCTCCTACCCTAGCATGAGCATCATAATCTTCGACGCATGGTCTCATGACATCCTCTCTCATACGTGGTTCTTCACCATGGTATGTCCACCGAGTATAGTCTTCCGTAAACACATCATTCCAAAGATGTTGGCCCATGAACACCTTTGTTTGTCGACGTCTATTTGCACATCTGTTGCATGGACACCAAGATGGATGTGCTTGTTTATTCTTTGGAAATACTAGTTCTAAGAAAATCATTGGTTTTCTTGATCCATTCATCGGTGGGTGGACCCTGACTTAAGCGGCCCATGTACACCCACTCACACTCATCCATCCTCTAACATATATCAGCGAGTAATGTAACCATCAATTGCACCAACATGGTGTTCCTACTATCAAATAGGTGAGGATAGGTCCTAATCCTACCCATGGTTGCATAGATGAGGTTAGTTTCCATGTTGTCCTCCTATCCGAGACAAAATTTTGGGAGAACCTCTCTATTGTTCTCCAGATACACATCTTGGCACAGAGAGTGTGTATCTAGAGAACAATAGGGAGATGACGTTGAAACTCTATCTCGGATCGGAGCATACAATGGAAATAAAGCACATCTATGCATCCACAGGCTGTCCAAGATACATGGACAATTCAAAAGAGATACAGTTATAGATATGCAAAGATCTGTATATTTGCAACCATATCTTTTTTTAATGGGAGATGCCTAACTTGGTTCATGATGCACGATCATGATACGGAAAGAGGGGTTGTACCGTGGGTGGAAGTGGAGTTAGGCTAGTGGAGTCGTGGCGGGTCAGTGCAGGCAGACCCACAACAGTGATTTTTCCTCTACTCCTTCTCCCCTTCCTTCTCCTAAAAAATAAAGAATAATGTCAATTCAGAATTTCGATAGAACCTCCCCTATACGGTGAAGTTTTCAAAACCTGCAAGAAACCAACTGCACGATGGCCGACAACCACATATATATATCAATGACATGATGGTCAACAACCACATATATATTTTGAGTTCATAAACCAAGTATTACCAAAGTTTACCACTACTACGACTCCTATTAATACCACTTCTTCTACTGCCACTACTACTACTACAACTAGTAGTGCAATTACTACTACAACAACAGTAGTGCATACCTCGTGAGTACTGGTAAAGGAGTCGAGGCGCCTCTTCGGCCTCCTTATGCTCCTCCTCTCCTTATCCTTCTCCTCCTCCTCCTCCTCCTCCTCTTCTCCTCTTCCTTCTCTCCTCCTCCCACACGACAACATGGGGGTCGGGCACGGCGCGGGGCAGGACGCGGCGTGGGAGCGGGTGGCTGCGGGTGTGTGCGTGAGTGAAAATGAACGAAAACAAACAAGTCGTATCCCTATACTCGGTGCTTTGTCGAGTACGTACGATCTGGCACTCAACAAAGTTTTTATTTTTTTAATTTAAACCTTTGTCGAGTGCTAGATCGGTGGCACTCGGCAAAGCGGCAGGTTTGCCAAGTGCCAAAATCTAAGGCACTTGGCAAGCATGTTTGTTGAAAATTCTTTTTCTCCTCTCTTACTTTTTCGTAACATCTTTTACTAAATTTCTTCGAATGCACTTTCAAAATACCTTTTCAAGTTCACTCAACAACACATATTTTATGCTTACAGAAATATTCAACCGTTATTTCATGCAGTTATAACTCAAATTCAATTTATATCAATTAAAATTCTATAATTGCACTTGAAAACTTAAAATTATCAAACGGATCTGAAAAATTACCAAAACTTCACATGAAACAATCTATGTTGTCTATTGGCTATATGAAAAGTTTGAACTCCATTTTCATCTCCACCATCGCTTTCCCTTCAAATCTTACTCAATCCTTCTCAATGATACAAAACTTCATCGTAGATGCTTCTATTTTTAAGCAACGTGCATGACAACTTGTGCAAAACTATCTCATTTTTTTTATCAAAATCTCAACATATGATATCATGAGTACTTGATAAATTTCATAATTTTCGGTGCCTGATTGCTTTTTATAGAATTTTAAAATAATTCTGACATGCATTTGTGGTCATGTTTCATGAACAAGATGTTCGATTTTGTTTATTTTCTGATATAAGACCTCACATTAGACTCATGGATATCATTTTTCCATTTATTTTTTCCACTATTCAAAAGTTCAAATTTGACCTAGCCAAAAAAATTAATTAATTGAAATAAACAAACTCAATATAGAAAACACATCAAAAAATGTGCCAAACTTAAACAATTAGTTCCAGGTATCGTAGAAGGACGACATAAAAAAATAGGGGCAAGAAGCAAGAATAAAAATGTTTAATTTATCGAGTGTTATAGGGAGACACTCGGCAAATAGGTCATTATGCCGAGTGTCTACCGTCAACACTCAGCAAAGGGTGTAGGGTACTTGGCAAAATGACAGTTTGCCGAGTGTGGGGCACACTCTACAAACATCTTCTTTGCCAAGTGCCCAATATATTGCACGTACTCGACAAACCTCAATACACTCGATAAAGAGCGTGTCTCCCACTAGTAGAAAAGAGGTCTTTGCTGGCGCCCCCCAAAACACACCACACGCAGTTTTGGTTGTCACACGCTTGTGGTGTGAATTGGCTCGGGAAAAGTTGCCAACCGCCAGTGGAGATGGATTACCACTGGCGGTTGGAATAACTCAACCACCAGTGTAAATCATCCATTTACACTGGCGGTTGGCATAACCCAACCGCTAGTGTAAATGGAGCAATTTCCACAGGAGGTTGAGTTATGCCAACCGCTAGTGGTACACCATGTATATATATATATATACATCTTCCTCCTGACCAGCACTCTCTGCTTCCTCCTGACCAGCTACAGTTCTCGCCGCCACCATCCATTGGAGGCGATTTTGGAGGTCTTGATTTTTTAAAATACAAGGGGGAAGGTTTTGATCTTCATTTCTTGGAAGGAGGTCATTAAAAAAGTTTAGTTTATGTCCCTTTTGCCTCGTTTAGCTCATTTTTGCTCAATTTGAGCCACATTTTGGATCTAGGGTTTCACCATGAGTGAGAGAGAAGAATATCTAGGTTATGTGCTTTGTTTCTTCATTTTAGGTTGATTAAATTGGTTATATAATATCTCTCCTCTCTCCATTTTCATGTTTGCTTTTTAATTTAGTTTATGCTAGACATATTTACTTGTTTTCATGACTCAATGTTGTGTTAGAGAATCTATGTATAGAGGGAAGTATAGTTTTTTTGTTAGCTTTTTGAATTATTATACTTAGGTTTTTTATTATGCGTTTTTATTTCTCAATTTATTTCATCCAGTATATGCACTTATGTTTCATGAATTTTGTGTCTTAATAATGATACTTATGTTTTGTTAATAATTTCTAACTAAATCCACTATATTCTAATAATCCCTGACTAAATACTAAATCCTTAGCTACATAATCTCTAGACCCTAGGTAATAATCCCTAGCTAAACCCTAAACCCTAGCTAAACTCTAAACCCAAGGTAAATCACTTCATTTACACAGACAAGGGGGATTTTGATCTTCAATTATGCTACTCAGATTTTTTTTACTTTAATCACTAGCTAAATATTCCCTAGACCCTAGCTAATAATCCCTAGCTAAGTTATAAATCTTCTCTAAACTCTAGCTAAATCCTAATCCCTAGATATGGTTAGATTGTTTTACATTCATTACAATCACTTCATTTACACAGACAAGGGGCATTTTGATCTTCATTTGTTGGAAGGAGGTGATTTTGGAGAGCTACATTTATCAAAATACAAGGGGGAGGCTTTAATCTTGATTTCTTGGAAAGAGATTGCTAAGAAAGGTTAGTTTTTATCCATCTTGCCTCATTTTGCTCATTTTTGCTCAATTTGAGAACCTTTTTGGATCCAGGGTTTCACCATGAGTAAGAGAGAATAATACATAGGTGTTATATGCCACAAGATATTTTTGTCCTCTCTCCCTTTTCATGCATCAATGGTGTTTCATGAATGGTGTGTTTTTCTGCTTTTAATTAGTGTTTTTTACAGGTAATGATGGAGAGGTCATTCTGGATGTATAAGTTATCAAGGCTAGATGCATCATACATAACTGAGGTTGATAAGTTTATTGATGCCGCTAAGAACCATGCGTGGAGAACAAAGAAGACGCACATACATTGTCCATGCATGGACTGCAAGAATGTTGTTATATTTGATGACCATCAACAAATCCTTTCTCATCTTGTCCGTCGAGGATTTTTGAAGGATTACTTGATTTGGACAAAGCATGGAGAGTGTAAGGACCTGATTGGCCTAGAGGGGGGGTGAATAGGCCTGTTTAAAAATCAACTCGACACTTGCTGTCAGTCACAGGCCGGCACTGCCGGGGTGGCCGGCACTGCTGGGCTGAGAGCAGCAGTGCTGGTCACATGAACAGTTTTCAACACAATTTAAAAAGTAAAGATTGAATGTGAATTGTGGCTGAATCAAAACCTTCCTAGAGGAGTAGGAAACCTCTAGCACCACTTGAAAGTGGTAGCAACACACCCTTGGAGTAGATCGGGTCCAAACCTTAGAAATCACCTTGCATACAATATATAACAAAGTAAAGTAACAAGCACACGGTGACACAAGGATTTATCCCATGGTTCAGCTCGCCACCAAGGCTTGCCTACGTCCACGTTGTTGAGGTGCGCCACACAAGGCTCAAGCGTGCCACACAAGGCTAGCTCTTTCCTCGGTCTCAAGTCAAGAGAATGAACTCTTGAGATGAGGGCAATGTATTAGCAATATGATGGTTTTACAAACCTCCCTTGGCTGCCACACAAGTTGGCAAGCTCAAGGGCGATGCCTAGCCGGCTAGGAGCAAAGCTCCAAGAGTAACAAACTCAAACCGCCGGCCACCACGCGAACCAAATGCTTGTAGGAGTTGAAGATCCGAGGGAGAAGCTTCTTCTCAAATCTTGGAGGCTCAATCTCTCAAGAATGATTGGAATCAAAGTGGGAGAGAAGGAGAGAGAGCACCAAGGGAGAAGTGAGAGCAAGAAAGGAGCTTCTCTTTCTGTTTCTGCGAAGTGTGAATGAGTGAGTGGCAGAACTAATTGTTGGGGGGAAATGAGGAGGTGTTTAAGTACCCCTCACTACCAACGAGCAGAACAAGTCGCGGCAGTGCCGACCTGTAGCCCGACACTGTCGGCCTGCCCGGCACTGCCGGCCAGAGAGCCCGGCACTGCCGGACTAGGCAGAACAACAAAGGTGTGATCTTCAAAAAGCTGGCTGATTTGCCCACTTTCTATGTGGAGGTGTGAAGTATATAGATAGATGTTGCATTTGGTTCACTTGTTGGCATGCGTGTTGAATTCCTCTTAATAGTACGACATACCTAACTCAATTTCAAAGTATAAAAGAATTTAAACTCCTTTGAGCTTGTTGCCATGCACTTTGTAATTGGAGGGGTCCACCAACCTGTTCATCAACCTCCTTAAGTTTATCCTGCTTGTCATACTTGTAAAGTCTCATTAGTTCTCTAATTGCGTTGTCATGTCACCAAAACCCACTTAAGGCTTGATTGCACTTTCAGAGAGGGTAGCTCTGCGCCTTATACAACTGGAAGGCATGCAAATATCGACGCCGATGGTCCAAATATGCTTGTTGACGGCGAGTTTCAGTTCGTACACGAGACACAACAACCTAACACCAATGGTCCTGATCATGGTTTCGCTGGAGGAATTGAAGGCGTCAGAACTGATGTGATGCAAAATAATATGGCTACGGATGATGTATAATTCCTGGAGGCAATGTTGCATCGTCATGCAGAAGATCCATCAATTTTCTTCAAGAAAGGTATGGAGGCCGTGATGAAGGCAGCAGAAGAGGCATTGTACGATGAGTCTAAGGGTTGCACAAAAGTGTTCACGACCTTGTGTTCAGTGCTAAAGTTGTTGGTATGCAAAGATAGGTATGGTCTTTGTGATGCTGGCTTTGATGCATTCTTGACTATTATCGAAGACATGCTTCCAAAGGAAAACAAAGTGCCTCCTAACACGTACTATGCAAACAAGCTAATTAGTCCACTAACGATGGGTGTTGAGAAGATCCATGCTTGTAGAAATCAATGAATCCTATATTGAGGTGATGATTATAAGGACATGGAGACTTGTCCAAAGTGTAATGAAAGTAGGTACAAAATGAATAAATACTATAAAGAGGAACACTGTGTTGCCTCGGTGTGTAAAGAAAAGAAGCAAAAGAAGACCTAACAAAGTTCAAAACCCACGAGCAAAGAAAAAGACGATGTAGACTATTATGTGCGGAAAAAGATTCCTGCTTTGGTGATATGGTACCTACCTATGGTCGATCGACTGAGGTGTTTGTTTGCTAAGCTAGAGGATGCCAAACTTATGAGCTGGCATACTTCTGATGAGAACAAAGAGGATGGGAAGCTTCGACACCCAGCCAATGGAAAGCAGTCGAAAGATTTCAATAACAACCACGAAGACTTTGCAAAGGAACCAAGAAATATTAGGTTTGCACTGAGTACTAACGGAATGAATCCATTTGCTAAGAGGAGCAGCACGCACAACACATGGCCGATGATCTTGACCATCTACAACCTTCTGCCATGGTTGATGAAGAAGCGAAAGTACCTCATGCTAACCATCCTTATCTCTGAACCTACACAGCCTAGAGATGACATGAATGTTTTCTTGGAGCCCTTAATGGAAAACATGAAGGTATTGTGGGAAACAGGTGTCAAAATGTGGGACGAGTACCGCAAAGAATCATTCCTGTTGAGAGCAATTATCTTTGTTAGGATCAACGATTACCCTACTCTCTTCACATTATTAGGGCAGTTCAAGGGAAAGGTTGGTTGTGTGGTATGCATAGATGAAACCGCTCACGTGTCCCTTGCTGCATCTACGAAGATAGTATACATGAGGCACAGACGCTTCTTATCGAAAGGACATAGGTATCGCCAGAAGAAGATGGATAAGTACTTCAACAATAATGTTGAACTCCATTCTACTGCCCCACTAGGTAATAGTAAAGGCAAAAGAGTTTTCAACCTAGTAAGGAACCTTAAATTTGTTTTCGAGAAGAAGACAACAGAAGGAAAACCAAGAAAGAATGTCAAACCAACTCTAGGGGCTACATTCAAGAAGAAATCTATTTTCTTCGAGGATTTGTCATACTAGCCTATGTTATACGTACGCCATGCAATCGATGGTATGCACGTTCAGAAGAACGTGTTTGAAAGCTGTTACCAGTGAAAATGTCATAATTTTCTATACTCAAAATCATCGTCAACAGCCTCATAATGAAGGGACATAATACATATCATAATATATTTTATCCAAAAAATATTACACATGTCCATGGAGTATTTCTTGCATGACTACAAAAAATGGAGAGAAATGAACTAGTGGGACCCACCATAGGGGTTCGACCGACCACCCTATGGGGCCCACCAGCCATCCCAAGCACCCACATGATAAGAGGGCCCACATGTCATAGTAGGAGGGTCACTAAACCCTTTGTGCAGGTCAGCCGACCTCACCATGGGGCACACCATCCTCCCACGCTGGCCATGATCCAAGAGAAGCATTCCCAAGTGATCCTCCACCCTTGGATCAACTTGTGCTTTCTCTAAATGGCTCATATTCACTTCACATGGATCCATGGGCCCACAAGAGTACAAATCGATGTCCAAAAGTGGTCCACCCTGTACACACCCACTCCAACACATGTGGGCCACCTTCTAGAAGGATAGGGGAGGTCCCACTAACCATAGGGGGTTGGCCGACCCCCCCCTAAGGCCTAGGGGTGTCCACCTCCCTTGCATGGAGGCATGCAAAGAAGCACATGCTCAAATCCTCTCCACCCTTGATCTGAAGGCGGTTGGGATCCAAGGGCTCCCATCACCCATCACGCGGATCGATGACGTGGCGGTGGAGTAGCCCCTAATCCACCTCTCCACTATAAATACCCCCTCACTCCCTCTCATTCAATACACACCAAGGAGGAGCTACTCTCACTACACATAGGCGAAACCCTACTCTACTAGTAGCATAGTAAATAGGGAGAGAGTGAGGAGAGTCTGGAGAAGAGCCGAGCATGTCTGGCGTCTTCTTCGAGCTATACCTGGAGAAGAGTTGGGCATGTCTGCTGTCTTCTCCGAGTTGTACCTCTACAGATGCGGCCTTTTCTTTTGTAAGTCTGCATTTGAGATTCTTTTATGGTAATTCATCTTTAATTCTGGTAAAGTAATTACTTTGGTTGTTCATTGGTTCACCGCCCTTAAACCAGTACTCTAATCAATTTCACCGGATCCGGATTAGAGTAGTAAGATATAGTGTAGACGTGGTGTCTAGGCTATACACTTACCTGTGTCTGCGACTTGTCCAATGGTTTGTTTGTGGTACCTAGTAGGGGTGATAGACCTATCTAGGCTTTGATCCCACCACGTTCGGCCAAGTTCTTAAAGCATAGGCCTTCTTCTGCTAGGTGGTTTAGCAACCTTCTGTTGCTAAGTGACTTAGTGGCCCGAAGTGAACAACATTTGTATCTTACCTTGCCTTGCTAGTTTCATAACCATAGAAGATCCTCTCTACCCAACTTATCATAAACTCCTTGTGTCATCATAGAACGAAATTAGTTCTTTGTTAAGTACACTTCACATTCCCCGTGGATTGGATACCCTAGGAATACTCTTGGGTGAAAGCTACCTTGACAGTCGTGTGCTTGCGGTTTACCCTGTGCGCCACCTTTGGTGTCAACAAAAGCCTAATTGGAACCTTGCTAGACATAAAGGAAAATACAAAGGAAGGACTAAACTCATGCCTGGACATGGTACAGTTAGACATAAAAAAATAACTTCACCATGTTCTTCCAGAAAATGGGAAGTACCATCTCCTGGCAGCAAGCTACAACTTCAACAATGATGAGAAACATTCGATGTGTGTGTGGTTGAAGAACCTGAAGGTCCCATCTAGATTCTGCTCTATCATACGAAGTATTGTGTCAATGAAAGACCTTACACTCACCAACTACAACTCACATGATTGTCATGTCATGTTGACTACTTTCCTCCCTATTGCCACCAGGGCTATAAATCCAGTGACACGGTTGTGCTTCTTCTTCAACAGGATCTCACAGAAGGTGATCGACCCTGATGAGTTGACATCTCTTAAGGAATTTGCAGCGGAGACATTATCACAATTCGAGATGTGTTTTCCTCCAGCATTCTTCAATATTATGGTTCAACTTGTGGTGCACTTGGTTCCACAGATAGAGGCACTGGGTCCCATGTATTTGCATGAGATGTGGACGTATGAGAATTTCATGTCAACACTTAATGGCTACATATCAACTCATAGTCTCACATAAATGGATTATTTTTGTTATGTGCCATGTAATCCATTTATGTTGCAATGTGAGATCCTATTTATGTTTCTATATGTGAGACCTTATTTTTGTTTCTACGTGTGAGACCCTATGCTTATTTTATATAAATGCAATCTATTTCTATAATCCCGAGATGATGAACCCTATGCGCTAAACCCGAATGAACCCTAGCATTTAATTAACCCAAATTAACCCTAGAATTTAATTAACCCTATCATTTAATCTATTTCTATAGTCCCTAATTAACCCTAAACCTTAGCATTTAATTAGAAAAATACCAACCCAAGAACTTTTCTTATGTATTAACTGAGATATGAGACATATATTAAATTGGGGTCATTATAAATATAGCTACATATAAAAGTATCTGAAACATGTCATTCCATATTTTTAACATGTATATCTTGTCAATACAAACACTACAAAATTTAATTCACAATTTTGGAATAATATTTCTCAAGATATGATTTTTTAAAGCTTATGTAATTATCGAGATATTTGACATATAAATATAGTTACATATAAAAGTATCTCAAACATGTCATTCCATATTTTTAACATGTATATCTTGTCAAGACAAACACTACAAAATTTAATTCACAATTTTTGGAACAATATTTCTCAAGATATGATTTTTTAAACTTTTTGAATTATTTCTGCAAATTGATTTATACTGGCGGTTGGTATTGCCAACCGCCTATAGAAAGCATATCAATACTGGCGGTTGGCATTAAATCGGCTACGTATTTATATCCCGCGCACTCATCCAAAATTTTCTATGTCCGAAGGCGCCATTCCATTCGAAACCACGTCGTCAGGTTGTCCGATTTCATTGTCGCCGCCCTTCCCGCCGCTGCACCGGCCATCTCCGTCGCGTCCGAGATCGGTGAGCCATCTCCGACCATCTCGATTGCGCGGCAGTGGTCCCGCGGCGGTGGGCGGCAGTGCTGCGGGCGGCGGTTGAGGGGCATGGCGCGCGATGCGGCGGCGGTGGTGGTGCAGCCGTGCTTGCGGGGAGTGGCGCGGCGGGGCACAGTGGTGGTTGCGGGGCGCGGCGACGTCGCGGCAGGGCACGACCGCGACAGGGCATGGCCGCGTTGGGGCGTGGCGGCGGCGCGGCAGGGCACGGTTGCGGCGGGTTATGGTGGCGGGGCACGACCGTTGAGCAATTGGGCCCGCCTGCAAGCCAGTGGGCTGACCCAAAAGGTGTCAAAAAATGTAAAAAGCTGAATGGCTGGTACATGAGAGCCTCTTCTGCTGGCATTCATGCCATCAACGTGCGTATACCACATAAGGCATTTCAATGTGAGCATGATCTGTGCGTGATTAGCTTTGAAGACCTTTGGTTGATGATGAACTTCGAGAGACTAGACGTATAGATCATAACGACATTTGTATTGTAAGTGTTACATAGTTACATATGCATTGTAGTTGCATCAATATTCGATATATGACATGCATTGTAATTACTCAATATTTGACATGCATATGCCTTGTAGAATACTATATGATTAGGAGGAGCAGACTTATGGTCAGGATTTCGATTATTGTGCCACGAAAAGGGTTGGCTATCTGAACCCAATTGATATATGCAAAGAAAGGCACACCTTCAGAATCGGGGAACACAGCGACGACTTATTCGGCTTAAAATATGAAGCACGGACCGCGAAAAAGAAAAATTTAAAGTTTCAATTTAAATCCAAGTACACCTTCTACATTGCAAAGTGTATGAAGAAGTATCAAGATAGGTCATCGATAGTGGCACCGTAAAACTTTGGGTAAGTATGAGTTTGGGCAGTGGCACCGTATAACTTTGGGTGATCAAACCACATAATTTCAATGCGTAAATTACCCGCCAGCAAGCTATGTAGGTTTTATTGGGCAGTTAGAGTTGTAAGTCAAGATATGCATGTATACTTTTGCATTAAAATATTTTAAGAATAATTAACATGATGATTGTATTCGAGTTTGTAGGGCATGGCGGTTTTATAAAATCCATGGTGGAAAGCTTGATTCGTAGAAAAAAGAAAAGGAGCCATGTAAAGTTATATATGACTGGCCGGTAAGTATGAAAACTTACTCTTATAAATACATATCATACATGTACTATGTGGATATACTACATGTGCGAGCATCTATAAATAACCACTTTTTTGTTTTATAGTGTCACAAGCAACCATCAGGATCTATCCTCTGTGGATACTACATGTGCGATCACATGAGAGGAGACACCGCAGGATACATGAAGAAACCTTCCAAGAAAGGCAAGGCGCGACGACCATCAATGAAAAGACATTGTACGACATGGTTGAGGACGTGTGCCTTTTCCTAATCAAACAGGTCATCTCAAGTTTTGGAATATATCATGATCATGACAGTGAATTAGCCAAGCCAGAGTACCAAACGTTATCAGAGGTTTATAGCCGAAATCTTACTCGGGGTGGTTTTTAGAGGACATGTGCAAACTATTGATGTATATAATATGTGATACACTTGTAACTTTATGTGTGTGGGTATTAGACTCATGTATATAGGGTGTCATACACTTGTAACTTTATTGCCAGCATAAAACTTTGAAGTAATGATAGATGTATGTATGGAATATTTAAATTACATGTTGCTATATTTGAACACCATCCAATAGGTTTTAGTATATATGTATATATATATATTAAATAATACAATATATAAATATGAAAAATATAAAAACTTGAACAACATTTCCATAGGTGAACCGCCTGTGTAAATGTCTCATTAACATAGGCGGTTCACTAAGAGAACCACCTGTGGACATTATTTTCTACTGGCGGCCCTCAAAAAGCAGTATGTAGAAATGGAGCATTTCTACTGGCCCTAGCGCAGGCGGTTAAAAAAACGCCTGTGAAAATGCGTTTGGAACTGCCTATATAGTATAATAAGTGCATATTGTTTTGTTGTAACAAAAATGTAGCCCATTCAACTATACATACCTTGCTTGTGGCTTTAGGCTCTACGAAAATGGTGGACTAAGTAGTAGTAAAACACTATCAGCAGTCATAACACATGAGAAATTTTACTAGGAGATATTTAGTAGGGAATATTTGTACGAAATTTTGAATACCAAAACACTATGAAAACTCCACTTCATTAATTAGGAGAACTTTTAGATTTTGATACATAGCGGCGAGAACATATATTTTAGTGACCACAGATGGAATTGGAATCCATGGCAGGCTGAGTCTTTTTCCATTAATTCAAATGCATTTTTAAGTTGGAGAACATACTGTTTATTGAGGCTTTCCATGAATAACGACATAACCTATCCTAAAAACGTAGCAATAATCACTACTAGAAAACATGCATTTGATCGATGTGCAATAGTCTCAGTAAATTTTGTCACTACTACAGAATCGGCAATCACTGCCGGCCCATCACTACCGGTTGTGTTTGGGCCGACAGTGATGCCTCATCACTGCCGGTTCAGGCTCTGACAGCCCCCCAATTATTAGGAGCAGGGGCAAAACCGGCAGTGAAACACCACATCATTGTCGGTTCGTGGCTTGAACCGGCAGTGATGTCTCTCTGCCGTATCACTGCCGGTTCAAGCCACGAACCGGCAGTGATGTGGTGTTTCACTGTCGGTTCGTGGCTTGAACCGGCAATGATACAACATGGTTTGTATTTAAGCAGACACTGACGCGCTCCGCAATGTTTAGACGCGCGCCAGTGCCCACTCAGCCACCGTCGCCGGCCACGCCGCCGCCCACGATGCCGCCCCTCAACACCGCCACCCACGCCGCCGCCACCGCACGCAGCACGCACACACGCCGCCGCAGCACACCGCCGCACACAGCAAGCAGGAGGACAACGCTCCACACCAGCGTCCTCGCCACGACGCCAAGCACCGCGGACCTCCCTCCACCTCCCTCTACGGTACCATGGTGTTCGACGAAATGCCTATTTGAGATGTTATTTTATATGTGATAGATAGAGAAGGATAGATCATCTTAGCACTACTACAAAATTTATTTTTCATAGCACTTGAGTTTTATTAACTGTGGCGGTTAAACGCATAAACCGCCACGGTTAATAGGTGCCCAGGAAGCCCATCAGCCATGGGCCTCAACCGCCACGGTTAATACATTAACCGTGGCGATTGGTATAATCTAACCGCCACGGTTAATGGGTATTAATCATGGCGGTTGTTGTTAAGAAACCGCCACAGTTAATACATTAACCGTGGCGGTTGGTATAATCTAACCGCCATGGTTAATGGGTATTAACCATGGCGGTTGTTGTTAAGCAACCGCCATGGTTAATGCATTTATCGTGCCGTTTATTGTAACCTAACCGTCATAGAAACACAATTTGGCCCATACAGCCCATCTAGGCCCGACAACGGGCTTTAGTATATATACCGAGCGAAACCCTAATTCCTTCCTTCCCTCCTTCCTTCCCTCTTCTCGTTTGAGCAGGCCACCCGCGCGAGGACAGGGGCGCGGCCACGAGGGGCCGCACGAGGCGGGCCAGCGGCGCGAGGGGCCACGTAAGGCGACCGCGCGGGCCACGGCGGCGCGACCACGAAGGGCAAGCAGCGTGAGGTGTCGCACGAGCAGCAAGCAGGGCTTCGTCTCCTTCTCTTTCTCCCTCTTCTCTTCTCTATGTTGTGTCCCTGTTTTTTCTGACTCCCTCTCCCTCGGTGTTGGATCCAGGGCCGACGAGGGTCGAATCCATGGCGGGAGCCCCTCCGGCGGCGGATCCTGTGGAGACGAGGCAGGATCCATGGCGGGAGACCCTCTGGCGGCAGACCTGTGGAGAGGAGGCCGGCTCCATGGCGGGAGCCCCCTCCGGAGGCGGCGGATCCAAGGCCAGCGAGGCTGGATCCAGGGACGACGACGCCCCGGCGTGCAGCACACATTGCTATGGCCCAGATCCAGTCCTAATTGGGTCTGGATCTGGGCTTTTTTTATTTTTTCCCTGATTAACCGTGGCGGCGCCACCGTATATCCATTAACCGTGGTGGTTGGCCTAACATAACCGCCACGGTTAATGCCCCGATTAACCGTGATCATTAATCTATGGCGGTTGGAATAACCGCCACAATTAATCCATTTTAACTGCCATGGTTAATAAATTATGTAGTAGTGTAGTATATGTTATTTGATATCTGATATGAAAATTAATATATATGAAATTTGATATGTAGAGAAAGATAGATAGAGAGATAGATAGAGAGAGATAGATAATCTTAGTATATGTTATTTGATTGTGATATGAAATTTAATATAGATAATAGATAGATAGGTAGAGAAAGATAGATAGACAGAGATAGAAATATAAAGTGTCTGGAAAAGTCCTTTAACATAGATGCTCCATGAAATATAATCTGAGTATATGTGATTTAATATATAGATGGTTGGACGTCGTAATCTCCCACCACCGGAAGAAATTGGTTGGAATGGTTATTGTACTTGGATGGATTTTGATCTGGTATTGTCGGTAGTACCGCGAAATTTTCCAAACATAGTAAGTTAATGAATATATGTTTCATATGTATGACTAGATCATCCAAGTTAATTAACATGTCTTATATGTACTGTAGATGATTGATCCAATTGTTTGGCTTAAAGGAACACTCGCCTATTTTGGTGTTGACAATGTGGATGTTCAGATTAATCGCGTAAACAATGGTCCACAACTCCAATGTCGTATTTCATTTTCAATTGGCGTTAGGATGGGTCATGGTCATGAGCGTGGTCGTGGTAGTGGTCGTGGTCGCGGTGGTGTTGGCAGGCGCAATGTGTTAGAAATCTCAGAGGTGGGAATACAGACACCCCTAGTGTGGTCTTGCTATTAAGTATGTTGTCTTTGCTTGTGTTGTTACACTCTCAAGAAATAGGATCACACTTCCTACTCTGTCATCAGTGAAGATTGAAGCTATTAATAGCAACATGTATCATGATCTTCGGGGTTTCCGTGCACGAATGGCTCAGAACTCGCCAATGGTAAGTTTAAGACTCATAGCTTACACCTAGATTTGTTGTTATATGTTGTCAATATAGCTCTCATAATTAACCCTATACTTATAGGTAGAGGAGTATGACATGACCTATGCAGGGTGTAGTTTTGAAGCCATTCTGAACGAAGTAATGGATGCATTGAGTTATGACTGGCAATATGCTGATAAAGAGTCAACACTAACTACTGCAGGATTTAAAGAAAAGTTGGTTCCGACTAAGAAGGGAGACCCACCAACTACTCGACCACTGTTAACCGTTGTTAGTACACCATGTTCTCGTAACTGTGAAGCAACTGAGAGTGCACTATTTAATACGTTGTTGTTCATCGATGAGGTTTTTGGTTACAAGATAGGTGACTTACACTTCTCCGAATTGGTAGTACTCACTACTAGAAAACAGGCCTTTCGTCGATGGCCAAAATGAGCTTTATTCTCGGAAAATTTTGCATCCGGGACTAATACATCTTTAGTCCCAGTTGGTAACACCAACCGAGGCTAAAAAGTCTTCTTTAGTCCCGGTTGGTGTTACCAACCGAGACTAAAGGTCCAGAACATTTAGTCCCGGTTGGTAATATCAACCGGGACTAAAGGTAGACCCTTTAGTCCCGGATAGTGTTACGAACTGGGACTAAAGATCCCTTTAGTCCCGGTTGTTGTTCCCAACCGGGAGAATAGGTAGTCACAAAAAGAAACCGAGTGTAAAGGTCTCTCGATGCATGGTTCAAAAGTTAAGGATTCTATTCATCATCAGATATACTATGTAGGTGGGTTGGTAAGCTACGCGCGAGGCTGTGGATGAGGTTCGAAACTTGGACGGCGCAGTTGGGATGAGAGTTTTTTTTTCTTTTACGCGAGGACCTTTAGTTCCGGTTGGGGGAACCGGGACTAAAGGAAAGGACCTTTAGTCCCGGATTCCGAGTCCCGGTTGGGAAAACTGGGACTAAAGGCCCTTACGGACCGGGGCTAGAAGTCATTTCTGTAGTATTGACTAAATCGTTGAACTATTGTATTGTACAATAAGATTGACACTTCTATGAATTTCTATAATATAAATGTTGATGTTTTTTGTAATATAAATGTTGATGGTTTTTGTAATAAGATTGACACTTTTACATCGATATCAAATGGTTCGATAATTACTGCAAAATGTAAAAATAATATCACTGTTACGAACCGGTAGTGATGCTTGAGCCATCAGTGCCGGTTTGTGTGCCCAACCAATAGTGAAGAGTGATATATCACTGCCGGTTTTATTTGAACCGACAGTGATATTATTTTTACAATTTGCAGTAATTATCAAACCATTTGATATCGATGTGAAAGTGTCAATCTTATTAAAAAACCATCAACATTTATATTACAAAAAACATCAACATTTATATTACAAAAATTCATAGAGTGATGCTTGAGCCATCACTGCTGGTTTGGCATAACCGGCAATGATGTCATGAGCTCATCACTGCCGAAATGGTTGTGCCGGTTCAAAAACCGCCACTGAAGGGGTTTTGAACCGACACTGATTTGGTTTTCTCCAGTAGTGTGTGTTCGATAATAAAGACGAATTAGTCACGGTTCTATATATTGACCGGGACTAAAATCCTCTACCTAACGGCTACGGTATCTTTAGTCCTGGTTGGTAACAATAACCGGGACTAAAAAGTCTCCTTTAGTCCCCGTTGGTAATGGAAAACTCACATTCATTGTCAGATGTGTTGTGTAGGTGAAGTGATAAGCTACATACAAGACATCGCTTGAGGTTTTGGGTTCGATTCTCACGAGGCGTAGTGGTGGGAGGTATCTTTTTTTAAGCTGGGAGGACCTCGGTCTGACAAACCGGGACTAAAGGCCATACATACCCTTTAGTCTTGGATTCTTAGTCCCGGTTGAGAAATTGGTACTAAAGCCCATTCCCAACCGTGGCTAAAGAACATTTCTCAACTAGTGAATATCACTCTAAAAATAACCTAATTTTGTAGTTTGTGTGTCACCGCTAAGGTTTTGTTTGGATGCGCATGTATCTCCCTCAAACCATATATGGTGGAGTATATTTGAACTAATTTCCACTCCAATTCATGTTGTTTGAAGTAGATACGCATTGAAACAAACCCTAAAAAGATGTTTTGTCTATTTCCGCTTTGGAAATTGATCCCATTGTTGCATATAAGTTATAGGCCACTACAAGTATTCACGACGTAATATATTACAAAATCAGGCAGCGAGCTGTTGGATAGCAAATTTAATTCAAATAACTATCCTAGCTATTTTTCAGAAGCTGACATGATATTCCAAGATGTCCCACCTGACCTGACTCAAGTGTCAAGCCTGCCATGTCACATAATCTTCCTCAGCGATTTTGTTTTTAATTTTAATCCATTTTTTAACTAAATTTAATTATAACCGCGAATACCTTTTTTTTTATTTGTAACCCATTTGGCCGCTCCATCATCCATGGAGCGGCATTTCTCCTTTTCCGCTCCATGCATGGTGGAGCGGCAAAGCGTTGACTCAGCAACGACCGGTCAAGGCGCATGCAGTGGGTCCGCCGTTGCCGCGCCATGATCTGCGGAGCGGCAAGACTGCCGCTCCGTGGCTGGGGGAGCGGCAGTCTTGCCGCTCCGCAGATCATGGCGCGGCAAGTCGGAGGCCCGTGAACCGTTATGTGCTTCTGATTCCCCACTCTCTCTCTTTCTCGCTTGCAGCTGCTCCCCGAGTCCGAGCCCGAGCCGCAGCCGCCCAGCCGCCGCCGCAGCCTCCCGCCGGTTCGCCGCCGTCCGTGACCGACCCGGCCCCTTCCACGCCGTCGTCCGCCGCCTACCAGCCCTAGGAGGGGACACGCCGGTCCGCTCGGCCGCCGCGACCGCCCCAGCCCCTGCCACGCCGCCGTCCGCCGCCTGCTTGCCCCAGGAGGGGACACGCTGGTCCGCTCGGCCGCCGCGACCGCCCTGGCCCCTGCCACGCCGCCGTTCGCCGCCTGCCGGTCCCAGGAGGGGACACGCCGGTCCGCGACGCTGCCGTGAGCCGCCCCGGCCCCGGCCCGGTGTTGACACAAATTGTGGTACAAAGGATAAACCGCAAGCGCACAGCTGTCAAGGTAGCTTTCACCTAAGAGTATTCCTAGGGTATCGAATCCACGGGGAACGTAAAGTGTACTTAACAAAGAACTAAGTTCATCCTATGATGACACAAGGGGTTTATGATACGTTGGATAAAGAGGATCTTCTATGGTTATGAAACTAGGAAGGTAAGGTAAGATACAAAGGTTGTTCACTTCGGGCCACTAGGCCGCTTAGCAACAGAAAGGGATGAGAAGGGTGCTAAACCGCCTAGCACAAGAAGGCCTACGTTTTAAGAACTTGGTCGAACGTGGTGGGATCAAAGCCTAGATAGGTCTATTACCCCTACTAGGTACCACAAACAAACCGTTGGACATGACGCAGACACAGGTAAGCGTATAGCCTAGACACCACGTCTACACTATATCTTACTACTCTAATCCGGATCCCGGTGAAATTGATTAGAGTACCGGTTAAAGGGCGGTGAACCAATGAAAAACTAAAGTAAATACTTTACCAGAACTAAAGATCAATTACCATAAAAGAATATCAAATGCAGACTTACAAAAGAGAAACCGCATCCGCTGAGGTACAGCTCGGAGAAGACGCCAGACAGGCCCGACTCTCCTCCAGACTCTCCTCACTCTCTCCCTATTTTCTATGCTACTAGTAGAACAGGGCTTCGCCTTGTAGAGAGAGTAGCTCCTCCTTCGTTTGTTGAATGAGAGGGAGTGAGGGGGTATTTATAGTGTAGAGGTGGAGTAAGGGCTACTCCGGTGCCACTTCATCAATCCGCGTGACGTTGTTTGGTCTACCTTGGATCAAAACCATCATTGAACCAATGGCTAGGATGCTCCAAATGCATGCAACCGACTTGTGTAAGTCGGTTGTGAAGTCTACCACGTGCTGGAGTTGAAAACCAGGCAAGAACCGGACCCTAAGGTGGTGAACTGGACCCGAACCGGTGGACTAGGCATTGTTTTCTGTTAACTGGAGGGAAAACTAGGGGCTGACCAACTGAATCGACCGGTCCAGGCGGTCGAATCGTGCCTGGACCGTGCAGGCCGGAGAACCGCCTCCCCCCGCCAACTAGGTCGCGCCACGTGGCCCCTGGGCCGGTCGGCGGCACCCGCCCGCGCATGCAGCGTCGTGCTCGCCCGCGCGTGGGACAGGCAGCGCCTGCGCCAGGGCCCACCTGGCCCGCCTAGTCGCCTGGTCCCCTGCCTGGGTGGCAAGGCCTGCTGCGATGGGGCCCGCCTGGCCGTCTTGTCTGCCGCTGCAGGCAGTGCCTGCGGCCATGAGTGCCTTGGGGTGCTGACGTCAGGATGACGTCAGCATCCCTTTTTAATTTGCAAATATCTTTTGATCCCGGGCTCCAAACATAGCAAATAAAATATTCATTTAATCGTCTCGACGAGCCCGTCGCAATACTGTAATCAAATTCATCATTTGATAGACTTTAATATGATGATATTCATTACCTGCACTTAAATAGTTAAGGGACATGTGGAACTAGTTATTGGGTATAATATGTTCATGTTAATCTTGTTTTCCATTGAATATCAGGATGTTGACAATATTTTGATAGTGACAAAATGGCTCATATTTATCGTCAACACCCGGCCACGCCGCCGGCCGCCACCCCCCGGCCCCTCCCCTGCTATCACGCCCTCCCCTGTCGCGCCCCTCCCCTCCTGCCACGCCGTCCCGTGCTGCCGGCCTCTCCCCCGGTCAGTTGACGCAGGAGTAGTTTGATACCCATGTAGAAGGTCGTATAAGCAACGACTATGACCCCCTCGAGTTTGAGCATGAAAACGATGATGAATCTAAGTCTGGGTCTGAGTCTGAGTCTGAGTCTGAGTCTGAAGACGAAGGGGATGAAGGGGGTGAAGGGGGTACACCTGCCCAGAGGACTTAGGTGCCTACTAATGCAGTACTGGCTCATGCCACGTCGTCATATGTTCCTGTGTCGGCACTTCATGCAATGCCAACTCATGGCGCGCTGGTCCATGAGTTACCAGAGGGTGGTGCACCCTATTATGATCCATGGGGTAGGGTTAGTGAACCGATTCAGTATGTTCCACCTCCCCCTTACACACAAAATGAACTAATGCAGTTGAGTGAGGGTGGTGTACCTTTTACTAGCGTTCCAAACTACAGAGATGTCAGCATGACACATATGGCAGTCTGTGACACGGGTTTACAGAGGGCAAGGCAATCGGTGCATAAACCTCAGACCCTAATGCTTAGTAAGGGCATGGTCTTCAATACAATGGCAAAAATGAAGCTTTTTCTTGAGGACTATGCTGTGTTTCACCACAGACCTTACAAAGTCACTCATTCTGACAAAGAATTGAAGTATCGGATTATCTGTAAAGCAGGTTATCCATGCATGTGGAAGCTTAGTGCGAGGAAGAAGCGTGATGGGAAGTGGAAGATACAATCGGTGGTCCAACCCCACAAATGCTTGGATAACAGCGGGAATGAAACACATCCGCAGCTCACTGCACGTTATCTTGGTCGACGTATTCTGGCTATCGTTGACAAGGGCAACGATGTCTTAGTGTCAATGTTACAGGTGCACATATTTAACCTTGTCAGCTACCATGTGAAGTACGGCAAGGCTTGGCGCGCTAAGCAGGTTGCACTTGCGATCCGATGGGGTAGTTGGGTGGAGGCATACAACCGTATAAACCGAGTATTGAGTGCAATGAAACATTACTACCCAGGCATGAAATGGTTTTTGGATGAGACTCGTCTTAGGCCTCTGCACAACCCGATAAGGCTTGTACTAGACCGGGTTTTTTGGTCCTTCTATCAGATGGAGTGGGCTTTCTAGTTCTATAGGCCTGTGGTACTTATTGATGGCACTTTCCTCACCGGAAAGTACATGGGCACTTTGATGATGGCTGCTGTTGTTGATCCTGAGAATCAGATAGTTCACCTTGCCTTTGCTTTGGCAGAGAGAGAGAACAATTCGTCATGGTCATGGTTCATGAGGCTTCTACGTACGCAGGTCCTTTGTGTGACTCGCACCATATGTGTGATCTCGGATCGACATGCAGGTATTCTTCATGCTGCCAATGAACTAATCGAAGGATTCCCGCCCATAGTGCATAGATGGTGCATGTGTCATTTCAGCGCTAATTATTGGCGGCGACAGAGGAAGAAGGAGGTATGTGACAAGGTGAAGGCACTATGTAATGTCAAAACAAAGACTCGGTTCGAGGAGACATTGAAAGAGCTAGACAAGGTAATGAACGAAGCCGGCAAATTATGGTTATATGACCAGATGGAACAAAAGGAAAAGTGGGCACTAGCATTTGACGAGGGTGGATGGAGGTATGGCATCTAAATTACCTTCTTGTACTTGTGTTTATTTGCTTTATTTGCCTCTAATTGTCTTCAAAATTTGTAGGAAATGTTCCGGTGTCACCTCACAGTGGCTCATCGACAACTTCAGCTATGAAATTCCCGAAGATGCTTCGGAGGATACAATGGACAGGGCAGCTCGGGTGTGGCTGTGGCACTTCCTCGGTACGTTCTTGTTTCCAGACGCGTCCGGTAACGTGGTCAGCTGGATGTTCTTGGACATACTAGCCCAACCATGGGAGAACATTGCCAGCTACAGTTGGGGCAACGCTGTTCTGGCTTGGACGTACAGGCAGTTCTGTAATGCCTGTCGTAGTACGGCCAAGACCCCATCCCTAGGGGGTTGCTCCTACCTCCTGCAGGTCTGGTTATGGGAGCGATTTCCCGTGGGGCGGCCTAAAATACCTCGAGTTCCTGTAAGTACAGTTATATATTATGTAACATGGAATTACTTTTGCCTTCCGAAATGACTAACACATGAATGTATTTGCAGGATTGGGATGCCGAGCAGGGTTTGCCCACAGCTTTGTGGATTTGGAGTGAAATCGAGTTGGTCACCGGAAACGCAGAAAGGAAGTACAAGGAGTACACCGACATGTTTGATACCATAGCACACCTGCAGGTTTATTCATTAATGCATTTTGTATGATTTCTATTGTTTGCACAATATTTATATTATACCTGAGTGTTTGCTATTATGTGTAGGTCGTCCGGGAGTCTTGGGATAATGCCGAGTATCGTGAGTTGCACAGTCCACGGTGCTGGGAAGAGAAGGACGAGTATCGGTCTGACTGCCCGCTCATTTGCTTTCATGTGGTTGAGATGCACTATCCGTACAGAGTTTGCAGGTAGTTTGGCAGACTTACAAGTAACCCACCACCGCTCTACTCTACTAGCCAGCATCTGCATAGGTGATCTACTTTCTACGGTTTAGAATGTTGCCTAATTAAATTATGTCATATCCAACTAATCATACATTTACTGCAGCATTGACCTACGGTTGCGGATGAAGGAGAAGGACTGGCGTCTGTTACACGTCGAATACATACAAAGGTGGGATAGGCGGGAACGAGTACCGTATCAGCAGGGCCCCCATAAAATACACACGTGTTCAACAACTACCTCCAGTGGCTGCACAGGTCCACACGTACCCATTTAAAGTCGCCTTACAGGACGTCCTCCCTGAATGAAGACGCTCATGGTGACATCGTCAAAGACCAGTATGATCGAGTCACTAGACTCGGGACGCAGCCACAAAGAGCCCCCCTACAAAGATTTGTGGTAAGTTTTATCAACACATTTAATTGTTATTATTATAAAATGCAAACTTGTAGCAATCGGTTGACCAAACTAGTTTTTTAAACAGGCAACAAAATTGGCGGAATTATCTGATGCCGCGTCAGAGGCTGTTTACAAGCACCGGCAGCAAAAGGATCGCCCCCCTACGGATAGCGCACTTGAGACATTTGTCCATGTAAGCATAACATTTCTATTCTTTTTCTTCTACATGCAGTTGAGAGATCAATATATATTAACTAAACTTGTCACCGTGCAGAAAATCAGCAAGTTCTTGAAGAAAATGTCTTAGAAGATGAGCTGCGTGATCTCTGATTGGGTGCCGCTAGATATGCCTCCTCGTCCTTCTCGTTCATCAGCTTCTGCCTCCCTACGGACGCTAGGTGGATCTTCGGACCCCGTCTCTGGGTCCAGTATGAGTATGCAGACACCGTGCTATAGTACCGGCAAGGCACCAGTACATGAGGACGTGAAGGTTGACGAGGACTCTGAGGACTCAGACTCCGATGAAGCACAGGGTTTTCAGCACCATGGAGCATCTCAGTAGGGTTGGGCTAAGCAGGGTACATCTCTGCATGGAGCTTTTCAGTGCGGTCCATCTCAGCAGGGGCCATCGCAGCAGCAGTAGTGGCTGTCTCAGCAGCCATGGACGTATGACCAGCAGCAGGGGCCGTCTCAACAGGGTCCATTTCCACAGCAGCAGGGTCCATTTCCACAGCAGCAGGGCCCGTTCCAGTTTCAGCACGACACTTTCTAGTTCCAGCAAGGGCCTCAGCAGGTTCCTTTGCACCCCAGCTCTTACCAGCCTAGCCAGTATGAGCAGAGTTCGTACCAGCAGCATATCCCGCACCAGCAGGAAATCGGTCAGTCCCAGCTATATGATGCACCATTGGGAACCCAAGGAGAGGAACAGGTATAATTTACTAACATCTTTTGCCTTAAGCTTTACTAAGAATTTAAAACTTGAGCTTATATTTTTCTTCATTTCATTTGCAAAGATCAATGAACGTGTAGGGGACGGGTGAGGCACAGGGCCAATGGAGACACCAACGTCAGCGGGACCGCACTGACATTGGGACGCCAAACGTGTTGGTGACCAAAGAAACATTACACACCAGCGCCATAGAGTGCATGTAAGTATAAACTGTTGTGTTAGTCATGTATTCATATGTCTTGTATGTTTTTAACAATGGCAACACTACTGTAGGTTGGGAGGCCACGGAAACCTACATGCGCATCAAAGGACGTCCATGATCTATCTTTTTATCATTGTACTAGAAAAGAACCAAATGTTCCTTTGAACATGTGTATCTTTATATATTTGTGATGTATGAGACATAATGTATCTTTGTTGGACCATATGTATGCACTTCTATATCTTTGTTGGACCATATCTATGAGACATAATATATATTGCACTTCTATATCATTGTTGGACCATGGCTGTCATTTGTTTGGACAAAATTACATGACTCAACTAATTGTATTGAATGTACAACGATTTTGTCATTCGGAAAGGACTTAGCACATACATAAACACAAAACACCCAAAACTGCTGAGTTCTGCTCGGTTTCTGGTATTTTATGGCTGCCGGTCCATGGCTGGGGGAGCGGCAAGCCTTGCCGCTCCATCTCTAGGGGAGCGGCAACCAGAAACCGAGCAGAACACACCATATCTGTTGGAACATTGCCAAAATGTCTTATTTCCTTTCATTTCAGGCCTTCTTTTTTGCGTTGACCCTGCAATTTGTTGTATAGATAGGTCATTGCTCTTGCTAAATTATTTTGTTGAGAGAAACAAGAATATTTAGAAACGCTTTCCCATTACAAACGATGTAGAACACATGGAGCCATATCATACAATAGTGCTAACATGGTACCAACATATGGTGATAAATGGTACCAAATAGTGTCATGTGGTGATAAGTAGTACAATAGAGATAAATGATCCTAGTTATGTTGAAATTGAAATAGTACCAACATACAACTCCATGCTAATACAATAACAAATAAAGCCCCTACCAAACACTAGTCGTCTGAGTCCATATCCTCCACTACCACGTCTTTGCTCTTGCTATACTCGTCCTCAGCCTTCTCCCGATGGTAAGCGGCCTCTGCATCATCTATGTCACCTAAAGCCTGAGAGAAAAAGTCATCCTCGGCCTCGTCGGCCTTCAAGTTAACCTCGGCTAGAGCGATGAGTTCACTGAGCCTGCCATAAGCGGGGTCATCCTCATCGTTGGTCTCCTCCGCCTGTAACCCAGCCTCGGCTAGAGCGATGAGTTCGCTTAGCCTTGCATGAGCAGGGTCAGCAGGGTCGTCCTCCTCCTCGGCCTTAGCATCCACCATAATGGGACGGTGCACGGTAGCACCAAGTCCACTGTATCTCTTTTGAAGCTTTCTCTCCACGTGCCTTACACGAGCAGCGTCTGCTTCGAAATTCCCAGTGCATCCCATCTCTGCAAGTAAAAAATGCATCAAATCAGCAACGTAATTCTATTTAACTTGGATATAAGAAACTAATCGTGCACAAAGATTGCAAATACTTACTGGCACATAATGAAGCAATGTTGTCGTTCACAGACTTCATTAATACTCTCTCCTCCTTAGCTACAGCCTTCATAGCCCTTTCCGTCTCCATTCTCGCATTTCTCTCAACTACCCACTTGTTCCACGCGACACTTTGAGGGCTCGGAATACCATTGACTCTAGCTTTCTCACGCATATCCCTCTTCCGGTTATTGATGAAATGCTTGACGTAATCAAGACCAAATCCTTTAGCCTGTCCAAATCTTTTCCCCCCCTGAATCTCCTCGAGGAATTTTTTCTTGCCAGCTGAACCTTCCCACATGTATTTCCGAGTACTTTGTTCAAATAGTTAGATAAATTATTCCAAAACAGATTGACGTACGCTTAAATTTAAGGAGTTAAATAGCAAACCTCATCGTAGTCAATCATTAGCCCACAGTAGTGGCCAATGCCTAGCTCAGAAGGAAGTAAGCCGTAGTTGGATTGCACACCACATTGACACATCACAACATATTTAGTGGGTTCCTGCGCCGGTGTCACATGCCTCTGCTTTTCCTTCCCCTTTTCCTTTGGCTATGGCCAAAGATCCTTAGGACCGTAGAGCCATTCCTTGAAACTACAACTAGGCATACAATAATTCTACAACACAATAGGTAAAAAGATATTAGTACATGAAAACAGCAAGATATGATATTTGCCAACTGATACGAGAACTTACTTCATGCTTGAGAGCACAAATGAACTCATTCGAATTGTTAGGGTTGATCACTACTCGCTCTCCGCAATCGCACCGAGGAGGCTACTCCAGACGTCTAGCTGCAGCGTAGGTCTTCTCTTCATTCGTCATTGGAGGAGGGTTAGGCGGAGGTGGAACCCACCGCTTGAAGCGATCCGCGGTCTTATGGAAGTTCCAAGTAGAGAAAAGCAAGATCCTAGGATCACACTTTTCTGGACCATCAATCCACTGAAAGAAAAAACACCTAGTATGGCCCTACAAAACAAAAATGTATGAAATGAAACTGTAACTGAAGAATATAAAATGATGAACTAATTGATGACATAATTACTTACGCAAATGCGGCTGCATGTGTAGAAGCAACGAGCCGCGGTGTCCGGCTGCCTCGACTGTTGGATATCGGCCGGAAGACCACAGTCACAGTTAGGGACCGGAAGTTCAGGAGGAACAGGGCCATCCTTGCTAGAACTATCAATGTATAACTCCCTAGGTTGACCACGCTTTTTCCAATGCTCCGTACGATACAAGTCTTCCATCTACTAACAAAAATTAGAAAGAAAATATAACAACTAAATACAATAACTAAACTAAACAAAGTTTACTAACTAGTTTACCTATTTAATCAAAATAACTCAACTAAGTAAATACCTAACAAAGTAGCAACTAACATTATTAATAAACTCTGTGAACTACATATCTAACCAATGATTCTAACTAACTAAGCTAAGCTAAGGTAAGCTCAACCCTAAAGTAAATCAACTAACTAAACTAACAATGCTACTAACCTTTAAACCACGTCGGGGAGGAGGGAGCACGGCGGAGGGAGGTGTAGTTGGGGAGCCTCGATGAACGTCCGGCGGGTGGCGGCGGCGTGGGAGTCGCCCTCCCCTGCGCCAGGCCGAGCAGCAGCAGCAGCAAAATGAAAGAGGGGTAAGAAGAGGGAGGGGAAGGAGGACATAACGGTTCACGGGCCTCCCCCTTGCCGCACCATGATCTGCGGAGCGGCAGGTCTGCCGCTCCGTGGCTGGGGGAGCGACAGTCTTGCCGCTCCGCAGATCATGGCGCGGCAACGGCGGGACCACTGTATGCGCCTTGACCGGTCGTTGCTGAGTCAACGCTTTGTCGCTCCACTATGCATGAAGCGGCAAAGAAGAAATGCCGCTCCATGGATGATGGAGCGGCCAAACGGGTTACAAATTAAAAAAAAAAGGTATTCGCGTTAGAATTGAATTTAGTTAAAAAAAAGGATTAAAACTAAAAAAAAATCTCCTCAGCTAGCCCCGGCCCGGCGGTGATGTGTGTCCAAAATCCTGTTTGAACTAAAGGCTAGCTAAGCAAAGTACATACATATGGAAGAAGTATGAAATCAGTACTCTTCCACGGCACACGACCGATAGATGAATCCAAAACCCTATATATGCACGACAAACCGTACAAGTATACGAGTACGTACATGATGTAATACAGAAGACATGACAACGAAAATACATCAAATGCACCCAGGAGTTGGACACTAAATAAATATGTGCTTACTGACTTGTACGTACAATACAACGGTAAATACATAAAAAGAAAAGAAAAAACAGTAATAATAAGGATATGATTACGATTAATAAGCAGTCGACAGCGTGTAGTGGAGACGCTATTAACCCAACCAGCGACAAAAGCCGCAAAGGAGGGATGCCACACGCCCAACCAGCCGCTTCTTTCTTTTCTTTCTTTCTTTCTTCCTACTGCTTTCTTCTACAGGCCTCCTCCCATCGTCGTCCTTAGCAGCTTGATTCTCTCTGCCTGGTAGTCTGGTAGGCGGTAGCCTCGCTCTCTCTCCCACCTACACCGCTACACTTAATAAACAGCAAGCAACTGTGCTGTGCAGGCAGAGGGAGAGGTGCTGCTAACGGATCGATCGTAGAGCGCTGCTGCTGGCCATGGAACCTGGTCCCGACGCGCCGGCTGGTGGCGGAGGAACCAGCAGTGCGCCATCCGAGGCCGAGCCTTCGCCGTCTCCGTCTCCGTCCTCGTCTTCGGTCGCCGCAGCAGCTGCCTCGTCGTCGAGCCGGCAGCAGGTAGAAGAGAAGGAAGCGCCGCAGCAACAAGCCCGAGCACAGCAGCTGAGGCAACAGCCGGCGGCAGCCCCAGCGCCGGCCCAGCAGGCCCAGCCTCAGCCACTGGCGCAGCAGCCTCCGGCGGGGCTGAGCCGGTACGAGTCGCAGAAGCGCCGCGACTGGAACACGTTCCTGCAGTACCTGCGGAACCACAAGCCGCCGCTGACGCTGGCACGCTGCAGCGGCGCGCACGTCATCGAGTTCCTCCGCTACCTGGACCAGTTCGGCAAGACCAAGGTGCACGCCGAGGGCTGCGCCTACTTTGGCCAGCCCAGCCCGCCGGCGCCCTGCGCGTGCCCGCTGCGCCAGGCCTGGGGCAGCCTGGACGCGCTCATCGGCCGCCTCCGCGCCGCGTACGAGGAGTCCGGCGGCCGCCCTGAGTCCAACCCGTTCGCGGCCAAAGCCGTGCGCATCTACCTCCGCGACGTGCGGGAGGCGCAGGCCAAGGCACGCGGCATCCCCTACGAGAAGAAGAAGCGCAAGCGCGGGAGCGCGGTCGGTGGGCCTCCAGTCGCGCCGCCTCCTGTTGTAACTGCAGAGGCCGCGGGGACGACGTCAGGGGCCGGCGGTGAGGGTGAGGGTGAGGGTGAGGAGGAGGAGGAGGACGACGACGAACCATCGGCGTCCGCTGCTGGTGAACCAAAGCAGCAGACCACCACGACCACCACGCCGGCATCCGCCTCATCGGCTCCTCCTCCTCCTCCTGCAAGTACTTCAAGCGCAAGTGCAAGTAGTAGCAGTGCCGCCGCGGCCACGACGACGACAAGGAAGGAGGAAGAAGGATCCGCATCAAGCTCCTGATAAGTGTAGATCATCTACTAGCCTTTTGATTCAATCATATCATCACCAGCGGCCTCCCAATTCTAATCCCACCGCCTCTTTCTTATAAATTTTTAGTTGCTTATTATTACTACTATATACTGTTATTGTTTGTTGGTATAAGAGAGGTCTAAGGGACTTGTAGGATCATGCTAGGCTGAGTACATACATATAAACAAAACATATATATATTATCAGTGCACTTGAAGAAAAAAAATTAATTTGCAGGAAGCATATAGTAGGGAAAGATAAGTTCTCTGCTCCAAACTTCAGATAGATATACCATCTGCTGATTTGATTTGAGTGCTATATATGGGGTCACATTGATATGAATTTCTAGTATGATGTCTGTGTTCCTGCTTAACAAGTAATCATGATTGCCTCAGTAGTGCAGCCTGTGGAAACTCTCGTCATTCATCATTATATATTCTCTTATAGTTTATTTTCCCTCCATTTTCTAGGTCCCATTCATCACACATATTCACATTTCAGTCTCAAATGGCACTATCGCTCGCTGGAGTGGAGAACACACATATATATATATATATATATATATATATATATATATATATATATATAGGGTCCACATACATATATGTATACATAATTAATAATGTTTGAACAGTAGTTGAAATGAACCTTCGCTATTGTATATACAATTCTATATATACAACATTAGTTGCGATGTCCTTGCAAAAGGAAGAAAACTAGGAGTATTTTGTTTTGACTTCCGCAGAGAATGATCATCATCAGCACCCTAACTAGCATACATATTTTAATTGTTTGTTTAACAATTTCGTGGCTGCCTTGTTGTGTACAGTTGCAAAAAAAAATAATGTGTGTGAGTACACCAAAAAGTAGCACATCACATGTCGGTATCAATACGATATATCTGGATTAAATGTGCAACAGTGCATATATAACATACATAAGCTTCTCGAATCCATATAATTGCTTCGCTCTTGTCATCATCTATTTTCCAAGTGCAAATGCCGTCTATCACTCGTCCTTTTCTTTGGGTTTCGTTCTATTTTTGTTTTCTGGTGATCTCATCATCATCTTTTTGTTCTGGCTGCCAGCATGATGAGATGATACACATCATGTGTTGTCTTGATCATTTGTGTACCTGTATTTGGAGTTTCTATATTCTAATGACTCCCCAACGCGGTGCGTTATTCATGCTCACGTATATATATTGATAATAAAATGTTATTCTTTTTTTTTTGCATCTCTGTGTTCATATTGGCTAATTGGTCATGGATGTTTCTCATATATATATATATATATATATATATATATATTTTGACGGTTAATTTCTGATGGTTACTATATTTGATAGATTTAGATGGCTGGGCAACTCCAACAGTTTGTCATTTAGACTTGGCATATCTAATTTTGCCAAAAAAACTAAAAAACTGGTGGCCAACAGTTTGGCATTTGGGCTTGACATTTTTGCCAAAGTTGCAAATAAGAACCCCGCACTTGGCAATTTGGAGACCTTGAAAAGGGGGAGGTAATTTTTTTCCTTCTTTTTTTCACGTCTTAACAATGGGTGGCGCTCTTTGTTTTCCTTCCTTTTTTTCACGGTGGAAGGCGGCGGCTTTATTTTTTCCTTCCTTTTTTTTCGGTTTTTACCAAGTCATTATGGGGAACTGTTGAAGATTACATATTTTTTCTTTGGCATATCTATTTTAGAGTTGGCAAATTTCATGTTTTGCCAAACCAAAATTGTCAAACTGTTGGAGTTGCTCTAAGACGATATATATTCTCCTCGCAATTAAATAATACTGTGTTATTCATGAATCTGTATATTTGCATGCATATGGAAAATGTATCTTTATAATTAACTCTAACACTACTACAGAAATGGCAATCACTGCCGGCCCGTCACTGCCGGTTTTGTTTGGGCCAGCAGTGATGCCTCTTCACTGCCGGTTCTTCCTCTGACAGGCCCCCAATTATTGGGGGCAGGGGCCGAACCGGCAGTGAAACACCACATCACTGCCGGTTGGTGGCTTGAACCGGAAGTGATGTGGTGTTTCACTGCCGGTTCGTGGCTGGAACCGGCAGTGATGTTGTGTACAGTATAAAACACGTGATCTCCTCTCTCCCTCCTCTGCCCAACAGTACAGAACAGTGCTCGGAGCTCCCTCTCTCCATTGTTGCGGCTGGTGGATTTCTTGATCTCCATTTTTGGCTCCTCTTCAGTCTTGGATCCTCATATCTTCTTGCTCTTGGTTAGTAGCAAGCATAATTCTTTAGAATCGTTGGTTTACATTGTTTTTTGTGTAAATCTATAGTTTAAAGCTATGCTAGTTTTCATCATCAAGAAGAGAGATGTTGCAATTTGTGTCAATTTTTATACCTTTTAGATCCAAAAGTATTTAGAAAATTTGTAGCACTTTGTTTTTATTAGATAATTATTGTATAATCATTGAATAGCTAGGTTCGAAAGATTCGTCTCGAAAATTATGGATAAAAATTGTAATTAGTTATATTTATTACTTACATTTAATACTCGATGCATGTATCAAATATCACTGCCGGTTCGTGTTACAAACCGGCAGTGATGCTTGAGCCATCACTGCTGGTTTGGCATAACCGACAGTGATGTCATGGGCTGATCACTGCCGAAGTGCCAAAACCGCCACTGTAGTGGGGTTTTGAACCGGCACTAATTGCATGTTCTGTAGTAGTGTAACTATAAATATATCCATACATAAATATTATTTACAGTATAATGGAAAAGTGTTTGAATAGGCTTGTCTTAAAAATATATTATTAAGTAGTATCATTTTTAAGCTAAAAAATAAAGTAACAATACATTATTTTAAAGTTCCAATTGTGTCTTCGAGAAGTACTCAGCATCCAAAATAAGGGCACGTACTCTATTTTGAGGCTAGCTAGAGACGGTGGATAAAGTTATTATCTTAAAATTTTCTTGAAGATACATGCCCCGGCCCAGCCCCTGTTGCCTACTTGCCTTATTAGAATTTCAAAAACAGACAGCTGAATATTCCTGTATTTTAATAATGCACATCAAACTATGTGGAATATACTCGATAAGTATTCTCCAAAATAATTGTTCCCCCTTTTCATTTGTTCATTCTATATATAAGAAGGGTAATAACTCGATAAGTATTCTCCAAAATAATCCAAGTCAATGTTTGTTTTTAGTCTGCAAATTGCAGTTTGCGAACTGTTACAATCTACATGCTAGGGGAAGAATGCATATTGTTGGATTTTAACAATATGGTATGTGGATTATTGTCATTATATATAACCAATAACAACCTGTAATCTCGAAGGCTGGAATCCACCAGTCATATATAGAGTTTAAACAGACTAATTAGGTTGTCAAATGCAACTAATGCCACACATCTCGGTAGTTCTTATATATCATGCATGTTTGCATGAATCCAAAGTCTATAGTACAATTATTATTTTTTCTGTGCTTATTGTCTCATTCCCTTTGTATAGTATATGCGTCACCCTGAAATCAATTTAGCCGAGCATCCGGAACAAGAAAAGATTACAAAATGGAAAAGGAAACATGGTAAGGGAGAGAATCCGTTTACAAGGGAGAGAGTACATTATTAAACAGGGAATACTGTAAAGTAACTGAACCGATCTTGGTAACTTTGTTTTTCTGTTTCGGTTGGGGAGATGTGAGGGGTTTTTTCCGACAGTCAGTCAGAATGAAATCTAGTACAAGAGTACGAGCTCCTTGAGTAACGAGCAGCAGTTTCAAACTCGCAAATTCTCATTGTACAGTACCGCATGCAGGGCCAGTCAGATGAACAGTGTTATTGACATATCAAAAGACACCCACGGAATGATAGGCACCCTGCAGGCAGTACTGCTCCTGTGCTCCAGTTCTCCCACGAAATAGTGGTCCGCCGTACATGTGCTGATTCATCGATGAGAGATAGGAGGGAGACTGGGAGAGAGACGGAGAAATTGAGGCGAGCTGTCTGGTACTATAGTAATAGTACCGTACGTCTGTGTACCTTTGGAGGCTTGAATCCATGGCGTCGATCTCTCTCCACTTGTGGTAGCACGTCTTTGGCTCTTGGAGCTTTCTGTCGGTCGGCCTGCAGCTCTTTTACTCCTCTACCCACCTTCGCTCCTTAATTTCATTTGCTTTTGAACTGACGTCACACTGCTCCACACCTTCAATAGCCCTAAAAAGATGTCATTCTCGCCCCTAAAAATTTAATGTTTTCAAAATACCGATAATTATATATTGAAATATATAAATAATTATGTTAAGTAATTAATATCATCGGTTAAGTCTAGTTTTTTAACAAATTTATTTAGAGATATAAATGTTACACATATTTTCTATAAACTTAATTAAAGTTCAGTAAATTTGACCAGCGCGCATCCCATAACGTCATTTTTTTGGGACGGAGGGAGTAAGTCTGGTAATGGATCCCCTTCTCACTCCTCCAGCTCTGCAGCTACATATAGCCGTGGATCGGATCCGAGCTTCCAGGGCATACTCTCGCAAAGTTGCAATTCACGATTTCATAGCCATGAAATTTGCATGACATGTACATGCACAAGTTATATCTTCAAATTGATCAAAGTTATCTATAGCTGAATTGTTTCCATATACAGTAATAATGCAAGCCGGTGTGTGGCAAATATTGTTCCAGATAAATTTTTATTGTTTTGCTAAATTTTCAAGCTAGGATGATAATCTTAATTAGCAAACTGTTAGAGATGTTCTTATGCCACTATTCTCAACCCGCTTTGCAAACGTGTGATCCATATATGTATCCCCTCCAAACTACTATCATAAAAAGTTTGTTTGGGATTATTGATGTAGACACGGCCCCATATTCAGATAGATATGATAACTTCAATTGATAGACAACTTGATGTACACCATCTAAGCTTTGAACCCAATCTGATTCAGACTTCAACTATCGCTGCACCATTGCTCCATTGGTTAATTCCAACCACGCACAACGCATTGACCTCGCCGAGAAGGCTTTCGTGCATGAGAATCAAGAACACAAGCAAGAACGACATGAACTTAATCTAAGGTTGCAAGTATGAATAGTTGAAGGACCGATAACGGCGACCAGAGGGGTGTGAATGGGAGTCTCAAATCTCACTCGGAAATATTCGGGTCATTGTTCCTAAAACACAAACCCAGTTCATGGGTGCTCACCGGCAATGGAGAAAATCGCACCGAAAACACTAAAAGCAGAGTTCTCAGCCCTAAGGAAAAGAGGCAAGTAATCAAGCAAAAACACTTGTGGGAACTGGTCTGAAAAGTATATTATCAAGTCTGTTGCGAGAATATGAAACCAACGCAATAAGCGGAACTCGATTCGGAGATCGGATGAAGCGAGAACAGGCGAAACAGGGAAACTCAAGAGGGCATCGGACGCTGAAGCCCAGGGCATCGGACGCTCGGACACTTGGAGTCCAATGCCAACACATAGAGCCACCCGAGAGCTCAGTGTGTGTCTGATGCAAAAGACATAGTAAAAGACATAGTAAAACCCGAGAGCAACAGAGAGCTCAGAGGATCATCAGACGCTACCCCACCAGACGCTCTGAGCGTCCGATGCTCACGCGGAGGCAAGCACAATCAATCCATCGGACTCTAGCCCATGGCGATGTCAGCGCCCGATGTGACTTGCGCAGAAACACCACTCATCGGACGCGTCTGATGCAAAAAACAGTGTCCGATGCAGTGAGTCCGATCCCCCCGAAAACCGCATGGAGCACACAAAAATCGCTGGAACTTATTCAATTCAACTCCAATTGATTTCAAATTTGCGGGGAGATTTGTTAGGTAGATGTGACTCTACTCCATGAAGTTCTTGATCTTCCTACCCTCACAAGTTCGAGAATCAAAAGAGAAAGCCAAAAACGGAGTGAAACCAAACGAAGAACGAAAAGTGATCGATCTCTTAGCTCACCCCCATCCAACCCGAAACCTTCGGTGGATTATCTCACAAGGGGTTGCTGCAACTTCTGCAACAAATAGACTGCAAAACAAGAAATTACGTAGGGAGATCGGGAGAAGGAATCGAAGAACGAAATTGCCAAAACAAAGATCGCAACACACAAGCAATTTCGTAGCCGACTCCCGGAGAAGACAAGGAGGTTACGACCTCCTCTCCTTGGACAAAATCCCAGTTCTTACATGAGAGACATCGTGGACCTCAAGCAAGAATTCTAGAGAGGGGAAACCTATGAGTGAGAGGTGGAAGAAGGAAATGCAAGAGGTGAGGATGAGGATAACCCTTCATCCCCTAATAAGGAGGTCTAAATGAAATGAAGGACCGAGAACGACGACCAGAGGAGGGTGAATGGGAGCCTCAAATTTCTCTCGAAATATTCGGGTCACGCTTCCAAAAACCAAACCTAGTTGTTGGGTGCTCAACCTCCCCCGAGCAACGTGACCAGAGATTCAGACAAAAACGAGCAAATGAAAGCTCACTGGCAGTGGAGGAAATCTCACCGGAAACCCCGAAAAACAAGTCCCAACCCCTATGGAAAGGAGGCAAGAAACAAAGACAAATCAGCAAAAAAAGCAGCCGATGGACGCTGCAATAAAGAGCGACGAACGCTGGGCGAGCGTTTGACGCTTATGCAGTGCCGAACCTGAGAGGTCTTCCAGGCGACGGACGCGTCTAGCGGTACCTCGATGGACGCTGGCGAGCGTCCGAAGGAAACACACAAAGAGCGTGTCAAACTCAAAAACCGACGGACGCTCTGGCGGGCAGGTGACGGACGATGGCAAGCGTCCAACATGAACTTGAGCCGCGCAAACAGAGTGAGCGACAGACGCTGACGTCAGCATGACCTAGCGTTCGACGCCTCTCAATGGAGCGTCCGGTGCCCCCGAGCAGAGCGCAGTAAAGGCGAAAACCCCGATTTTCTTCGCCAAATCTTTCTAAAACCAAACCAAATGATCACCAACTGCAACCAAACTTTGTAGGCATGATCCTAGTGCAGTTGGGGACCTATCCCGAAGAAATCATAGCTCAATTTGGATTGGTTAAACGAGCTTAAAAGGATTCTGGAAAGAAACCCCCAAAACGGAGAACACCAAAGAGAAAACGCCCGATCTGTGTGCTTGTGAGTTTTTAGGAAAATTCCTTTGGTGCAAAGTTGCTCCTCACGAGTACGAAGAACTTGTTTTAAACGGATTTTGCAAAGCTTCCCTCAATCAAGAGTTCTCATCTCAGGAAGAAAGAAAAGATAGATAGAGCAAAAACTAAATCGTGAAGAACACAAGCAAACAGGACACGGATCATGAATCCAAACGTGCCATGGCACTCGGAGAGTCGGGTCTCCGATTCCCACCAAAAGATTCGCGAGTTCTTACAAAGGTTGGAGAAACCAACCTAGGGATCTCATGAACTAGAGAGAGGTTAGAGAGAGAGATGTGGTGCAAATGATTAGGGTTCAAGAGATGGGATGAGGGATACACCTTCACCCCCTACTTATCGGGCTTTGGCTATTTCCTAAAGAACCCCGTAGATACACTGAGTGAACTACCTAGCCTAAGCATTGCAGTCCAAGCTCTGGAAAATATCTTCGCAATTTTGAATGAACGGCTCCGCTTCCTGCTATGAGTTGTCGTCGCCTCGACGCAACCTCCAGGATTCCGCCACGTGCCATCCCCACTTCCTCGGATGCTCTGCCCGGGTTTTGAGGCCCAAACCCATGAAACCCGCCACCGGTAGTTTTCGGCTCATCTACCGAACTCCGAGTTTTGAGGTCCGAACTTGTTGGGGATATATACCTCGGCATATCCCCAGGGACCTTTTGGGCCTGCCGACCAGAAGATGGCCCGGCCCACAAGACGTAGACGTGCGGCACACGACGTGGACCGCACGAATAGTACCATATAGGCTAGTTTACTTGTAACCCTGTTCCTTCGGCATATATAAGGAGGGACAGGGGACCCCCTCCTGGACATCCTCATACGATCCCCTAGATCTCATCTCCGGATCTTGTAACCTAATACTCATATCAATCTAGCCACCAAAACACAGGACGTAGGGTATTACGGCGATTTGCCGGCCCGGACCTGTCTAAATCGCCGTGTCTACGCTCTCTGTGTTACGCTTGATTGTCATCGCCACACCTCCGCCTACAATCTACTACCGTGGGGTACCCCCTAGGTAGACTGCGACGCGTATTTCGTCGACAGTTGGCGCGCCAGGTAGGGGTGTGTGCAACGACGTCATGGCTCGTCAAGCGATGATCTTCCCCGTTGACAACCCTCATCGACGGATCTTGTCGACGTCCCCTCGTCGTCGCTCTCCCCAACGGTCTGCAGCCAGCGACCTCGTTGTCCCTCGTCATGACCTGATCGGATCTATGATCGGCGGCGGTACCGTCCTTGCGTCGGAGATCGTCACCAACTCGCCACGGCCCCCTCGTCGTCCTTCGCCGCCGATCCTGTCGACGACCCTCGTCATCCTTTGCTGTCAACGTCATCAACGTCCATCGCCAACGACCCTCGTTGCCCTTCGTCGGCGGCACACCACGACTGTCATCGCCCCTCGTCGACATCCTTCGTCGACCCCCGCCAACAGCTGCCTTGGCGGAATAGATCTAAGATCGATCTACTGAGGACAGCTTCACCACCGTTCATCACCAACGGTACAAACGGACGTACGAATCGTACCACTCAGAGTGCCCAGATCCAAAAACTGGCCACATATCGACCACGACCATCTAGCATCTTCACCGCGAGGCATCATCACCGAGGCGTCACTCAGCGTGCTCCGTGCACCATGCAGCAAGGCAAAGCAAATATTTCCATGTTCGCATCCACCACCTACCCTCGAGCAAGCAAACGTACATACGGAGCACTTTCCAACCAAAGATGATGAGTTTGCATACATATGTGCATACGGAGCACTTTCCAACCAAAGATGATCAGCAACACACCTCGCCTAGAAAGCTAAGTCAACACTCCATATTTATTTTCGAAATATCATATGATATATGCCATATATCTGGATATTTGCATACGCATGTGGTTATTTTGCCTAGGAATCCAACTGTGCTTTTCATCGGCGACCTGCACCTTGCCAACGAACATCCGCGTGAAGCCACGAGGACATCAAATTCCATGATAAATCTCATACGATGATAAACAAACACGGGTCGGGTGACAACCTTATGCTCCCACGCCGACACGTAGTCGCCTGAACGACTACGCACATTCGATGTTGCTTTTCCACGTCTTCGCAACAAGATCAACCTCGTCCGACCAGATCGGGACGTCCAAGCTGCCACGCGGACCACGTCAGCGAGTCATCTGAGCCATGTCGTCTGCTCAACCACGACAACAACACAGCGTCAAACAAGATTAGATCAGATTTATTTGGTGCCGATGGCGCTCCGCCGCCGACCCTCGACATCAGCCATTGTCACCTCTGGTCGGATGTTGTCGACAACATGCCTCGTCCTTCGTCGCGCCCCATATCGATGATTCGTCATGGCTCTCGCCGACCTTTATTATTGAGTTTTCCCAAAATTCATATGTACACCATGTGCTACCCGTTCTACGTGTTTGTGTTGCAGGTACTGGATTGTTGTCAGGCCTAATATTGACGCCATTGTGTGGCCTATTATTGATGCTCGGAAGCTGGGTCGGATGATATCATTTTGTTCGTCACTCCTGCCGTCGTCCCCGTCGGCGGCCTCATCGCTCCTCGCCGTCGATCCCATCAGCGGCCGTCATCGCTCCGCACCGTCGATCCCGTCGGTGGCCCTCGTCGCTCCTCGTCGCTGGCCACAGTCTCGGGAACTGCCCTCGCCGTCAACGCGCCTCAACCATCATCAGCCTCGTCAACAACTCATCGCTCAAGATCGCGCGACAAACTAGTAAAAATAAATCTCAAAAGCTTGATGGACCACAACCTCAAGATGACCTACTCAAGAGACAAGAAACATCAGCAACTGTTTCAGATGGCTCCTACACCAATTAGCAGGGACGACATCAGCAAGAGACAAGTAAGCAAGGTCATGATCCAATCTACACAAAAAAAAGGGAATAAGAAACATGTGCGTACGCATACATGTGAGACATCATGACGGCAACTGTTTCAGATGGCTCCTACACCAATTAGCGACATGCAAGCAAGGAAGCAAAACAAGACCGTGGCTTACACATGCATATATGTATATACGCATCCACGAACAAGCAAACAAGGAGTCTGCACGGCCATACGACTTGATTTTTTTTGGAAGACGTACAAGCTACAAGATTCAAACAAGTACAAGCTACAAGATTCGAACAGATTCTGAGTGCCGCACCGGCCAGCGACCAACTATTGGACCGGGACATGTCCGAGAACTTGCCACGAATTTTCACTACTCAGACAAGGAATTCAGCCCTTCGTCGCTCCTCGTCGTCAACCTCGCCGATGGTTGTCATCGCTCCTCGCCGTCGACCCCGTCGGCGGCCCTTCGTCGCTCCTCGTCGTCAACCTCGCCGGTGGTTCTCGTCGCTCTTCGTCGTCGATCCCGCCAGCGGTCCTTGTCGTTCTTTGCCAACGGCCACGTCGGCGGCCCCTCATCGCCCTTCGCTGCTGATCCCATCGACAGTCCTCGTCGTTTCTTTGCCGCTCACCACGTTGGTGGCCCTCGTCGTCCTTCGCCGCCGATTCCGTCGACGGTCCTCATTGTTTTTTCACCACCGACCACGTTGGTGGCCCTCGTCGTTCTTCGCTGCCGACCTCGTCGCCATGACTTGCCTCGCCGATGACTTCATCGTCCCTCGTCTTCATGGTTCGCCCCGCAGCCAGCCTCGTCAACAACACGTCTCACCCCTCGTCATCGTTCGTCAACGACACACCATGACCCTCGTCGCCAACTCGTCATGATATTCGGTAACCTCTACAAAACGCACACGGTGTTCGACGACCTCTCCAAGCACTCCCACAGTGTTCGACGACCTCGCCCAAACGTAATACGATGTTTTCTCCAAACATCCTGGCCATAACCAGAAAGCACCCAAAGCTGGCCTGCCAATTAATCATAACGAATAGAAGTAGCTACCCTAAGCGCTAAGACTACATTGACAGGCCTCCCAAATGATATTTTCCAAGAAGCCTGGTGATATCATTTTGGTCGGGAGCCATGAGGTTATGTGCCCAGAATCTGTAAACGACCACGGTACGGTCGACGACTCTACATGCAGCATGACTTTTCGCCCAGCGTCTGCAGGAACAGTCTCCACAGGCCCTGGTCACACCACGATCGAGCCTCTCGGAAAAAGGCCCTGTCCACTGGCATCTCCCTAAGTGTGCATGACCTGTTCGCCCTCTGTGTCGCGGGTTGCCAGTTGCGCGCCTCCTTGGGAGTCCTTATGTATCCTACGCATGCAGTGGCGCTAGCCCTCCGATCTGGACCATTTAAGACCCAAGGACGAACTGTTCATCGCTACGGCTCACAACTCAGTAGGCACGAGAGGACATACAAGTGAAATAAAAGCTCACCGCCTCGATAAATACAGCTTTGACACATTTCACTTACACGTCCGTGAACACCTTGTATTCCACAAATAGCTACCTCGCAGCAAAAAACTCCATGTCTGAAAGAAGGTCTTCAGCGGCCACGCTGGCATCCGCCTCCAAACAACTCATGTCCTTGTCATCATCTACAGCCTCGAGGACTGCCCTCATCGGCGACTCATCATGGTTCATGCTGACTTCGTCACTCCTCGTCACGACTGACGCCGACCTCGTCGCTCCTCGCCGTCACTATAGTCTCGGGGACTGCCTCGTCGTCGACTCGTCAATACTTTCGTCAACATCATCACCGACCTCGTCGACCCTCACCACCAAGTCCCCCGTTTGTCCTACGACTCCACTCGGGGACTGCGGACAATACAGAACAGTATGATCCTGATACAAGAACCGTGGCACTCCTTACATCAGGCTCGGGGACTATGGGTATTCGCAGTCGTTTTCTACAAAACATATGTTTCAGTCTTCGGCTAACAATTTTTATGTATTTTTTATCTTTTATAAAGATTGGCACCTCGTGCATACTTCACCTACTACCAAGCTCAGGGACTAAGTGGTTACACTTCACCTTGTGGTGAATGTACTGATTTTTTTCTCGACAAACTCTGTTGTTTCCTGTTGTCTTTTGCAGAGCTTAAGTGGGTACACTTCACCAGGGAACAAGCTGTTCAAAAGTTTTTTTCTTCTACAGCTCGTCACATTCTCCCGAAGAGTAGGCGCAACGTTCGTCGAAGGCAACCTGCTCGCATATCAAGCTACGACATTCTCGACCAGTTCGACCTGGTCAGGAGTCTTCTCTGAGCAGCGCCCCGACCGGCTAACCTAGTCGGAACCCTACAACGACGGCCTCACGCGATGGTGACCAGGTGTACATCTCCAAGAACAACGCTACTGACTCGCCAGAAGAATACAACATGCTCGAGGACTTGTTGGGGATATATACCTCGGCATATCCACAGTGACCTTTTGGGCCTGCCGACCAGAAGATGGCCCGGCCCACAAGACGTACCATATTGGCTACATTACTTGTAACCCTGTTCCTTCAGCATATATAAGGAGGGACAGGGGACCCCCTCCAGGACATCCTCATACGATCCCCTAGATCTCATCTCCGGATCTTGTAACCTAATACTCATATCAATCTAGCCACCAAAACACAGGACGTAGGGTATTACGGCGATTTGCCGGCCCGAACCTGTCTAAATCGCCGTGTCTACGTTCTCTGTGTTACGCTTGATCGTCATCGCCACACCTCCGCCTACAATCTACTACCGTGGGGTACCCCCTAGGTAGACTGCGACGCGTATTTCGTCAACAAAACTCGGAAGCGGTCCTCGGATGGTTTTGAGGCCCAAACCACCAAACCACTCGACGCGAGCCACCTTGTCCTCGCTCGGTCGGACTCCGAGTCCCCTGAGCCTCCGTTCGACTCGCGCGTCAACCGTCTTGACTCGGTCGGCTCGGTCTACCTCCATGTCTTCTCGCACTCGTCGGTGCCAAGCACTAGCCACCACAGCTAGTCTGTCGTCGCCCATGGTCCCTCGGTCCGAGCCCCGCTTCCGCCTTTCACCGCTCTCAGTCCATCGGCACGGCAAGCCTCTACTCAACCTTCTCCACATCATTGACCACTGTCACTAGGCATAGCACCTGCACACCACAAGCCGATAGACAGACACACATTTGCTTTCCCAAAGATTAGTGATAACAGCTCAAACTGAAACACCCCAATGTTGATCAATCACTCATCACAAAACTGAACATCATGGGCACATATCAACCATGTGTTCGCAATCTCCCCCTTGATGAGTGCATTGTCAACACAAGTGCATTTCAGATTTGAGCCACAAGGTAAAGCTCTTCATATGACCAAAAAGCTATGAAAGCCAAAACGGGGTCACATGAGAGAAGCAAATCCCATCCAAAACTTGGTTCACAAAGACATGGGCAACGACTCGACGCAAGCAAGCAAAACAAAGCTAGCCCTCAAGAAGAGGCAGAAACGGGCTCAACACCGCTAGCAATTCCAAGATACCAACCAATCACAGCTCTCAAATCTCAGAATACCAATCGAAGCAACAAGAGAAGCTCAAAATACCAATTAAACCAAATAAGGCTCAAAAAGCCCATCGAAACCTGTCGGAACCATCAAAGCAGGCTAGACCCTCTAGAAGAGGCAAAGGCTCAACACATCTAGCAAGAACTCCCCATGGGCAAAAGCATACTCAAGATACCAAGAAAAGGTGAAAAGAGCCAAGAAGAAAGGAGATACCAATTGAAAAACTGTAAAAGCTCAAAAACCACATTTTCTCCCCTTGGATGAATTCCCCCTTTGATGAATTTCTCCCACTTGGTTGAGTATGAGTGAAATGCACATTTCTCCCCCTTGTTGACACATGTAGCTCATCAAAGCTCAAAACTCAAGAACTGGCCACAAATGCCATGATATGCAAAATGAGTGCAACAAGCTTCATACATAGAGCTAAGACAATGAAAGGATGCTCTAAGTGATGTGATCCTGTGGGAATAGGAAAAGCTCTACGTGCCCAACAAAGACTCAAGTTGAGCTAAAGAACACTCTAGAAGCCAATTTAGAGAAGATTACATGTGTGAGCAAGGAATGGGTATCACCTCCTAGAGACAACTAAACAAGGCAAGCAAGATAGGATCAACTTCAAAAACTGTCACATGTATAGAAAGTAAAACTATCCCTAGCAAGGTTCATACAACAAGCCAATGACCCAACTGTAACAATTTTTCATTTTTCAGAGTTTTGCAGCAAAATTCAGTTTTAGGCACATTACGAGTGTATGCGAGTCGTTGTAAGAAAAGTTATGCCACTTATTAATTGGGCGAAGCTAAAGAGCTTGACACACCGGTTTCGGTCATACACGACACCGCTCAAGTTCAACCCATATGGGAAGCAGTCTCGAACACACGGTGAAGTGCTCACAAATGCAAACCCAACTCGATCTTTTCAATTCACTATTCAGAGAGCTACTTCATTTTAGATCAAGTTTAAGCATGGAGCTCAATGGTAGTGAATGAAACAATGAAGAGCCATAGTTACAAGCTATATACGAAACAACCAAGAAAGATCTTTTTTGAAGGAATTTTTTTTGAAGGAATCTAAGAATGATCTTCTCAAACCTACACATGCTAGTGACATGGAGAATTAAATTCAGTTTTAAAGCTTTTCTAACTTAGCTCTATTGCATAAAAAGAGATCAAAGAGAGTCTAAGTTAGGCAACACCATAGACACATAAAGCACCTCAAACAGAGCATAGATTCATTATATCGGCTATAGGTATGAAGCTTAAAATAAACTATGTCACAAATGCAAATGAGATGCAAAATGCAAACTGACATCAACTAAAAACTAAAAAGATACCAAATGAAAGAAGGTAAAAGAAAAGACAAAAAAAACCAAAAAGAACTATGATACACAAAGAGCTTCCCTCAACTAAAAAGGGAAGCAAACACCCAACTCTCCCCGAAGACGAGAAAACGCAGCTTGATCCAAAGGTTTTGTGAGAATGTCCGCAAGCTGGTTGTGGGTCTCGACATGCCGGAGGTCAATGTCACCCTTCTCGTAGTGATCTCGCAAGAAGTGAAAGCAAGCGTCAATGTGCTTTGTCTTAGAGTGAAGCACGAGATTTTTGGCCACACTAATTGCAGTTGTGCTATCGCAAAGCAGAGGCACCTTAGTAAGCACAAGACCAAAATCCTTCAAAGTTGCAATCATCCAAATCAACTGCGAACAACAGCTAGCGGCGGCAACATACTCAGCTTCGCAAGTGGACTGAGCAACACTAGACTGTTTGCGAGAAGACCAAGACACAAGAGAAGACCCAAGAAACTGGCAAGTCCCAGAAGTATATATTGTTGTTTAATTGTTTCCAAACCAAAGATCTTATAGTCAAGTTGTGTTAATAAAGTATGTCTCCTAGACAAAGCATCAACAATGATATTCTCTTTCCCTTTCTTGTGCTTAATGACATAAGGAAAAGATTCAATAAATTCAACCCACTTAGCATGTCTATGGTTCAGTTTTACTTGACTACGAATATGCTTTAACGATTCATGATCAGAATGAATAACAAATTCTTTGGGCCACAAATAATGCTGCCAAGTTTCTAATGTCCGCACGAGAGCATACAATTCCTTATCATAAGTAGAATAATTTAGAAGAGGCCCACTTAGTTTCTCACTAAAATATGCAATGGGTTTACCTTCTTATAACAAAGCACCACCCAATCCAATTCCACTAGCATCACATTCAAGTTCAAAAGTCTTATTAAAATCAGGAAGTTAGAGAAGAGGTGCATTTGTCAACTTATCTTTCAACATGTTGAAGGCATTCTCTTGTGGGGTTCCCCAAGAAAACACGACTCCCTTCTTCTTAAGCTCATTCAATGGTGCAACAATGGTGCTGAAATCCTGCACAAAGCGACGATAGAACCCAGCAAGTCCTAGAAAACTCCGCACTTGGGTGATAGTCTTTGGTACTGGTCACCCCTGTATAGCGTCCACCTTGGCTTTATCAACCTCAATTCCCTGTGGAGTAACAACATAGCCAAGAAAAGAAACACGATCTGTGCAAAAGGTGCACTTATCAAGGTTACCAAATAAACATGCCTCCCGTAGAGCTTTAAAAACAACACATAAATGATCAATATGTTCTTCCGTAGATTTGCTGTAAATTAATATATCATCAAAATAAACAACAACAAATCTTCTAATGAAATCACGCAAAACCTCATTCATCAATCTCATGAAGGTACTAGGTGCATTAGTTAACCCAAAAGGCATGACTAACCACTCATACAAACCGAACTTAGTTTTGAAAGAAGTTTTTCATTCATCTCCCAATTTCATGCGACTCTGATGATACCCGCTACGCAAATCCACTTTGGAAAACACAACAGCACCACTCAATTCATCTAGCATGTCATCTAATCATGGAATTGGATGATGATATCGAATAGTAATATTATTAATAGCCCGACAATCCACACACATACGCCATGATGCATCTTTCTTAGGCACTAAAATAACCGGAACAGCACAAGGACTTAGAGACTCACGTATGTAACCTTTGTCGAGTAGTTCTTGCACTTGACGCTGAATCTCCTTTGTTTCTTCTAGATTGGTCCTATATGGTGCACGGTTGGACAATGAGGCACCAGGAATCAGGTCAATTTGGTGCTCAATGCCTCGAAGTGGTGGCAGTCCCGATGGTATTTCACTTGGGAACACATCCGAATACTCCTGCAAAATGTTAGCGACAGCAGGAGGCAAAGAACACTACATATCATGAAGGGAAATCAATACCTCTTTGCATACTATAGCACAAGGAACAGTAGTGGAAGCATTCAACTCATTAATATCAAATTTAGTAGCAAGCAAACAATTTCCTTTCAATTTTATCTCCTCTTTCATATCAGCAACAGATTGGTCATTTTTATTGCTCTCACTTTTAGCTTTTGAGGCTTTAGCTACATCATCTTGCATAATAGCTTCAGGGGACATAGGATGCAACACAATTTTTCTATCATGGTATAGAAAAGAATATTGATTTGTTCTACCATAATGTATAGAATCTCTATCAAATTGCCAAGGTCGACCTAGTAGCACATTACAACCTTGCATAGGCACAACATCACATTCAACCACATCTTTATAGGATCCAATGGAAAAATTGATTTGCACAAGTCTAGTTACCTTTGTCTTACCGCTGTTATTTAACCATTGAATGTAATATGGATGTGAGTGTGGTTTTGTGGTAAGCGCAAGCTTCTCCACCATGTCACCACTTGCCAAGTTGTTGCAGCTACCTCCATCGATTATCATGCGACATGAACGCTCCTTGATGACACACTTTGTTTGGAACAACGTGTGTCGCTGATTTTGCTCCGACTTCTCCATTTATGCACTAAGCACACGCTGTACAATGAGGCTCTCATAGCGGTCGGCTTCACCTGCATTAATATGTTCTTCTATACATTCTTCACTACCTGCATGGTCAGCGATAAGCAATGCAAGTGTATCTTCATCAAAATCACTAGCGGACGAATACTCACCATTATCTTTGACGACCATAACGCGCTTGCTGGAACACTCACGCATCACATGTCCATATCCCTGGCACTGAATGTCTCTCGTTCTACCTGTCGATGCTACGGACAAAGCACTTGCATTAGGCTTCTGGGCTGTCTTGGCTACTGAATTTGTGGGAGTAGCACTAGGCTTGTCACTTGAGGATGGAATAGTAGCACGTGTGCGGGGCTACCATGAATTTGTCTTCCCTGTAGAAAAGTTATTCCGAACACTAGCACGTCGCCCCTGCACTTCCCTTTCAGCTTTACAAGCAAGATGAAACAAACGAGTTACATTAGTGTGCTCTTTATATGAAAGGATGTCCTGAATTTCACGATTTAACCCACCCAAAAGTCTTGCTATAGCAGGTTTCTCATCCTCCTCTAAATTACAACGCAGCATACCCATTTGTAATTTTTGATAATACTCTTCTACACTTTTAACACCTTGTCTTAGTTGTTGCAGTTTATGTAGCAAATCCCGTGCATAGTAAGAAGGAACAAATCTAGCCCTCATTATTTTTTAAAGCATCCCAAGTATGTGGTATGTTATTAGGATTTTTCTTACTATACTCTATCCACCATACAGTAGCAAAGTCAGTAAACTCACTAGTAGCAGCCCTAACACGTGTATTCTTAGGAAATTCGTGGCATGTAAACTTTTGGTCAACAGCAATTTCCCATGAAATGTATGCATCAGGATCATACTTACCATCAAAAGGAGGTATTTTAAATTTAATCTTACTGAAAGCATCCTTGTTATTATGTACCTCACGTCGATGGTGACCCATACCTCTCTGATTAAAGCGTAGGCGATGTCGATCACGAAGGTCATTATTATCAAGGTCCATATCACCAGAGTAAGCATCCTCGTCATTATCTTCGACTCGCTCCTCATCCTTGTTGTTGTCATTATGTTGACCCTTGCCTTTTGTGTGGAAGTCATCAAAACGACTGAGAAGAGCGGCAAGACTTTTGTCCATACGAGCAACCGATGCTTCGACTCCTGTAAGCTTGGTGGTGGTGGCAAGTTGGGCGGCCTCTAGTTGCCCAATCTTGTCATTGGTCACCTGTAAATCTCCATCGAGTCCTTCTGTATGCAGCTGCACTTGCCTTGTAAAATGTTGAATGATGCCCTTGCTGCGTGGAGATTATGGCATGTTGTTATTATCCTCTGTTCCTGACATGGTTTAAAAGACAAGAACAACAAGAAAACATGTGAAGAAATAAAAGCCCTACAACTATTAGGATGTAGCTACAGCAAGGCACTCGCTCTCAACCTATTTCTCAAGCTCTTACCAGTTCTTACCTTGCTCAGCAAGAGGGGTCAACAACCAGCAAGCCTGCAACCTTGGAAGTGAATGTATCGGTACAGCAGCAACAACACCTGTCAAGTTGTAGTCGAGTATGTGGAGCTATAGGTGGCAAATGTTATGCTCAAGGACAAATACTAGCACCACATTAGTTTAAAAAGCGAGTTGAATAATCATTCAAAGGTGGTACTGTGCTGGTCCTAGACTAGACCGTACTAGAGACGCGAGCCTAGACACAAAGAGAGTCACAAACACCACCTATCCAAAGGAGAGAAACACAAAGATCAACCCCTTTTTTTCTATTTTTTTTGTTCTTTTTTTTGCTTTCTTTTTTTTTGCTTTCTTTTTTTTGCTTTCTTTTTTTTTGCTTTTTTTCCAGGGATCCTCAAAACTGATTATATGAACAAAGAGATGTCAAAAGAGCAATTCACCACACACACTTTTTCCAAAAGTGTAGGGGTATATAGGTAATTCACCACACACACACACTCTCTCTCTCTCTCTAAAGTAAGTTTCGTTGTAATATGGTATGAAACTTGTAGTCCCAACTTGTAGTGCGCGAACTTAATTATGGAAAACAACTCGGATGGAGGCAATTTTTAGCAGCGAATACCAGGGTAGTATTCGGACTTGATTCCCGAAATCAACTCGGACTCGAACTTGACAGCAGCGAATACCAGAGTAGTACTCGGACTCGATTCCAGAAAACAACTCGAACTCAAACTTGACAGCCGCGAATACCAGGGTAGTACTCGGACTCGAACTTGACAACAACGAAATCTACTTAGACTCGGACTAGAACGTGACAAGAACTCGAAACTCTAAAGGACTATAACTAAAACCAGCAACTCGACACAACCGATGCAACCGACGACTCAACAAGCCCTAACTAAGTAGTACTAGCAAAAGGCTCAACGGGTTTATGGGATTACGGAAAACTAATCTAGTATTTTTTTTCTGGCTTTTCTGACTATAGGAAAAAAAGTTTTGTGAAGAATTGGAAGTCTCTCACTGATAAACCTTGCTCTGATTACCAACTGATGACGACCCGTAGGGTTTGCTGTCTGATATTTTGATGAGGGATGGTGGATAACTCGATTGGTGAATGGAGATGACGTTCACGGCTCGACTACAACCGTCCACGGACGCTGCGCCTTAGCAACCGATACACAACCTCTGATGGTTGTCGCGATCTTGCGGTGTGACAACCAACCACTAGGGCTCCCGTCCTGCAAGCAATCGAAGAACCAACAAGAATAAGATGAACACGCACTCAATTGCAAGATGAATATGAAGTTTTTAATCTAAGAACACAATATGGTGAGGTTCTGATGACAATCAGACTGACGGTTGATCCAACACGCGCGCTGAAAGGCGGTAGCAATGGCTAACTCGACGAAACAAAAGCTAAACTGTTTGTGGCGGCTCTAAAGACTTATAAGGAGTTGGGAGGACGACCACAAGGGTGTTGGGGTCATTCTCCAACCCTAGGACGCGTCCCTAATGGACCCTACTTGATACATGGGCCAGCAGCCCAAATTAAGGTGACGCAGCACCGGTGGACAGAAAAGGACTCGGTACAAAAACGACTACTCTGGATGTGCTCGATAAGATATAGCCTTGGTTCTGGATCCGTTGTAAAGTAGACTTGATAAGCTTTCCAAAAAGTGCGAGAACGTCCCAATCGGAGTTCGTATGAAGTCGTGGCATCCATCACAACTTGGTGTTGTCCTGCAGTCCAAATCCACCTAGCGCCCATCCCGTGTCCCGCTGATCCTCTCCATTGTTCTTGAGCAAAACAAGAGTGCACGTCTATCCATTGTCTAAATATAATGGACAAGAGTTTGAGAATGAACTTACTTGATGGTTGAGTTCATGGGCACGAGCACGAGTAATAGGACCAAGTGGTGCTGGAGATGGTGTTGGTGTGGTGTTGATGTCACAACGAGTGAGTATAGGACTCCTAAGATCCAGACTTTACTCCTATGACTTAACCTTGACACAAAGATGATATACTATAGATTGCATACACACATCCTGAAAGTACTAGGAAGCAGACAAACAATAGGAGGACAAAACATATCTAAAAAATTCCACAAGTTTTGATATTCTATTATTTATTTAGGGTCTATTCTAGAAAAGTGTAATAAGGAAAGAAAGTCAGAATAAATATTGGAATAAATCCGCAGAGATATATTTACCATCGGGCTTAGGAAGGATCCAGAAGGCACCCGAAGGAAGCGGGGCCCGAGAGGCCGACCTGTGGGGCTGACTGACCCCACCTATGGCCGGTCGGCAACACCCTGGGCCCGCCTTCCATGACCTTCTGGACTCTTCCTCCACCACCTTTGAGGAGTTAACTCGGCCCTACATTAAGTCAGTTTGATCCAACGACTACCGTTCATCCCACCGGGCTATAAATAAAGCCCTCTACCCCCTGGAGGCAAGCCAGATCTGAAGCTCAAGAGCATGAAGCCATAACTCCTATCTAGTATATCTAGGCCAACAATCAAGAGAGATTAGTTCTATATAGAGCTAGCTCAATTTAGAGATCAGAGATATAGAGTTGGAGAGTATAGTTTTGGAGGAGTTCCGGCCTGTCGGTGCTTCTTCATCGCTGTATTCTTTGGGATCAGATCCTCTCGCCTAGGATTTGTATTCTGAGATACCCTGGTATTCAACTTTTGGTTCAAGTAAGCAACATTATCCTTATTGTTCTTTATTGTTTGCAGTTCTTCTTGAGTGCTTTGATCTTGATGGCCTCTTGATTGAAGTAGTAATCCTGGTTCCTTCTCTAAAACGACTTGACTTTTCTACTTCAACTTGAATATAAGTTAGTGCATCAGCAGAATCAGTTACTGCCTTACTGTGTCCAAGAAAAATACCTCACCAACCAATAAAAATCCCTAACCTAATTGGGAATACTGTCAAAGGGTGGACAATCTGAGTAAAGACGGCCTTCCGAGAAGCACTATTTGGGAATCGTAGTGTAGGCGTGGTGCCTAGGCTAGGTTTACTTGTGAATGTCCCCTGATTTTCTGGACAATGGTAGCTCACATAGGTGACACTTATAGCTGCGTTGATTCCTCTGTAGTCTATTTCCTATAATAGGTTTGGCAGGCACAAAGGTGCTTGGTAGGAGAGAACTCTGTTTTATGCTCCTATTTAAGTCATTGCCCTTAAAGATCATAAAAGATAAAGCTTACCCAGTGACCAGAATTAGATAGTACTTGGTTCTTTCTCCTCATATCAATAGTTTTCTATACTTGGTTGTGCAACGGGTTAAGTTTATAGACTTAGTCTTCCTCACAACACCGTTCCTTTGGGTTCGATATTTAAAATTGGGTTATCTCAGTGAAGTGCTACATCAATATTTATCTGTGTGCTTGCGGATAATTAACTTACTCATGCACATCTAATTTATACCAACAATGCAATTGATGGCATGGGGTGTATTAAGTGTTTTCCAACACTACAGGTACTTGAAGAAAAATCATCTTCTTCTTGAATGGAATGATGGGAGATGGTTCTTCCTTCTGATCACCCCGCTTTCTCTTCCTTATTTTTGTCCCTGTTGTATCTTTCTTCTTTTTTCCAAACTTGACCTGATCCATATCCTTGACCATGCCAAATACCTTTTCCCCATAACTCATTCGTTTTGGTTTGTCAAGTTGCAGCTCCGGCTGGTTGTCATAGTATTTAACCATCATATCCTTTCGATACCTGTGCTTCTTGAGAAGGAACCGCATGTGCCTCACATACACAATCTTGGTAGATCCTTTGAGGTAAGTGTAGCAAGTATCATCGATGCAAACAGTGTAATCATTCTTCCCTTTTACCTGCCCCGACAACGAAAAGAGAGAAGGTTAATCAATGATGGTCACAAAGATTATGGCTTTTAGAGTGAACTTCTTCTTTACAGACGCATCGACCATCTCGACACCTTGTTCCCATAGTTTCTTCATATCTTCTATGAGCAGCTCTAGGAACATATCTATGTCATTGCTAGGCTGTCTCAGTCCAGCAAAAGGTACTTACGTTTCTGACATATCGAAGGAGGTAGGTTGTAGATGGTTAGGATGATGGACCAAGTGTTGTGCGAGCTGCTAAGGTCACCAAACGGGTTCATTCTGTCAATACTCTACACGAATGAAGGACTGGAAACAACGACCAGAGGGGGGGGGTGAATGGGAGCCAAATAAAAATTCCTTTCGGAAGATCTTGACCCTTGTCCCAAGCACGACCCAAAGCACAAACTAGGCTCACGACCCACAAGTGGGTGGATGTTCTAGGAGATGTCCTAGGAACACAACGGAGCTAGTCACAAACCCAGAGAAACAAACCGCAACACAAACGGAGAAAGACAGCATCCTGAGAAGGCTTCGGACCACTTCAGTCTGGACCTCCGGACCAATGACCAATGGTCCGGTGGCTGGTCCGACGCTCTCCCTAAGCCTCACCAAAACGAGCAGGAAGCACTCGACCTCCGGACTCGGGCTTCGGACTGGTCCGACGCCACCTCCGGACCAAGGAAGGTAGTCCGGTGCTCACCCTTCCCACTGCCGAAACTGAGCAGTCAGCACCCTGCCTCCGAACCGGACCTCTGGACCACCACCGTCGGACCAAACAAACTAGTCCGACGCGTAGGGCTGCTCAGCTGACTTCCTCAGCAGAACCACCAGACCAATTGTCAATGGTCTGGAGCTCAAAAACTGAGTAGTCTAGAGCTAGGTCCGACACCCTTTTCTGCTTGACACGGTTGAGGTCAAGACCACCGGACCACTTGCTATGGTCCGAAGCCTAGTCTGACGCTCACGAGTAGAAAACTGTTCTTCGTGAAAACGGATTTCTCTCCGCCAAATCTTCCCAAAACTCAACCAAATGATCACGAACTGCAACCAAACTTTGTAGGTATGATCCTAGTACAGTTGGGGAGCTATCTCGAAGAAATCATCGCTCAATTTGGAGAGGATAAACGGGAACACTCAGATTTTGGGAGAAGAGAGCAAAACAAAGAATGCCACAAAGAAAACGTCCGATCTATGCACTCATGAGGTTTGAGAATAATTCCATCGGTGCAAAGAAGCTCCTCACGAATACAAACAACTTGGTTCAAACGGATTTGCAAGAGCTATCCCTACAAAGAGAAATCATCTTGGGAAAAGGAGGGAGCAAAAGAAAAACGCGAAGAACAAAAGCAAAACGGGGACACGATCAAGAAAGCGAAGCCACCATGGCTTACGGAGGGTACGACCTTCGATTCCTCGCAACAAACTCTAGTTCTTACAGAGGTTGGTGAAGACAACCTAGGGATCTTATGAACTAGAGAGAGGTTAGAGAGAGAGAGTTGGGGAAAATGATTAGTGTTCAAGAGATGGGATGAGGGATACCCCTTCATCCCCTACTTATCGGGCTTTGGCTATTTCCCAAAGACCCCCTAGATACATTGAGTAAACTACCTAGCCTAAGCATTGCAGTCCAAGCTCTAGAAAATATCTCCCGCATTTTGAATGGACGACCCCGCTTCCTGCCGGGAGTGGCCGTCGCGTCAACGCAACCTCCAGGATTCCGCCACGTGCCATCCTCGATTCCTCGGGAGCTCACCTAGGTTTTGAGGCCCAAACCCAGGAAACCCACCACCGATAGCTTTGGGCTCAACTACCGAACCCCGAGTTTTGAGGCCCAAACTCGAAAACCGTCCTCGGATGGTTTTGAGGACCAAACCACCAAACCGCTTGACTCGAGCCACCTTGTCCTTGCCCGGTCGGACTCCGAGTCCCATGAGCCTCCGCTCGACCCGCTCGTCCGCTGTCTTGACTTGGTCAACTTGGTCTACCTCCATGTCTTCTTGCACTCACCGGTGCCAAGAACTAGCCACCAGAGCTAGTCCGCCGGCGCAAATGGTCCCTCGGTCCGAGCCCCGCTTCCGCCCTTCACCTCTCTTAGTCCATCGACACGACAAGCCTCTACTCGACCTTCTCCACGCCATTGACCACTGTCACTAGGCATAGCACCTGCACACCACAAGCCAATAGATAGGCACACATTTGCTTTCGCAAAGGGTTAGAAAAACTGCTCAATCTGAAACACTCAAGTGTTGGTCAATCAGTCATCATCAAATCTGAACATACATGGGTACTTATCCACCATGTGTTCGCAATCTCCCCCTTGATGAGTGCATTGTCAACACAAGTGTATTTCAGATTTGAGCCACAAGGTAAAGCTCTCCAAATGACCAAAAGCTAAGAAAGCCAAAATGGGGTCACTTGAGAATAGAAAAACGAGTCCAAAAACTTGGTTCCCAAAGACATGGGCAACGACTCAACGCAACCAAGCAAAACAAAGTCTGCCCTCAAGAAGAGGTAGAAAACAGGTTCAACAGCGCTAGCAAGTCCAAGATACCAATCACAGCTCTCAAAGCTCAGAACACCAATTGAAACACTAAGGGAGCTCAAAAGATACCAATTGAAATACCATGAGAACCTCAAAGAAACCAATTAAACCACCGTAAAGCTCAAGAAGCTCTCGAAACCTGTCGAAGCCAACAAATCAAGCTAGACCCTCCAGAAGAGGCAAATGCTCAACACATCTAGCAAAAGCTCCCCCTGGGAACAAGCACACTCAAGATACCAAGAAGGGTGAAAGAAGCCAAGAACGCACAAGAGATACCAATTGAAAGACCAAAGCTCAAAAGGCCACAAATTCCAATTTCTCGCCCTTGACTAAGGCAAGTATGAAAATGCACTATTTTGTCCCCTTGGTTGTATATGAATGAAATACACATTTCTCCCCCAAAACTCCCCCTTGGATGGATATGAGGATGAAATGCCACAACTTCTCCCCCTTGGTGACACATGCAGCTCATCAACCATCAACAACTCAAAGTCCGGCTACATGAAATGCAAAATGACTGCAAAAGCTTCATACATAGAGCTAGGACAATAGAAAGATGCTCTAAGTGATGTGATCCTGTGAGAATAGAAAAAGCTCTACGTGCCCAACAAAGACTCAAGTTGAACTTAAGATCACTTTAGAAGCTATTTCAGAGAGCATATCATGTGAGAACAAGGAATGAGTATCACCTCCTAGAGACAACTAGACATGGCAAAAAAGATAGGATCTATCTCAAAGCAATCTCATGTATAGCAAGTAAAGCTATCCCTAGCAAAGTTCATACAACAAGCCAATGACCCAACTGAATGAATTTTTCAAATTTCAGAGTTTTGCTGCCAAATTTTAGTTTTAGGCACATTACAAGTTGTATGCAAGTGGTTGTAAGCAAGGTGATGCCACTGCTTACCAACCGGGCGAAGTCAAAGGACTTGACTCACCGGTTTGGGTCATACACGCCACCGCTCAAGTTCCACCCATATGGGAAGCCGTCTCGAATACACGGTGAAGTGCTCATAATGCAAACCCAACTCGATCTTTCCAATTCATAATTCAGAGAGCAATTTCATTTTAGATCAATTTTAAGCATGGTGGTCAATGGAAATGAATCAAACAATGAAGAGCCATAGTTACAAGCTATATACAAGGCAGCCAAGAAGGATCTTCAAAAGTCTACACATGCTAGTGCCATTTCAGAGGTGACATGGGGAATTAATTTCAGTTTTAAAACTTTTCTAACTTAGCTCTATTGCATATCATGAGATCAAAGAGAGTCTGAGTTAGGCAACACCATAGACACATAAAGCACTTCAAACAGAGCATAGATTCATTATATCGGCTATAGGTATGAAGCTTAAAATGAACTAGGTCACAAATGCAAATGAGATGCACATTGCAATGACACTAATTAACACTAAGAAGACACCAAAGAAAAGAAAGAAAAGAAAAATAAAAACCAAAAAGAACTATGATACACAAAGATCTTCTCTCAACTAAAAAGGGAAGCAAACACCCAACTCACCCCGAAGGCGCGAAAACGCAGCTTGATCCAAAGGTTTTGTGAGAATATCCGCAAGCTGGTTTTGGGTCTCGACATGCCGGAGGTCAATGTCGCCCTTCTCGTAATGATCTCGCAAGAAGTGAAAGCGAACATCAATGTGCTTGGTCTTAGAATGAAGCACGGGATTTTTTGCCACACTAATTGCTCTCGTGCTATCACAAAGCAGAGACACTTTAGTAAGCTCAAGACCGAAATCCTTCAAAGTGGCAATCATCCAAATCAACTGCGGACAACAGCTAGCCGCGAAAACGTACTCAGCTTCGCACGTCGACTGTGCCACTCTAGACTGTTTGCGAGAAGACCAAGACACAAGAGAAGACCCGAGAAACTGGAAAGTCCCAGAAGTGGACTTCCGATCAAGACCGCAACCGGCAAAGTCGGCATCAGAATAACCACAAAGCACAAGAGAGGACGCGGTGGAAAACCAAAGACCAAATTCAGGAGTGAAGCGCAAGTACCTCATGATGCATTTCACCGCTGCTTGTGCGAAGTCCTTGGTGACGCCTGAAAGCGAGCACACAAGCAGACGGCGAACTGAATGTCCGGCCAGGTCGCCGTCAGGTACAAAAGCACCCGATCATGCTTCGGTACTCCGTCTGGTCCACCGCCTCTCCTTCCTCGTCCGCATCCAAGGCAGTCGTAGTTGACATGGGTGTCGAAAGAGGCTTTGCCTCACCCATGTCAAACTTCTTCAAGATATCCTTCGTGTACTTGCCTTGGTGCACAAACGTCCCTTCCCGGGTTTGCTTGATTTGGAACTCGAGAAAGAAGGTCAACTCTCCCATCATGCTCATCTCAAGTTCCTTGCTCATAAGATCTGCAAACTTGGCAACAAGAGCATGAGAAGAACCACCAAAGATGATATCATCCACGTATATTTGGACAAGGAGAGTGTCTTTGCCTTGCCTGAGGAGAAACAACGTATTATCTACCGATCCCATTTTAAAATCCTTAGCAAGCAAGAAGGTTCACAATCTATCATACCATGCTCTAGGTGCTTGTTTCAAACTGTACAGAGCTTTGTGAAGTTTAAAAACATGGTTTGGAAACTTGAGATTTTCGAAACCGGGAGGTTGTTTAACATAAACTTCCTCCTCTATGTAGCCGTTTAAGAAAGCACTTTTAACATCCATTTGAAAAAGTTTAAAACCCTTAGAAGCCGCAAAAGCTAGAACGATTCTAATGGCTTCTAAACGAGCTACGGGAGCAAAGGTTTCCTCATAGTCTATCCCCTCCTTTTGACAAAAGCGTTGCGCTACCAACCTAGCCTTGTGACGCACTACCACCCCATATTCACTTTGTTTATTTTTGAAAACCCATTTGGTACCTATGGGGTGGCAACTAGGTGGTGGTAGTCATAGTCGGGGCCATCCTTGCGCGTGCCGACCTTGCCTTCTTCAATCGCCATGGTGCAAAAGCTACCGTTCTTGGCGTCAGCATAGAAGCATAGGCCGTTGAGCTTGTCCTCAACCTTTCCCTTCGACTCATCATCGCTTGAAGAAGCACCTCCGTCAGAGGAGGCATCGATGTCGCTGAGGGAGGCGAGGAAGGCTCGGTGCTTGGCCTTCACCTTGTCGATCACCTTCTTGGAGGACCTTCGGTGGTAGCCGCCCTTGGGCTTGTGCTTGTCCTCGAAGTGGTGCTCGCGCTTGTCCTTGTGCTTGGTGAAGTCGCCCACAGCCTTCTTGGGGCAGTTTGCGATGAAGTGATCCTCATCACCGCAACGGTAGCACCCCTTGGCCGAGCCACCACGTCGTCTGTTCAAACGGTTGTTGTGAAACCGTGAGAACCTAGTGATGACTAGGGCCAACTCGTCATCTCCGAGAGCCTCCACTTGCTCCTCTGTCACAGAAATCAAAGACAAAGCGAACAAAGAGTGTGAAGGGTCAGAGGAGGAAGAAGACGTACCACCGGGGCCAGAAACCAACGCCATAGATGGTTTCGATGGGTTTTCAAGCTTGGCCCGGGTCTGGTAGTCAATCTCCGAGGACTTGAGCTTGCTGAATAGCTCGTCCGCGGTCAGGACATCATAGCCCGGTGACTCTTGGATGGCAGCCACCTTCGTCTTCCACACCTTCCGATCAAGAGCATGCAAAAGCTTCATAGCCATCTCATGATCATCATAAGGCAAGTTGGCTCGATTAGCACGCATCTTGTTGATGATAGATTGGAAGCGAGTGAACATCTCGTCAACAGATTCGCCGGCCAACTGAGTAAAGTTCTCATACTCTCTACGGTATTTGTCGAAGAGTCTGGACTTGATCTGAGGGTTTCCCTCATGATATCTCAAGAGTGTTTGCCAAATCTCCCGTGCCGTAGTGAGACTCGAAACCCGCTCAAACTCCGGGAGAGACAAACAAGAGAAGAGAATGCTACGGGCTCTTGCATTTGATGCATGCTCCGAGACCTGGAGATCGGTGATCCGAGCGCCAAGAACCATGTAGTTCTCATTCTCACAAAACTCCCAAAACTTCGTATCAAGCCCTTGGAGGTAAGCGGACATGCCCACCTTCCAATAAACAAAGTTGGTTCCATCGAAGTAAGGAGGTTTACCAGTAAGGTGGATTAATCCTTAACCTGGCTCTGATACCAATTGAAGGACCAGAAACGGCGTTCAGAGAGGGGGGGTGAATGAGAGCCAAATAAAAATTCCTTTCGGAAGATCTTGACCCTTGTCCCAAGTATGACCCAAAGCACAAACTAGGTTCACGACCCACAAGTGGGTGGATGTTCTAGGAGATGTCCTAGGAACACAGCGGAGCTAGTCACAAACCCGAAGAAACAAACCGCAACACAGACGGAGAAAGACAACAACCTAAGAAGGCTTCGGACCACTTCAGTCTGGACCTCTGGACCAATGACCAGTGGTCCGGTGGCTGGTCCGACGCTCTCCCTAAGCCTCACCAAAACGAGCAGGGAGCACTCGACCTCCGGACTCGGGCTTCGGACTGGTCCGACGCCACCGCCGGACCAAGGAAGGTAGTCCAGTGCTCACCCTTCCCACTGCCGAAACTGAGTAGTGAGCACCCTGCCTCCGAACCGGACCTCTAGACCACCACCGTCGGACCAAACAGACTAGTCCGACGCATGGGGCTGCTCAGCTGACTTCCTCAGCAGAACCACCGGACCAATTGTCAATGGTCCGGAGCTCAAAAACTGAGTAGTCCGGAGCTAGGTTCGATGCCCTTTGCTGCTTGACATGGCTGAGGTCAAGACCACTGGACCACTTGCTATGGTCCGGAGCTAGGGGAAAGTCATCCAGAGCCTCGTCCGACGCTCACGAGCAGAAAACTGTTCTTCGCGAAAACAGATTTCTCTCTGCCAAATCTTCCCAAAACTCAACCAAATGATCACCAACTGCAACCAAAGTTTGTAGGCATGATTATAGTACAGTTGGGGAGCTATCTCGAAGAAATCATAGCTCAATTTGGAGAGGATAAACGGGAACACTCGGATTTGAGGGAGAAGAGAGCAAAACGAAGAACGCCACAAAGAAAACGCCCGATCTATACACTCGTAAGGTTCGAGGAGAATTCGTTTGGTGCAAATAAGCCCCTCACGGATTTGCAGGAGCTACTCCCTACAAAAAGAAACTCGGTCCCATGAGCCTCCGCTTGACGACCCACTCGTCTGCCGTCTTGACCTGGTCCACTCGGTCTACCTCCATGTCTTCTCGGACTCGTCAGTGCCAAGCACTAGCCACTACAGCTAGTCCGTCGGCGCCCATGGTCCCTCGGTCCGAGCCCCGCTTCCGCCCTTCACCTCTCTTAGTCCATCGGCACGGCAAGCCTCTACTCGACCTTCTCCATGCCATTGACCACTGTCACTAGGAATAGCACCTGCACACCACAAGCCGATAGACATGCACACATTTGCTCTCGCAAAGGGTTAGAATAAACCGCTCAAACTGAAACACTCAAGTGTTGGTTAATCACTCATCATCAAAGGTGAACATACATGGGTACTTATCCACCATGTGTTCGCAGCGAAGCTAAGGTTTCGTGCCTCTTTGCCAAACTCTAGGAACATGGCGTCGAAATCCTTCCACGGCTTACCATCGGAAGGGTGACGCGGCTTGCTATCATCTCTTGTGTGATTATTAGATGTGTGCCAGGACATCAGCTTATCATCTTCAGGGTTCCTGAATATAACTCATAGACAATCAATGATAGGAAGGTACCACATCAATAGTGCAGGACCTTTTATCTACATGTAACCTAATTCTTCCTCGTCTAGTTGAGCCGAGAACTGGTTGTTCTTTGCCACCTTATTCTCCTTCGACCCACCCATAGGTCCTTCGTTGTTCACATGCACACGGCATCCAGCATTCCTCTTATATCAAATCACACCATAGTTTGGACATCTATCCAACTTCTCATGCTTCTCTCCTCGATAAAGGAAGTAGTGGTTAAGGCAGGCATCAAATTTTCTAAGCTTCATCGCCACAGGTCGGATCAGCTTCTTCGCTCAATATGTATTTGTAGGCACCTCGTTTTCATCTAGGTATGTGTCAGCAAGAATAGTCATGAGGTCATTGAAGCTAGTGTCGAACCAGCCATGCCTAGCCTTCAACATCAGCATGGTGAGGTTAAAACGGAGCACCGTCCAATGCTTTGGACAACCCTTACAAAGAGGGTCCAATGCAGCCTGCTGCATCTCCCTAAAATTCTCAAGCCATCAAGGGTTGCCAAACATAATGTCATCTTCGTCGAGGCGGTTAGCTATTTCCTCCATAATGTCACACCCCTGGTGTTTAATTACTAAAAATGGCATTGTTGACATTTGTTAACGACATCACCAAGAAACTAGTTCTTAGCAATAGTGCCAAAAATGCATGGTATGTAATTAACTTGTCTTTAGCAACTAGCTACTTATCTTTTACCTTATACTCCTAGGCATGAAACTAGGTTGTCATCCCTAATTATAGAGCTAGGAGTATTTTATGGTACTTATGTAATATTCTATATTTTATGTATGACTAGGCAGAAATAAATAACAATAGATATGAAATGTCAAAGGATAATGATTTTGCAAGCGAATAGATTAAATATACCATTGTAGCATTTTACCTAGAGTATTATACCAGGTTATCATTTATATTCTACCACTAGGAAGGTCTAGTTAAAACTGATAATCTATAGTATTGATAACAAGCATATGAAATGAATGAAGTGATTTAACCATCAATGATCTCTACTCTTAAATAGGGGTAAGTCACATGATAAATATATATAAATGATAAGGATAAATTGATCAGTCATCATAATAATGATAAGGATAAAGTTATCTCGAGCATTCTAGTCACTACATAAGCGTCATCTAATACAAGTAGTAAATAAATAACATCCTAAGTATTCTAGCTACCATGAAAGCTACGCTAGTTAGTGCAAGTACATCTAGTAATCATTGTTAAGTAATACTACCAATATTCCCAAACATATTGGGGCCATGAATAGGATGAGTTGAGCTCAGAAACCTCAGATATAACAAGATATCCTCAACCTGATAATTCCTCCCTACCAAACCACTGTGCGGGGGAGGCCTACAAAGGACTCAATGGATCTGTCACGTCCACGACCTACCTCACGACCTAGCACAACTGGGGTTATCTGTAGATAAGCAAAGTATTTAAGCACCATGCCTACATATTGCCTATCACTCGCCATACGATCGAATAGACGAGCGCTATATGAAGATATGCATAAACTCAATAGCAAATTAACTATACTAGATATATTAACGTAGACAATGAACAAAGTAAACAAGAACATATTAATGAAGAATAGTGTTGCCTATAAATATCATACAACTACAGATAAATACTAAAATAGAATAAGAGAATAAGAACTGTACCAGACTCCAATCTCTTGACAACGTCGGGAGTCCAAGATCGAATCTTGACTTCCTCCACTCTCGAATCTAACTAGGCTATGCTATGAACTAGAAAGTTCTTTAGATGAACTAGGGTTTATGGCTCTGGATGACTAGATCTCCTATGAACTGAATGGATCTAAAATGATCTGAATGATCAGGGATTGCCTGTAGGGGGGTATGCCCTCCTATTTATAGTCAGGTGGGATGCACGACAACCATTGGATCAAACCGACTTCATGTAGGGCTAAGATGACTCCTCATAGGCGGTGGAGGAAGCTTCCAGAAGACGGCATGTAGCGGGCCCAGGGGGTGTCGGCCGGCCCCACCCCATGCTGGCCGGCCCCACTTGGCTGGCTCTGGGGCCCCGCTTCGCTCTGGTGTTTGAGGGATCCTCATTGAGTATTTTAGTAGGTGTTTCTCCGCGGGATTTATTTGATATCTTCTCTGTTTTGCTTTTCTTTATTCTCTTTTCTGGAATAGTCCCTGGAAAATAATGAAACACCAAAACTCGTGGAAATTATTAATTAAAGTCCTATATTTCTAGATATTATATTTGATTGATCCATTATTTAATTTATAATTACTTAAAAAGTTGATGCTAAGGACCGTCAGCAAGCTCCCCCAAGATTACCCTTTGCTAGTCCCTAAGCAAAGCCTTTCTAATAAACTTGGATCAGGAGTTGCTCCAATTCTTTCACACCTCATAAGTTCACATGTTTTCAAACAAAAATTCTTCTATGAATTAGAAAAAAATACTCTAACCTTTGAACTCACCCGTATTACCTTTAACTATGGGACTTTTACTATCACTTGGGTCTTGAGCAATCGAAAGACAGAGTAACCGAGTCAGGTACTATGTCTGAAACTCTTCACTCTACCAAAATTTTGGGTTTTGCAAAGTTTTCAAAATAAAACTTAAAGCTTAATTGTATGACATCCTGAAGTCTCTTATGTATGTGGTATTTGTGGATCTCACTGAGGCATTGATGTCATGCCCTCCTACACTAGTAAATATAGTGGAGTTTATAGGAATGGCTTAACAAGGTTAGCATACTTACTTTGTATATATTGTAAAGTCAAATAATAGATCCACAGAGAGTCAAGTCATATAATCAAGTCAAGATGTGCAGGTGTATGGATATGGTGGATATATTGTGGATATATGGTGGTAATGATGGTGATGGTGAAAACCTAATTCTACTTTGCTCCTTAGAATAAATCTCTCTTTTGGAATTTGGAATTTTGAACAATATGGCTAGAGAGTATGAGCTATATTATCTTTTATTTTTCTGAGAGGTGCGCCGGACACTTGTCCATTTTTAATTCCTCTCTTTTTTTTCAGATAGCTTTTGCATAGCTCATATCTCTATTACCAAGGAAAACTACTGAGAGAATATAACAAGAATTTGGAGCATTTATTGGATGAATAGTTGGAAATGGATATTTTTGGTGGTGGTTACTCTCAGTGTAAGAGTAAGACCTTTTTCTAGTGGATGAATGGCATATTGTTGCGCCTACTCCAGTATAGAGTACTGCATATTTGGGTGGTGTGTACGTGATCTTGATTCAAAAGCATGACGAGACTCTTCACAGGGTCTAAAGGTTGACAACACTCAATACAAAGGCAGGTAGCATGAATGAGTCTTCCTAATCTAAGTGTGTATGTATATATGGCTTTGGTAGGAATTTAATCTATGTCATACAAGAGATCATCATGTAAGATTTTAAATTTTCAAAAGATAAATCACCAGAACTTAGTATTGCTCGGAGTAGGATAAATAGCAGCTAGACCTTCATGTCATATCTCCCAACTACCTAGACTTAGTTCAAGTATATGTCTCCACAAGTTTCAGGTTCAAAGCAAATTCTAAAATCAAAGTAGTTTTAACCAAAACTCAGAAGAATTCAAGGTTGAAAACTAGGTACTTAAAAGAGATTACGGCATAGCAACTATTCATCATTTCCAAGACAAAATTAAAGTTCATAACTTTTATTGACTATAACAAATTAAACACACACCCTAACTAATCATATCTTTATTTAAGACTCTTACGACTCAATAGCCATGGACCTTCTTGTTCCCATATATTTTTGGCAATTTTAAGTTTTCTTATGATACTATGGTGAACCTTCATGTGCTCACATATTTTTAATATTTTATGACTATAAGATAGACTCTATAAATAGCATATGTATACTTACCTGATAACTGGGGGTGCCCTTCCCCAAGCTTGATTTTGCTATGGTTGCGTTGAATGATCTTTGGATGTAGCCTTGGTTGGGCTCACTCCTCCTTGGTGCTTTTAATCCTGCATGGTTATACTCCGACAAGAACAGACAAAACTCGAGGCTCCATTATGACAATGAGGTAGCGGTCAACCAAAAGAGTAATTGCATATTCTCATGAGATAATTTAAACTTTTATAGATTATTAGATTCTAGCAGGGATTAAATATCTCATATTTTTAGAATTTTCTATTTATAATGCAAGGGAAATAAAATTTATTTTTGTGCCACAGTAAGTTTCCTTATGGTATTACCATAAGTTCTCTCACATGGGGCTTATGATTTTTCTTGATGCAATGATAATTAAATATTTATTTTATTTGAATATGCAGAAAGATAAAGGTGATAAATTTACTAATGCTAATTAATTAGGTGAAAGATCTCTATTGTTTTGGGTAATTGATGAAACCTAAGTACTAACCAAGATCTAAGTGTGAGTAGGCTTAGTACACTAATGAGAAGATGAAGAACACAAGTGATGGAGCAAGATGGAGGCTAAGGAGAAAGCTATCTAGAAGCTCACACATGGAGAAGAAGAGAATAGGAGGAAACCCTAAGCTATTCAAGGCAAAGGTATACTAGGGCTTTTCTATTTTGGTGATCAAGACACCTAGTGGGTGTGATCAGATTTAGGATAGGTAACCGTACTATAAAGACGGGAAAATAGTTAGTGGTTACACCTATCAAGTGCCATTAGGTGATCATCCATTGCATTGCATCTAAAACCTAATGAGCAACCTTGTAAAACTTGTTAAAATATGACACACACATGCACAAGTCAGTGAAACACTTGGTGGTGGCACATGAGATCAAGGGAAGCAATGAGAAGCAAGTTCAGCACAAGACAGGAGCTCCGGACCAGTCTGTATGTGAGCACCGGACTATTGGAAGTGGTCCGGTGGTTCAGACTCAGGCAGGGCTCAGACAGAAGAGCGTCGGACTAGTGGTCCGGTGGTGTGTCGGACCATCAGTCGACTAGTTTTCAGAGTCCGGTGGCTCAGCAGGGGATCAAGGCAAGCTCCAGACCAGGACAATTGGTCCGGTGGTCAGCTTCGGACTGGTGGTCCGGAGCACTGGCACTCACTGCATAAATCGATGAAGGATTGGAGAAGCTCCGGACCAGGAGTCCGGAGCTTGGGTGCTTATTGGACTCAGACTTTTGGCTGAGGCCAAAGCGTCGGACTAGGGGCTCCAGACTATTGCAAGTTGTCTGGTGGTCAGATGTTTGAATCTCCAACGGTCAAATCAGAAGACAGTGGACACGTGGCACTCGTAGAAGCGTCGTACTAGGCTTCGGACCAGGTGTCGGACCATACCGTTGGACCAGCTGCAATGGTCCGGTGGTCTCCAAAAGTAGTCCGGTGGTCACGTTCTGCAGCTCCAAAAAGGGAAAAAGGACTAGTTGCTTTGAGGAGGCTATATAAGGGTATGTGACTGGTTCTAGGAACCACTCTTGCACATTTGGCTGATTGCATACTCTTGTGAGCAAACCACACACTCCCACTCATCTCTCTTAGTTGATTTTGATCATCCATTTGAGAAGATAGAGTGATCAAGTGCATTGCATCAGTGTTTCATCGTAGTGGCACTTGGGAGTTGATACCGCTGCTAGTTTATTGTTACTCTTGGTGATCGCCTTCACCTAGACGTGTGATGCCAATTAGCTCTTGAACCTCCAAGTAAGTGAGCCGACACAACAAGGACGTAGCTAGTGGGCAAACTAGTGAACCTTGGTGAAAAATCAAGTGTCATCCTTGTGTGATTAATTGGATTGCTTGGAGTTCTTGTGATTGGCTCATTACCTCGACACGGTGATATAATCACTCTTCCCATCTTTGAATTTACCTTTTCATACTTGTCATAGTGTATTAGGTTGTGCCTAGAGGGCAACTAGAATTGTATAGGATTTGAGTGATCCTAGAACTATTAGAGTAGCAATTGTGGTAGGAGGCTTCGCATCTCTTGGTTAGCTATTGCTAGTTAAAGCTTCCCCATCTTATTGTCTAACTTGTTGTTGAGTTTGTTTTTAGAATTTCAATTTAGGATATTCACCCCCCTCTAGCCTTGGATAGGTCCTTTCATTAGGTCACTTAATTAGGTAACTACCATTTTTACCTTGTGGCAAAGGAACGGGATTTATAGTCTACCGATAAGACTAGATATGAGAGAAAGTACTTACTTGTTAGATTTATCATCGGAGGTTGACTCAGATGATTCCTCTTTATCTTGTGGCGCATCTTTATTCTCCTCCATCCATTGTTGTGCTTGTACTAGTGTCTCTTCTGCTTCTTCTTTTGCACGTAGCGCTCCATCTTTTCAATTTCTTGTCCCCACTCGTCCCAGCGAGGTTTTGTTACTTCTTCTTGTTCTTCATATCTTGTGACTTCACCAGGATAGTCTGCCCAGCCATCCTTCAACGGTTGGGTTGCTTGACAACGGGTATGACATCTCCTTCTGTTGCGTCTCTTCTTGGGCTGCATATGATAACTATTGAATTTACAACATACCTTTCCAGCTGGTAGGTTGAAATGGATTTGTCCAGTCGCGATGAAGACTGTCTTTCTGATAGTGCATTCAACGGTTGGTACTCCTAGATCTCCCCTCTTGACTACATATGGTGAGGCAAGCAAGTGATCATGCTCTGTGTTAACTGGGTTGATCATCTGAACTGCTCCTTCTAGGATCTGGCTCTGCTTGTTCTTCCTCCTTCTTCTATTATTATTCTTCTTCTTGGGTACTGCTGGTTGATCTTGTTCATACTTCCTTTGTGGCAGTGCAGGACTGTTGAGCATGGCGGCGACCATGTCAGCTTCCTTGAGTTTATGTATACCTCCTCCTCTCTTCCAAGGTTGATTTCATTCTTCCTTCCAACTCTAATTAGAGGTCATCTTCTCACACAGTGATGTTGCATCGAAGATCTTAAGTGATAGGAAAGCTCCTTCAGCTGCGGCATCCATAGATTCACGGGAACTAGTGACTAGTCCGTGATATAAAGTCTGTAACAATAGCCAATCCTCCATTCCATGATGAGGGCAGCTTGTGATGTAATCTTGAAAACATTCCCATGCTTTTTCGAATGATTCATCGTGTTGTTGTTGAAAGCTTGAAATTTTCCCACGCAGAGCATTGGTCTTGCATGTAGGAAAGAACTTGGCCAGGAAAGAAGTGGTACACTTATCCCATGTAGTGTTGATATCCTTGTTCATGTAGAACCTGTGTTTTGCTTTCCCCAAAAGTGAAAATGGGAATAGGCAGAGTAGAGTAGCATCTCTCGATACTCATTTGATCGTGAAGGTGTTGTAGATCTCGAGAAAGTTTTGTAAGTGTGCACTTGCATCTTCATGAGACCTCCATAGAATTGATTTGCTTGAACCATGATGATGAGAGCAGGCTTGAGCTCAAATCCGTTTTATCCAACATTCACTAGAGGTCCAGTGCGGATGTTGGCACTGGTTGGGGCAGAGAACTCGCGCAGTGTCTTCATGGCCATAGCTTCAAAAGCATTTGCTAAAATTGATCCCATAGGTTCTTCTTCCGATGTTTGAGCTTTCTCTCCCAAAGAGTGAGCTTTAGTTGAGGGTGTTTCTGATTGTGAATTGCTAGTATCCCTCACTTGTGCAAGCTTCGGCTTTCTTCGAAGAAGTTTCTCTGAATTTGAAGTGAAATTATCTGGAAGAGAAAAACCGTGCATTCATTTACCCTGCATAAGATACACAGATAGATAGAAACAAGGGTAAACCTATTTGAGTAAGAGGTTGATGGTTAATCGATCTTTATTCATTTGCATATGGTTATCAATACTTCCTAAGTTTAGATACCTTCCCCAGCAACGGCGCCAAAAATGCTTGTTGACATTTCTTAATGACATCACCAAGAAACTAGTTCTTAGCAATGGTGCCAAAAATGCATGGTATGTAATTAACTTGTCTTTAGCAACTAGCCACTTATCTTTTACCTTATACTCCTAAGCATGGAACTAGCTTGACATCCCTAATTATAGAGCTAGGAATATTTTATGGTACTTATGTAATATTCTATATTTTATGTATGACTAGGTAGAAATACATAATAATAGATATGAAATGTCAAAGGATAATGATTCTGCAAGCGGACAGATTAAATATGCCATTGTAGCATTTTACCTAGAGTTTTACCACGTTGTCATTTATATTCTACCACTGGGAAGGTCTAGTTAAAACTGATAATCTATAGTATTGATAACAAACATATCAAATGAATGAAATGATTTAACAGTCAATGATCTCTACTCTTAAACGGGGCTAAGTCACATGATAAATATATATAAATGATAAGGGTAAATTGATCAGTCATCATAATAATGATAAGGATAAAGTTATCTAGAGCATTCTAGTCACTACATAAGCGTCGTCTAATACAAGTAGTAAAGAAATAACATCATAAGTATTCTAGCTACCGTCAAAGCTACGCTAGTTAGTGCAAGTACATCTAGTAATCGTTGTTAAGTAATACTACTAATATTCCCAAACATAATGGGGCCATGAACAGGATGAGTTGAGTTCAGAAACCTTAGATATAACAAGATATCCTCAACCTGATAATTCCTCCCTACCAAACGACTGTATGGGGGGAGGCCTACAAAGGACTCAATGGATCTGTCACGTCCACGATCTACCTCACGACCCAGCACAACCAGGGGTATCCGTAGATAAGCAAAGTATCTAAGCACCATGCCTACATACTGCCTACCACTCGCCATACGATCGAATAGACGAGCGCTATACGAACATATGCATGAACTCAATAGAAAACTAACTATACTAGATATATTAACATAGACAATGAACAAAGTAAAAAAGAACATATTAATGAAGAATAGTGTTGCCTATAAATATCATACAACTGTTGATAAATACTAAAAGATAATAAGAGAATAAGAACTGTACTAGACATCAATCTCTTGACAACGTCGGGAGTCCAAGATCGAATCTTAACTTCCTCTACTCTCGAATCTAACTAGGTATGCTATGAACTAGAAAGTGCTCTAGATGAACTAGGGTTTATGGCTTTGGATGACTAGATCTCCTATGACTTAGACTTAATGGATGTCCAAATGATCTGAATGATCAGGGATTTCCTCCAGGGGGGTATGCCCTCCTATTTATAGTCTGGTGGGATGCATGACATCCGTTGGATCAAACCGACTTCACGTAGGGCTGATGAAAGGTCCTAGATGGCTAGAGGGGGGTGAGTAGCCTAATAAAAATTCTACAAATCACTAGAGCAAAAGGTTAGATAACACTTAAGCGAAGCTTTTTGCTCTAGCTCTACTTGGGGTGCAAAGCCACCTATCCAATGCAATTCTAGTTAGCTAAGTGCCTAACAATCAATAGGAAGAACCTAAGGCACTTAGCACAAGCTAGCAAGAACAACTAATAAAGAAGCTAACTAGCAAGCTAACTAGGAAAGATATGGAAGAAGTAAATACAAGAGAGGAGGTGATTGTTATACCGATGCCTTGTGATGTATGGATGTCAATAGGATGAACCAATCACAATAAATACCAAAGAGTAGCCGGGAGACACGATGACAATTGATTTTTCTCCCGAGGTTCACTTGGTTGCCACCAAGCTAGTCCCCTTTGTGTCGACTACTCAAGTGGTGATTCGGTGGCTAATAGGCAAAGACAAGCCTAGACCACTAACTCGGGCGCCACAAGAATCCACCCAAATGAGAGTAACTCAATGACACGAGCAATCCACTAGAGTTACCCTTTGGCGCTCCGTCGAGGTGGGTACAAGCCCTCTCACAATCGATGAAGTCGGCTGAACACAATCACCAAATGCGCCGAAGGTTCTCCACAATCGCCAAGCCGTCTAGGTGTTGGCAAACACCAAGAATAACAAGAAACTCCACGGTGATGATGATGACCATGTGCCACTAAGATGCAATGCAATGATCAAAGCACTTGGATCACTCAAACTCTCACAAGTATGCAACAAGAGTGAAGAGAGTGAGTTGGGGGCTATCTCAAGCAAGAACAAATGTCTCAAGTGAATAGAAAGTGCAAGAGAGAGCCCTAGGAGCCGGCCAAAACATTTATATAGCTTCCACCACCGAGCTAGCCGTTTTGCTCCCCTTTCCAGCTTTCTGTGTCAGTCCGGACGCAAGTTGCATGGGGGGTCCAGACCAACGCGCATGCGTCCGGACCCTCCTCCAGTTTGAATGTGCCCGTTGGCGCCTTCTTTAGAGCTGACGTGTCGCCTCCGGACCCAGGGAATAGTAGCGTCCGGACTCGCTTTCTTCTGCGTCCGGATCCAACTCAGAGAGCATCCAGAGAGCGCAATCTCTCCGTACACGCGTCCTGACCATACCTTGCGTCCGGTTGCTACGCAGAGAGCAACCAGAGAGCTCCAAAGCTCCGGACCCACGACCGGAGTGCTGCGTCCGGATGCACAAAAGCGTCCGGATCCTCTGTCTAGAGAGGCCGAGGCTAGGGTATGCCTCCATTCACATGACCAATGGTCCGAACGGCATCTTGCCTGCATCCGGACCCTGCGTCCGGAGCCCTTCTGAGTGCCAGACCGAGCCTCTGGTTCTTCTCCAAGCTTCCATGTGCTAACACCTTGTGATCCATACACTTGTTCACCTGTGTTAGCCTTTATAAAATATTTCTTCGATTTTAGTTCATGTTTGTGTCACTTAGGTTCATTTTATATATGCAATGCAAATGACCTAGTGGCGCATGATAACCGCAATCAACACGAGTTTTTACTTCTTGATAGTACAGCTATCTATCCTATATGTGATCACATTTTCTATAGTGTCTTGATCACTAAACCAAAAATGTCCCTATGATATACCTTTGCCTTGAGCCCATTTTTGTTTTTCTCTTTCTTCTTTTCCTTAGTCCATGAAGCACTTGATCAATGCACCATTGTCATCCTTCTAGCTCCATGTGTCAAGGTGAACCACCCTATCTTAATCATTCACTTAGTACAAGGATTAGTCCATAGGTTTCATCAATTAACCAAAACCAAACAAGGTCTTTCAATCTCCCCCTTTTTGGTAATTGATGACAACCTTTCACAAAAGAATATATATGATGAAAATCTCACTTTGGTAGTATTAGCTCCCCCTACATATGTGATATATGAGTTTGGTTCATTTTGATCACATATGCAAAAATAGGAATTGTGGGAGAGTGAATCCTACGAAATGATGTGAAGGACCGAGAACGGCGACCAGAGGGGGGGGGTGAATGGGAGCCTCAAATTTCTCTCGAAATGTTCGGGCCACTCTTCCCACAAACCAAACCCAGTTGATGGGTGCTCAACGGCAGTGGAGGAAAATCACCGGAAACCCCAAAACACAGGTTCTCAACCCCTAGGGAAAAGAGGCAAGAACCTAGGCAAAGCAGGCGCAAACAGTGACCGTCGGACCACTTGATCAAGACCACTGGACCATAGCACAAGGTCCGGAGCCTTGGTCCGACGCTTCTGTAGGTGACCGTCGGTCTAGTCCGACGCCCACACAGAAACCACACAATGAGTCCCGAAGCTCCGGACCTCTGGTTCGACGCTCACCGTCGTACTATGGGAGGTAGTCCGGTGCTCACTCCAGCCTCTGCGCAAAACAACACAGCAAGCTCCGTAGCTCCAGACTTTGGTCCGACGCTCACTGTCGGACTATCGTACCTGGTCCGACGCCCTTCGCTACTTGACACTTTAGCTGGTCAAGACCACCGGACCACTTTCAATGGTCCGGAGCTCGGGGAAAGTCGTTCGGAGGGTGGTCCGACACTCTCGAGCAGAAACTCTAAAACCCGTGAAAACAGTTTCCACTCCGCCAAATCTTCCCAAAACCCAACCAAATGATCACTAACTGCAACCAAACTTTGTAGGCATGATCCTAGTGCAGTTGGGGAGCTATTCCGAAGAAATCATCGCTCAATTTGGCTTATAGCAATGGGAGGTGAAGATATTTGGGGAAAAGCTCAAGAACGAAGAACTCCACAAAGAAAACGCCCGATCTACGCACTCGTGAGGTTTGAGGAGAATTCCTTCGGTGCAAAGTGGCTCCTCATGATTATGCACAACTTGGTTCAAACGGATTTGCATGAGCTACTCCCTACAAAGAGAAATCATCTCGGGAAAAGAGGGAGAAAAATCAAAACACGAAGAACACAAGCAAAACGGGGACACGATCACAAAATAGAAGCCACCATGGCTTACGGAGGTTACTGCCTCCGATTCCTCGCAACAAACCCAAGTTCTTACAAAGGTTGGTAGAAACAACCTAGGGATCTCATGAACTAGAGAGAGAGAGAGAGGGGCAAGTGATTAGGGTTCAAGAGATGGGATGAGGGATACCCCTTCACCCCCTACTTATCGGGCTTTGGCTATTTCCCAAAGACCCCCCTAGATACATTGAGTGAACTACCTAGCCTAAGCATTGCAGTCCAAGCTCCAGAATATATCTACCGCATTTTGAATGGACGGCCCCGCTTCTTGCCGGGAGTTGTCGTCGCCTCGACGCAACCTCCAGGATTCCGCCATGTGCCATCCCTGCTTCCTCGGAAGCTCCGCCTAGGTACTGCGGCCCAAACCCAAGAAACTCGCCACCGGTAGCTTTGGGCTCAACTACCGAACCCCGAGTTTTGCGGCCCAAACTCAGAAACCGACGCGGATGGTTTTGAGGCCCAAACGACCAAACCACTCGACACGAGCCACCTTGTCTTCGCCTGGTCGGACTCCGAGTCCCCTGAGCCTCCACTCGACTCACGTGTCCACCATCTTGACTCGGCCGACTTGGTCTACCTCCATGTCTTCTCGCACTTGCCGGTGCCAAGTACTAGCCACCACAGCTAGTCCGTCGGCGCCCATGGTCCCTCCGTCCGAGCTCCGCTTCCGCCCTTCACCACTCTCAGTCCATCGGCACGGCAAGCCTCTAGTCGACCTTCTCCACGCCATTGACCACTGTCACTAGGCATAGCACCTGCACACCACAAGCCGATAGACAAGCACATGTTTTCTGCTTTCGCAGAGGTTAGGGTAAGCCACTCAAACTGAAACACTCTCATGTTGGACGATCACTCATCATCAAAGCTGAACATACATGGGTACTTATCCACCATGTGTTCGCATGATGCTAATGTGTGTAGGATGGACCTTTGAAGCGTGATACCAATCGGAGTGCAATATAAACCATCCTTAGCACCATGAATGCCTAGAAACCACTTGAAAAGCAACATGGAAATACTTTGAGAGAACTAGATACCACATGAAAATATCAAGATCTAAGCATGCTAGTTCTTCAAACACCATATTATTTAGTTTCTAGCATTCACCACACAAGCATATCATGAATATAAGTACATATGCAAGCAAGCACTTATGAATGCACAAAGATACGCAACAACTTTATTCATAGGCTTGCTCCCCCTACTTGTGTGCTTTCATTTTCAAATTTTCAAAGATATTTTTATTACTTACTTACTTCTCCCCTTTGTCATCTATTATCATAAAAGATGTGCTCAAAGGTTTGATTATTGGAGAGAATTTTTAGGTGTGGTTCAATCTAGATTACTTGCCCCAAGCTATCTAATTCGGTTTAAACCATGGACAAGCTTGTTCACACATCCTAGAATGGTTATGTTGCCCATGTTGAGCTACACATTTGAAGTTCATGATCTAGATCAAACTCTAGGATTGCAAGCCCACAAATATGTCATATGCTACCACTAGATCAAATCAAGCATATAAGAAAAGTGGTACCATATAAGCATCAAATCATTTGATTTTCATGAATGTGCCTAATGAATTGATGTCTAGATGCACTAATGAGTCCTAATAAGGATGAATGACATGTCAATCTACTTGTACCTTGTATAGCTCGAAGGAGAGGCATGTCATATATGGGGTGCATCAACACATATTTGAGAAGTCAAGAATGTTCAATTCATTCCTTAGCTCGCAAAACCTCTTCTCATCTAATGGCTTGGTGAATATATCGGCAAGTTGATCATCAGTGCCAACACTTGTGATTTTGATATCACCCTTGAGTTGATGATCCCTTATGTTGAAGCGGATTGTTGGTGCCTCACATCAACAGGTTGCTAGAGTAGCAAGCGGTGTTGATAGCTTCGGCCCAAAAGGAGTGAGTCACATTGTACTCACTAAGCATAGATCTTGCCTGTCAATCAATGTTCTATTTTTCCTCTCAACAAGGTCATTTGATTGAGGAGTGTACATGGCCAAGAATTGATGCTTGATTCCAATCTCATCACATAGCTCTTCAACTCTTGTATTCTTTAATTCACTTCCATTGTCACTTCTCACGTTCTTGATAACTCATTGTGACATCTCTTGACAAAAGTCTTGAATGTGGCAAATGTTTCACTCTTGTCATAGAGAAAGAATACCCAAGTATATCTTGTAAGATCATCCACTATGAAAAATCCATACTTGTTCCCTCCAATGCTAGTGTAGGTTGTTGGACCAAACAAGTCCATGTGCAATAACTCAAATGCTCTATTAGTGCTCATCATGCTCTTCTTAGGATGGGTGTTTCCAACTGGTTTGCTGATTGAAAAACCAAGAACGGCGACCAGAGGGGGGGGGTGAATGGGAGCCTCAAATTTCTCTCGAAATATTCGGGCCACTCTTCCCAAAAGTCAAACCCAGTTGATAGGTGCTCAACTGGAAACCCCAAAACACAGGTTCTCAACCCCTAGGGCAAAGAGACAAGAACCTAGGCAAAACAGGCGAAAACAGCAGACCAAAGCAGCCGTCGGACCACTCTCTCAGGACCTCCGGACCATAGCATAGTGGTCCGAAGCCTTGGTCCGACGCTCCTCCTCGCTCCCATGAAACAACACAGTGCGCACCTGACCTCCGGACTCGATGCTCCGGACAAGTCCGACGCTACCATCGGACCAAGCAGCAGAGGTCCGGAGCTTTCCCTCGCCTTTGCCAAAACCACACAGTAAGCACCCGACCACCAGACCAGATCGTCGGACGGGGCCGTCGGACTATGCCGACTGGTCCGACGCTTGGTAGACTCTCGAACAAAAACCACTGGACCAATGTGGTATGGTCCGGAGCCTCAAAAACGACTGGTCGGAGGGTGGTCCGACGCCCTTCGCTGCTTGACACGTTCACTGGTCAAGACCACCGGACCACTTCCTATGGGCCGGAGCTAAGGGAAAGTCATCCGACGCCTGGTCCGACGCTCTCGAGCAGAAACTCTGAAACCCACGAAAACGGTTTTCACTCCGCCAAAACTTCCCAAAACCCAAACAAATGATCACCAACTGCAACTAAACTTTGTAGGCATGATCCTAGTGCAGTTGGGGAGCTATCCCGAAGAAATCATCGCTCAATTTGGCTTAGAGCAAGGGGAGGAGAAGAGATTTGGGGAAAATCTTAAGAACGAAGAACACCGCAAAGAAATCGCCTGATCTGTGTACTCGAGAGGTTTGAGGATGGATCCTTCAGTGCAAAGATTCTCCTCTCGAATACGAACAACTTGGTTCAAATGCATTTGCAAGAGCTACTCCCTACAAAGAGAAATCATCTCGAGAACAAAGAGGGAGCAAAAGCAAAACACGAAGAACACAATCAAAACGGGGACACGATCAAGAAATCGAAGCCACCATGGCTTACGAAGGTTATGACGTCTGATTCCTCACAACAAACTCAAGTTCTTACAGATGTTGGTGAAATCAACCTAGGGATCTCATGAACTAGAGAGAGGGTAGAGAAAGAGTTGGGGCAAATGATTAGGGTTCAAGAGATGGGATGAGGGAAACCCCTTCACCCGCTACTTATTGGGCTTTGGCTATTTCCCAAAGACCCCATTAGATACATGAGTGAACTACCTAGCCTAAGCATTGCAGTCCAAGCTCTGGAAAATATCTTCATCGATTTAAATGGACGGTCGCGCTTCCTGTCGGGAGTTGCCGTCGCCTTGACACACCCTCCAGGATTCCGCCACGTGCCATCCCCGCTTCCTCGGAAGCTCCGCCTAGGTTTTGAGGCCCAAACCCAGGAAACCCGCCACCGGTAGCTTTGGGCTGAACTACCAAACCCCGAGTTTTGAGTCCCAAACTCGAAAACCATCCTCGGATGGTTATGAGGCCCAAACCACCAAACCACTCGACTCGAGCCACCTTGTCTTCACCCGGTCAGACTCCGAGTCCCATGAGCCTCCACTCGACCCACTCGTCCACCGTCTTGGCTCGGTCGACTCGGTCTACCTCCATGTCTTCTCGCACTCGCCGGTGCCAAGTACTAGCCACCACAGCTAGTCCTCCGGCGCCCATGGTCCCTCAGTCCGAACTCCGCTTCCGCCCTTCACCGCTCTCAGTCCATCGGCACGACAAGCCTCTACTCGACCTTCTCCACGCCATTGACCACTGTCACTAGGCATAACACCTGCACACCACAAGGCAATAGACAGGCACACATTTGCTTTCGCAAAGGGTTAGAATAAACCGCTCAAACTGAAACACTCAATTGTTGGTCAATCACTCATCATCAAAGCTGAACATACATGGGTACTTATCCACCATGTGTTCGCAATCTCCCCCTTGATGAGTGCATTGTCCACACAAGTGCATTTCAGATTTGAGCCACAAGGTAAAGCTCTCCAAATGACCAAAAGCTAAGAAAGCCAAAACGAGGTCACTTGAGAGAAGCAAAACGAGTCCAAAACTTGGTTCCCAAAGACATGGACAACGACTCGACGCAACCAAGTAAATCAAAGCTAGCCCTCAAGAAGAGGCAGAAAACGGGCTCAACACCGCTAGCATGTCCAAGAAACCAATCACTGCTCTCAAAGCTCAGAATACCAATTGAAATATCAAGGGATGCTCAAAAGATACCAATCAAGTCAACTAGAGCTCAAGAAGCAATCGAAACCTGTCGAAGGCAACAAAGCAAGCTAGACCCTCTAGAAGAGGCAAAGGCTGAACACATCTAGCAAGAGCTCCCCCTAGGCAAAAGCACACTCAAGATACCAACTGAGCGCCTTAGAGCAAAAGAAGCACAAAAACTCCCCCTTGACCAAAGAAGCTCAAAACCAATGAAACCAAAGAGATGCACACTTTCTCCCCCTTGACTAGTGCAAGTATGAAAATGCACCATTTTCTCTTCCTTGGTTGAATATGTAAATGAAATGCACATTTCTCCCCCTTGTGTCATGTAGCTCATCAAAGCTCAAAACTCAAAGAAATAACCACAAATGCCATGAAATGCAAAATGAGTGCAAAAGCTTCATACTTAGAGCTAAGACAATGAATAGATGTTTTAAGTGATGTGATCCTGTGAGAATAGGAAAAGCTCTACGTGCCCAACAAAGACTCAAGTTGAGCTTAAGATCACTTTAGAAGCTATTTTAGAGAGCATTACATGTGAGAGCAGAGAAAGGGTATCACCTTCTAGAGACAACTAGACATGGCAAACAAGATAGGATCTATCTCAAAGCAATCTCATGTATAGCATGTAGAACTATCCCTAGCAAAGTTCATACAACAAGCCAATGACCCAACTGAATGAATTTTCAAAATTTCAGAGTTTTGTAGCGAATTTCAGTTTTAGGCACATTTCAAGTTGTATGCGAGTGGTTGTAAGCAAGGTGATGCCACTTACCAACCGGGCGAAGTCAAAGGACTTGACACACCAGTTTTGGTCATACACGACACCGCTCAAGTTCCACCCACATGGGAAGCAGTCTCGAACACACGGTGAAGTGCTCACAATGCAAACCCAACTCGATCTTTCCAATTCACAAATCAGAGAGCAAATTTATTTTAGATCAATTTAATCATGGTGCTCAATGGAAGTGAATGAAGCAATGAAGAGCCATAGTTACAAGCTATATACAAGGAAACCAAGAAGGATCTTCAAAAGCCTACACATGCTAGTGCCATTTCAGAGGTGACATGGGAATTTAAATTCAGTTTTAAAGCTTTTCTAACTTAGCTCTATTGCATATCAAGAGATCAAAGAGAGTCTAAGTTAGGCAACACCATAGACACATAAAGCACCTCAAACAGAGCATAGATTCATTATATCGGCTATAGGTATGAAGCTTAAAATGAACTATGTCACAAATTTAATGAGATGCAAAATGCATTGACACCAATTAACACTAAGAAGACACCAAAGAAAAGAAATAAAAGACAAATAATGTCACACCTAGTTTTAAAGACAAAACCAGATATACACTATATGTGAGCCCAGGAAGTCAAATCCCACATATAATCACAGAAGAAGGTAATATCAAAAGACAATACTTAAATACATAACATATAAGGTCAAAGGATAACCTTGGGAAGCAAACAGCAGAAAGACAACTCCGATCTTCTGGCGATGACTCCACTCCACAGGGATCAACTGGCTGGTTGATCACAAGCCTAACTGCTCGAGACTCTTGCAATCTGGTACCCATCCGGGATTTTTATCCAAATATTGAAAAGTAAACAAGCGTAAGTACTTTCGTACTCAACAAGTAAACATGGGGTTCATGAGCCTCAAAAAGGATGACACTGGTTAAACTGCATCAGCTTTTATGTTGTCACAATTTTAGCATATGGGTAGCATCAATATATATATTCAAAAGCCCAAATAACATATGATCAATAAACATGTATAATGAATAGCAAATGAGTAAATGGTAGATTAAAGTCATTCTGTTCCATAAGAATTCCAGGCCGCTCGTATCCGTGAGCACGGCTAATATATTAGTTTTAAGACACTCTGCAGAGGTTGTACAACTTTACCCATGAGTCGTGTTGCCCAAATGCCCCAGGTTTATAACTCCCAAAACACTACCGAGGTGAGTGGGTAGGGTACACTATGAAGTCTTTCAGAGGGGCTCGCTGACAAACAACAGACATTACGGATCCACGGGCAAGGGTATACGAGGTCTCCTCGATGGTACACACGCGCAGCGGTAGCCACTCCGGCCATACCCCGCAACCGCTCGGCAATGGCAACTTTCATGAATGGCCACATGCGAGAGAGTGACCCTAATACTGAACTAAAGCCAGACCATGTGGCTCTCATGGTTGTACTGTAAATCCCGGGTGATCGCTTACGAAGGTTCTAGAGCATCTCAAAAGTTGTGCTCTAGATTGCCTTAATCCATGTTGCTAAAAAGCATCTTTTACTATTTGTTGCATAAGTCATTATTCAATGTTACATGATCATAGTTATTTTTCAGAAGCACTAGCTCAATCTACCCAATGCATAAATCATGGTTAACAAGGTATAAGGTACAAATCTATGGTAAAACTATATAAGATATCAAGGAAACACATGCATAACATGAATTAATGTTTAATGTGATTAGGACACCAAGTATGATCCCATGAATACTTGCCTTAAAAATAGATCCTTCTTCTAGTTCTATTCTTCAAAAGATCTTCTAGAAAATCTACTTCTTCTTGATCTCCAACACGAAACTCACCGATTGGACACAATCACAAACACCACACAAACACCTGTTCAAGCATACATAGCAAGCAAACATATCTATTTAGAACATTACACCAATCGATGGAAAAGGATTTGAAAAGAAAACTACATCGCTCTACGATCACACAGTCGTGAAGAACACACTAATCGGAGCTACAATGATCGAGAAACATCTACCGATAAGTTTGCTTATATAAAAGAGAACTATAGGCTTTATCAATTTTAAATATATTAAAGAGTGTATAAAGTATTTCAGTGAAACACCTTGGTTGAATTAGGTCAAACTTGTATTTGGATTTCAAAAACGAAAGTAGGAACTATCGATATTTTATGTATAAAACGAGTTGCATAATTATTAATCAAGTTAGGAGTTAACCACGAAATTACAGGGATATTAACAAGGTATTAAAGATCACTAAAGAAAAGGTTATGCTGATACGAGACCAACGCAACTTGAACGAGTTGAAACGGATCTAAAACATAGAAGTTATGGAGAAAACAAAACTTTAGAGATTTAAAACACAAATATAAAGCCATTACAAAATCAATATTTTCAAAGTTGGAAAACATGTGTTTTTATGGTTTCATCAAGTAGATCTTGGCTCTACGATTCTAACGCAATTTCAATGGGTCAAATCGGAGTTAAAATGAATATTTTATGGGCAAAACAAAAGCAGTGGCATTTTTGTGAATCTTAGAAAGTGTATTTTGAATGGAACAGAGGAAGATTACGTTTTCAAAACGACAAAGCGCGAACAGAAAATCCGCTTTGGGACTGCGGGTTCATACATTAAAAACATTGAGGGCTCTTTTGCAAAACATCATTGTGAAGGGGTATCAACTGCTGATGGCCGTTGGATCTAAAACTGAAGGACCGAGAATGGCGACCAGAGGGGGGGGATGAATGGGAGCCTCAAATTTCTCTCGAAATATTCGGGCCACTCTTCCCAAAAACCAAACCCAGTTGTTGGGTGCTCAACGGAGAACGGAGAAATATTCAGACGAAAATGGAGAAATGAAAGCTCACCGGCAGTGGAGGAAAACTCACCGGAAACCCCAAAAACCCAGTCCTCAACCCCTATGGAAAAGAGGCAAGAACCTAGGCAAAACAGGCGAAAACTGCAACCAAACAGAGGCTCCGGACCAGTTGGGACCGATCCACTGGACTATGGCAAGTAATCCGGAGCTATGGTCCAACGCTGGCAAGCCGAGACAGAGAAGTGCAGGGAGCACCCGACCTCCGGACTACCTGCTCCGGACTAGTCCGGTGGTACGGGAGACTGGTCTGGTGCTCACTTACCAAGCAGTCCAGTAAGGTACCGACCTCCGGACCAGACCACCGGACTACCCCGTCGGACCAAGGAGAGTGGTCCGACGCGTGGTAGTGTTTCTCAGCAGAGCCACCGGACCACTCGTCAAAGATCCGGTGCTCAAAAACTGGGAGGTCTGGAGGGTGGCCCGACGCCTCTTGCTACTTTACACGACAAAGGTCAAGACCACTGGACCACTTGCTATGGTCTGGAGCTTAAGGCAAAGTGGTCCGACGCTCACAGAAGAAAAACTGTTCCTCGCGAAAATCGTTTTCACTCCGCCAAATCTTCTCAAAACTCAACCAAATGATCACCAACTGCAACCAAACATTGTAGGCATGATCCTACTGCAGTTGGGGAGCTATCCAGAAGAAATCATCGCTCAATTTGGAGAGGATAAACGAGAACACTCAGATTTGGGGGAGAAGAGGAAAACGAAGAATGCCACAAAGAAATCGTCCGATCTACGCATTCGTGAGGTTAGGAGAATTCCTTTAGTGCAAAGAAGCTCCTCACGATTACAAACAACTTGGTTCAAGTTGATTTTGCAAAGCTACTCTCAACAAAGAGAAATCATCTCGGGAAAAAGAGAGAGCAAAAGCAAAACGGAGGTTACGGGCTCCGATTCCTCGCAACAATCACAAGTTCTTACACCGGTGACACGGTGGATCTCAAGCAAGAAGAATCTATGGAAGGGAAAACCTAGGAATAGGTGGGAGAGAGAGAGTAATGCAAGAGATAAGGATGAGGATAACCCTTCATCCTCTATTTAACGAGGCTTTGACTATTTCCCAGAGACCCCCCTGGATACAAGACCAAATTACCTAGCCCTAAGACATTGTAATCCAAGTCGGTAACTCTCAGCCACTCGTTTGAATGGACGGCCCAGCTTCCTGCCGGGAGTTGTCGTCGCCTCAACGCAACCTCCAGGATTCCGCCACGTGCCATCCTCGCTTCCTCGGAAGCTCCACCTAGATTTTGAGGCCCAAACCCAGGAAACCCGCCACCGGTAGCTTTGGGCTCAACTACCGAACCCCGAGTTTTGAGGCCCAAACTCGGAAACTGTCCTCGGATGGTTTTGAGGCCCAAACCACCAAACCGCTCGACTCGAGCCACCTTGTCCACGCCCGGTCGGACTCCGAGTCCCCTGAGCCTCCGCTCGACTCACGCGTCCACCGTCTTGACTCGGTCAACTTGGTCTACCTCCATGTCTTCTCGCACTCGCCGGTGCCAATCACTAGCCACCACAGCTAGTCCACCGGCACCCATGGTCCTTCGGTCCGAGCCCCGCTTCCACCCTTCACCACTCTCAGTCCATCGGCATGGCAAGCCTCTACTCGACCTTCTCCACGCCATTGACCACTGTCACTAGGCATAGCACCTGCACACCACAAGCCAATAGACATGCACATACCTGCTTTCGCAAGCGGTTAGGGTAAGCCACTCAAACTGAAACACTCTCGTGTTGGACGATCACTCATCAAGTTTTAGAGTTTTGTAGCCAAATTTCAGTCTTAGGCACATGTAAGTTGTATGCGAGTGGTTGTAAGCAAAGTGATGCCACTTCTGACCAACCGGGAGAAGTCAAAGGACTTGACACACCGGTTTTGGTCATACACGACACCGCTCAAGTATCAACCCATATGGGAAGCAGTCTCGAACAAACGGTGAAGTGCTCACAATGCAAACCCAACTCGATCTTTCCAATTCACCAAACAGAGAGCAATTTCATTTTAGATATTAATCATGGTGCTCAAAGGTAGTGAATGAAACAGTGAAGAGCCATAATTACAAGCTATATACAAGGCAACCAAGAAGGATCTTCAAAAGCCTACACATGCTAGTGCCATTTCAGAGGTGACATGGGGAATTTAAGATCAGTTTTAAAGCTTTTCTAACTAAGCTCTATTGCATATCATATAGATCAAAAAGAGTCTAAGTTAGGCAACACCATAGACACATAAAGCACCTCAAATAGAGCATAGATTCATTATATTGGCTATAAGTAAGAAGCTTAAAATGAACTATGTCACAAATGCAAATGAGATGCAAATTGCAATGACACCAACTAACATGAACAAGGCACCAATTGAGAAGAAGGACAAAGAAGAGACAAAAAGAACCAAAAAGAACTATGATACACAAAACTTTCCTCCTCTAAAAAATAAAGCAAACACCCAACTCGCCCTAAAGGCGAGAAAATGCAGCTTGATCCAAAGGCTTTGTTAGAATATCCATGAGCTGGTTGTGGGTCTCGACATGCCGGAGGTCAATGTCGCCCTTCTTCAACTGATCACGCAAGAAGTGAAAAAGGACCTCAATGTGCTTGGTCTTAGAGTGAAGAACGGGATTTTTGGCCACACTAATTGCACTCGTGCTATCGCAAAGCAGAGGCACCTTAGTAAGCTCAAGACCGAAATCTTTCAAAGTGGCAATCATCCAAATCAACTGCGAGCAACAGCTAGCCAGGGCAACGTACTCAGCTTCGCACGTCGATTGTGCCATGCTAGACTGCTTGCGAGAGGACCATGAAACCAAAGAAGACCCGAGAAACTGGCAAGTCCCAGAAGTGGACTGCCGATCAAGTCGGCAACCGGCAAAGTCGACGTCAGAATAACCGCAAAGCACAAGAGAGGAAGAGGTGGAAAACCAAAGTCCAAATTTGGGAGTGAAGCGTAAGTACCTCATGATGCGTTTCACCGCCTGCTTGTGCGAAGTCCGTGGGGACGCCTGAAAGCGAGCACATAGGCACACGGCGAACTGAATGTCCGGCCAGGTCGCCGTCAGGTATAGAAGCGACCCGATCATGCTTTGGTACTCGGTCTGGTCCACCGCCTCTCCTTCCTCGTCCGCATCCAAGGCAGTAGTAGTTGACATATGCGTCGAGAGGGGCTTTGCCTCGCCCATGTCAAACTTCTTCAAGATATCCTTTGTGTACTTGGCTTGGTGCACAAACGTCCCTTCCTGGGTTTGCTTGATTTGAAACCCGAGAAAGAAAGTCAACTCTCCCATCATGCTCATCTCAAATTCCCTGCTCATAAGATCTGCAAACTTGGCAACAAGAGCATGAGAAGAACCACCAAAGATGATATCATCCACATATATTTCGACAAGGAGAGTGGCTTTGCCTTGCTTGAGGAGAAACAACGTCTTATCTACCGATCCCATTTTAAAACCCTTAGCAAGCAAAAAGGTTCGCAATATATCATACCTTGCTCTAGGGGCTTGTTTCAAACCATACAAAGCTTTGTGAAGTTTAAAAACATGGTTTGGAAACTTGGGATTTTCGAAACCAGGAGGTTGTTTAACATAAACTTCCTCCTCTATGTAGCCGTTTAATAAAGCACTTTTAACGTCCATTTGAAAAAGTTTAAAACCCTTAGAAGCCGCAAAAGCTAGAAGGATTCTAATGGCTTCTAAATGAGCTACGGGAGCAAAGGTTTCCTCATAGTCTATTCCCTCCTTTTGACAAAAGCCTTGAGCTACCAACCTAGCCTTGTTGCACACTACCACCCCATCTTCACTTTGTTTATTTTTGAAAACCCATTTGGTACCTATGGGGTGGCAACTAGGTGGTGGAGGAATTAAGACCCAAACGCGGTTTCTCTCAAATTTTTCTAACTCCTCATGCATGGCATTAACCCAATCCCGATCCATCAAAGCGTGTCCAACATCTCGAGGCTCAAAAGAAGCGACAAAAGCCGAATGAGCAAAGTGAGAGATATAGGACCTGGACCGCGTGACTCGACGGTCAATGTCACCGATGAGGTTCTCCGGCGGGTTCTGCCGCTGGATGTGGCGTGGAGCCTGCCTGGACGAAGTGGCCTCCCCCTCGATAGCAGCTGGAGCTCCCTCAGGTGCAACGAGCATCGACTGAGGAAGCTGCTCGAACAACCCCCATGTAGAGGAAGTAGTCGGATCGGGACCGTGAGCCGAAGTGGACATCGCAGGGTCGATGGGGGCAGCCAGTGGAGTTGACTCGGGATCACCCCAATCGGCGTCGTCCTGCTCCTCCTCCACAAAGATGCTAGTGTTCACCTCATCATCACCTGCAAGCTCAAAAGCAGTGGAAACACAGGGCATAGTCTCATCGATGGTAATTTCACAAGTCTCCATCACTCGGTTAGTCTCAAGGTTAAGTGCACAATAAGCACGAGAGTAAGTAGAATAACCCAGAAAGATACCGTCAGAAGACCGTGATTCAAATTTATCCAACTTACCGCCCTTTTTGAGGATGAAGCACCTGCACCCAAACACCCGCAGGTGACTTACCTTGGGTGGTCTCCCAAATCGCAACTCATAAGAGGTCTTCTTCTTGAAAGCTCAGAGGAAAATGCGATTGGAAACATAGCAAGCAGAACTGAGTGCTTCGGCCCAAAACCGCCTAGGAGTCCTATGCTCATCGAGCATCATCCTGGCCATCTCAACAAGGGTCCGATTCTTGCGCTCAACAACATCGTTCTGCTGGGGAGTGTGAGGTGAGGAAAACTGGTGATCGAGACCCAAAGAAGAGCAAAGAGATGCAAACTGAGCATTCTTGAATTTCGTGCCATTGTCACTGCGGATAGCTCTCATGGCATTCTTAGGTAGCTCATTTTGCAATCTCAAAATCAGATCTCGAACAAGTTGAAATGCCTCATCCTTACTCTCCAAAAAGAACACCCAAGAGTATCTCGAGTAGTCATCAACGACTACAACCAAATACCACTTCCCTCCTTCCGACCTGACCCGAGCTGGACCAACTATGTCCATGTGTAAGAGCTCGCTAGGTCTAGTGGTCAAGATCTCTGTCACAGGAGGATGGGAAGCGGCAACCATCTTGCCATGCCCGTCGGAGCACCATATTAAAAAAGTGGGGTTTGATCCATATCTGTATGTGGAGTGAAAGAATGAAATCAAACAAAAAGATAAAATAGGACCAAAGGGTACTAGTTAAAAGCTACCATTCACCGGCAACGGCGCCACAAATGCTTATTGGTATTTCTTATGACTATTGGATAAATCTACAAGCGCACAGATTATACCGATGTAGCACTTCACCGGGAGTATTCCAGGTATCGTATTTTCCTCAGGGAACGATAGTGATCTAACTAGGATTAAAGATAAGTCCTGATAAATCAAGGGAGACTATGATAACTCGGATGAGGGGTTCTATGTAGCAAAGATATCTAACAAGACAAAGCTGGTTATACTGGCTTTATTAGCCCTTCTCTTGCAGGAGGCGATGGGATAGATCAGAAAGAGGGCAAAACTCTAACCGGACCGCGCCATCATGTTGTATTGAGGCCTTACCTTTTAAGAACTTATCTGACACACGTGGTGGAATACGAAGACTAGATAGAGCTATCACCTTCTACTAGCATCCACAAACAATCCGCGCGATAAGCGGTTTACAAAGGCAAGATCTAGTCTAGACACCACGTCTACACTATTCTTACTACTTTAACCCTACGTTAAGGCTAAAGCAGTCTACTTAAAGTAAAGTGATGAACAAGCGTGAAAAGGTGTATAACAGCTAAACCAGATTTAGAATATTAATTGTTATAAAGAACTCGGATGTATCACTTACAAGTGATGAACTTACAAGAGGATCGCATCCGCTGAGGTAGAGCTCCAGAGAAGATTCCCGACAGATTTGGGGCTTTCTCCAGAAGACTTCCCTCACTCTCCTCCAACTAGCATAGCACTACTACTAAGGAGTAGTTTCTCCAATGAGGCATGAGTGAGAGTGAGGGCCTAGGGGGTCTATTTATAGCTAGAGGTGGAGTAGGGGCTACTCCGGTGCCACGTCAGTGATCCGCACCACCTCCATCAGCCACGGTAGGAGATCGAGTGGATGCATGGCGGCATGCAGGAAGAGGGTGGGGAGCTGGAACCACCATATGGTGATTTGGACGAACCCTATGGCAGGTGGGCCCTGCCACTTTTCTTCTAGAAGCTGACCCCACTGGTCAGGGGGCCTGTGGGTGGTCTCTGGCCCCACCTAGGCATTCGCCCGAATCCCTCGTGAAAGGACGGCCCATTTGGCCACTTAAGTGGTTCGACCGAACCTATGTTTGGCCCAATCAGCCGGAAACTTCACGAGCTGACTCACCTTACCCGATCAAGTTTGAAACCTGGCTCCTTCGTTCAAAATCTTTCAAAAAGCGTTCGGCCGAACGTGGTTTTGGCTCTTCAGCCATGCCCATTGCTCCTGAGCGCTGAACCGACATTCCTATCCTGTTTCCGACATGATCCAAGTAAAAATAGAGGCGAAGGACGTTGAATTCTCTCTTCTTAACCTCTCCCTCTCCTTTTACCTCATCTCACTTTGTTCTCCTTCACCATGGTTCCCTTCTTGCTTCCCTTCTCTCCTTTCTTGACCTCACCATGGTTCCACCAAGAAGATATGATATATGAGATTGTTTCATTAACGATCATATGGGTACCAACTGGGTTACGCATAACTAAAGCTAATTGTTGTTAAAACTTGACCAAGTTAAAAGCAACCGCAGTAAGCCAGTGTCAGCCTTTTGAGCTTCATAACCCTATGTTACTCTTGCTGAGTACTTTAAGTGCTCACCCTTGCCTTATCAACCATATCAGATTGCAAAGAGCAATAGTTAAAGGAGTTAGGTTTGTGATCAACCAGTCAGTTGTCCCTGTGAAGTTGGAGCCTTCGCCTGAAGTTCGGAGTCGTCTTTCCGTTGTTCGCTGTGTTGAGGTTATCCTTTGACCTTATATGTTATGTAATTAAGTATTGTCTTTTGATACTTCCTTAATTTGTGGCTATATGTGAGATTTGACTTCCTGGGCTGACATATGGTGTAAATCTGGTTTTGTTCTTAAAACCGGGTGTGACAATAGGGTGGTCGGCTGACCCCCTAATTGGGCCCACTGGCTCCCAAAAGACCCCATTTGTCATTACCTGCATCAAATAGTCATGGGACATGTGAAACTAGTTATTGGGTAAATTATGTTCATGTTATTCTTGTTTTCCTTTGAATATGAGGATGTTGACGTTGTTTTGTTGGTGATAAAATAGCTTGTAATTACCGTCAACAAGATCCCCCATACTTACCTCTTTGCTCGTCCTCGAGTAAAGGTTAAAAGATAACAAGACTATGTTATTCAAAGTATAAAACAAACATAAAGATTCATTCAAGACATTTTGTCATACCAATGGGATATGTGGTATTGGCTAACATATATCCTTGAGAAGTTGAGAAATGGAACAGCTCTCAAGGCAAATTCATCTTTCCCAAATCATATTTTAGTACTTAGAGTTTTTGATAAATTTTCAAAAGAAAGCACATAAGTCAACTTACTCCTCTTATAGTACTCTAAGTCACTCAAAGTGTATGTTTCCTCACCAAGGCATAAAGAGGTTGCCTTCTTTGTATCTCCTTATTTCTAAATGTCTTATGTGTAGCTTAGGTAGGGATAAACAATGTAGCATACTTACCTTGCATATATTGTAAAGTCAAACTCCGGATCCAAGGAGAGAAATGTCATACTCTTAGATCAAGATGTGCAAGTGTGTGGAAACATGGCAAAATATCAAAACTCCTTTATATGATCTCTCTTTCCTAACTTATAATTTTGAGACATAGCTATCTTTATTTTTCTATTAGCTTTGATATGCTCATCATCATTTTTTTTCTATGAGCTTTGATATGCTCATCATTTTTTTGCTATATATATTATTATTATTTGTTTTTTCATAATTTTGCATAGTCTATGTCTCATTTACTAGCACATACTAGAGAGAGGATTTTCGATTAGATCATGGACCATGAACTATGTGGAAAATGTAAGGCATGTTTCTGCGTACTTCCAGTATAGAAGCAGCATGTATATGTGACATGTACGTGATCTTGATCTTGGGAGCATGATAAGTCTCGCAACAAGGGTCACAAAACTTGACCAAACTCAACACAAAGTAAGCAGCTTATGTAGAAAGCTTAAATCATGAAAGAGAATGTATGGTTTTGGTAGGAATTTTCTCACTATAGAGGAGTAGTGACATTATGGTTTTATGACGTTTTCAAAAGTTAATATCCAAAACCACGTTCGGCCGAATGCTTTTTGAAAGATTTTGAACGAAGGAGCCAGGTTTCAAACTTGATCGGGTAAGGTGAGTCAGCTCGTGAAGTTTCCGGCTGATTGGGCCAAACATAGGTTCGGCCGAACCACTTAAGTGGCCAAATGGGCCGTCCTTTCACGAGGGGGAAGTCAAGGGTCAGGTGAGTCGTCTCGTGAAGTTTCAGGTTGTTTGGCCCAAACATAGGTTCGGCCGAACCACTAAAGTGGCCAAATGGGCTAACCTTTCACGAGGGGAAGTCAAGGGTCAGGTGAGTCAGCTCGTGAAGTTTCGGGCTGTTTGGCCCAAAGATAGGTTGGGCCAAACCACTTTAGAGGCCAAATGGGCCGATCTTTCACGAGGGGGGAGTCAAGGCTGAGTCTAGGCCATTTCTAAGGTCTTTTTTGAAATTTGAACAAAAAATTTAAAACATGTAGATTTTAGTTCTGATTTGGATTAAGAACAAAATCTATCATATCAATTTATTGCTCAGGAATTTCATGCTCATAGAAAACTTTACGATGTTGGCCATTTACCTTTATAGGTGTTGCAGCCATAATCTCGAAGTGTGACGATTCCTTGCGTCATGACATTGCTGATGACGAATGGTGTTTCTTCTGTGAATCGTCGCGTTGTACTCAGACCCTTTTTCTCCATTCATTGCTTCTCTCCTGCAAAGGATTAGTGGACAACATATACCCGAAGGAATTCACATATGATTCGAAGCAGGGGCATTATTGTCATAGAAACAGAGGACATCTTTTATGCTATAGAAAAGTTGATTTCAACATTTTAGCACAGAAAGAGATGTCCCATCATTGTTCACCAATTTTTTAAAAGTTAAGCAAGGTTGAGGCAAAGATCTGCAAGATTATTTCATTACTACCTCAACCCTTGATTTGTCTCTATGAAAGATCTCATGACTTAACCACCAAAATTTTGAAGTTATCATGCATTGGTTAGTCCAAGAGCACAACCAAATTCCATACAAGTTTACTTTTGGTACATTAATCAAACTTGACACCATGTCTAATTTGATTAAGGAAAACTATTTAACCTAAGCACCACACTTAAAATAAAGAGCTTATAGGAGTATGTACACTACTCCCAAACCAAAGCATACTCAAAAAGGAACTAGGAAGTATGAAGGCATAAAGAGATTCACTTAAAAGAGACAAGAGCATGGATGGCGAACCAGATAGCATTTGCATTTTTTTTATATTTTTTATTATTTATATGACTAGCAAGATGAGCAAGGCATAAAGAGAAAGCAAGGTAGAGACATCCAAACAAAATTAAGAATGAAGCATGTCATGAATTTCTTAGAGAAATCCACTCCCCCATACTTGGATTTTGCAACATTTTACAATGTGAAAATCCAAGTCTAGGATGTGAAATTTTCTTTTAAATGTGCTTCATTATTGAAGGATGTTTGGTTGGACATACCTTGTGTTTTGCTCCATCATTCTTTTTGTTCAAACCTGAAATGGTTAGTGACAAAAATACCCGAAGGAACAATTTCACAAATATTCCCTTAATCTCTTTTTACAAAGTCATTTTATTCAGTTTAGAATTTTGGGAAACTAGAAATATTTTTTTTATTTTTGTTTTATATATATATTTTTACCAAACTTTAATGGAAAAGAAGAATACTTGGGTTAGCTCCCGAAAGTGCTTAATTTTAAGACACAAGCTTGTCTTTGGGAAACCTTCAAGTTGTAACTTATGTTGGTGAAGCGGTTTCCCCTTCAACTCCAACATTTTCAAACCTATCCTTAAGACTAAAACCACTTCGATATTTACAAAATTTATGGTAGACAAAACACATCTACAACCATACTTGCAAAGATTTTTGAAACAAGAAGAATGAAGGGGTTGTAGATCATGTGTGTAGTCATGGTCGAGGGAAGGATTGATTTGGGAGATTTCTCATTTGACCATGGATTTGATTGGAAGATCGGAGTATAACTTCCATGCTCATTGAAATCATTCTCCCTTTCAAAGAATGGGTGAGCACTTTCTTTCTCATGACATTTCAAGTCATTCTCAGGCTTGAATGAGTCATGGTTGTTGGCGAGATTGACATTAGCTACCCCGTGGATCAAGAACTGGTTTAGATTTTAACCCTTTGATGAGAGGTTGGGAAGACCAAATGGGTAGATAATCTTCACCTATTCTATGATCAAGCTTCTCATTTCCTGTTGTGTTCACAAAGATTCTCATGATTGGCCTTCCGATAAAAGTGAGATAAAAGGAAAGTCCAGAAAGGTCAAAGATGTGGAAATCTAGGAAGATCTTGAGATCATCAACCACCACAAGAACATCATGAAGGACTCCTAAACAATCAAGGATTTGACCATTAGGGAGTCTAAGGTGTTTTTGTGATTGGGATAGATGATTCTTTGATGATGTTGGAACATGAAAATGAGGAATGATGTTGATCCCGAGGCTAGGATCGTAGCAAATTTCATTATCAATGCCCAACACTTGACAGGATATTCTCCTCACATGTGTGGGCATTTTAGTTACTTACTTTGAGGATTTGGCCTCATCCAACCATTCTTGACTTATAACGGTAGACAAAGGCTCTAACCGTTGATTATGCTCCTCTTGGTCAGATTTATGGCCCTCATGGCTTCCATGCCTCGAGTGTCTTAATGAATTCCCGAAGTTATTAAGTGGTTCTTCATAAGACTTGAATGAACACATGGGGAATCGTTAGGATCAAGGATGGGTTCATAAGATAAGTCAGATGTGGGCATAGAGAAGGAGAGGATAGATTTGGATTCTAAACACTTTAGTTCTTCTTCTATAAGCTCACTCGACATTTCTTCATCAAATATCCCAAGCTTTTCCTAATGTGCCATGTGGGAAGTCGAGGCACAAGATGATGTTGTTGCGGGAGGTTTCCGAAGAGATTCCTTCACGAGAGGTCTAGAAAGATGTTTCTTAGAAGGTCTCTTTTGGATACGATAATTGTGGGCATTCCCAAAACTAGCAAGATCATATGAAAGGTTAGCCTCGAACTCGAAGGAATGGTTTAGATGTTGAATTTCTTCTTCCTTCGAGATTTGTGGTATTTGTGGTTCTGGATCGATGGCAGAATCTTTGGATGGGAGTGGTGGTGATTCGGCTATCGAGACTTCTTCTCTAGGGAATGGTTTTTCTCCTTCTATGAGTAGGGGGTGTTTTCAAGAATCTTCATGAGAAGACTCTTCCCTTCACTAACAGGTAAACACAGGAAGGCTCCCCTAGAAGTCATGTCAAGAATTTGTGCAGAATTTTTGCTAAGACCGCCATAAAAATGTTGTAACAATGTTGGCTCGGTTATACCAAGAGGTTCTTTCTCCTTTTATGAGAAAGTGATGACCTCTTTTCGAAGACGAACAACTCGAGGGGTGGGAAAGAAAGCTAGGCAGAATTTGGATTGTAACTTTTCCCATTCTCCGTTTGCGTCATCTACGTGGCTAAGGTACCATTGTTTGGCTATTCCCATCAAAGAAAATGGAAATAGCTTCCACTTAAGGGTACCTCGCCTCATCCCATGGATGTGGACACATGAACACAATTGTTCAAAGTCTCGTAGATGAGTGTAGGAATTTTCGTCTTCGTTCCCAGAAAAAGGTTTGGTTTGAACCATCCTTATGAGGCTTGGGCGAAGCTCATAAGGAATGTCCAATATGGCCTGAGATGAACTAGGTGGCTCCAACCTAGCACCCGTTGGAGCACCATATTCGAAAAGTGGGGTTTGATCCATATGTGTATGTGGAGTGAAAGGATGAAATCAAACAAAAAGATAAAATAGGACCAAAGGGTACTAGTTAAAAGCTACCATTCACCGGCAACGGTGCCACAAATGCTTGTTGGTATTTCTTATGACTATTGGATAAATCCGCAAGCGCACAGATTATACCGATGTAGCACTTCACCGGGAGTATTCCAGGTATCGTATTTTCCTCAGGGAACGATAGTGATCTAACTAGGATTAAAGATAAGTCCTGATGAATCAAGGGAGACTATGATAACTCGGATGAGGGGTTCTATGTAGCAAAGATATCTAACAAGACAAAGCTGGTTATACTGGCTTTATCAGCCCTTCTCTTGCAGGAGGCGATGGGATAGATCAGAAAGAGGGCAAAACTCTAACCGGACCGCGCCATCATGTTGTATTGAGGCCTTACCTTTTAAGAACTTATCTGACACACGTGGTGGAATACGAAGACTAGATAGAGCTATCACCTTCTACTAGCATCCACAAACAATCCGCGCGATAAGCGGTTTACAAAGGCAAGATCTAGTCTAGACACCACGTCTACACTATTCTTACTACTTTAACCCTATGTTAAGGCTAAAGCACTCTACTTAAAGTAAAGCGATGAACAAGCGTGAAAAGGTGTATAACAACTAAACCAGATTTAGAATATTAATTGCTATAAAGAACTCGGATGTATCACTTACAAGTGCTGAACTTACAAGAGGATCGCATCCGCTGAGGTAGAGCTCCAGAGAAGATTCTTGACAGATCAGGGGCTTTCTCGAGAAGACTTCCCTCACTCTCCTCCAACTAGCATAGCACTACTACTAAGGAGTAGTCTCTCCAATGATGCATGAGTGAGAGTGAGGGCCTAGGGGGTCTATTTATAGCTATAGGTGGAGTAGGGGCTACTCCGGTGCCATGTTAGCGATCCGCGCCACCTCCATCAGCCACGGTAGGAGATCGAGTGGATGCATGGCGGCATGCAGGAAGAGGGCGGGGAGCTGGAACCACCATATGGTGATTTGGCCGAACCCTATGGCAGGTGGGCCCTGCCACTTTTCTTCTAGAAGCTGACCCCACTGGTCAGGGGGCCTGTGGGTGGTCTCTGGCCCCACCTAGGCATTCGGCCGAATGCCTTTTATGGCCAAATGGGCTCATCTTTCGCAGGTGGCTTCTAGACGTAATGCCCATCATGATGGTGTATGCCTTGTGCACATTTGCCATACATGGAAATATGTCATGTTGGGCCTATGGATCCTTGTGTCGTGAATTTGGACCATTGAGAGGTGAATATACTTGGATCCAAGGGTAGAGAGTATTCTTGAGGGTGTTACATGGATCATGGAGGCTAAGGATGCCAAGTGGGTCCATAGGGTGGTCGGCTGACCCCCTAAGTGGGCCCACTGGCTCCCAAAAGACCCCATTTGTCATTACCTACATCAAATAGTCATGGGACATGTGGAACTAGTTATTGGGTAAATTATGTTCATGCTATTCTTGTTTTCCTTTGAATATGAGGATGTTGACGGTGTTTTGAAGGTGATAAAATAGCTTGTAATTACCTTCAACACAAGTCAAAACTCAAATGTCCCAATCTCCTATGCCACTTCCAAAGATCGGAAGAAGAACCAGCAAGAAGACATCGGGAAGGTCCGGAAGAGATAGTAAAATCCACATGAAAAACCTTCCCGAAGGGTAAAATCCGGCAAACAAGATTACCTCGAGAGTCCAAAATCCGAGAGAGATTAGGCTTGAAACTCACTTCAAAACTGTCATCTAGGAGTTGCGAAACCGAAAGAAGGTCAAAATGCAAATTTGCAACCAAAGCAACATCCTTGAGGACAAAAGAAGAGTTCACTCGGATGGACCCTCGGGAAACAACCTTACCTTTGCTCTTGTTCCCGAATGTGATATACTCGGTGTGGTGCACGGGGTCGAGGCTGGAGAACCACTTGGCACTTCCGGTCATAGGCGTGAGCATCCGAAATCCACAAGCCAAGTCTCCTCTAGTCCTCCTTCTTACATCAATAAAAAGACATAGGGTGAGCAAACGGGCCAACACTGGCGTTAGTAAACTATGAAGGATACCAGTGTTGTCCCACTTGCCCAAAGAATGGATTAGGAGAAAAACCAAACATCTCCTACCCCACGGAGGGATAGCGATCACCATGATAGGGAAAATGTGGTTCGCTAAAGAAGGGTGGAGTAAAGCCACCGCCACGAGGCCCGTAGTCGTATTGGTCACGACCGGTACCCCGCCGGGCACGACCACCGCTCGGTCTCACCTCCTGAGGCCTAGCACCTTGAGGCATTGTACCTCTAGGCCTAGAAGTGCGCCTCTGAACTTCCGGTTCATGCACCCCAACTCGTGGGTGGTACATGTCCCAGTTGTTCAACTCAAACTGCCTCCGATCATCTCTCTTACTCCTAAAGCAAAACTCATCCAAGTGCCCATCCCTCTCACAATACTCAAAATGGTACCTCACCACACTCTTGGTAGGCACTCTCTTGTTGGGTTGGGTGGCTCTAGCTTTCTTAGGAAGGGGATCACTAGAGATGTCTGGTAGTGTGTCAAGTGGGTTGCGAAGATGGTTCGGTTTTGCAATCCACACTTGCTTCTGTGGAGTGGTTTTGGGTGGCTCTTCAAACACACCATATTTCACAGGAAACTCAGATGGACCTTTATTGTAGTGAAAAAATCAATCCGTCATGTATCAGCAGGTTCCTTGTAGTGAATCATCGCTCAATTTGGCTTAGAGCAAGGGGAGGAGAAGAGATTTGGGGAAAAGCACAAGAACGAAGAACACCACAAAGAAATCGCCCGATCTGTGTACTCGAGAGGTTTGAGGATGGATCCTTCAGTGCAAAGATGCTCCTCTCGAATACGAACAACTTGGTTCAAACAGATTTACAAGAGCTACTCCCTACAAAGAGAAATCATCTCGGGAACAAAGAGGGAGCAAAAGAAAAATGCGAAGAACACAAGCAAAACGGGGACACGATCAAGAAATCGAAGCCACCATGGCTTACGGAGGTTACGACCTCCGATTCCTCGCAACAAACTCAAGTTCTTACAGAGGTTGGTGAAATCAACCTAGGGATCTCATGAACTACAGAGAGGGTAGAGAGAGAGAGTTAGGGCAAATGATTAGGGTTCAATATATGGGATGAGGGATACCCCTTCACCCCGTACTTATTGGGATTTGGCTATTTCCCAAAGACCCCCTTAGATACATGAGTGAATTACCTAGCCTAAGCATTGCAGTCCAAGCTCTGGAAAATATCTTCCTCGATTTGAATGGACGGCCCCGCTTCCTGCCGGGAGTTGCCATCACCTTGACGGAACCTCCAGGATTCCGCCACGTGCCATCCCTACTTCCTCGAAAGCTCCTCCTAGGTTTTGAGGCCCAAACCCAGGAAACCCGCCACTAGTAGCTTTGGGCTCAACTACCGAACCCTGAGTTTTGAGGCCAAAACTCGGAAACCGTCCTCGGATGGTTTTGAGGCCCAAACCACCAAACCGCTCGACTCGAGCCACCTTCTCTTCGCCTAGTCGGACTCCGAGTCCCATGAGCCTCCGCTCGACCCGCTCGTCCACCGTCTTGGCTCGGTCTACCTCCATGTCTTCTCGCACTCGCTGGTGCCAAGTACTAGCCACCACAGCTAGTCCTCTGGTGCCCATGGTCCCTCAGTCCGAGCTCCACTTCCGCCCTTCACCGCTCTCAGTCCATCGACACGACAAGCCTCTACTCGACCTTCTCCACACCATTAACCACTGTCACTAGGCATAGCACCTGCACACCACAAGCCGATAGACAGGCACACATTTTCTTTCGTAAAGGGTTAGAATAAATCGCTCAAACTGAAACACTCAAGTGTTGGTCAATCACTCATCATCAAAGCTGAACATACATGAGTACTTATCCACCATGTGTTCGCACCGGCTTGACAAGGCCTACAAAGTTTTACCTTCTCAAATACAACATCTTTCAAGCCTCTTACTAAGTCATGTTTGATCAATCTATTCAATTGCTTCATCCCAACATGACCAAGCCTTCTATGCCATAACCAACCCATACTTGATTTAGTGAGCAAGCAAGTTGACAATTGAGCTTCACTAGCATTGAAATCGACTAGGTAGAGGTTCTCATATCTAAAGCCTTTGAAGATCAAGTTTGAACCATCTACACTAATTATCTCAACATCATCTACTCCAAATATGCATTTGAATCCAAGATCACACAATTGAGCTACTGATAGCAAATTGAAGTTCAAGCTCTCAACTAGCAAGACATTTGATATGCTCAAGTCATTGTATATTGCAATCTTAGCAAGACCCTTGACATTGCCATTGCCATTATCCCTAAATGTGATACTATCAATGTCATCATTGGCGTTGGAGTTGATTGATTTGAACATTCTAGAATCCCCGATCATGTGTTGAGTGCACCCACTATCAAGCACCCAATGCCTTCCTCCGGCTTTGTAATTTACCTACAAAACAAATTAGTTCTTCTTAGATACCCATACTTGTTTGGGTCCTCCAAAGTCAGTGACCAAGGATTTTCGCACCCAAATAGCCTTCTTCTTTTTGCCAACAATGGATGTGCCAACATACTTAGCCATGATACCTTTAGCACTTTTGGTAAGCATATAACATGAATCAAAGTGCATAGAGGTGGCTTTAGCAAACTTGGTTTGGCTCATGTTAAGTTTGCAATATTGGTCAATATGCCCCCACTTGCTTGCATTTGATGCAAAACTGGCCATTGCTCCTCACAAAGCTAGGCTTAGGAGTTACAAAGGTTGACTTGCCCTTCTTGGGGGTATAGCCCAAACCCTCTTTGTAATGAGGGAATCTTTGGCTACCCAAGCATTTTAGCAAGCGGGCATCTCCACTATATGACTTACCCAAAGCATGAGTGAGTTCATTAACATCATTTTTCAATTTTTCATTTTCAATCACTTGTGTAGCATCATCCTTTGAGCTATCAATAGTAGATGTGCAAGTGGAGGTGCTACATTGTGTCTCGGTTGGTGCAACAATGATAGGAGTGAAAATGATTCATCTAGAATATCACAAGTTCCTCCAATGCTACATGATGCAACAATCTTATCCTTATTTTGGTCAAGGAGGGAGGAGTGAGGCTTTTCAAGCTTGTGGTGAGTCCTCTCAAGCTTCTCATGGGCTTCCATTAGCCTCTCATGAGAGCCATTGAGCTCATCAAAGGATTTTTCAAGAGCCTTAAGCTTCTTGTTAAATTCTTTGCACTCCTTCTGCTTTGTCTCAAAGCAACCATAAGTTTGCTTCATCATATCAACTAGTTCCTCCTTGGAGTACTCCTCCTCATCATCACTACTATCATCATCACTATAACTATCATCATGAGATTGTACCTTTGTTGGCTTAGCTATGAAGCATGATGGAGTATCGAAGATGGATGGCTTGTTGTTGATAGCAATGCTTGCCAATGTCTTCTTCTTGGTCTTCTTCCTTTCATCATCACTAGACTCATCATCGAAAGAATCACTACTATCCCAAGTCACCATGTATGATTCACCCTTCTTCTTCTTGGTGAATGATAGCTTCTTCTCCTTCTTCTCATACTTGTTGTTCTTATTCTCATCATCATTACTATGATTGGAACAATCCGCAATCATGTGACTGGTGCTCTTGCATTTGTAGCATCTCTTCTCATATTCTTTGACCTTGAAGTTATGTCTTCTCTTTCTAGCACCATAGCCCTTCTTCTTCATGAACTTGCCAAACTTGCGCACAAAGAGGGACATCATCTCATCATCAAGGTCACTTGCTTCTTCATCACTTGATTCTTGCTTCTTTGCTTTGCCCTTGCTCTTGGATGATGAAGCCTTAAATGCTAAGCTCTTATTTTCTTTATTTTCTTCCTTGACCTCTTCTTCTTCACTTTCTTCATTGTATTGCTCTTCGGTCATGATCTCACCAAGTACTTCATTGGGAGTGATCTTGTCCAAACCATCTCTCCTAATTATTTGCCTCAAGGTTTTGTATTTCTTGGGCAAACAACCAAGAAATTGGTTTGAGAAGTCCTCATCCTTGACCTTCTCACCCAAACTCTTGAGATAATTGATGATCACTTGGAGCCTGTGGAACATCTCCGGGATGGACTCATCATCCTTCATCTTGAAGCGAGATAGTTTGTCCTTGAGCATGTACAACTTGGCATTCTTTACCATTGAAGTGCCTTCATATGTATCTTCACGTCTCTTCCACAATTCACTTGCGTTCTCAAGATCTTTGATTTGCTCAAACACTTTTGAGTCAATGCCATTGTAGATCACATTGAGAGCCATAGTGTTGCATTGCCGGTTCTCTTGCTCTCTAGGTGTGGGAGTGGCTTCATCAAGAATGACAAAGTCATGTTCGGTCACACTCCACACCTTCTCATGTATAGAGCCTAGATGCATCTTCATCTTCCTCTTCCAATAATCAAATGATGTGCCATCAAACATTGGTGGTTTGATTCCCACATGATTGAATGGTATTTGAGCCATCACTAACACCGAAGGTTGTTAAGCCTTGATAATAGCGGTGACCACGGCTCTGATACCACTTGAAAGACCCTAGATGGCTAGAGGGGGGTGAATAGCCTAATAAAAATTCTACAAATCACTAGAGCAAAAGGTTAGATAACACTTAAGCGAAGCTTTTTGCTCTAGCTCTACTTGGGCTGCAAAGCCACCTATCCAATGCAATTCTAGTTAGCTAAGTGTCTAACAATCAATAGAAAGAACCTAAGGCACTTAGCACAAGCTAGCAAGAACAACTAATAAAAAAGCTAACTAGCAAGCTAACTAGGCAAGATATGGAATAAGTAAATACAAGGGAGGAGGTGATTGTTATACCGATGCCTTATGATGTATAGATGTCAATAGGATGAACCAATCACAATGAATACCAAAGAGTAGCCGGGAGACAAGATGACAATTGATTTTTCTCCTGAGGTTCACTTGGTTGCCACCAAGTTAGTCCCCGTTGTGTCGACTACTCAAGTGGTGATTCGTGGCTAATAGGCAATGACAAGCCTAGCCCACTAACTCGGGCGCCACAAGAATCCACCAAAATGAGAGTAACTCAATGACACGAGCAATCCACTAGAGTTACCCTTTAGCGCTCCACCGAGGTGCGTACAAGCCCTCTCACAATCGATGAAGCCAGCTGCACACAATCACCAAATGCACCGAAGCTTCTCCACAATCGCCAAGCCGTCTAGGTGTTGGCAAACACCAAGAATAACAAGAAACTCCGCGGTGATGACGATGACCAAGTGCCACTAAGATGCAATGCAATGATCAAAGCACTTGGATCACTCAAACTCTCACAAGTATGCAACAAGAGTGAAGAGAGTGAGTTGGGGGCTATCTCAAGCAAGAACAAATGTCTTAAGTGAATAGAAAGTGCAAGAGAGAGCCCTAGGAGCCGGCCAAAACATTTATATAGCTTCCACCACCGAGTAGCCGTTTTGCTCCCCTTTCCAGCTTTCTGCGTCAGTCCGGACGCAAGTTGCATGGGGGGGTCTGGACCAACGCGCATGCGTCCGGACCCTCCTCCAGTTTGAATTTGGCGTTGGCGCCTTCTTCAAAGCTGACGTGTCGCCTCCGGACCCAGGGAATGGTAGCATCCGGAATCGCTTTCTTCTGCGTCCGGATCCAACTCAGAGAGCATCCAGAGAGCGCAATCTCTCCATACACGTGTCCGGACCATACCTTGTGTCCGGTTGCTACGCAGAGAGCAACCAGAGAGCTCCAAAGCTCCGGACCCACGACCGGAGTGCTGCGTCTGGACGCACAACAGCGTCCGGATCCTCTGTCCAGAGAGGCTGAGGATAGGGTATGCCTCCAGTCGCATGACCAATGGTCCGAACGGCATCTTGCCTGCGTCCGGACCCTGCGTCCAGAGCCCTTCTGAGTGCTAGACCAAGCCTCTGCTTCTTCTCCAAGCTTCCATGTGCTAACACCTTGTGATCCATACACTTTGTTCACCTGTGTTAGCCTTTATAAAATATTTCTTCAATTTTAGTTCATGTTTGTGTCACTTAGGTTCATTTTATATATGCAATGCAAATGACCTAGTGGCGCATGATAACCGCAATCAACACGAGTTTTCCCTTCGTGATAGTATGGCTATCTATCCTATATGTGATCACACTTTCTATAGTGTCTTGATGACTAAACCAAAAATGTCCCTATGATATACCTTTGCCTTGAGCCCATTTTTGTTTTTCTCTTTCTTCTTTTCCTTAGTCCATGAAGCACTTGATCAATGCACCATTGTCATCCTTCTAGCTCCATGTGTCAAGGTGAACCACCCTACCTTAATCATTCACTTAGTACAAGGATTAGTCCATAGGTTTCATCAATTAACCAAAACCAAACAAGGTCTTTCAGCTGAGATGACTCCTCATAGGCGGTTGTTGACACAAAAAGCGTCAGGATCTGCGAACACCTCGGGCTTATACCCAAAATCGATATCCAAGGTGTGTCAGTCGATTTGACTAGTTAATCGACAAGGACGATAACTAGAACAAGCTTGAACGAGACGACAGCGATGCACCCGGACGTCAAGGCTCAGATTGCTCAAAACGCGGAACTCGCGAGGCTGACGGAGATCAAGTAGATGCAGCCCGTCGAAGCTTCGTAAGAACTCGTAGATAGGCTAGAACTAATGCGACGAAAGTAAATTTGCTGGAAAAAGTAGACGAAAATAATAGATGTATTTGATTGATTGTATATCCTTTTACACCACCCTTCGATACATATTTATACCCTAGTAGGAGTAATTGTAAACAGACACGACTCATACCTAAACAAAACTCCTATTTTTAAGGAAATAAACGACTCGTGCAAGAGTCGGACTCCAGCTATAATAACAATACTAGAATAAAACTACCAGTTTCCTTATCTGTCTTCCTTATGATGAAAACCTTCGATCGGCAGATTCCTTCAATCTGCAACCTTCCTCTATTGCTATCGGCAGCTCTCTGCTGACGTCGGCCACATCATCCCGCATCGGCAATATTTCCGACCGGCAATGCTCTCCTGTTTCCATCGGCAACACCTTTCCATCGGCAAATACCCTTCTTTTTATTTTGACGTTTCTTCAATCTTCTGCTTCTACCGGCAATCTGATTGGCAGTATCCTGATGCTGATAAGGAAAAGCAACCATGCCTTTACCGATCAGCGCGCCCGGTGCGTATTGACACGTACCAAAAAAAAGTATCAACACATGCCCCCAATTACGGAGTATGAAATATATCATGCGCCGGAATTTCCTCTACTATAATCTTTCCCTCCAAAATGCCTATGTCATCATTTCGATTACCGCACACCGTCATTGTAAATTACCAACAACTCCCGCAACTGTAGCGCCAACAGTTACAATTCCTCGATCACCGCCCAAATTCATCACGATATCTTTCCATATTCTTGCTCAGTCAAAAAGGAAAACTCGAAAAATCCCTTTGACCTAGGCCTATAAAGACCACTGTCCGTCCTCTTTTTCATCCTGAGTTGATACCTTCATCCCTCAATCCACCAGTATTCCTGAAGAGCAATCCAGCATCATCCCAACGACGGATTCTACTTCCATCAGAGGACGCGCCTCTGCAAGAACTCTCATGTCTCGATGGCAATCAACTTCATGCGGTAATTTCTTCTTTCCTCGCCCCACATTCCACAATTTCTCTCTGTCTTGTCTCGTGATTTCTTTCTTCTTTTGCTTTCTGAATCTAGGAAATGCGTAGCAGAATAGTAATCCCTATCGACCAAGCGCATCTTTACTGTTTGGGCCCAATGCGGAATACCGATCCAATCGAACTCATCAACGCGGAAACCAACCGTATCCCTTTTAGATCCGAACATTTCAATCTAGGGTTATGGACAGATACCTTCCGCTTGTGGCCCAAACCCACCAAAGGGTGGAAAAACTGGTACCTCAGGATGGCTAGGTCACAACAAGTTTATTGGTCAGAACGCAATATAGATGAATGCATCAGATTGTCACTTGCCGATATGGCCAAGAATGAAAACATGATGATTGCTACTTCTTATTTCTGGTCCGATACAATGAACGCGTTTCTATTCAGACACAGACCAGCCACTCCCACACTTGCCGATGTGCACATGCTTACTGGCCTCGACGTCTCTTCTGCCGATCCTGCTACTCTTTTCCGCAGGAAGTCTGAACGTCGGGTGAGCACACGTAATATCGGCGGTTGGACCAGATACATTCAAGAATATCAGAAGACTGGATCGGTAGGTCAGAGGGAGCATACCACCTTCCTAAATATGTGGTTGGAAAAGTTTATTTTCTGTGGCAGGACAGTTGGACCCACCAACATGTATCTTGCTGCAGCAGAACTCTTGGCCGATGGAAGTTTTCCCCTTGGCCGATACCTCCTTAGCTTAGTCTATCACCTCCTGCACCAGGTATCGGGAAAATTACTGCTAGGCGAGCCCATCGGTAATCTCGGAGGCCCTTGGTGGTTCATCAACTTATGGCTAAACTCCCATATGCATAAATGTCTTCAATTTGATCTGTTTAGCCAGCAATTCCCAAGAGATTTATCTGAGGACTATGTACTTGCTGAGGATGAATCGGCAACCCGTTCCTCACTCAATTTTTGGGAAGCCATAATAGTGGCAACCCGATTTCCACTCTCCTTCAACCTCACCGATGGGAATATACCACATAATGAAGGAATTATGAAGGCTACCCTCACTCCCCGGGCCATTCCAGTCAACATCTTCGGGAATGGGAAGAACACTTATCCATCTTATGAATTCTACTATCCATCGGCAGCAGCAAGACAGTTAGCATTTGGTCAATTGCCGATCAAACTCAGCTACGCCAATGTGATAAAACCAAGAGAAGTTATCTCTAGCGCTATGGATTGCAATAAGATTGTCACTCTCCCCCCTCAGGCCGATGTAACCAACATCGACTTATCCTCTTGGGCGCCGACATCCTTCATTACTGAGTCATACAAATCCTGGTGGCAAGAGTGGAAAGATCAACTATTTGCCGCATCATCACACTACTATCGACACTTGATTGATGCTGATTATATTATGCCTGATGATGCGGTGAGTTTATTTCTGATATTATTTTTTTGTTATTTCTCTTCAAATGCATCGGTAACTAATTTTCTGTCAACAGTTTAACGATTTGATCCCCAAAAAGAGTAGGAGCGGCAAATATTTCAACTTGCGACTGATGAACCTTACATCGTTAATCGGCAGCAGGGCCCCTTCATTGGCTACCCTCATGCACCGAAAGGCAGCTCCCAAGGTTACCATCAGATCCAAACCACTGCCAACCGATGAAGCTGCCACCGCTGCTACTGTCTTGGCGCAAGCTTTTCCGGTAACAAATCTTCACTTATCTGTGCCGATCACAACAATATTTTTAATCGGCAATTTTCATTTAACCCTCAATCTGCACCAAATTCTTCTCTGCAGCAGAAAAGTTCATCGGCGGTCGTCCCAAATGTGCAAACTTCTTCAGCTCAGCCTGCCGATGCCCCCCCAAGTGCAACGGTCAAAACGCCAAGGTTCATCAAGTACCACTCCCCGACCGAAATGCCCAAACTGTCAGCTCCAGTCACATCACTGACCACATCTCCTCAAGCTCCTACCGATGCACCAACACCAGAGCCAACATCGGCATCCATCCTCAATCAATCACCGATTGAGACTCCCACCAAAGGGACAATACCGTTGCCGCAGGGATTTACAATAGCAGAAACAACACCGGCATCAGCATCAGCACCAGCACCAACTGTCCCTCCTACAGAGGCAAGCTCATCGGCAACTATCGCCGACCTTCAGGACACAGCTACGCCAGTCACCCTGCCAAGTCCAAGGCGAGAAATCGCTCTAAAGCAGGTAAGCCAACTATCTATCATAAACTAGTAAGACACAAGATTTCAACTGACCAACTTTAATCTTTTTCCTTTCAGGTCCAAGATTCTCCCAACAGCCTATTCTCCTTCGCTATCAACATTCCAGATGATGATGAAGAAGAAGAAAGCTCTGTCCAAGATTCAACTGTCATATCGGCAGAAGTAAAATCCAAACTTGAGGCACTGCTACTCCTACTACAACAAAACACATCCCAACTAATCCAAGACTCTAGTGCAGTAAGGGTAGCTTTCAGGGAAATTCAAGAACCACTCTTCCAAGCGGCATTCCTCAAGAGTCGGCAGCTGCAGTACCAAAAGGCTTCACGTTGCATCGTCGATAGCACCGCTCAAGCAAAACTTGAAGAGGAAATACTCAAGTTCAAGCAAACCGCTGACGAAAAGCATAAAGACATCGGCCGTCTAGAAGCTTCCAGCATCGAGCTTGAACAAGAGACCGCCCGTCTATCTGCACAAAAAGAAGAATTGCTAGCTGAGTTGAAGAAAGTAGATGAAGCGTTAAACTCAGCCAACCAGAAGAAGATTCAACTCCCCGACGCCACCAAAGCCCTACAACAAGAGAGGGATGCCGACGCTCGCCACGCCCTTCTGCTGAAGAAGAAAATAAACCAATTGAGGGTGCTGCCGATGACGATGCTAAGGAGATAGAAGAAGCGGATCAAATTCTCCTTTGCGCAATTTCATCTATTCAATCTTTGTTGTAATCGGCAATTGTGAACTTGATGATCAATCCTCCTGTAACATAACTTTAATGTTTTTTCCACCGATGTTTCTGTACGATAACTTTGCCATCGGTATATTTATATCGCTTTACGCATCCATCCAGATACTAGGATAATATTTCTTCAAATATTTACCATTGATTGCTCTGGCAAACGCAACCCCTTCGAGGGTATCCAAAATATATGCATTACCAGGAACAGACTGATTTATCCGAAAAGGACCCTCCCAATTAGGAGACCACTTTCCAAATTTTGAACTCTTAGTTCCAATCGGTAAAATTAGTTTCCACACTAAATCACCTAGATCTTCTAACCGATGACCCGCTAGATCTTCTAACTCATCCTTCATAAGGATATCATAATCATCGGCTGTTAATTGGTTCTGGGAAAACAATCGCCTAGAACCATTTTTAATTTCCTAAGGTAGGACAACATCATGTCCACAGACTAACTGGTATGGCACCTCCTAGGATTCTCTTCAATCTTGCGCTTGATAAGCTTGATCATTCCCTTATTAGTCACTTCGGCTTGACCATTAGCTTGAGCATAATAAGGAGAAGAGTTTAATACCTTAAACCCCATACCGGCAGCAAATTCATCAAATTCCCCTGATGTGAACATGGTTCCTTGATTAGTTGTAATAGTTTGAGGAATACCAAATCGGTAAACAATATGCTCTTGAACAAAATCTATCATGTTTGTTGATGTCACATTCTTCAGAGGAATAGCTTCAACCCACTTCGTGAAATAATTGGTGGCAACAAGTATAAATTTGTGCCCTTTACTCGATGGTGGATAAATTTGGCCGATAAGATCGATGGCCCATCCTCTAAACGGCCAAGGCTTGATGATAGGATTCATTGCCGATGCGGGTGCTCTCTGAACATTACCAAACCTCTGACAATCTTGACACCCTTTGAAGTACTTAAAATAATCCTCAAGAATTGTCGGCCAATAATACCCATTTCGCCTAATCATCCATTTCATTTTGAATGTCGATTGATGCGCCCCACATACTCCTTCATGAATTTCACCCATCAACCTTTTCGATTCTTCTCCACTAAGGCATCTGAGAAAAACTCTGTCAATCGTACGATAATACAATTCATCCTCAAGGAGCACATACTTGGTAGCCTGAAACCTCAACCGTCTTTCAACCTTTCTAGACAGATCTCACAAGTAATCGACAATCTCTTTTCTCCAGTCATCGGCAACCATTACTGATATCATTATTTCTTGAATCAGCTGATATCCCGAAGCGTGTTGCGCTAGCCGATTAGCTTCTTCGTTATGCAGACGGGGAATATGTTCGAGACGGTATTCTCTAAACTCTTTTAATAATTGCAAAGACTTTTCATGATGTGCAATCAAAACTTCACTTCGGCATTCATATATCCCAGACAACTGGTTAATCACTAACATAGAATCACCAAACGTTTCAACGGCATCGGCACGCACCTCCCTGAGCAACTCCAAACCTTTTAGCAAAGTCTGGTACTCAACCTGATTGTTTGTTGAAGTAGCAACGATTGGTAAGGAGATTTCATACTTCTGTCCTCGAGGTGAAATCAAGACAACGCCGATACCTGCTCCTTCCTTACATGTGGATCCATCAAAGAATAAGGTCCAAGGAGCAATTTCTACGGAACTCACCGTACTGGGTAACAAAATCAGCCATCACCTGACCTTTAATTGCCTTAGCCGATTCATATCTCAAATCAAACTCTGACAACGCCAGGATCCATTTGCCAATCCTTCCACTCAATATCGGCATTGATAGCATATACTTAACCACATCGTCCTTGCATATGACAGTACATTCAGCCGATAGCAAGTAATGCCTCAACTTCATGCGAGAGAAGTACAGACATAAACACAATCTTTCAATGACCAAATACCTGGTTTCAGCATCCACCAACCTTCTACTCAAGTAATAAATCACACGTTCTTTCCCTTCAAATTCTTGGATTAAGGCAGATCCGATAACGCTGTCATCGGCAGATATGTACAACCTGAAAGGCTTTCCGTGCTGAGGTGGAACTAAAACTGGAGGATTTACCAAATACTTCTTCATTTCTTCCAAGGATGATTGCTGTTCTTCCCTCCATGTAAATTTTTGACCGGCTTTCAGCTTTAGTAATGGGCTAAAGGATTTAATCTTTCCAGACAAATTAGATATAAACCTCCTAATAAAATTAACTTTGCCGATCAAGGACTGCAACTTAGTCTTGTTTGTAGGAGCAACCACTTTATTAATTGCATCAATAGATTTTCTGCCGATTTCGATACCCCTCTGATGTACCATAAAACCTAGAAATTGGCCTGCCGATATGCCAAATGCACACTTGTTTGGATTCATCTTCAACCCATGCTCCCTCGTGCACTCCAGAATTTTCCGTAAATCGGCAAGATGCTTCTCAAATCCCTAGATTTGACCACCACATCATCAATATAGATTTCAACCAACGTGCCGATGTACTTATGAAAAATAAAATTCATCGCCCTCTGATAAGTAGCACCGGCGTTTTTCAGGCCAAAAGTCATCACGGCCCATTCAAATAAATCAACATGACCTAGACATCTGAAAGCAATCTTGGATATATCTTCTTCAGCCATGAATATCTGATTATACCCAGCGTTACCATCCATAAAACTAATGATCTGATGACTAGCTACAACGTCAACCAGTAGATTAGCAACGGGCATCGGATAACCATCCACCGGCGTAGCTTTATTGAGATTCCTGAAATCAATATAAACACGAAGTTTTCTATTTTACTTATATACAGGAACCACATTAAAAATCCATTCGGCGTATCGACACTGCCGAATAAAACCAGCTTCAATCAACTTCGTAATTTCAGCCTTAATATCGGGCAACACATTAGGATTACATCGGCGCGCTGGTTGTCGATGTGGTTGGAACCCAGATTTAATAGGCAACCGATGTTCAACTATTGATCGGTCTAAACCAGGCATCTCTGTATAATCCCAAGCAAAACAATCTTTATATTCTTTTAACAAATCACTCAACTATTGCTTACATTGGGAATCTAACTTAGCACTAATAAAAGTTGGCCTGGGCTTACTACCATCGCCGATATCTATTTCAAGTAAATCATCGGCTAATGTGAACCCCTGCCCAAGTTTTCCATCATTGGAAAACCGATCCATTAGAACCCCTTCTCAGAACCAACTGCTTGGATCGGTATAATTCGGTAATCGGCAACTTTGAGGAACTCAGTATCCCAAGCTTCACCTGATATGCATTTGGTCTGTTCATAAGTTTCCGATTCTGCCAATGCAACAATTGACAGGGCCTCACTTCGGACGACTTCAATCTTGTCTCCAACCCATTGCACAAGGCTTTGGTGCATCGTAGAAGGGATACAACAATTAGCATGGATCCAATCCCTTCCCAGGAGCAAATTGTAGGTCCCTTTGCCACTAATCACAAAAAATGTCGTCGGCAAAGTTTTGCTGCCAATGGTTAACTCAACGCATACTTCCCCCATAGCTGGAGACACGTTGCCTTCAAAATCGTCTTGACTAAGTCTTGGTCACCTTTCCCAAGCTTCCTGAACATGACGTACGACATTATGTTGATCGATGCTCCGCCATCCACTAGCATTTTTGACACCGGCTGCCCATCAACCTTACCCTTGACAAACAAGGCTCTTAAATGCTGCCTTTCATCATCGGCGGGCTTCTCAAATATAGCTGTCATCGGATCCAGTACTAACTGCGCCATCTCAGCAGTTTCTTCCTCAGCATCTGCAGGCGCCAAGAATTCCATCGGCAATATAACAATCATGTTAATTTCTTCGATGGGTTCCTATCCTTTCATTTCGGCCTCCATTGCTTGATTGGAGATTCCTCCCATGAAGGATCTTCACTGTGGCACAGGTCGGTTTGGCGCTCGTGCTGAATCCTCCTCCTCTGAGTTTTCGTCAAACCCTTGGGACACCACTGAGGAAGCTTAGTTTTCCAAACAGGCTGGTACTGCTTCTCACCGCTCGTGTTTGCACCACTCGTTATGTTTGGATCCCTAGAGCATATTTCTTCATCGGGCACTCTTGCATCGGCCATCTCTTCAAGCCTTTCTTGATGGTTACGCATGCTGAGCCTGTTATGTACACTGAGTTTGCCCCCCAGCCGATCATGTACCGACCCCCTTTCTCTGACCGGCTTACCATAATTTGATGCCCGATCGTCAAAACAAGACTTCTTCTCTGACCGATCGGCAGGATAGTATCGGTTGCATTCAGGGAAATTATCGGCAGTGGGTAGCTTGATGTCTTTTTCCCAGCAATGAACAAAAAAGGGCATCTCCAATGATATTTATGCCGATACCATTCTTGACGCCTTTCTTCCTCCTGCTGCTGATGTTGCTCTTTTCGCGAGCGCTGATACTCTTGTCGCGGTCAGTCGTGCGTGATTACAACGCCGTATGGTATAGGTCTATGAGGCCTCCCGGTACGGCTACTCTCACCAACAACTCCTTTGCCTCTTCTATCATCGGCAAACTCCTTTCTCTTCACATCACGCATGGCTATTTGATGCTCAGGATCTACCGATGCACTTTTCCTGGCAGCTTCCGATGTTAGCACTTTAGTCTTCCCACCAATTTCCACCATATTATTTGGAAACGGGTGTTGATCGATCTTCATCGGCTTCTGGGCATTAGAATTTTCAAATTTAATTCGCCTAGATTCAATTTCTGATTGCAACTGCTGCCTAAAGACTTTGCAATCATTGGTACTGTGTGAAGTTGCATTGTGCCACTTGCAATACCTAATTCTTCTAAGCTCTTTAGCCGATGGAGTCACTTGATTAGGTGCCAGCAACAGATCAAACATCCTATCGTCCTTGGTAATATCGAAGGTGAACCTTTCAGTCTCTTTCTGGCCGAACGGACAGGATACTAGCTTCTTTTCAGCAACGCCGATACTTGGCTCTTCATCTGATTCAGACTCTTCTTGCTCAGCGAAGGACACCTTCTTACTCCAAGTTTTTCTAGGTTCGAAAGCTTTAACTTCCTGATCGACAACTCTCTGCACGAGATGGCTCAAGCTTTCAAACTCCTGAAATGCATACTTATCTTTGATGTGCGGCAGCAACCCTGAAAAGCCAAATCTGCCAATTGCCATCTTTCATCACTTTGGCGATCTTGTCGGTCCAGTATGCATCTTGATCAGGCCAATGCATCGGCTGGATATTTGTTGGCTGGACTGGTTAATACACCCCTTCTTGCCTTTGTGGCAGATAAGCTGGCCCGATTGACGTAGGTGCAACATTACCTTGCTGAATACTATGCACCGGCTGATTTACCGGTGTATATCCTTGAACACCAACTGGGGTATACTGAGGTATCATCGGTCGATACACCGATGTCTCATTCTGAGCGTTCAACGGGTAATGGTATTGTTGCGCTCCTGCCAGTTGATGTCCAGTTTGCATCATTTGCTGTTGAATCGATGTCTGACCAGTCCATCCAGGATTATGAATCATCAGCATGTGACTTGCCGATAATTGGTAGCTACCTGGCACCTGCTGCCCCTGTATCCTGGAGTAATCAACAAATTGGCCTTCTTGATGCATCGATACGTCAGTCTAAGGATTCGCCATCCTCATAGGATGGTTTACGATTGTCATGTCTTATTGCATTGGCAAAGAACCTATCGATGGTTGCCCGTTAAAGCACTTCGGGTACCACCATCTGAAGATTCCCTGGCGGCAACTGTATGTTTGGAGAAGACGTAGCATAATGCGTCTTTGGGCTTATCGGCTGTGCCGATATTGCCTATTCCACAGGGGCTTTCCCCACTGCATTATCACCCTGGATCAATTTAGCGTCGGTAGATGGATCTGGAGGCATACCGTATCCCCACCAGCTAGCAGGAATTGGTTAACTCTGAACTATAGGCCCTGACATCCCCGACGCTATTGGATCTGTATTCAGTCGAACAACGCTTACAGGGCTTGATCTTGGTGGAGTAACTTCAGCAGCAGACGACTTCGCAGGTTGGGTAGATGTCGCTGGGACCGCCAATGGAGTCGTAGTAGATGCCGATCCAGGTTGATGATACGCTGGACCAGCATAATGGGGTGCCTGCCCTTCTTTGAAAGATTGCATAACAGCATTGTATATAGTATTGGACAACACAGTGGAGTGGATAATTAATGCTTGATTTAATGCAGAATTAACCATCTCTTGTAATTTACTAGGATTGACGTCGAAAGTGACATGCCGCAGCAACGGCGGATCATGCTTTTGGATAGCTTCACAGCTCCTGCTTAGCCTGAAGGACTTCAAATACAATTGCTTGTATTCCTCCATAGCCTGTTCTATAATTTGCTTTTGATCGTCTTTCATATCTGCTTCAGAGACCTCAATGACGTTCTTCGGATTGACATCAGTAGAATCACCCATGATCATGATCAAAAGATGTATCTAGTGTCCCACCGGGTGTGCCAAAAGAGGTGTTGACACAAAAAGCGTCAGGATCTGCGAACACCTCGGGTTTATACCCGAAATCGATATCCAAGGTGTGCCAGTCGATTTGACAAGTTAATCGACAAGGACGATACCTAGAACAAGCTTGAACGAGACGACAGTGATGCGCTCGGACGTCAAGTCTCAGATTGCTCAAAATGCGGAACTCGCAAGGCTGACGGAGATCGAGTAGATGCAGCCCGTCAAAACTTCGTAAGAACTCGTAGATAGGCTAGAACTAATGCGACGAAAGTAAATTTGCTACAAAAAGTAGACGAAAATAATAGATGTATTTGATTGATTGTATATCCTTTTACACCACCCTTTGATACATATTTATACCCTAGTAGGAGTAATTGTAAAGAGACACGACTCATACCTAAACAACTCGTGCAAGAGTCGGACTCCAACTATAATAACAATACTAGAATAAAACTACCAGTTTCCTTATCTGTCTTCCTTATGATGAAAACCTTCCATCGGCATATTCCTTCAATCCGCAACCTTCCTCTATTGCTATCGGCAGCTCTCTGCTGATGTCGGCCACATCATCCCGCATCGGCAATATTTCCGATCGGCAATGCTCTCCTGTTTCCATCGGCAACACCTTCCCATCGGCAAATACCCTTCTTTTTATTTTGACATTTCTTCAATCTTCTGCTTCTACCGGCAATCTGATTGGCAGTATCCTGATGCCGATAAGGAAAAGCAACCATCCCTTTACTGATCAGCGCGCCCGGTTCATATTGACATGTACCAAAAAACAGTGTCAACAGCGATGTAGGAAGCTTCTAGAAGACAACGGATAGCGGGCCCAGGGGGTGTCGCACGGCCCCACCCCATGTCGGTCGGCCCCACCTAGATGTCTCTGGGCCCTACTTCGCTCCGGTGTCTGCGGGATCCTCCTTGAGTATTTTGGCAAGTGTTTCTCCGCGGGATTTATTCAATATCTTCTCCGATTTGCTTTCTTTTATTCTCTTTTTTAGAATAGTCCCTGAAAAATAATGAAACACTAAAACTCATGAAAATTGTTAATTAAAGCCATATATTTCTAGATATTATATTTGATTGATCCATTTATTTAATTTATAATTGCTTAAAAAGTTGACGCTAATGACCATCAACACGCATATCATCATATGCATAGTTTGGCATGCATGTGATTGTTCACCTTGATATGATATACATTAAACTAAAATAAATTTATTTATGTTATTTATACCTTTGTATGCTTGATCACCGTGTGATGCTTGTATCTAAAAACGGTTTATCTGATTGTGTTTCTGAGTTGCGTGTGAATGTTTGAAATAAAAACAGAAAACAATTTCAAAGTCTTTTGCAAACCTTAACTAGAGGGGGAAAATAGTGACCCCAAAAGAGAGTTTAGAGTGTTTTATTCCTTATGAAAAGTGTTTAAATTCCGTTATAAAATGTTGAAAAATCCTTTTCAAAAACCCTAATTCTAGGGTTAAAATTTGACCTAAACTTGGAATTTAAAAACTAATGAGAATTGGACCTTGAGTGTATTGACGATTTTGTATATCTTTTCAAAACTAACAAAAGCTATGTTTAAAGTTTTTTAACTTGTATTCAACTTTTTAAAGTAATTGCAAAAAGGATAATTGATTTTCATGTTTAAATTCAAATTCAAAAATGGATTTCAAAAACTAAAAATAATTTGACAAAATGTGTATAAGAAAATTTGTAGAGCTCTCCAATCCAAGCAAAACATGTTTTTGGAGTTTTTCAAGTTTTATTCCAAATCTTGAGTAATTTAAAAGGGGGTAAAGTGTTTTTAAACCCTATTTCAAATTTAAAAGTGAATTTTCAAAATCAAGAAGAATTTGAATATGCTTATTTTATAAAAGGTTTAGGGTTTGAGAAGTTGAGAAACTTTCATATTTTGAGATTTATGAGTATATTGGCAATTTTCAAAGTAATTTGACAAATAGACTACAAGGGGCAATCTGGTAATAACCTGAGTGGTCGGGGGGATGAACCGCCGCCGCCGTCACTTTCCATCGTCGCGCTGGTCTTCCAGGCCGTTCTCGCGCGCTGTCGAGGCCGCCAGCGTGACAAGCTCTCCACCACGCGTCGATTGAGCTATTCCCGAGCTCCTCCTATAAATAGGAGAGCTCTCTCCCCGTCTCGCCGTTCTCCTCTGCTCGCGCAGCCTCCTCCAGCTCCGACGAGCTTTGCTCGCTCAATCTCTTGCTTTCATGAACAGCCAGCAACCACAACGCCTCTGTCATGTTCATGAGCACCACCTGAGCAACACCGCAGAGCCCTGAACCCACCCAATCACCCGGCGTAGAGCCGTCTTCCCCAAGTCCGATGAGGCCTCTCCCAGATCAACCTCACCGTCGACTGATCTCGTGGGGAGGTTTCAAGTCGAACCAAACACCGTTTCGTACTCCTTGTATCCGTGTGGTTCTTATGCGCTCTTTGGTTGAAGCTATTCTTCACTGTATTCTTCAGAACACGGCAAGCTGAGCTCCTAGCGCCGCCGCCATCGTCCTCGATGACGGCAACCCTCCTCCGCCCTCTTCCAGCTCCGTCTAGTGCACACACCGGCATGTGGGTGAGCTCCTGAACCTCTAGGGCTTATTGGTTGTTGTCGGTTCGGTCTATACGGGCTGGACCGCGTTGCTCCGGTCAGATCTCCGCCGCTGCGTCATCGGCGTGAGAGGGCAGAGCACTCTGGAAGCGTTTCAATGCAATTGAGCGGTGCGGTTGCGTCTTGTGATGTTGCTGAGCATGTCGGAGGTATAATTTTGGCCGGCGAGGTACTGCCACGCCCGGCGTACTTCCGCCAGAGCTACCGCTCCTGCCATGAATGCCGGCAGGTTGTCCTTGGAGCTCGGTGGCTTCATCCAAGTAGCTCGTCAGGTTCGGGGAGAGGTGAGGAAGGTGTCTGGGTGCTCAGTTGAGCCTGATAGCTCGTCGCCGGTGAGCTGTGTGGCCATCTTCGGTCGCCGGCGTCTCTGGCACGCTGAGGGGTGGGGTCCTCCTGACAGAGACACAGTTTATGTTTTTCTTTAATGAAAACAGTCCCTGCTTTTGTTTATTTTGCTAGAATTGTTTCAGAGCTCTAAAAATTGTGCAAAAGTTTGAGTAGCTACTCTGAAGTATGTAGAATACATTTTATTTCCTATAAAAATGCTCCATTTAATTGAACAAATATCTTTTCAATGATTTTTAATAAATCAAGTATTGCTCTAAAAATTCTGAAAATTGTTTTGCAATATCTAGATACTCTGAGTTGCTTAAATAAAAAGTTTGAGCTTCATTTGAATAAGTTTATAAAATCACCTTTTAATTGCCTTTTTATTTAATAAATGTGTTATTAGCTTAATTAAGTAATTAGTGCAAATCTTTGTGTTTGTGTGGACTTTTGGGTTGATTGATGACCTTAGGGCATAATCATGATGTCCTTTGGCAATTATTCATTGTTGAGTATTGTGTTTATCATTTAGTAAATAATAAAGGTTTTAATTAGAGTATTAAATGACAAATGTTTTTCCATAAATAGAATAATGTTCCAAAAATCATGAAATTAATTTTGCAACTCATTGTCCACGTGTACATTCTATATTAAAAGTTTGAACTCATTTGAATCAAGTTGAATTTTAAGATATTAAATAAAATAATAAATAATTGTTAAATGCTTAGAAAACCCTAATCATTAGGCTTTGAGTAACTTTTAAGGTTGTTTGCTAATCTTTAATGACTTTGGACTTGTTTGATGTAGATAAAACATAATTCTACTTAGTTCTTTTGGATGTAATTATTAACTTGATTAGTTTAATTTAGTTAAACTTTAACCCTTAATTAAGTCTTACGTATAAAACTCGACCGTGAAGGAAAGTTGTACTCAAGGCTTAACTAATCTTTTTTGCAACTTAATCATGCTAGTTGATACAAGTGATGAACCTGTTAAGCAGTAAATAAGCTATGTTTAACATGTTCCTATGTTTTTCTAGTGTTATAGTATTTATGTATAAAGTTTGTTCATACAATCCAGTCCGCGTCACTGGAATTTTCACTTTGGATGCGTGTTTTGTAATGGTGTTGTGATTAGCACTCTATGGTGTCGCAACGAAACCGAGAGACTCATGTGGCGCGTGAGACATGGCTGTGCTGCTCAGCACGCGCAAGTATCCAAATCGCTAGTCATGGTCCATTATGGAACAACATCGAAGTGATATCTTCATTTGTGCTTTTACTTGATTATCTCAACATAACTTATCTGATGGTCCTTACATCGGACATGGGTAATCAAGTTTCTTCCTAAAGATATAAAAATAATAACCTTTAAGAACAGGTCACAAACATAAACATTAAATAACTACTAAAAGTGCCGGAGTCTTACATAATCTTCGTTTGTCTTAGCGTCAACTTTTTAAGAAATTATAAACAAGATAATTGGATCAATAAAATATAATATCTAGAAATATAGGGCTTTAATTAACAATTTCCATGAGTTTTGGTGTTTCATTATTTTTCAGGGACTATTCCAGAAAAGAGAATAAAGGAAAACAAATCAGAGAAGATATCGAATAAATCCCGCGGAGAAACACCTGCCAAAATACTCAAGGAGAATCCCGCGGACACCAGAGCTAAGCGGGGCCCAGAGCCAGCCAGGTGGGGCCGGTCGACATGGGGTGGGGTCGGCCGACATGGGGTGTGGCCGGGCAGCACCCCCCTGAGCCCGCTGCCCACCATCTTCTGGAAGCTTCCTCCACCGCCTATGAAGAGTCATCTCAGCCCTACGTGAAATCGGTTTGATCCAACGACTGTTGTGCATCCCACCGGACTATAAATAGGAGGGCATACCCCCCTCGAGGCATCCCTGACCATTCAGATCATTTGGAGATCCATTCAGTCTAAGTCATAGGAGATCTAGCCATCCAGAGCCATAAACCCTAGTTCATCTTGAGCACTTTCTAGTTCCTAGCATAGCCTAGTTAGATTCGAGAGTAGAGGAAGTCAAGATTCGATCTTGGACTCCCAATGTTGTTAAGAGATTGGTGTCTGGTACAGTTCTTATTCTCTCATTCTCTTTTAGTATTTATCTGCAATTGTATGATATTTATAGACAATATTATTCTTCATTAATATGTTCTTGTTTACTTTGTTCATTGTCTACGTTAATATATCTAGTATAGTTAGTTTGCTATTGAGTTCATGCCTATGTTTGTATAGTGCTCGTCTATTCGATCGTATGGCTGTTGATGGTCGTTAGCGTCAACTTTTTAAGCAAATATAAATTGAATAAATGGATCAATCAAATATAATATCTAGAAATATAGGACTTTAATTAACAATTTCCATGAGTTTTGGTGTTTCATTATTTTTTAGGGACTATTCCAGAAAAGAGAATAAAGGAAAGCAAATCAGAGAAAATATCGAACAAATCCCGCAGAGAAACACCTGCTAAAATAATCACAACAGATCCCGCAGACACCGGAGCGAAGCGGAGCCCCGGACCCCACTATGTGGGGCTGGGCGGCCACCCCTGGTCCCACTGGGCGCCGTCTTCTGGAAGATTCCTCCACCACATTTGAGGATTGATCCGAGCCCTACATGAATCGGTTTGATCCAACGACTATCGTGCATCCCACCGGACTATAAATATAGCCATGTACCCCTGGGATCATCGAAGATGAGAAGAATAGATCCAGGTCAAAGTCAGGGCAAGATTAGAATAGATCTAGGGTTTCCAGAGATTCTATTAGAACTCTAGTGCTTCAAATTATTAGCTAGGTAGCTACCAAGATTCAAGTGGAGTTGGGCAATACATTCGGGATTCCAAATCCGTCTAGAGATTGGTAATTTATCTTGTATCTAATTATGATTTTATACTTTATTATCTTGCTATTTATTGAGTGTTTAGTTTATTCTATTTGCATATTAGATATAGATAAGATTGGTGATGATTATATTTATAAGATTGTAAAGCGCCTAATTCAATACTCGAGTGGGTTAGGTGGTATGTATTATGTAGGCGTGGTGCCTAGATATCATATGTACCTACGGATGTCTCCTGATGTGTCGTGTCATGTCGTAGTTCGCATAAGTGACTTTTATAGTTGCGTTGATTCCTCTGTAGTGCATCCTTGGCACAGGCTTGGTAGAGCACAGTCGCAATGGACGTGATGGTTCCGTCTTAATAACCTCCCTAGTTGATGCTCCTTATGATATTTTCTGAGTCAGTTATGCTATAGATGATAATATGTAGGTAGGGTGAAGAACCGAGAACGGCAACTAGAGGGGGAGTGAATGGGAGCCTCAAATTTCTCTCGAAATATTCGGGCCACTCTTCCCAAAAGCCAAACCCAGTTGATATGTGCTCAACCTCCCCCGGGGGATTCAGACAAAATTGGAGAAATGAGAGCTCACCGACAGTGGAGAGAAACTCACCGGAAACCCCAAAACATAGGTTCTCAACCCTAGGGCAAAGAGGCAAGAACCTAGGGAAAACAGGCGAAAACAACAGACCAAAGCAGCCGTCGGACCACTCTGTCAGGACCTCCGAACCAAAGCACAGTGGTCTGGAGCCTTGGTCCGACGCTCCTCCTCGCTCCCACGAAACAACATAGTGCGCACCTGACCTCTGGACTCGTTGCTCCGGACTAGTCCGACGCTACCATCGGACCAAGCAGCAGAGGTCCGGAGCTTTCCCCCGCCTTTGCCAAAACCACACAGTAAGCACCCGACCATCGGACCAGATCGTCGGACGGGGCCGTAGGACTATGCCGACTGGTCCGACGCTTGGTAGACTCTCAGACAGAAACCACTGGACCAATGGGGTATGGTCCGTTGCCTCAAAAATGACTTGTCCGGAGGGTGGTCCGACGCCCTTCGCTGCTTGACACGTTCACTGGTCAAGACCACTAGACCACTTGCTATGGTCTGGAGCTAAGGGAAAGTCGTCCGACTCCTCGTCCGACGCTCTCGAGCAGAAACTCTGAAACCCGTGAAAACGGTTTTCACTCCGCCAAAACTTCCCAAAACCCAACCAAAAGATCACCAACTGCAAGCAAACTTTGTAGGCATGATCCTAGTGCAGTTGGGGAGCTATCCCGAAGACATCATCGCTCAATTTTCCTTAGAGCAAAGAAATCGCCTGATCTGTGTACTCGAGAGGTTTGAGGATGGATCCTTCGGTGCAAAGATGCTCCTCTCGAATACGAACAACTTGATTCAAACGAATTTGCATGAGTTACTCCCTACAAAGATAAATCATCTCGGGAACAAAGAGGGAGCAAAAGCAAAACGCGAAGAACACAAGCAAAACGGGGACACGATCAAGAAATCGAAGCCACCATGGCTTACGGAGTTTATGACCTCCAATTCCTCGCAACAAACTCAAGTTCTTATAGAGGTTGGTGAAATCAACCTAGGGATCTCATGAACTAGAGAAAGGGTAGAGAGAGAGAGAGTTGGGGCAAATGATTAGGGTTCAAGAGATGGGATGAGGGATATCCCTTCACCCCCTACTTATTGGGATTTTTCTATTTCCCAAAGACCCCCTTAGATACATGAGTGAACTACCTAGCCTAAGCATTGCAGTCCAAGCTCCGGAAAATATCTTCCTCAATTTGAATGGACAGCCCCGCTTCCTGCCAGGAGTTGCCATCGCCTTGAAGCAACCTCCCGGATTCCGCCACGTGCCATCCCCGCTTCCTCGGAAGCTCCGCCTAGGTTTTGAGGCCCAAACCCAGGAAACCCGCCACCGGTAGCTTTGGGCTCAACTACCGAACCCCGAGTTTTGAGGCCCAAACTCGGAAACCGTCCTCGGATGGTTTTGAGGCCCAAACCACCAAACCGCTCGACTCGAGCCACCTTGTCTTCACCCGGTCAGACTCCAAGTCGCACGAGCCTCCGCTCGACCCGCTCATCCACCGTCTTGGCTCGGTCGACTCGGTCTACCTCCATGTCTTCACGCACTCGCCGGTGCCAAGTACTAGCCACCACAGCTAGTCCTCCGGCGCCCATGGTCCCTCAGTCAGAGATCCGCTTCCGCCATTCACCGCTCTTAGTCCATCGGCACGACAAGCCTCTACTCGACCTTATCCACGCCATTGACCACTATCACTAGGCATAGCACCTGCACACCATAAGCCGATAGACAGGCACACATTTGCTTTCGCAAAGGGTTAGAATAAACCGGTCAAACTGAAACACTCAAGTGTTGGTCAATCACTCATCATCAAAGCTGAACATACATGGGTACTTATCCACCATGTGTTCGCATAGGGTGTGTTTAGTTCCTTTTTATTTAGGTTTCTTTTACTTTAACCAAATCTTGAGTTGCCTGACTATATTATTAGTGAGTCTATTTCTATCCCTAGAATACCATTTATCTTATACCTTTATTATCATATTTATTATCTTGACATGACTTACCCTGCTAAAGCATAAGAAAGGTCGGTCTAATCTTAGCTCTACACATTTATAGTCTAAACTATATGCATTTAGGTTTCCTTTTCTATCCCTATTTAATTCCTGCAATTAGTGGAAAGTTTTCCTTTAGGCATAAACAAATCAACGATACTCAGAGAATCTCACCGGGTGAAATGCTACAATAGGAGAAGTGTAGATTTTATGAATTGTAAAGTGTAGATTTTATTTCAACATTTTCTGATATCATGCTAGGGAAGAAAACTTAGTGCTAAGTGATATTAGAAAGTGACTCCTGCATTTCTGGTGCCGTGCTAAGGATGGAAATTCATCTCTATTTTTAGTAAGTCGCTAAGAAATGTCAACAAGCATTTCTGGCGCCGTTGCCGGGGGAAGCGATGATCAATTTAATTAGCCAGGATATAATAGGGAAATTATCATAAAATATATTTAGAAGAAAATAGAAATATATCTTTGACATAAATACCTATAGATAGACCAAAACTTTTGCTTTAGCAGGCTTACCCTTTTTTCGACTTTGCTTACATTCTATATAGGGTAACATTAGGCTTGGTTGTGAAGCATCAATTCATATCAACCAAATACAACCAAGGAATAAGAAGCTTAAACATCAGTTGGAGAAGCCATGGCTGAGAAAACCCTACGTGAATTCTCTGCACCAAGTATTGAGAATATTCACGTTGGACTAGAGTTCAACATTCCAGATCAAGACTATGAACTCAAGCCAAGCTTCATCAACATGGTGCAAGCTATCACATTTAAAGGAAGGAAGGATGAAGATGCAAGTGTTCATCTTTATATTTTTCTGGAGATTTGCAGCACCATCAACATCAAGAACATATCTCAAGTCGTTGTGCTACTTCGTTTGTTTCCTTTCTCATTAGAGGAAAGAGCAAAGCAGTGGTTCTATTGGAATAAAGATCAAATCAAGACATGGGAAGAATCTTCAAAAGCTTTCCTAGAGAAGTTTTTCCCTGTAAGAAAGACCAATGCCTTACGAGGACAAATTTTAAAATTTCGTCAGCAAAAAGGTGAACCTATTCCAGAAGCTTGGGACTGTTTTCAAAGATACATTTCAGATTGCCCACATCATGGAATGGAAGAGTGCCTGCTCATGCAAACATTCTACCACGGATTAATTCAGAGATCATGCGAACAACTAGATGCCACTGCTGAAGGATCATTTATGTCACTCACCCCTGGAAGAGCTAGAAGTTTATTGGAAAAGATGGCAGAAAATCTGAATTGGACATGCACCAGTCAAGATTGTCACATGAATGAAGTAGTTCCAGAGCAGGTGTGTGCACTATCCACCAAGATGGATGTATTGTTGAATTGGCTAGGGCAAGGAGCCAATTACAAAAGAGATCGTCAAGCCATTCAAGATGCATTCAATTCTCAGAATCAATGTAGAGTTGAATTTGCTAATCATCCAGAAGATATTAGCACCATCGTCAAATAAACTCCGCAGAAGCAAGAAGGAAGTCAAACTCAGTCTACCAGTCAAGGTAAGTACCAAGGTAATAATTCCTCTAATCAAAGACTTCCACCCTTAAGAACATTAATATTGGAACAAACTAAAATTAATGAAAGTATTAATAATGAGCTTGCTTATAATTACCAAATCATAGAAGGAATAAATTCTAAGTTAGATAATTTCTCTTCTGCTATAAAAGAACAAATAATATTTAATATGAAAATAGAATTACAAATAGCACATTTAGCTTCTACTCTATCTACTGTCATTAACCCTGAGCATGTAAAAGGAATAACTACAAGAAAAGCTAAGACTACTCATGATCCACCTTATCTAGAAGGGGCACATAGACCACCACAGTTAGTGTAGTGGGGCAATTCTGAATTCTTCTCCTATCAAGAAGAAGGATCCAGGGTGCCCCACTATTGATTGCTCAATCGGAAATCAGAGATTTGAGAATTCTTTATGTGATCTTGGAGCAAGCGTCAGCGTTATGCCCAAAAAGGTCTTCTACAAGCTTAATTACTCTACACTTACACCCACATCAATGTGTCTGCAACTAGCCGACCGATCGGTTCGCTACCCTGCAGGGATAGAAGAGAATATCCCGGTAAAAATTCAAAACTTTTTCATTCCTGTAGATTTTGTGGTACTTGATATGCAGGAAGAGATGAGGACACCACTCATCCTCGGGAGACCGTTCCTCAACACTGCAAATGCACACATTAATGTCGGGGCCGGAGAAATCAAATTTATCATCAATGGAGAAGAAGTACGGTTCACATTCAAGCCAAGATGTAACACCTGAAAATTTGAATTCAAGAAATAGATTGAAATTGATTTAATTTCGAATTTTGTGCTCATGAAAATATAGGAGATTAAAAACTTTTTATCAAATTAAAAAGGTTTAGCAACTTGGTCGAGCATTCATGCCTTGCATTGGTTTCCTCTGTTATGAGTGGTTTCACAAATCTAAAACTAGAATTTGAAAATGTTTTGAAAAAGGTTTTGGAGAAAAAGAAAGGAAAAGCAAAAGAAAAATAAAAAGAAAAGTTTTTCTTTAAAGGAAAACCCTCCTCTCCTCCATCTGGCCCGAAGGCCCAGCTCCTCCTCCCTCCTTTCTTCTCTGTTGGTCCAGCGCGCGTGGCCCGCAAGCCTCCCTCCTTTTCCCTCTTGGGCTGGTTCGGCCAAAGGCCCAGTGCGGGTAAGCCCGCACCCCTCCTCCTTTCTCCAGCCGAGAGGACCATCTCCTCGGCCCAGCTCCCACGCGCGGACGCGCTCTCCCCTTCTCCCTCTCTTCTCCCCCTGACACCACGTCCCCACCTGTCATCTCCCTCCTCTTCCTCCCCCATCCGACCGGGACTCTGTTCCGAGCAGAGTCCGGTTCCGCCCCGCCGTCGTGGAGCATCGGGACTCCTCCCCCTCCTTGGCCGCATAAATAGCGAGCAGCGACCCTGCCGCCCTCACCACGCCCCTTATCTGCTACCCTAGCACCCTGCCTAGCCCTAGCCACGTTGCTAAGCTTCTGCCGCCGCCATTGGAGAGAACCGGAGCTCTTCTGCTGCTACTAGCCCTCCACCGTCCTCAAGGCAAGGTACTGGACCCCATACCCCTCTCTCCCTTGCTCAGTTTTTTCATGGATGACCCGCACCCTCTTACCATCGCAAAGGGGGTTGTATCCGCCGTTGCCGAGATCCCGCCGCCGCTCCTCTCGCTGATGAGCCGCTTGGCCTCGCAATTTCCTCTGTAAGCGCATCCCCAAGCTTCGGGTCACCTTTGCGAAGTCTCCAAGCCGATATCCTCACGTTTTCCGCTCTCTGTGGCTTACCCGAGCTCACCGTGGTTTTACAGGGAAACCGCCGCCGCTGTCGCTCGTGGACGGCCTTCACTGTGCCCCTCCGGTCGTTCCCAAGGTCACAGGTGAGTTCGCCTCCGTCCCCTCTTGCTCCCCATCCTTTCCCCTTGCGCAATCGTGCCCCATAGGGCCTAAATCGCGAACTCCGGCGAGCTCTCGCTCGGTCCGGTCATGGAGCTGCCGGGCTCTCTGTCTGCTCCAGTGGAGATCCCCTCCACCTCTCCCTCTTTCTAATCCCGTCCATCCATCTCAGATCCGATGGACCAGAGCGGCAGATACCCCTTCGGTTGGGCGTTTTGCAAAAGAGACCCCCTACTTTTCTATGTTAGAACCCGCAGTCCAGAGGCGTAGTTCCTCTTTATGCTTTCTCCTTCGTAAAGCGTATTTCCTTTCGGCATTCGATTTATTCAAAATAAAAATAAAATCTTTATTTACAGATTTGCCATCTGTATTCAAATGCCCATAAAATCTTCGTTTTAAATCCGTTTTGACCCAAACAAGTTGCATTAGCTTCATAACTTCATGATCTATCTAATGGTACAGCTTTCATCTATGTTAAAGTCTTTTGAAAATAAAGTTTAGATTAATCCTTTTTAATGAGTTAATCTTATATAGAAAATCTAGTTTAATTTATAACTCTCTCGTTCTAGATCCGTTTTGTCCCGTTCAAGTTGCGTTGGTTTTGTAACGATAAGATCTACCTGTTAGCAGCAATATTAAATATGTTTTATTCTCTGAAATAAAGTGATAATTGATTAATCTATAAGCAATGGTTTTCCAATTAAAACAAATTAGGGTTTCCACCTCGGCTTTTCATAAAATAATATATACCTAGTTTAATCTTGTTTTCCAAGAAAATATAATGTGAATTAATTCAGTTTGGGTATTTCTCTGAAGTATCCAATACATGCTTTTTATATAGATAAAATAAATGAAGCCTAGTCTCTTTTTAAAAGCTAATCTTTCGGTAGCCATTTCTTTTGCCCTATAGATCCGATTAGCGTGTTTCTCGCGTCTGTGTGATCGTAGAAAGACGTAGTTTTCTTTTAAAGCTCTTTTCATTGATTGGTGTATTGCTCTAAATAGATCCATTGTATGTTATGTATGTTTGTTCAGCTGCTTGTGTGGTGTTTACTATCTTGTCCAATCGGTGAGTGTTACGTGGAGATCAAGAAGAAGCCATCTGAAGTTAAGAATCAGTTGAAGAAAGGATCTAAGCATTTAAGGCAAGTTAGCATGGGATCTTCCTTGTTACCTATACACTTTAATGTCACTTAATTCATATGCATGTGTCTACCTTGATTCCCGTGAGGGTTACCTAGATTTGATATCCTGTACCTTGTCACCTTTGAGGGTTTGCATATGGGTGGTTTATGCTATTGCTCATGAAGAATAACCCTGATCTTGTAACTTGACTAATGATATATGCAATAACGATAAAAGATGACTTTTTAACAACGTGGACTATAGGTGGAACATCAGGAACTCTCACATGTGTTCTCACTCATAGGGATATTTCTGTAAGAGATTACCCCGAGAAAACAGTACTACCATAAGCTAATGGGCTCTGGCTTGACTCAGTATTAGACTTTTGCTAGTTTGTGGCAACTTACCTGAGAGGGCGCAAGAAGGGCTCTGAGAAAGTGGGGACTTGGTCTGCCAGAAGGTGCGCTACGGTGACTTCTGGGAGGGGAGTTCTTACGATCTGATTAAAGGGAACTTGTAGCGGGTTGTTACCTATTAGTGGAATCTGTGAACGGTCTCGTAGTGAACCCTGCCGACCTTCCTATGTAGAGGGTTAAGAGGCTGATCTCCTCAGGCGAAAGGGCAATTCACGACTTATGGGTAAAGATGTACACCTTTGCGTAGAGTTAAAACTATCATGATAGCCGTGCTCATGGTCAAGAGTGGCTTGGGCTCCTTACTGTGTGATGTCCTTATGTCATGGCTCATCAGTTGTTATTTGTTATTGATTATTGTGACTTGTTCATATAAGCATTATATCTTGTTCACCTGATCGTGTGGTTATTTGGGCTTATGTTGAACTTGATGCTACTCCACTGCTAAAACTATGACTTACTAAAAGCTGATGCAGTTAAACCCGTGTCTATCCTTTTTGAGCCTCATGAACACCATGTTATCTTGTTGAGTACGACATGTACTTACGCTTGCTTTATTTTCAATACTTGGATAAAAATCCCGGATGGGTACCAGTTTGCAAGAGTTGGAAGAGATAGGCTTGTGATCAACCAGTCAGTTGGTCCCTGTGGAGTTGGAGTCTTCACCCGAAGTTCGGAGTCTTCTTTCCACTTTTTGCTGTGCTAAGGTTATCCTTTGACCTTATATGTTATATATTTAAGTATTGTCTTTTGATATCACCTTAATTTGTAGCTATATGTGAGATTTGACTTGCTGGGCTCACATATGGTGTAAATCTGGTTTTGTCCTTAAAACCGGGTGTGACACAAGACCGGAGCAATGTCAGAATTTGGAGTGTCATGAGAAGCAAGAATCAAGGTCATCATCTCCAGCACAGGAGATCAAGCTTGAAGAATAATTAATTTGGAGAAGTCCGGACACTGGACTTAAAACCCCGAACCTTCGCCGGGATGTAACTCGGTAAGTTATTAGGTAATTTGATTCCACATTACTTTTCAAGAATTATTTTAAGCATTTTGCATTACTAAAACTAAAATAAAAATATTTATTGCATGGTAGAGTTTTAGTAATTAATATTCATGATAAGAAATTTCTATCGCAGTATCAGACAATTAGAAAAAGATTGTCATTAGAATTCTCATTTTTCATAGATTCATAAAAGTAATTTAGTTTTTCATTCTTATACCTTTTGTACCGTATAAATACGAGAGACATGTGGGACCCACACATCACCTCAACTCACCTCACACCTACCACCATGTACTACCATCCATTTTTCCACTCACTCATTTACTCACCACAAGAAAAAACCCCTTTCCCACTGAAAGGGTATCCAAGGAGGAGTGCATCTGACTCAATACATGCTCATTTCGACACCAGCAAAGAGAGGAGGCAGGCAGCCACGAGGTGGGGCCGGCCGGCCCCACACCATGCCGATCAGCATAAACCCCTCTCCCTCTCCTTTCTCTCACTCATTCCATTCTCATTTTCATCCACAAAAGAACACCACCTCTCTCTGTTCTTCATTCCAGAAAATACGACACACACAAATCCTTTAATTAATCAAGAGAAATCAAGAGAGAGAGATTTGGATTGCGCACAAGGTTCCCCCGGTGAAGCAACCTTTAACCCCCTCTAATCTCTCCACTAGCATTGCTTGTGCTTGATTAATTTTGCAGGAAACATGAGCAAGAAACTAATCAACGCTGCAAAGAGTGTCAGGAAGGCTCTCTCCTTCCGCACCACTCGGAGTCAAACATCATCAAGAGCACCATCAAGAGTCGGTTCTGAGATGGACATAGACACTACATCACCCATGAGAACTTCATCCTCTTCTCACCATGGTGAGCAAGATAGGTGTGTGCTTACTAGAGATACTCATCTTAAATTGTAGTCAGAGAAGGAAAGAAACATCGGTGACGCCATCAAGGACAAAGAATTCACACATACCCCGACCTTCAATGATACACTACTTCTTGAGATAGGTACGTATTTTGAATTCTAGCTCGTATTTAGAAATATTGGTTGGGAAAATGCATGCAACATAACTGAGGAAGGTAGCAAGTTACTCACCATAGAATTTTTATCCACCTTAGAGCTTAGTGATCATGAGGTTAAGTTTAGAATGTTTAATAAATCACACACTCTTTCATGGAAAAATCTTAGTATTATGCTAGGCTTTGCTAGTGGTTGCTCATGTGACATAGATGATAATTTAAATGATTTTGATAGAACACGAGTTTGGGAAAGTATATCTGGATTAAAAACATGTCGCAAACCAGCCACTAAGGAAATCCACCATCCAGCCTTACGCTTTTTGCATAAATGGATAGCTGTTACTTTATTTCCTAAAGAAGAATTAGGCACCATAAGAATTGAAGAAATGAAGTTACTCTATGCCATGATTAAAAAGAGGAAAGTATCCCTTGTCAAATTAATGTTATAATATTGGGTACTTATTCCTTCAATGAAGAAATGTGGTGTATCATTTACTTCTTGGATTACATGCTTAGCCACAAATCTGAATTTATTAGAAAATGTATCTCTTATTTATATTCCTACTGCTAGAAGAATAATTGGATATGATTTATTTTTTCGTGCTCATTTGGTCAAGAGAAAGAACAATAAAATAATCATAATTTATAAGAACTACACAAATGAATATGCGCTACTAGACATAGCACTTGGTCTCTACATAGTAGAGAGTTTTGTTTTTGATATGTAGAAAAGTGAACCTACAGTTGTGAGAAACACTTCAGCGCACCTCACCGGATCACAGAGAAGAAATTATGAAGGGGCAGACGCTACACTAGTAGGACCAGCTTTTACTCACCATATTTGTTTTGATCAGGAAGACCCCTCATACCAGTACACACAGCCATGGGGCCATAGCTCAGGATGGGAGGAGCAGTCCACATATCTAGGAACGTCAGCAGGATAGGATAGCTGAGGACCAGAAAATTTTACTAATTATTCACAGGATCCAGGTACCTCAGCAGGATTCTAGAGAGAACGCATGTCTTTCTCTACCGGACGCATACAGACTTCAGAACTGGAGGACCGTACTCGTACCATCAGCCTCCAGCAAATGATTACTATCCTCCACTCGAGCAGCATATCGAGCCTCCATAACCAGGTGACGGTACTCCTAGTATTTACACTAATGATTTTAGCCACCAACTTGCAACTATGCAGCAAAGACAAAACATGTTCCAGTCCACATTGGACCAAAGTATAGAGACTCATTACCAGATGAATGATCGTCTCCAAGAGATACAACAACAGCAGTATGAAGAACATCATGACCTACGATACCTAATCGGCAGCTTGGGTTTCTGCTACCCACCGCCACCACCAGAGCTATAGACCATGTCATCAGACAGCTTGGGGGAGAGCCCTCGCAAGGTAAGTACACTATCATATTTATATTTCGATATTTAATTCGCTTTTTAGTTAAGTTTGCTATTATTTCTATTTAAGAAAAGAAAATAAAAATAAGAAAAATGAAAAAGAAATAAAAATATATTAGCTAGAATAATGAATAAATACGTATGTATATATCTGTGCTTCTTGCATATGTATATATAGTCCGCAATTTAGTTAGACCCTTAAAATATGAAAATTACCATCTCATTGTGAGAACCTGAATCTAGTGGGATAAAATACTTTGTTCCTGTCTAAGTTACTGTTAAATAAGATAGGGAATAAAAAGAATTTTCTATGATCTTGTTCTAAGAGAGATTTAGTTTTTGGAGAATTTATTTAAGTACTCAAAATTTAAGATAGGGAATAAAAAGAATTTTCTATGATCTTGTTCTAAGAGAGATTTAGTTTTTGGAGAATTTATTTAAGTACTCAAAATTTCAAAACCTCTGAAAGATTAAAGTTGAGTATTTTGTTATGTGCCTATGATTAGAATTAATCTAAATAATACAATAATTTTTACAAATGTTCTAATCTTTCTCTTTTGAAGATTTGTATGGGCTATGAAAAAAGTATGAGAAAATAATCCATGTCAAAAGATGCATGGGAGAAATAGAGGGAATTAAAAAGGGACAAAAGCTGAAAAAAACCCATACTTCTCATCAGGACAGAAAGAAGAACATAGAAAAGCCAGAAAAATATAAAAAGAATGTTTTGCAAATTAATCATTCTGATCTAAGGGGCATAGCAGAATATTCTCTTTAATTATTTTTGCAGGACTTTATTTTTCAAAGATATCAAAAACTCCAGAAATAAAATTGATCGAGGAATAAGAGAAAAACAGTTCTAATAAAATCTATTAGTTTTGCTCTTATGGAACTTTCAAAACAGATTAATTGATTTCTGGAGAATCTACCCTTGTTTTGGCTTCCAAAATTGATCGAGCAAATTAATTGAAAGTTTTCCTTTTGCCATAAACAAATCAACGATACTCGGAGAATCTCACCAGGTGAAATGCTACAATAGGAGAATTATTTGTGTGTTTGCTGATATATTCTAGAGAATTATTTTATAAACTGTCAAGTGTAGATTTTATTTCAACATTTTCTGATATCATACTAGGGATGACAACTTAGTGCTAAGTGATGTTAGAAGGTGACTCCTGCATTTCTGGTGTCGTGCTAAGGATGGTAATTTATCTCTATTCTTAGTATGTCACTAAGAAATGTCAACAAGCATTTCTGGCGCCATTGCCAGGGAAGCGATGATCAATTTAATTAGCCATGGTTTAATTTAATAGGGAAGTTTTTCATAAAATATATTTTTAAAAGAAAAGATAAATATAGCTTAGATATAAATACCTATAGATAGACCAAAACCTTTTGCTTTAGCAGGCTTACCCTTGTTTTGACTTTGTTTACATTCTATATAGGGTAAGAACAGACTTAGTTGTGAAGCATCAATTCATATCAATCAGATACAACCAAGGAAGAAGAAGCTTAACATCAGTTGGAAAAGCCATGGCTGAGAAGACCTGTCGATGTTTTACCTCCGATAGCCTGCCACGGGGTTACCCGAGACAGTAGTTCGTGCCTCAGTGAATAGTGAAACATTGGTGGTTGGATACGCAGGGAACACAGTTTATACTGGTTCAGGGCCTCGACACAGTCGAGTAACAACCCTACGTCTAGATGGGTCGTTTGTTATTGCTCTGATCGTAATACAAGGTGTTGTGTGTCGCTCTACGTATCGGGTATTGTGTAGTGTATTTCGGTTGTTTTTAGGTGATGCCCTCACTAGCCCTTTATAGTACAGGAACTGATCGAGGGTTGCTTTAATTCTACATGGTTACAAACTTAGAGTCCTAAGCTGCGCTTCGGTCTTGTCGTCTTTACGAGTAGAATCCGGTTTCTTCTGTCCGTCTTCCTTTGTGGGCCAAGGAAAGGAGACCCAAAGCTTAGGTAAGCCGGTCCATGGGTACCCTATAGGATATCCCATCGACAAGCCCCCGAGCATCTCATGATTTTTCTTCAATATGTCGGGTTGCTTTGAAAGCGAGCCGAGTTCTTTTTGAACCAAAATCGTGAAATGATCTTCTGTGTTCTTCGTCTTATGATATTTATGCACCTTCGGTGCACTCATTGAGTGTAGCCCCCGAGCCTCTGGATACTTGGCACAAGTATTCGGAGGATCTGAGAAAAAAGTTTTGTAAGGTAAGTATTTCCAGCCCCCGAGCCTTCTCCGAGTTATTTTTATCAGAAAAGAGCTTGGTGGAATGGTCTGAAATATTACGCTCTTGTCCTCTTTTTATTCACGGTGGGTACTGTGTCTTCACGGATATGTAGAATCTTGCTTTTACTATTTGCTTTGGTCAGTCTTTTGTCTTTTTCTTGCTCTTCCTTTCTCATGACTTCTGGCTTTTAGTGGTCCTTCCTTGCTATATATTCTGTTGTGCTTGCACTGATAGCTTGATCTTTAGGGTTCGATGGTCATACTACTGAGTGAAACTGAGCAGCCCCCGGGCTTATGCCCGTTTTCTGGTAGTTGAGTGGGTAGAAGAATTCTTGTGAATGGAGTTAGAGGTAGACTAACTCTTGAGTTAGATTTTACTGGGAAGTTTGCTGTGGTAGGCAGAAGAAGTCTTGTGATGTGGCTTCCATGTCTTCTCTGTCTAACTACTGAATTCCGGACTGTCACCATTGCCGATCCTGAATTGGTTGAAGTGGTATGCTTCATCTGTTTGGCCATCTATGCTTGCATCACACTCTTGCTGGAAAGCCTAGAGCTGGAGTTGTCCAATCTTATTTGCTGAGAGTGGCTTTTTTGCCTATCACTCAGAACTTTCCTCATGCCGTGTGGAGGTTCTAGGTTGTTTTACTCTTTCGGGCATCATGCCTTCTTTGGTGGTAGACCTGATGTAATCCTGGCTATGGCCTTTATATTTTGTCACTTGTGGTCTTTTGTTGTAGATGTAGCTTAGCCTGGTCTTATCTAGTTATTGTAAGATTATCGGCCGAGTTGTTTTTCATAGCCCGCAGAGCTGTTGCTGGTTGTACGATTGTCCTTGGAATATTCTTACAGATATTCTGTGTAGTACTATCATGTACTGCTTTTATTGTAGCCGTTTTCATCTTCGTCAATGTAGTCCTTGTAGAATCTTTTGCCTTTACTGCTCCCCTTATGTATTATTGTTGTTGTTGTCTTTTCTTCATGTACTTGGTGTATGTGCACCCTTGTTCCTCTATAAATATCTGTAGTATGGTTGCCTTATCATATGTCTTCTTCCTTCTCTTGTAAAGGTCTTTGTTGTATCATGGATATTGTAATTGGCGAGCTTGACGAGCCCCCGGGCTTCTTTATTTCTCTTCCAGATTGTAGTTTGGTGAATTGTGTAGTTCTTGTGATGTGAACGAGTAGATAGCTAGTCTCAAGGTAGTAAAATTTTGCAGAGGAAATCGAAGCAAATGGTGTAGGCCTTGTGATGGTATTGGTGTGTATTGTCATGGACCCTTTAGTCGTTTGTTTGTGTTTCCCTCCGGGTTGTTCTGGATTTGTTGCCCTTGATGATGCTCGTCTTGGACGACTTCTTGGTTTTACTGCCTGCAATCAGCAAGGATGGGCTCCTTCTCGTATGAAATCAAGTACTTCCAAGCTGCTGCTTCCTGTATGACAATTATCAGTTCTGGTTTATGTAATTTTTATCTTTTCCCTGCTGCTCAGGGTACTTTTGTATCCGTTGAAGCACTGTATTCTGGTGCAGTTCAGTTGTGTGCTGGTGTTGATATTTGTTAATAAATGACTCTCCTTGATCTGTGTCTCTTATGTATTGCCAAGTTCTTTTCATTTTTGACTAGCTGGTTCTTTGTCATGTTCTACCCTGCTAAGTGCGATTGCATCTGGGGTAACCTGACCATTTCCCTTTCCGTTGTATGATTTTTGGGAGCGATGGTTTTGGTAACTGTTCCGCTATTTTCCCGTAATTCCCACTTCTTGGTGGCCTTTAACTATGGTAACCAATCTTATATAAATTTCTTCACCTTTCGTTATTGTCTTTTTCTTCGGTTAATCTTGAAACCTCTCCTCTTTGCCTTTAGCTTAACCTTGTTCTGTCGTTCTTATTGCGATAATTCTGCAATGAAGGGCGGAGGGATTCTGAAGTCTTCTATTCAGCAGGGTGATCTTGATCTCTTGGTTGCGCGAGGACTTCTTCCAAGATGGGCTCTTTCTTATTGTGAATTGCCTGGTGATCAACTGTCCCCGAATCCTTCTCCGGATCAATCTCTTCTTTTTGTTTCTTATATCAGATCTGGATTTTGTTTTCCTCCGTCTGACTTCTTAGTTTAGTTTCACAATTTCTATGGTCTCCAACTTCACCATCTTGTTCCCAATGCTATCCTCTTCCTTTCCTTCTTCGTTCATCATTGTGAGGCTTTCATAGGAATTCCTCCTTGCCTCTTGTTCTTCTGTTTGTTTTTTCGAGTCCGTTTTACTAGTAGGTCTAAGGTTCTCAGTTGTGGTTGCTGCATGATCCAATCTATGCAGAGCCACAAGAGTGCCTTTCCTTCTTTGTCTTTGTCTGATTCTGTTCGTGACTGGGCTGAGAAGTGGTTTTATGTTTCTCAACCATTTTTTCCTATGCCTGTTGATATGTATTCTCTTCCGGTTAATCTTCCTTGTTGGTCTGATAAGATTACATCTTCTGAGAAGCGAACTCTTAAGCCTTTGATTGTTCGTCTCAGTTTCTTGAAGCAATCTGGTTTGATAGGTAATGGTATTGTTGCTAGCTTCTTACGTCGCCGGATTCAGCCCTTGATGAAAAGGGATCATTTAGGTTTTGAATATAGTGGTCCTTTTGATTCGTCTCGCCTTATCCTTGAGACTGAACTTTCGGATGATGTTGTTCTTGAGATGATGAATTTAGTATTGGGTGGTGTTGTTATCCTTCCTGTTGTGATTCAAGAGTATAGTGCTGCCAATCCTCCGCCTGTTGTAAGTGTTTTATGCCCTTGATCAGTTTTTTCTTTTGTTGTCTTCGTCTGATGTGTTTTTTTCTTTACAGGGTTTTGGCTATGACTTTGCTCTCGATATTTCTGCTCCTGTTGATGGCGGAAATTTGAGTGATGAAGATGTTGATGACGATGATGATGATACTGACGTTGGTACTGGATCTCGCGTTACTTCTCCGAAGCAGGGTCATTTAGATCCTGATATTAGGCTTCCTCGGCCATAAAGGAGGTTGTCTACCCGTCAGGGTTCTTTGTCAGGTTATCTTTGTGCCGAATTCTTTTTGTTGTTGCCTTCATGTCTTTTGTTTCTTAAAGTTGTTTTTTATTTTGCAGATGGGCATTCAGCTCTTTCAACTGAAGATGAGTCGGTTGATCTTTTGAGTCCTTTTGGGTAGGTCTTTCTCTACTGTTGCCCTTTTTATGTGCTTTCCTAATGTAAGTTGATACTTGTTCTTTTTGATGTAGTCGGATGTCTGCTGATGTCCCCATTGCTTCTTGTTCTATTGTGCCTTCTTCTTTTGCATTACCATCTCTTGATGGTGGTTTTGACTTCGCTATTCCGAAGTTATCCTTCTCCCAAACCATGGATGAAATAAAGAAATCTTCTAGGTAAATTTCCTTTGCTCTGCTTGTCTCTTTGATATTTGCCGACCTTTTTTGTAAAGACTTGTGATATTTTCAACTGCAGTGTTGCTTTAGATGGCTCCTCTTCTTCTAAAGTTGTTGTTGATTTGTTGTTGTCTTCTCAAGGTATATTTATTTTCTATTCTTCTGGGTACATATCTCTGTGCTGACTTCTTTGTTGTAGGTGATCCGGCAGCTTCCCATGATGCTGGTTTGACTGAAGTGTCTTTTGGGAAGCCTTTTTCACTGCCCGACCTGATGCCCGAGTTTTTTCTGTGGTTGATCATTGTGTTCCTTTGTCTGCTTGGTCTGAGCGGATTGGTAGGTTGCTTTCAACCTGGGAATCTTTTTCTTCAGAATATGGTGCTGAGCTCAAGGTGCTCTAGATAATATTTGCTTCGTATTTCCATTTTTCTTTCTGTTTTTCCATCAGGTTCTCCATCAGGATCAAGATTTTTTGTTTGGTCCTCAAGAAGAGAGGTCGGCTATCCTTATTCAGGGTAGTCTTGGTAAAGCTGAGGCCGAGTTGTTTCGTGTAAAAGCTGAGTTGGCTCAAATGACAAAGATGCGGGATTCTGCTGCTACCCGAGCTTCTGACGAAATTGCTGATCTGAAGTCCCGACTTGCTGGTATCTTTTGCTCTTTTACTTACTTGTTTTTGGTTTTGCCAGATTACCTTTGCTTATTTGTTTGATATTTGTCAGATGTTGAACGTCAACGTGAAGCTTGGAAAAAGGATTGGGAGGTGATCACTGAGACCCTTTGGTCTTCTAAAAACAAGGCTGAGCATGTAAATGAATCTGCTGATGACACTGTAAAAAAGGCTCAAGATTTGCTAGCTAAAGCTCAGCTAATTCAAAGCGGTGCTGATCGTGATCTTGTCCAGACCTTACAATCTGTTCAGATTTTGCAAGGAAAGTTGACTTCTGCTCGAGCGCAACTTAAATCTCTGCTTGAGGCTGTGAAGCCTATTATTGTTGTTGTTTGTCATCTTGGAGATGATAGTGCTGGTATAGATAGCATAATTCCAGTGTTGTCCTCTCGATTCCGTGAGTTTATGCAGAATGGATTTGAACGATGTATTGGAAATGTTGTTTCCTTTGTTCGGGCTCTTGCCCCTGAGGTCCCTTTGGCCTGGATTCTTGAAGATCCTATGGAGGCCGATCTTTTGACTAAGTGGGAGCAATCAAAACCTGAGGTTAAGAGTCTTTGTAGTGAGATACTTGGTCAGATGAATGTGTTGCCATCTTCTCCTTGATAATCTCATTTACTTGTCTTTGAGTGTTACTCTTGTAATATATTCTGAATGATACTTTTTCTTAATATATTGTCACACTTCGCCCTGATATTGTACTGCCCTTGTCTTTGTTTACCGATGATGAGTAGTTTGTTCTCTGATTGATATGTCTATCCTTCTCACGAATACCTTATTTTCCTAATTTTTGTGAGTCATGCTGAGTTCTTTTGATTGCTATATGAAGTATTGTGCCTCTGTATTAGGCTTTGAAGATGCTTCTGAATTCCCGAATTCTTTCTGGGTAGTATTATTTGCCTTTGTGCCCTGATGGTTGTGTTTGAAGATATTGATGTTCAGAAGAATGCCTCTATGCTTCTGAGTTTATGCTTTGTGGATCTTAATCTTTAAATGACCTCTGAATAGTTTCGAGGTAACATTGTCATTTTGGACGAGTAGTTTCCAATGTTGGAGTAGTAGATGTCACTTTCTGACATGACAATATTCGGCTTGCAGTCTTTATTGCACCGAGTTTGTGTTGCTCTTCAAGGTTTCGTGTTGTGTCACTTTGTGCAAGTGACTGATTTTGATGTTGTCGAGGTAGACTAATATTTTTTGTCATGTCGAGTCGTTGATATCTGTCATGCCGCCTCACGAAACGGTAGACTTGTAGATATATGAACTAGACTGTGCCGCTCATGGTGCAAAGCAGTCGGTTTGTCAAATTGCCTCACGAAACAATTGACTTAAAAATGCTAGACAATGCCGCTCATGGTGCAAAGCTGTCAGCTTGTCATGCCGCCTCACGAAATGGTAGACTTTATATATATGAACCAGACTGTGCCGCTCTTGGTGCAAAGCAGTCGGTTTGTCGAGTTGCCTCACGAAACAACCGACTTAAAAATGCTAGACAGTGCCGCTCATGTTGCAAAGCTGTCAACTTGTCATATCGCCTCACGAAACGGTAGACTTTATATATATGAACCAGACTGTGCTGCTCATGGTGCAAAGCAGTCGGTTTGTCGAGTTGCCTCACGAAACAACCAACTTAAAAATACTAGACAGTGCCGCTCATGGTGCAAAGCTGTCATCTTGTCATGCCGCCTCACGAAATGGTAGACTTTATATATATGAACCAGGCCGTGCCGCTCATGGTGCAAAGCAATCGGTTTGTCAAGTTGTCTCATGAAACAACTGACTTAAAATACCAGACAATGCCTCTCATTGTGCAAAACTGTGGGTTTATCGTGTCGTCTCACAAAATGGTTGACTTGTAGATCTTTTGTTCTTGATGTCTTGTATCTTATGTCTTTAGTTGTAGAATTTCTTGAGTTGGCGTATATGCCAAGTGTTGCTTAGTTGAATTCCATCTTCTGTCATTAGCTCGTAAGTTCCAAGTTGTATTGCTGTCTTGATGATAAAAGGACCCTCCCATGGGCTGAGTAGCTTATGTCTTCCTTCTTTATTTTGAATTAGCCGTAGTACTAGATCTCCTGGCTTTAGTGTTCTTGGATGCATATTTCTGTCGTAATGTCTTTGCAAGCCTTGTAAGTATCTTGCATTTTGTATTACTGAATTGTCTCTTATTTGTTAGATTGTGTCGATCTCTAGCCGCCTTGTTTCTTCGGCTTCTCCTTCGTCGTATTGTTCGTTTTTTGGTGATTGCCATATTAAGTCGATTGGTAATACGACTTCTGATCCGTATACCAAGAAGAAAGGTGAATATCCTGTTGCTCTGCTAATTTGAGTTCTTAAGCCCCATACTAGTTTTGGTAATTCTTCTATCCATTTACCTCCATATTCTTTTAGGTCTTCATATAGTCTTGGTTTTAGGCCTTGCAATAATAGCCCATTGGCTCTTTCAACCTGTCCATTTGCTTGGGGGTGAGCCACTGATGCATAGTCTATCTCTATTCCGCAATCTCTTGCCCAATATTGGAATTCCTTTGTTGTAAATGGTGATCCAAGATCTGTGATTATTCTGTTGGGCATCCCGAATCTGTGCATGATGTCTTGTATGAACTCTGTTGCTTTTTCCGCACTGTATTTGACTAGCGGTTTATATTCAATCCATTTGGTGAATTTGTCTACTACCACGAATATGTACTCAAATCCTCCTTTTGCCTTTTTGAGAGGTTCGACTTGATCTAGTCCCCAGCATGAAAATGGCCAGGCTGGCGGTATGCAGATTAGATTGTGTGCTGGAACGTGTGATTGTCTTGCAAACATGTGGCAATTTTTGCATGTCTTGACTAATTGTTCTGCATCCTTGAGTGTTGTTGGTCAGTAGAATCCACTTCTAAATGCTTTGCCGATTAGTGTTCTAGATGCTGCATGATTTCCACAACATCTCGAGTGGATTTCCTCTAATATCTCTTTTCCTTCCTGCGTAGATACGCGTTTCAATAATACTCCAAAAGATGCTGCCCTCTTGTATAATTTGTATTTTACGAGGACGTATGCTTTGCTTTTCCTTACAATCCTTGTTGCCTTTGCTTTGTCTCCGGGTAGTTTGTTTTTGCTTTTATAGTTGATGTATGGTTGTCTCCAATCACTTTCTATGTTGAGGATCTGTCTTGAGGTGTCGAGTTCTTTTATCTTGTCTATGTCCATTGGGTCTTCTTTGTTTTACTGATTTATGAGATTGATGGCTTTGCGAGTTCTTCTACGAATACTCTTGGTGGTACTTTTGCTCTGTCTGACCCCAGTTTAGACAAGATACCTGCTGCCACATTTGAATCTCTTAAGACATGGTAGATTTCTAGTCCCTCGAAGTTCTTCTCTAGTTAACTTACTTCTGCATAGTATGCATCCATGTTATTTTTTGTGCAATCCCACTCTTTGTTTACTTGATTGATTACTACTATTGAATAGTTGCTATTTTGATTCCCAAGGTAGTTGCTACTTTTAATCCGTGTATAAGTGCTTCATATTCTGCTTCGTTATTTGTTGCTTGCCATAATATTTGTAGCACGTATTTTAATTGTCTTCGTTCTGGGGAGATTAGTAGCACACCTGCTCCTGCCCCTCCAAGCTTCAGAGAACCATCAAAGTACATCTTCCAGTGGTCTCGTATTGGCTCGGGTTCTTTTTGTGCAATTTATGTCCATTCTGTGATGAAGTAGGGTAGTATTTGCGACTTGATTGTTGTACTTGGCTTGAAGTCTATATTTAGAGATCCGAGTTCTACTGCCCATTTTGATATCTGGCCTGTGGCGTCTTTGTTTTTGAGTATGTCTTGTAATGTAAAGTTGACTGCTACTGTTACTTTGTTCTTCTAGAAATAATGCCTCAGTTTCCTTAATGATATGAGTATTGCATATAGTAGTTTTTGTACGTGTGGGTATCTGACTTTCAATTTTCTGAGTACTTCACTGATGTAATATACTAGTCTTTGCACTTTGTAGGTGTGTCCGGGTTCTTCTCTTTCCACGATGATTGTTGCACTTACTACGTTCTTTGTTGTCGTGATATATAGCATCATGTCTTCCTTATTTCTTGGTGGTGTCATTACTGGAGATGATGATAAGTATTCTTTTAGCTTGATGAAGGCTTGATTTGCTTCTTCTGTCCATTTGAAGTTCTCTTTCCTTTTTAGGAGTTTGAAGAAGGGTAGTCCTTTTTCTCCTAATTTGATATGAATCTGTTGAGAGCTGCCATACAACCTGTTAGCTTTTGTATGTCCTTGACATTTTTGGGTGGCTTCATATCCATTATTGCTTTGACTTGTTTCATGCTAGCTTCAATCCCTCTATTGCTGACTAAAAAGCCGAGTAGTTGTCCTGATGGTACACCAAAGACACATTTTGTGGGATTGAGTTTCCACTTCCACGCTTTCAGATTCTTGAAGGTCTCTTCTAGGTCTTTAAATAGTGGTTCGGGTTCCTTTGTTTTGACTACTACGTCATCGATGTAGGCCTTGCCGTTTCTTTCGATTTGATCTCCAAGGCAGGTTTGTATTGCTCTTTGATATGTTGCTCCTGCGTTTTTCAGTCCAAACGACACTGATTTGTAGCAATATGCCTCGAAGGGTGTTATAAAAGATGTTTTGCTTTGATCTTCTATCGATGATATTTGACGATATCCTGAGTAGCAGTTGAGGAAAGATAGAAGTGATGATCCCGCTGTTGAGTCTATGACTTGGTCAATTCTTGGTGGCCCATATGGGTCTTTCCAGTTATTAACGCAAAAAGTCGTCAAGTCTGCGAACACGTCGGGCTTATACCCAAATTCGATATCCGAGGTGTGCCAGTCGATTTGACTAGTTAATCGACAAGGACGATAACTAGAACAACGCTGAACGAGACGACGGCGATGCACCCGGACGTCAAGGCTCTGATTGCTCAAAACATGAAACTGGCAAAGTTGACGGAGATCTTGCAATCCGTCGAAACTTTGTAAGAACTCATGGATAAACTAGAACTAATGCGATGAAAGTAGATTTGCTGGAAAAAGTAGATAAAAGTAATTGACTTATTTGATTGATTGTATTCTCTCTCCTTTTACATCACCCCTCGGTACATATTTATACCCCGGCAAGAGGAGTTGTAAACAAACACGACTCATATCTTTCTAAACAAAACTCCTATTTTTAAGGAAATAAACGGCTCGTGCAAGAGTCAGACTCAAACTACAATAATAATACTAGCATTAAATCACCAGTTTTCATATCCGTCTTTCTTATGATGAACCCTTTCATCGACAGACTTCTTCCAATCTGCAACCCTTTTCTATTACCATTGGCAGCTTTCTGCTGACGTCAGCCACGTCATCCTACATCCATCGGCAATACCTTCCTATCGGCAACACCCTTCTGCCTTAATCGGCAACACCTTCTTATCGGCAAGTATCCTTCTTTTTTCCTTGACGTTTCTTCAATCAAATTCACCATCGACAACTTCCTTTACTTCCATCGGTAATCTAACTGGTAGTATCTTGATGCCGATAGTGACCATCTCCTTGCCGATCAGCGCACTCGGTTCATATTGACCCGTACAAAAATGTTTTCAACACATGCCCCCCAATTTCGGAGTATAAAATTCTTATTCACCAAAATTTTTCTCTACTGTAATCTTCCCTTCCAAGATGTTTGTGCCATCACCTTGATTATTGCGCACAATCATTGCAAGTTACCATTAGATCCCGCAATTGTAGCGCCAACGGTCACAACCCCTCGATCACTGCAAAAATTCATCACCACATCCTTTGATATCTCTGCTCAGTAAAAAGGAAAACTCGAAAACGCCCTTGACGCCTTATGCTTATAAAGACCACTATTCGTTCTTCTTTCTACCCCGAGTTCATATCTTCATCCCCCCATTTCACCGGTGCTCCTGAAGAACACTCCGGCAACATTCAATCGGCAGCTTCTTCTTCCATCAGCAAGGTGCAACCTGCAAGAACTCTTTCGACCCGATGGCGATCAGCTTCAACGTTCCCGCTATCAATTTCTTCCCTTTTTGCTTCATACCTTGCGGTTTTTACCTTTTGCACCGTTTCGTGATCTCTTTTCCTCTTTCCTCTTTGCTTTCTGAATCTAGAAAATGCGCAACAGAATAGTAATCCCTATCGATCAATCACATCTTTGTTGTTTGGGTCCGATGGGGGATACTGATCCAACTGAAATCATTAATGCGGAAATCAACCGAGTTCCTTTCAGAACTGCACACTTTGACCTAGGGTTATGGACAGACATTTTCCATTCTTGGCCCAAACCCACCAAAGGGTGGAAAAATTGGTCAGGCCACAACAAGTCTACTGGGCAGAACGCAACTTAGACCAATGTATCAAACTATCCCTTGCTGATATGGCCAAGAATGAGAACATGATGACTGCCACCTCTTATTTCTGGTCTGACACAATGAACACCTTTCTATTCAGACATGGACCAGCCACCCCTACACTTGCCGATGTGCATATGCTTACTGGCTTTGACGTCTCCTCTGTCGATGATGCCACCCTCTTTAATAGAAAGCCCGAACATCGGGTAACTACCTGTAACATCAGCGGTTGGACCGGATATATTCAAGAATATCAAAGGACTAGATCGGTAAACCAGAGGGAGCAAGCCACTTTCCTGAATATGTGGCTGGAGAAGTTCATCTTCTATGGCAGGACAATTGGACCCACCAACATGTATCTCCTACAACAGAGCTCTTGGCTAATGGAGCAAAACTTCCCCTTGGCCGATACCTCCTCAGCTTAGTATATCACCTCCTGCACCAGGTATCGGAAAAGTTATTGCTAGGCGAGCCCATCGACAGCCTTGGAGGCCCCTGGTGGTTCATCAATATGTGGCTAAACGCCCATATGCACAAGTGCCTTCAATTTGACTTGTTCAGCTAGCAATTTCCAAGAGACCTGGCTGAGAACCATGTGTTTGCGGATGGTGAGTTGGCAACCCGCTCCCCACTCAACTTCGAGGAATCCATAATAGTGCTACCGGGAACCGATGTCAACGAGGACCAATTCGGCAGATTTTTTCAGAGATTTTATTGTGGAACTTCTGCTGCAGAACGGGCTTGGTGGCTTTATGTCGATACGGACAACCGATTCCCACTCTCCTTCAACCTTGCTCATGAAGATATACAAAAGGATGAAGGAATCCTGGGGGCTATCCTTACTCCCCGGTCCATCCCAGTCAACATCTTCGGGAGTGGGAAGAATGCAACTTATGAATTCTACTATCTATCGGCAGCGGCAAGACAGTTAGCGTTTGGTCAACTGCCGATCAATCTCAGTTATGCCGATGTGGTGAACCCAAGAGAAGTTATCACTAGCGTCATGGACTAGGACAATGTCGTCAATCTCCCTCCTCATGCCGATACAACCAACATTGACTTGTCTACTTGGGCGCCAGTATCCTTCATCACCGAATCATACAAATTCTAGTGGCAAGAGTGGAAAGATCAACTGTTTGCTGCATCGTCACACTACTATCGACACTTGATTGATGTTGATCATATCATTCCCGATAACGCGGTAAGCTTATCTTCAACATCATTTTTTTGTCATCTCTTTTCAAAGGCATCGGCAACTGATTTTCTGCCAGTAGGTTGATGACTTAATTCCAAGAAAGAGCAGAAGTGGCAAAGCCTTCAACTTGCGATCGACTAATCCTACATCGGTAATCGGCAGTAGAGCCCCTTCGTTGGCCTCCCTCATGCATCGAAGGGCAGTCCCCAAGGTCACCATCAAGCCTAAATCAATACCAGGTGGGGCTGCTACTATCGCTGCCGCCGTTCTGGCGCAAGCTTTTATGGTAACAAATCTCCACTTTATTCCTGCCGATCACAAAACTTTTATCGGCAACTCTCACTTAATTTTCAACTTGCACCAAATGTTTTTCTTTTGTAGCAGACAAGTTCATCGGCAGCTGCTCCAAGTGTACAAGCTCTTCCAACTCGGCCTGCCGATGCCCCCCAAGTGCAACAGTTGAAACGCCAAGGCTCATCAAGCACCGCTTCCCGACCAAAACGCCTAAGGCCATCAACCTTAGTTACATCATCGGCAACATCTTCTCAACCTCTTACTGATGCGCTAACACAAGAGCCAGGATCAGCACCTGTCCCTGACCAAACAACAGTTGAAGTCTCCATCCAAGGGATAGTGTCGGTGCCGCAGGAATCGGCCATCATAATAACAGAAACACCACCGGCATCGACATCAGCACCGACACTAACCATCCATCCACAAAGGCAAGCTCATCGGCAACCATTGCTGATTCTCAAGACATCGCTGTGCCAGCTGCTCTACCAAGTCCAAGGCGAGAAATCATTCTAAAGCAGGTAAATCGACTGTCTGTCATAAATTCGCAAGACACAAACTTTCAATCGACAAACTCTAATTATTTTCTTTTTAGTCCCAAGACTCCCCTAAGAGCTTATTCTCCTTCGCTATCAACCTGTCAGACGAGGATGAAGAAGAAGAAAGCTCTGCCCAAGCCTCAGACAACATATCGGCAGAAGTAAAATCCAAACTTGAAACACTGCTACCCTTACTGCAGCAAAGTACATCCCAACTAGTCCAAGATTCTAACGCAGTAAGAGTAGCTTTCAAAGCGATTCAAGGACATCTGCCTACCGATATTGAAGAAATGCTTTTCCAAGCGATATTCCTTGAGAGCCGACAATTACAATATGAAAAGGTCTCACGCCGCATTGCCGATAGAGCTACCCAAGCAAAGCTTGAAGGAGAAATGCTTAAATTCAAGCAAACTGCTGAAGAGAAACACAAAGGTATCGGTCGCCTGGAAGCCTCTAGTGTCGAGCTTGAACAGGAAATCACCTGTCTATCGGCACAAAAATAAGAATTGCTAGCGGAGCTAAGGAAAGTCGATGAAGCTTTAGATGCAGCCAACCAAAAGAAGGTTCAACTTCCTGATGCCACTAAAGCTTTACAACAAGAAAGAGATGCTGATGCTCGCCATGCCCTTCTGTTAAAAAGAAAAATCAAGCCAATTGAGGGCGCTGCCGATGACGATATCAGAGAAATAGAGGAAGCGGACCAAATTTGCCTTCGTGCGATTTCATCCACTCAATCCTTACTGTAACTTGCTGTATCGACAACTCTAAACTTGATGACTGACTCGTCTGTATCATAATGTTAATGCCTTTTCTGCCGATGCTTTGCACAATAACCCCGTCATCGGTACTTATACTCGTATTACTCTATGCATCCATCCAGATACTAGAATAATATTTCTTTAAATATTTACCATTGATCGCTCTGGAAAACGCAACCCCTTCGAGAGTTTCGAAAATATAAGCATTACCAGGAACAGACTGTTTTATCCGAAAATGACCCTCCCAATTAGGAGACCACTTTCCAAACTTTGAACTCTTAGCCCCAATTGGTAAAATCAGCTTCCATACCAGATCACTATCGGCAAACTCCTTGGCTTTCACTTTCTTGTCATACCACCTGACAACCTTTTTCTTATTCTCTTTGATGTTGATTAGAGCTCTTAGCCGATGACTTGCTAGATCTTCTAATTCATCCTTCATAAGGATATCATATTCATCGGTTGTTAATTGATCCTGGGAAAACAATCGTCTAGAACCAGCCTTAACTTCCCAAGGTAGGACAACATCATGCCCATAGACCAACTGGTATGGTGAAACTTTAGTTGCACCATGACATGCCATACGATACGACCATAAAGCTTCGTTCAACACTATATGCCACTTTCTAGGGTTTTCTTCAATCTTGCGCTTGATAAGCTTAATAACCCCTTTATTAGTTGCTTCGGCCTGACCATTAGCTTGAGCATAATAAGGAGAAGAGTTTAAAACCTTAAACCCCATACCGATAGCAAATTCATCAAACTCCCCCGATGTGAACATGGTCCCTTGATCAGTTGTAATAGTTTGAGGAATACTAAATCGGTAAACAATATGCTCCTTTACAAAGTCTATCATGTTTGCCGATGTCACCTTCTTCAAAGGAATGGCTTCAACCCACTTCATGAAATAATCGGTAGCAACAAGTATAAATTTATGCCCTTTACTCGATGACGGATAAATTTGGGCGATGAGATCGATAGCCCATCCTCTAAACGGCCAAGGCTTGATTATGGGATTCATTGTCGATGCGGGTGCCCTCTGAACATTACCAAACCTCTGACAACCTTGACACCGTTTGAAGTATTTAAAACAATCCTCAAGAATTGTCGGCCAATAATACCCATTCCGTCTAATCACCCACCTCATTTTGAATGCCGATTGATGTGCCCCACATACTCCTTCATGAATTTCACCCATCAACTCTTTCGATTCTTCTTTACTAAGGCACTTGAGCAAAACTCCATCAATCGTTCGATAATATAATTCATCATCAAGGAGCACGTACTTGGTAGCCTGAAACCTTAGCGCCTTTCAACCTTTTTAGACAGATCCTTTAAGTAATCGGCAATCCCTTTTCTCCAGTCATCAGAAACTATTACCGATGTCATCATTTCCTGAATCAGCTGATACCCTGAAGCGTACTGTGCGAACCGATTAGCCTCTTCATTATGCAACCTGGGAACATGCTCGAGGTGGTATTCTTTAAATTCTTTTAATAATTGCAAACACTTTTCATGGTGTGCAATTAAATTTTCACTCCAGCATTCATATGTCCCAATCAATTGATTGATCACTAACATAGAGTCACCAAAGATTTCAACGGCATCGGCACGCACTTCCCTGTGTAATTCCAACCCTTTTAGCAAAGCCTGGTATTCAACCTGATTGTTTGTCGAAGTAGCAACAATCGGCAATGAGACTTCATACTTCTGTCCTCGGGGCGAAATTAAGACAACACCGATACCTGCTCCTTCCTTACACGTGGGTCCATCAAAGAACAAAGTCCAAGGAGCAATCTCCACGGAACTCACTGTACTACAATGTTGAGTAACAAAGTCCGCCATCACCTGACCCTTGACTGCTTTAGCCGATTCATGCCTCAAATCAAACTTTGACAGCACTAAAATCCATTTGCCGATCCTTCCACTCAATATTGGCATCGACAACATGTACTTAACCACATCATCTTTGCATATGATAGTACATTCGGCCGATAACAAATAATGCATCAATTTAATGCAAGAGAAGTACAAACATAAACATAATCTCTCGACGGTCGAATATCTGGTTTCAGCATCCACCAGCCTTCTACACAAATAATAAATTATGCGTTCCTTCCCTTCAAATTCTTGGATTAAGGATGACCCGATAACGCTGTTATCGGCAGACAAATACAACCTAAAAGGCTTCCCGTGTTGAGGTGGAACCAAGACTGGAGGATTTACCAAATATCTCTTAATGTCTTCCAAAGCTAATTGTTGTTCTTCCTTCCATGCAAATTCTTAACCGGCCTTCAGCTTTAGCAACGGGCTAAAATACTTAATCTTCCCAGACAAATTAGATATAAATCTTCTAATAAAATTAATCTTGCCGATCAAGGACTACAACTCAGTCTTGTTTGTGGGAGCAACCACCTTATTAATTGCATCAATGGATTTTCTGCCGATCTTGATACCTCTTTGATGCACCATAAAACCTAGAAATTGACCTGCCGATACACCAAACACACACTTATTAGGATTCATCTTTAACCGATGTTCCCTTGTGCATTCATCTTTCAAATAGTATCAACTTTCATATTGGTACTTGCAAAAGATGTCTAGTTCTAGCATACTTGTGATAGCCCACATGTATTTAATTCAAGAAATTCTATAAGTGGTATCTCACAAGTGATATCCTACAAGCTAACAAGTGATCCTCAACCTTAAGTGGTCAAATCAAAGTTCTCTTACATGCAAAAGCTTATTTGGATGACAATTGCTTTGACCAAAGGGGAGCTGCCCTACTCAATGGTATAATGGTCAATGATCTTTCATGAAGAGTCATTCCAATACATAGATGTTAGTGTCCATAAAAAATGAAAAGATACAAGTATCAACCATCTACCCTAGTGCAACCTTTGTATCAATATGAGCATACCTTTTATGGAAATTGATGACAAAGGGGGAGAGATTAGTGAACAAAGATATATTAGTGAATGGACATGCACTAAAGGGAAGAGACATGGACATGGACAAGGGACACTAGTAGAAAAACTCTTTTTGCTGGCGCCCCCCAAAACACACCACAGCCGGTTGTGGGTTTCACGCCGCCTGTGGTGTGTTTTGGCTCCCAACCGCCTGTGGAGAGGGGTTATCACAGGAGGTTGGCATAAGCCAACCGCCAGTGGTAGACTCTGTCTATATATACCACCCTCCCGACACCCACTCTCTTCTTCCTCCCGACCAGCTACAGTTATAGCTGCCACTTGCCATTAGAAGCGATTTTGGAGGTCCAGATTTTTGAAAATACAAGGGGGAGGTTTTGATCTTCATTTCTTGGAAGGATATTGGTTAAAAAGGTTAGTTTATGTCCCTATTTCCTCATTTAGCTCATTTTTTCTCAATTGGAGCCACATTTTGGATCTAGAGTTTCACCATGAGTGAGAGAGAAGAGTCCTAGGTGTTCAATTTAGTTTATGCTATATATATTTACTTGATGTTTGCTCTCCATCTTCATGTTTGCTTTTTAATTTGGTTTATGCTATATATATTTACTTGATTGTTATGAATCAATGTTGTGTTAAATATACTCTTACTCTAAACCCTAGCTAATAATCTAGGGTTTCACCATGAGTAAGAGAGAAGAGTCCTAGAATGTTTGAGAGAGAAGTGTAGTTTTTTTGGTAGTTTTTTTAATTATTGTACTTGGGTTTTTGTTATGCTTTTATATTTCTCAATTTATTTCATCCACTTTATGCACTTATGTTTCATTAATTTACTTGTGATACTTAGTGGCTGGACCTAAACCCTAGCTAATAAACTCTAAGGGGGAGGTTTTGATCTTAATTTATAGAGACAAGGGGACATTTATCAAAATACAAGGGGAGAGGTTTTGATCTTCATTTCTTGGAAGGAGGTTGTTAAAAAAGGTTAGTTTATGTCCCTATTGCCTCATTTAGCTCATTTTTTCTCAATTTGAGCCACATTTTGGATCTAGGGTTTCACCATGAGTGAGAGAGAAAAATACCTAGGTTGTTTTCTTAGTTTATTCATGTCATGTTGATGCCCATTTTAGCCACATTTTTTCTGCATTTTCATTTTTTCTTTTTAATTTAGTTTATGCTAGATATATTTACTTGTTTTCATTGACCAATGTTGTGTTAATGTTCATCAATGATACTTAGTGGCTAATAAACTCTAAGGGGGAGGTTTTGATCTTCATTTATTTTCTTTATTTTCTTCAAGTCAGGTTGATTAAGATGGTTACATAATATTCGTCGTTCCTCCCTTTTGAAAGTCAGGTATTATCGATGGAGAGGTCATTCTGGATGTATAATTTGTCAAGGCTAGATGAATCATACATACCCGAGGTTCATAAGTTTATTGATGCTGCTAAAAACCATGCTTGGAGAACAAAGAAGATGCACATACATTGTCCATGAATGGACTGCAGGAATGTGAGAGTATTTGATGACCATCAACAAATCCTTTCTTATCTTGTCCGCCGAGGATTTATGAAGGATTACTTGATTTGGACAAAGCATGGAGAGGATAGCTCTGTGCCTTATACAACTGTTAGCCGTGCAAATATCGACGCCGATGGTCCAAATATGTTTGTTGACGGTGGGTTTCAGTTAGTACATGAGACACAACACCCTATCACCGATGGTCCTGGTCATGGTTTCGCTGGAGGAATTGAAGGCGTGAGAACTGATGTGATTCAAAATTATATGGTTGCAGAAGATGCAGAATTCCTGGAGGCAATGTTGTGTCGTCATGCAGAAGATCCATCAATGTTCTTCAAGAAAGGTATGGAGGCCCTGATGAAGGCAGCAAAAGAGCCTTTGTACGATGAGTCTAAGGGTTGCACCAAAGATTTCACGACTTTGCGTTCGGTGCTAAAGTTGTTGGTATGCAAAGCTAGGTTTGGTATTTGTGATGCTGGCTTTGATGCATTCTTGACTATTATCACAGACATGCTTCCTAAGGAAAACAAAGTGTCTGCTAACACGTACTATGCAAAGAAGCTAATCAGTCCACTCATGGTGGATGTTGAGAAGATCCATGCTTGTAGAAATCATTGTATCCTATATCGAGGTGAAATAAGATCAAAGTCTTGGACTAAGAGATAAAAGTCTTGGACTAAGAGATAAATAAGTGTTGCACACAAGTAGGGGGAGCAAGCTCATGAACTTGATTGATTGCATTCAATATGTGCATATTCATGTGCTTACTTGCATATTGCATTAGTCTTATCTTTATATGCATGCTTGTGTGGTGTATGCTAGTTATAGGATTTGAATGATAACTTGATAAACTAGCATGCAAAGGTTGGTGTAGGGTCGAGATGGCAGACTAGAGGGGGGGTGAATAGTCCTTTCTAAAACTTAAGCGTCACGGCTAACCGAAACAAATGCGGAATTAAAACTATCGGTCTAGCCAAGACTACACCCCTCTATCTATCACTCTAGCACCTAGCAAAGTATGTCTATTATGCTAACTAAGGTGCCAAGCTAGGAAGCTCACCTAAACAAGTCTAGGTTGCAAAGTCACACAAACCTAATCAACTAGTACTCTAAGCACACCGGGAGCTCCTACACATACTAGTAAGCAAAGCACAAAGCACCTAAGCTCACTAGCAATGCTCTCTAGCAAGACTACATAAGTCAACTAGAGAGCTCAACTTACTTAGCTACACAAACTAAGCAATGTGACTAACAAGGCTACACAAGCCAATTAGCCACTCAAGAGCTACTTCTATGCTACACAAGCTAGAAGGTAACTAAGCAAGCTACATAAGCTGAACTAGTTACAAGAGCAACAGCTAAAGCACTAGCACAAGTATAAACAAGTAAATACAAGCTAGTCATTTGGAGAATGCAAACCACCGAGAATATGTACACAAGGTTGACACGGTGATTTTTCTCCCGAGGTTCACTTGGTCGCCACCAAGCTAGTCCCCGTTGTGTCGGCTCACTCACTTGGACGTTCACGCACTAATAGGCATTCACAAGCCTAACCCGCAATCGGGTGCCGCACAACCAATACAAGATTAGGGCACTCAATGACACGCTCAACTAGAGTTGCTCTTCGCGATCTCCCGCAGGGCGAGCACAACACCCCTCACAAGCTCTTCTCTGGAGCCACGCACAAGCTTCTTGTGTGCTTTGACGGAGCCACAATCACCAAGCCGTCTACTAGGAGGTGGCAACCTCCAAGAGTAACAAGCACCACCGGCTTGCAACACGATCACCTAGTGCCACTCGATGCAAACTCGCAATGCAACGCACTAGAATCGCTCTCATACACAATCGGATGATCACTATCAAGTGTATGTGAGTTAGAGGGATCCCAAGCACACCAACATAAGCAACAAAGGCCATAGGGTGCTCAGCAATCGGCCAAGGGCAGCCACCAAGTCTACTTATAGAGGGAGGGGAAAAACTAGCCGTTTCGCCCTCTCTAACGGCTCTCTGTATGGCTCCGGACGCAAGCTACAGTAGAGGTCCGGACCAATATAGACGCGTCCGGGCCTTTAGAGATGCTGCGTCCGGATCTTTAGAGACGCTGCGTCCGGACTGCACAGTGCGTCCAGACCAGCACAATCCGCACGGAAACGTCCGTATCTCTTAGGTCCAAACTCCGATTTTGATGATCTTAGACTTCTTGGAAAGCTAAATCAGAGGCCTACACATCCCTCAAGTCCATTTTATCCATATCACAATGAATCAAAGAAGTATTTCATTCCAAGCTCTTCTCTTTAGCGCGCTCGCCATGCACTGACACGCGTCTACGGACGCTGCCAATAGTGCCACTCCGGACCAACGCACGCTGCGTCCGGATGCAACACAGAGAGCTCCCGAGAGCCTCTTTCATCCGGATGCTAGTCCGGAGTCCACCGTCCGGACGACGAATAGCGTCCGGATCTCCTCAGTTAGCTCAGCGCAGTTAAAGGGGCAGGCGACCGGACGCAGACCCAATGGTCCGAACCGCCACAACCCCTACGTCCGGACCTCACAGACTTGGCCAAACCTAGGGTTAGGTTCCGGACCCATCGCCGATGGTCCAGACTCAGCCAAACCCTAGCGTCCGGAGCTGTTTCCTCAGCCGAAACTTCTTCAAACTTCTTGATAGTACGGCTATTCAGTTGCATCACAAAGTTAGATCGCTCACAGTGGCACTAGATAACCGATATCCAAATAAGTTTGTTCCTCTTGATAGTACGGCTATCTATCCTAAACCCGGTCATAAACTTCTCTACACACCTATGACTAGTGAAATGAAATGCCCTATGGTTATACCTTTGCCTTGCGCATTCCATTCCATCTCCATCTCCAATGTTAATGCAACACTTGGACCAACCTATCACCAAATGATATGATCCACTTCATATCATCACGTGACCGTGTTGGTTCATCGATCTTGACCTCACTTGCTCTTCACCGTTGTGTCGGTCCATCGGCGCCAAGTAAAACCCGCTTTCCCTTGATACTTTCAACCAGTCCATCAAGCCAAGCCTCATCTTGATCTTCTCCACCTTGATCGCATGACTCCATGTCATGTCTCATGTGCAATAAGCTCCTTCATCACACAATCATATGTGAACTAATCTCCTGTGTATATATCACTTGAACACATATTAGTTCACCTAGGTTGTCACTCAATTACCAAAATCACATAGAGACTCTCAGTTGGTAAGCTAGATAGTTGATCTAATAAGTGGTATCTAGAATCCTTGCTTATAATGTTGATCTCACGGGGTTTCTAGTGTTTTTGTGCTATCTAGCTAACCATGGTGGTGCTAAGGATGAACTTCAAAGTGCAACTACATTGAGCATCTTCAAAGGTTTATCCTATATCCCTTAGCATCACTTAGTAGTGCTAGCACTCCTACAATGTCTATTCATGCATGTGTGCAAAGCTTAATTCAAACCTTTGTGAGCACACATGTAGAGGGAGCTATCACTACCAAGTCATATTTTGTGGCATTTATCCAAATCTTGGTATAGAGCTTAAATGTTGGATAAATGTCATAATGTCCAAAAAGATCTTAATTTCCATATCTTCGTAGAGTTTTCATCAATTACCAAAAAGGGGGAGATTGAGAGTCTCTATGTGATTTTGGTAATTGAGTGAAAACCTAGGTGAACTAATATGTGTTCAAGTGATATATACACAGGAGATTAGTTCACATATGATTGTGTGATGAAGGAGCTTATTGCACATGAGACATGACATGGAGTCATGTGATCAAGGCGGAGAAGATCAAGATGAGGCTTGGCTTGATGGACTGGTTGCAAGTGTGAAGGGCAAGCGTGTGATGCTTGGCGTCGATGGAAAAATGCAACGGTGAAGATCAAGTGAGGTCAAGATCGATGAACCAATATGGTCACGTGATGATATGAAGTGGATCATATCATTTGGTGATAGGTTGGTGCATGTGTTGCATCAACATTGGAGAAGGAGATGGAATGGAATGTGCAAGGTAAAGTTATAACCATAGGGCATTTCATTCCACCAGTCATAGGTGTGTAGAGAAGTATATGACCGGGTTTAAGATAGATAGTCGTACTATCAAGAGGGGCAAACTTGTTTGCATATCGATTATCTAGTGCCACCGTGTGTGATCTAACATTGCGATACATTAGGATGGAGTGGTGCGGTGAGAGCAAGTGAAAATGCTTTGGAAAACATTGTGAAAATGCTAACACACATGCACAAGGTGAAGAACACATTTGTGTTAGTACATGAGAAGCAAAGGAGGAAGTGCGGAGGAGTCTCGGCTATAAACCGAGCTCCGGACGCTAGGGACAGTAGGGTCCGGACCATTGGAGAATGGGTCCGGAACCTAACCCTAGGTCTGAGCGTGGATGTGAAGTCCGGACGCTGATCCGGACGCTGGGGCTTGGGTGGTCCAGACCATTGGCTCTGTGTCCGGTCGCCTGCCCCCTTGACCGTGCTGAGCTGACCGAGGAGGTCCGGACGTTGGACTCCGTACCCGCATCCGTATAAAAGTAGCTCTCGGGAGCTCTCTGTGTTGCGTCCGGACGCGGCGAGCGTTGGTCCGGACCGGCACTGTTGGCTGCATCCGGAGGCACGTGGCGGTGATCAGTGAGCGCGCCAACGGCTCGATTCAAACGGCTAGGTGGTTCGGACGCATGGCAATGGTCCGGACCCAAGTGTTGGGTGCGTCCGGACCCTCTGCAGGAAGCATGATGAAGGGAGAAAACAACTAGTTTCTTTCCCACTCTATTTATAGGCTTGGTGGCTGCCCTTGGCTTGTTGCTGAGCACCCTTGGGCCTTTGTGGCTTGTGTTGGTGTGCTTAGGAGCCCTCTAACTCACATACACTTGATAGTGATCATCCGATTGTTTGAGAGAGCGATTCTAGTGTGTTGCATTGCGAGTTTGCATCGAGTGGCACTAGGTGATCGTGTTGTAAGCCGATGGTGCTTGTTACTCTTGGAGGTTGCCACCTCCTAGACGGCTTGGTGATTGTAGCTCCGTCGAAGCACGCAAGAAACTTGTGCGTGGCTCCGGAGAAGATCTTGTGAGGGGTGTTGTGCTCGCCCCGCGGGAGATCGCAAAAAGCAAATGTAGTTGAGCATGTCATTGAGTGCCCTCATCTTGTGTTGGTTGTGCGGCACCCGAACGCGGGTTAGGCTTGTGAATGCCTATTAGCGCGTGAACCTCCAAGTGAGTGAGCCGACACAACGGGGACTAGCTTGGTGGCGACCAGGTGAACCTCGGGAGAAAAATCACCGTGTCAACCTTGTACATATTCTCGGTGGTTTGCATTCTCCAAATCACTAGCTTGTATTTACGTATTCATACTTGTGCTAGTGGTTAGTTGTTGCTCTTGTAGCTAGTTAGCTTGTGTAGCTTAACTAGTTGTCTTCTAGCTTGTGTAGCATAGAAGTAGCTCTTGAGTGGCTAATTGGCTTGTGTAGCCTTGTTAGTCACATTGCTTAGTTTGCGTAGCTAAGTAAGTTGAGCTCTCTAGTTGACTTGTGTATTGTTGCTAGAGAGCATTGCTAGTGAGCTTAGGTGCTTTGTGCTTTTCTTACTAATATGTGTAAGAGTTCCTGGTGTGCTTAGAGTACTAGTTGCTTAGGTTTGTGTGACCTTGCAACCTAGACTTTTTTAGGTGAGCTTCCTAGCTTGGCACCTTAGTTAGCATAATGGACATACTTTGCTAGGTGCTAGAGTGATAGAGGGGTGTAGTCTTAGCTAGAATGATAGTTTTAATTCTGCATTTGTTTCGGTTAGCCGTGAAGCTTATGTTTTAGAAAGGACTATTCACCCCCCTCTAGTCCGCCATCTCGACCCTACAGCAGGTCCATGATCCGAAGAAAAATGTTGATTCCGTCGATTTCGTCATCTTGAGGTCGCGGTCCACCAAGATTTAGAGAAAAAATTCGCCGAAAGCCCCTATCTGGCGCGTCAGTTGTGGATGTTTTACCATCGATAGCCTGCCACGGGGTTACCCGAGACAGTAGTTCATGCCTCAGTGAATAGTGAAACCTTGGTGGTTGGACACACAGGGACACACGGTTTATACTAGTTCAGGCCCTCGACACAGTCGAGTAACAGCCCTACGTCCAGTTGGGTCGTTTGTTATTGCTCTGATAGTAATACAAGGTGTTGTGTGTCGCTCTATGTATCGGGTGTTGTGTAGTGTATTTCGGTCGTTTTTGGGTGATGCCCTCACCAGCCCTTTATAGTCCAAGAACTGATCGAGGGTTGCTCTAATCCTACTCGGTTACAAACTTAGAGTCTTAAGCTGCGCTTCAGTCTTGTCGTCTTTACCAAGTAGAATTCGGTTTCTTTTGTCCATCTTCCTTTGTGGGCCAAAGAAAGGAGGCCCAAATCTTAGGTAAGCCGGTCCATGGGTATCCTATAGGATATCCCATCGACAAGACCCTACGTGAATTCTCTGCACCAAGCATTGAGAATATTCACGTTGGACCAGAGCTCAACATTCAAGATAAAGACTATGAACTGAAGCCAAGCCTCATCAACATGGTGCAAGCTATCACATTCAAAGGAAGGAAGGATGAAGATGCAAGTGTTCATCTTCAGAATTTTCTGGAAGTTTGCAGCACCATCAGCATCAAGAATGTATCTCAAGACGTCGTGCTACTTCGTTTGGTTCCCTTCTCATTGGAGGGAAGAGCGAAGGAGTGGTTCTACTAGAGTAAAAATCAAATCAAGTCGTGCGAAGAATGTTCCAAAGCTTTCCTAGAAACGTTTTTCCCGTAAGTAAGACCAATGCCTTACGACGAAAGATTTTAGAATTTTGTCAGCAGAAAGGTGAATCTATTCCAGAAGCTTGGGACCGTTTTCAAGGACACATTTTAGATTGCGCACATCGTGGAATGGAAGAGTGGTTGCTCATGCAAACATTCTACCATAGATTAATTCATAAATCATGTGAACAACTAGATGTCGCTGCTGAAGGATCATTTATGTCACTCAACCCTGGAAGAGCTAGGTGTTTATTGGAAAAGAGGGCAAAAAAACAGAATTGCACATGCACCAGTCAAGATTGCCACATGAATGAAGTAGTTTCAGAGGAGGTGTGTGCACTATCAACCAAGATGGATGTATTGTTGAATTGGCTAGAGAAAAGAGCCAATTACAAAAGAGATAGTCAAGCCATTCAAGATACATTCAATGCTCAGAATCAATGTAGAGTTGAATTTGCTAATCATCGAGAAGATATCAATACCATCGTCAAATCAACTCCGCAGAAGCAAGAAGGAAGTCAACCTCAGTCTACTAGTCAAGGTATGTACCAAGGAGATAATTTCTCTAATCAAAGACTTTCACCCTTGAGAACATTAATATTGGAACAAACTAAAATTAATGAAAGTATTAATAATGAGCTTGCTTATAATGACCAAATCTTAGACGGAATAAATTCTAAGTAAGATAATTTCTCTTCTGCTATAAAAGAACAAATAATATTTAATAAGAAGATAGAATTGCACATATCACATTTGGCTTCTACTCTATCTACTGTCACTAACCATGAGCAGGTAAAAAGAATAACTACTAGAAAAGGTAAGTCTACTCATGATCCACCTTATCCAGAAGGGGCACCTAGGCCACCACAGTTAGTGCAGGTAGAAAAAGAAGTAGACAACCCAGAAGAAGAAGTTCTACTACAAGATTTACCAGAAGAATTATGCCAAGATTACCATGACACCCCTCTCCTACCATTCCCACGCATAAATAAGAAGGCCAAAGAAGATGCATAATTTGGTAAGTTTGTGGAGGTAATTCAAAAGTTATATGTCAACATTATGTTGCTAGATTCCATGTAGGTACCTACATACGCGAAGTATATAAGGGACATCCTCAACAAAAAAATACCACCACCTTCTATTGAAGTCATCAAGTTAACAGAAGAGTGTAGTGCGGCAATTCTGAATTCTTCTCCTGTCAAGAAGAAAGATCCAGGGTGCCCCACTATTGATTGCTCAATTGGAAATCAAAGATTTGAGAATGCTTTATGTGATCTTGGAGCAAGCGTCAGCGTTATGCCCAAGAAGGTCTTCGACAAGCTCAACTACTCTACGCTCACACCCACATCAATGTGTCTGCAACTAGCTGACCAATCGGTTCGCTACCCTGCATGGATTGCAGAGAATATCCCGGTAAAAATTTGAAAATCTTTCATTCTTTTAGATTTTGTAGTACTTGATATGCAGGAAGAGATGAGGACACCACTTATCCTCTGGAGACCATTCCTCAACACTGCAAATGCACACATTAATGTCGGGAATGAAGAAATCAAATTCATCATCAATGGAGAAGAAGTACGGTTCACATTCAATCCAAGACCGGAGCATTGCTAGACTTTGGAGTGTCATGAGAAGCAAGAATTAAGGTCATCATCTCCAGCACAGGAGATCCAGCTTGAAGAATAATCAATTTGGAGAAGTCCGATCGTTGGACTTAAAACCCCCGAACCCTCGTCGGGAGGTAACTCGGTAAGTTATCAGGTAAGTTAATTTCGCATTAATGTTATTTTAAAGCATTGCATTATTAAAACAAAATAAAAATATTTATTGCATGGTAGAGTTTTAGTTTCCAGTAATTAATATTCACGGTAAGTAGTTTTTACTACTGTTTTATAAAATTACAAAAATACCATCATTAGAATTCTTATTTTTCATAGATTCATAAAAGTAATTTAGTTTTTCATTCCTGCTCTTTTATACCATATAAATATGAGTGACATGTGGGACCCACACATCACCTCACACCTACCACCATGGACTACCATCGAACCTCCACTCTTTCATGCATGCACGACCATCCAAACTTTGCTTTCAGCTTTCCTACAGAAAGAGCATCCAAATGGGAAATCATCTGATCACAATAATCAAGTAGAGGACACAAGAAAGAGGAGAAGCCAGTAGGCCACGAGCTGGGGCCAGTTGGCCCCACACCATGTCGGTCGGCACCCCATAACCCTCTCCCTCTGTCCTTTCTCTCACTCACTTCACTCTCATTTGCATTCACGGAGAATAAGGCCTCTCTATGTTCTTCATTCCAGAAAACTCAACACCATAAAGTCCTCCATTTAATCAAGATAAATCAAGTGTGAGAAAGATTTGGGTCAAGCTCAAGGTTCCCTTGGTGAAGCAACCTCTAACCCCCTCTAATCTCTCCACTAGTTTTGTTTGTGCTTAATTATTTTTGCAGGAAACATGAGCATGAAATTAATCAACGTCGCGAAGAGTGTTGGGAAGGCTCTCTCCTTCCGCACCACTCGGAGTCAAACATCGTCAAGAGCGCCATCAAGAGCCGGTTCCGAGATGGACGTAGACCCTCCATCACCCATGAGAACTTCATCCTCTTCTCACTATGGTGAGCAAGAGAAGTATGTGTTTACTAGAGACACTCATCTTAAATTACAGTCAGAGAAGGAAAGGAATATCCGTGATGCCATCAAGGATAAATAATTCACGCATACCCCAACCTTCGACGACGTACTCCTTCTTGAGACAGGTATGGATTCTAAATTCTAGCTCGTATTTAGAAATGTTGGTTGGGAAAATGCATGCAACATGACTGATGAAGGTAGCAAATTACTCACCATAGAATTTTTGTGCACCTTAGAGCTCAGTGATCATGAGGTTAGTTTTAGAATGTTTAATAAATCACACACGCTCTCATGGAAAAATCTTAGTATTATGTTAGGCTTTGCTAGTGGTTGCTCGTGTAACATAGATGATATTTTAAATGATTTTAATAGAACACATGTTTGGGAAAGTATATCTGGATTAAAAATATGTCACAAACCAGCCACTGAGGAAATGCACCATCCAACCTTACGCTTTTTGCATAAATGGATAGCTGTTACTTTATTTCCTAAAGAAGAATTAGGTACTATAAGAATTAAAGAAATGAAGTTACTCCATGCCATGATTAAAAAGAGGAAAGTATCCCCTGTGAAATTAATGTTACAACATTGGGTACTTATTCCTTCAATGAAGAAATGTGGCGTATCATTTATTCTTTGATTACACGCTTAGCCACAAATCTGAATTTATTATGAAATGCATCTCTTATTTATATTCCTACTGCTAGAAAAATAATTAGATATGATTTCTTTTTCCGTGCTCATTTGGTTAAGAGAAAGAATAATAAAATAATCATGATTTATAAAAACTACACAAATGAATATGCACTACCAGACAGAGCACTTGGTCTCTACGCAGTAGAGAGTTTTGTTTTTGATATGCAGAAAAGTGGACCTACAGTTGGGAGAAGCACTTTAGCGCGCCTCACCAGATCATAGAGAAGGAATTATGAAGGGGCAGGCGCTACACCAGCAGGACCAGCTTTTACTCACCATATTGGTTTTGATCAAGCATGTCCATCATACCAGTCCACTGTTGGCACAAATTATGACCATCTTTTACATAGCTAAAATGTTGCCACCAATCCAAGGATCAAGGATAAACAAACACATCATAAGCATACTTTATCAAATAACTAGTTCCACATGTCCATGATTGTTTGAGTGCAGGAATGAACAAATGGAGCAAAGGAGAGCCAGTTGGGCCCACATAGGGGGTCGACCGACCACCCTATGGGCTCACCATGCTGTCCCCTCTCGGCCACGATCCAAGAGAGCCACTCTAGAGTGGAATCCATCCATTGGATCACTCTGTGTTACCTCTCAACGGCTCACAAGCGAAGCACAGGGATCCATGGGCCCACACCAAGGAGATAAACGTCACAACCAACTCAGAAAAAACAATTAGCATCAATGACAAGTGGGACCAGCCTCAGGACAGCAGAGGTGGGCCAGAACCCCCAAGGGGGGGTTCGGCCGAATCACACTCAGGCCCAAACAGGCCCCACTCAGTCCCTGACTAGTGGGACCATATCCAAGGAGGCAAGGGAGGGCCCACTGGCCATAGGGGGATTCGGCCGAATGCCCCCTAGGTCGGTTGGGCTCCCCCCAACCGCCACACCTTCCCCCCACGTGTTGGATCACCACCATCCATGCCTTGGTCGGTTCCAAGGTCGGTTGGATCCAAGGGTGGAGAATGGAAGGCCCTAGATCGCTGACGTGGCGCCGGAGTAGCCCCTACTCCACCTCCTGCTATAAATAGAGGGTCACACCCCCTCTCTAATCATGGTGAAGAAGCCTACAATCTCTATTCCTTAGATTGTTCTAGGAGTTAGTCTAGAGTGGGAGTTAGAGTTTAGTCGAGCTGTGCTCAGGATTTCCGGAGTTGTCTTCTGGAGACTCTGGTATAGCTCTTGTATCTTTCCTTCTTTGTAAGACTATTTTATTCAATATACATCTTTTCTCTCTACTTTACTTAGTATTTACTTTGAGCATTTCTATACTAGATATAGTCTTGCTATATGCTTTTTCTCTTTAATAGCCTTTACATCAATAGTCTGTGATCCTTGTGACCTTTCTCGTATGCGATCATTTCCTGTCATAGGGTGCTTTGATTATTTGATCATAGTCAAAGTAGTAAGTTGTGTGTAAGCATGGTGCTTATACATCATCTTATCCTTGGTTATCGCTTGCTGCACAGATTGTTTGTGGTAGCTAGCAAGAGGTGACAGCCATGTCTAGTCTTTGTATTCCACCATGTGTTCTTAGGCAAGTTCTTAAAAGGTAAGGCCCCCGTAAGAAGAGGGCACGGTCCGGTAGGAGTTTTGTCCTCCTACTGACCTATCCCCTTGCCTAGCATACTTGTATTGAGGAGACATTTTATAGTGTTTAGACTAGTTACTTGGCTAAGTATATTGAAGTAGAAGTGAATTGCTTAGGAGTCCCTTTACTCTTCTCATTGTCCTCCCACCTAGCTAGTCTCTAAGGTCCGTTCTAAGTATCCTTTACCGTAGTCTCTTCATTCATCAACCCCTTCCTATCACATATATCGTTTACCCCTCTATACTATTTGATACTAAGTTAAGGTGCTCTCTAGGATCTCTATCCATTTATCCTTTCTAGCAAAGCTTTCCTTTGGGATAATATAAATTACGATACCTTGGATCACTCCTAGGTGAAGTACTACAACGGTATAATCTGTGCGCTTGCGGATTTATCCAATAGACATAAGAAATACCAACAAGCATTTCTGGAGCCGTTGCCGGGGAAAGCTTAGCCAAGAAATTTTAATTAGATTGAATCCAGAGATTCGCATTAACTTAGTTATGAATTAGTCATAGGGGCTTACCCCTGTCTGTGTCTTCCTTTCTTGTGAAGCCAGACAATGTATGAGCGGTTTCCAACTGCCAGAAACTATCTCGAAGATCCCGAGCAGCTGTTGAGGAGGACTAGATGTCGTCAAGTTCACCCTCAGAGGTTCCTCTCGAACCAGAACCCGTTCAAGGAAGGAGGCGCTGCACCACCACTCAAGGAAGCTATGGCCCAGAAGGCAATCTCCGACTTCTCGGCTGCGTCAGCTACCCACGTAGTTTAGGGTCCCGAGGTCAACTTCGGAGATGCCACATTCGAGCTGAAGCCCACCTTGATCCATATGGTGCAAGCCAATCCATTTTGCGAGAAGCCCCATGAAGATGTAAATGCTCATCTCCAACACTTCATGGAGTTATGTGGCACATTCACTATCAAGGGAGTGGCTTCTGACACCATTCGTCTTCGTCTTTTCCCATTCTCGCTTTTGGGGAAGGCGAAGCAATGGTTCTACGCCCACAAAGAAGAAGCCACTACATGGGAGAGGTGTGCTAACGCATTCCTCAAGAAGTTCTTCCCGACGGGCAAAACCAATGCTCTTCGTGGAAAGATCTCAAGGTTCTAGCAACAACCTGACGAGATGATTCCTGAAGCATGGGAGCGTCTCTAGGAGTACGTTCGTGCCTGTCCTCATCATGGGATAGACGACTGGCTCCTGATCCAAGGTTTCTACCACGGGCTGACTAGCATGGCTCGTAGTCACCTTGATGCTGCTGTTGGAGGGGCATTTCTCCAACACACAGTGAGGAATGCCAAGGACCTCATTGAGAAGATGGTAATCAACCAAGGATGGGGTGAGGAACGACTTCAGCCAAAGAGGTGAGGTATGCACACCGTCAGTGAGGTGGACATACTCTCCGCCAAGATGGACCTCTTAATGAAGAAGATAGAAGAAGGTTCCAAGAAGGAACGAGAGACCATCTACCCCCTCGCCGCTGCACAAGCTATTGAAGCTGATCCATGGTGCGAGGTGTGCGGAGGAAATGATCACTCGGGCAACAATTGCCCCGAGACATCGAAGGAGGACGTGAACTTCATCAGGAACAACAACAACAACAACAACAACGAGTATCAACCCCAACAACAAGGAAACTGGAATTCACGCCCCTTCTACCAAGGTAATGGAGGTAATGGTAATTACAATAATTACAATAATTCTTACAATAATCAACCCTCATTAAAAGATCTTGTTCTTGGTCAATCTAAGATTAATGATGGAATAAATAGAAAAAATGATTGCCACTGATAAAGTTCTTGATACCTTTGGTGAGAAAATGGATAGCTTTACAACTGCCATGAAAAATCAACTAAGTTTTAATAAAATGTTAGAAACCCAACTAGCTCAATTAGCAGCAGCTATGCCATCAATGGAACAAGGTAAGATTACTGGGAATCCAGAAGATTCAATTGAGCATGTAAACATGGTTAACTTGAGGTTCGGTAAGCCTCCACTTCGCTCCCATTGGGGCAATTTGCTCGATCCTTCCTTCATCATGAATAAGGAAGATCCAGGCCACCCGATGTTCGAATGCTCAATTGGGCAACAAACCTTCCACAACTCTTTCTGCGATATCGGATCAGGTGTCAACATCATGTCCAAGGTATCGTACGATAACTTGTTAGGGGGACCCTTGTTCCCTACATGTGTTTGCTTGTAGATGGCAGATCAGACCATACGGTTTCCCGAGGGACTCGCAAGGGACATCTTGGTGAACATCCAAGATGAGTACATCCCCAACGACTTCATCATCCTAGACATGGGAGCTAACGCGGAAATCCCCGTCATCTTGGGAAGGCCTTTCCTCAACACCACCAACGCGGTCATCTACGTTGGATCGGGCCAAATCCACTTCCAATTCCCAAGTTATAAGGTAAAATGTGCTTTCCACGGTTATAAGCTTAACAAACAGGCAAAAGCACAACCACCAAAGAGAAGAGTTCAAGCTTCGAGAAAGAAGAAGCAATATCCGGAGACCAAGATCAATGAACTCAAGAAAGACGAACCTGCCAATCCAACGCAGGTTTGGAAAGCAAAGGAGGTGCATATATCACAATCTCCACCTCCAGAGTCACCAAGTGCACCCGAGGAATGAACACGAAGGAGAGTCTCACTCCGAGGACTTAAAATCAAGGAGCCTGCGCCGAAAGGTAAATCGGTAGTTATCTTTTATTTTTGTTCTTAAATGTAGTTCAAACCTTTAATTTATTTCATACTTAAAATCCAGAAAACTAAAGTTAGATTAAATAAAACTTGAGAATTAATTTAGCACTAAAACTTGACAAAAATTAGGGTCATAGGGGTGGTCGGCCGACCACCCATATGCATCCCACTTTGGCTTATTTAATTAAGGAACATTTAGGACCTTTATAAAAGAAAAAAAATGGAGCACAAGGGGTTCGGCCGACCACCCTAGATGGCCACTTGTTCATCCATCTTTCCCTATCCACCATCCTTCATCCAAACATATCATGATTAGAGTAGTGGACTCCCAAAAATTCAGATTCTTGCTTTGGGAGACATCTCTTTTGTCTTGTCATGCTTTAAAGTACATCAATCACTTTAAGCATGACACATCCTTGTCTCCCACTACCCCTTGTCCAAAGTAGAGAGTCATGACATCCATCACTTTCACTTTGTCATGTTTTGAAAAAGAAAACACATCAATCACCTTCCACCAAAACATGACATATCTTTTGTCCCCCACTACTCTTTGTTTAAAGAGGAGAATCTTGACTACTTTAGCTCAGCTTTTGATCATATCATGTCACATCTTTCATCTTTCACCAAGCACTAGAAAAAGCATGAGTGGAATCTCCACTTTAAAGGGATGGCCGACCACTTTGTGTCACCTCCTCTCCCTCTTTTACTTTGTGTAAGGCATATTCCAAGACATGTGATCATGACACCCAAGGGGCATGCCCATGGGTGGTCGGCCAACCACTCCATGGCACCCCTTGGTGCCATCTCCTCCCTCTATTAAAGCCCAAGCAAGGAGAGCTTCATTCATCACACCTTCACCAGAATTCAGTTCTAGTTCAAGTCTCTCCTTGCCTTGCCCTCTCTTCATTCAAGAGAAGTTCTTAGCTCTCAAGAGAAGTAGTGTTGCTCTCACTAATCCACAAGAAGATCTCTTGTCTTCATCAAACTTCTCTTAGCTCAAACTCCTCCCCACAAGGCAAACTAGAAATCCACTCCACATACATATACTTCTTCCCAGTCTTGCCCTTGTCCTTCTCTCTTCTTTAGAAGATGAAGAACCCGATAAGTTCCATATTCAACAAAGCAAAGAAAATCATAAGGGGGAGCTCATCCCGAAGCTCTCACCATTCAGAACATACCTCCCAAAGAAGAACAAGGGGAGGTTCGGCCTGATACACATGGGAGAACCTCCAAATCGAAGAACACCCTCAGGAGGAGGAAGTACCGATGGAGGTACCGCATATCAACGCATTAATGGTGCCCCCAATGAGGACCTATGATCAGCAAAGTGGACTCTGGTTCAACCAACTAGAGTATCAAAGGTACCTTTCTCTTCGGGATCGATCTTTTGAGCACACATGGAGATTGGATCCGAGTCTTCTCTCCAACACAGGAATGACCACCGAATTCGAAACTATCTTTACCTCTATTGGTTGGTCTAGCTTTTGGCAAATAGAAGAGTTTGGAATTGAGTTGCTCACCGCAGAATTTCTAAGCTCTCTCCAAATCTTTAATGATGGAATATCCTTTCACATGTTTAATCAAAATAATAATCTATCTTGGAGTCATCTTAGTGCTGCTTTTGGTTTTGAAAATTCCTGTGTGATAGATTTAAACTCGGCCATGCGTAGTTTTAATAAAAGGAAATTTTGGTTCTCAGTCTCTGCTCTAAAAGATTGCTCAAATCCTAAACCTGAGGAGCTTCATAATCCAACCCTTCGTTTCATGCTTCTTTGGATGAAAACAACTTTGTTTCCTGGAAGTAATGCTAACTTGATAAGTGATATGGCACTAAAATTGTTTTATGCCTTGGTCAACAAAATTCAAATCTCTCCTGTTAAATGCTTATTAGAGTTTTGGCAAAGTTCAATTGAGATTGATGCATCCATTCAATTCACTTCTTTAATAACTCGTCTTGCCGAATCTATGAACCTTCTAAGTGGCACGCATCCTTTTGTTTACATCTCTTCCCCGTTAGCTATGATTTATGAAGAATATCTTAAACATGCTCATGTTCAAATGCTAAAAAGAGATGCCAAGGGTGATCTAAAAATGATTTACAGTGGCCATACAATTGAGGTGCCTCTTCCAACTAGGCAACTTCAGTTGTATAGGACCCGCAAGCTAACCCTTGATTTAGATCAAGGAATTGGGCAAAGAGATTTTGTAGGCTCAGACAGGAGAACTCAGGAGGAGCCATATTTTGTTCATCTTGAGCAAGGTGGTCCTTCCCAAGGAGCTGTCGGCGAGGAGGAAGACAATGCATCTTCCGAGCCAATGCACACTTCCAGTAGCATGCCTCCTCGACCATCACGCCTGCAACGACCACGAGCATCCTTCTCGTCCACACGAGAAAGGGAGCATCATGGGCTGCGGAAAGAATTCGATCACCTCACCAACACCCTTGGTGAATTACATGTTGAACACGATAATACAGTATGCATCGTCCGGCAAACCGCCGAGGACATTCAAGCAATGCATGAAGAACAACAGCGGTATTGGGACTTCTGGTGGCAACAACATCCACATCCGCCGCATTATTGAGAAAAAGACAAGCTTGCGGGAGGTTCCCTCCCCCACTAAGGTAAGTTTTTAATTTTAGCATTTATATTTATGCATTCTCTTGCTTATCTTAACTTTGCACTTAAAATCTGCATATGACAAAATAAAATAAATAGACTTCCTCTACTCTCACACGTTCCATGAAAATTAATATCTCCTATGGAAATGATGAATAGTTGCTCTGCTAAATGTTTTTCTAGTACTTAGTTTACAACTTGATATTTCTCCAAGTATGGTTTACTTGGCTTGAAAAGAAGCCACCATGAACCTCAAACTTTTGTGGGTTGCAAATGTCGTAACTAAGTCTCAGACTATTGTGAGACATGATATAACAAGATAAGAGCTGCTATAATATTGTTCTAAGCAAAAATAACTATCGGAGTTTTATTTATTAAAATGATAAAACACTTTGATGTTCCTCAATGGTGACAATTCCTACCAAAGCCATACATACTTTTTCATGATATAAGTTTTCTACATAAGCTGCTTGCTTTGTGTTGAGTTTGGTCAAGTTTTGTGACCCTTGTTTAGAAATTTATCATGCTCCCAAGATCAAGAATCACGTACATGCCACATATACATGCTGCTTCTACACTGGAAGTATGCAGAAACATGCCTTACATTTCCACATAGTTCATACTCCATGCTCTAAGTAGAAAAACTCTCTCTAGTTTGTTGCTATCAAATGAGACATAGACTATGCAAAATTATGAAAATTCAAGGGCATTCTAAAGTCCTAATCTTTATGAGCATTACAAAGCTCTGAAAATGAATGAATGAGCATCTTCAAAGCTCATAGAAAAATTAAAAAGATAGCTATGTCTCAAAATAATTTAAGGAAAGAGAGATCCACAAATAGGAGTATTGATCATTCACCATGTTTCCACACACTTGCACATCTTGATCTAAGAGTATGACACTTCTCTCCTCGGGTCCGGAATTTGACTTTACAATATATGCAAGGTAAGTTTTCTACATCTTTGATCCCTACCTATAACTCCACATAAGCTTTAGAGATAGGAAGAAAAGAAGGCAAACATTGATATATGCCTTGGTGAGGAATCATACACCTTATGAGCGACTCGAGAGTGCCATTTGAGGAACACTAAGTTTTCTTTTACAAAAATCTTTCAAAACCTCTGATATGAAACTTGTGAAAGAATGAGAAAACTAGTGCTCAAGTCAAGTTGTTCTATCTCTCAACATCTCAAGACAAAGGATAAAGCTATAAGCCCCATGAAGGACTAAGGTAATATGGGTGAGACTTTATTGCTAACTTTTCCATTCAAAAAAGAAGTATGATTGTTGAAGACTTAGTACTCTTGAAATATGAAGCATAGTAGCAACTCCTGATCCATCAAGCTAAGTTTGATTGTTTGCTCGGGACGAGCAAAGGTTAAGCTTGGGGGATCTTGTTGGCACAAATTATGACCATCTTTTACATAGATAAAATGTTGCCACCAATCCAAGGATCAAGGATAAACAAACACATCATAGGCATACTTTATCAAATAACTAGTTCCACATGTCCACCCCTAGGTCGGTTGGGTTCCCCCCAACCACCACACCTTTCCCCCATGTGTTGGATCACCACCATCCATGCCTTGGTCGGTTCCAAGGTCGGTTGGATCCAAGGGTGGAGAATGGAAGGCCCTGGATCGCTGACGTGGCGCCGGAGTAGCCCCTACTCCACCTCCTGCTATAAATAGAGGGTCACACCCCCCTCTCTAATCATGGTGAAGAAGCCTACAAGCTCTATTCCATAGATTGTTCTAGGAGTTAGTCTAGAGTGGGAGTTAGAGTTGAGTCGAGCTGTGCTCGGGATTTCCGAAGTTGTCTTCTGGAGAGTCTGGTATAGCTCTTGTATGTTTCCTTCTTTGTAAGACATTATCTTATTCAATATATATCTTTTCTCTCTACTTTACTTAGTATTTACTTTGAGCATTTCTATACTAGATATAGTCTTGCTATATGCTTTTTCTCTTTAATAGCTTTTACATCAATAGTCTGTGATCCTTGTGAACCTTTCTCATATGCGATCATTTCCTGTCATAGGGTGCTTTGATTATTTGATCGTAGTCAAAGTAGTAAGTTGTGTGTAAGCGTGGTGCTTATACATCATCTTATCCTTGGTTATCGCTTGTTGCATGGATTGTTTGTGGTAGCTAGCAAGAGGTGACAGCCTTGTCTAGTCTTTGTATTCCACCACGTGTTCTTAGGAAAGTTCTTAAAAGGTAAGGCCCCCGTAAGAAGAGGGCGCGGTCCGGTATGAGTTTTGTCCTCCTACTGATCTATCCCCTCGCCTAGCATAATTGTATTGAGGAGACATTCTATAGTGTTTAGACTAGTTACTTGGCTAAGTATATTGAAGTTATTTTACACGCCGAAATTTTCTCTACTGTAACCTTTCCCTCCAAGATACTTGCACGACCTCCTCGATTACCGCACGTAAAAATCGCAATTTATCAACAAAATTCCGCGACTGCAGCGCGAACAGTTGTAAGCCCAATCATATCTCCTTGATTTCCACGCACACCTATTGCATACCCTTCCATATTCCTGCTCAGTGGGAAGAAAATTCCAAAATACCCTAACCAGGCTTATAAAAGTTACCACCATCCAATTTGTTTTTCACCCTGAGCCTGCATTCACGTTCATTTGCCCTCATCTTCAACCTCGACGGCGGCTCTGAAGAACAGTTCTGTGAACTCAAGCAACGGCGACTACCTCAAGCAGAGCACGAACAACTTCAATGGCGATCAACTTCGAAGTTCCCAGAGTAAATCCGCTCTCTTCTTGCTTTATCTTCTGCAAGTTTCTTTTCCGTATTAATTTCGTAATCCTTTTCCCCTTTCTTTCCTTGATTTTTTTTTCAAAACCTAGGAAATGTACAACAAGGTAGTAATCCACATTGAGCAATCCAACTTTAACCGCCTAGGCCCAATGGGAAATCCCGATCCTACCAATCTGATTAATGCGGAGACCAACCGTATTCCCTTCAGATCCGAGTGCTTCAGCCTAGGGTTATGGAAAGATGCTTTCCGTTCATGGCCCAAACCCACCAAGGGATGGAAGAACTGGTATCTCAGAATAATCAGAACACATCAAGTTTACTGGCCAGAGCGCAACCTAGACCGGTGCATAAGACTTTCTATTGCCGATATGGCAAAGAATGAGAATATGATGATGACTGCTGCTTATTTCTGGTCCGATACAATGAATGTCTTTTTGTTCAGACACGGACCAGCTACTCCCACCCTTGCCGATGTGCATATGCTTACCGGCCTTGATGTCTCTTCTGTCGATCCCTCCAACCTTTTCGGTAGGAAAGCTGAATATAAAGTGAATACACGCAATATCGGCGGTTGGACTGGATACATTCGAAAGAACCAGAAGACTGGATCGGTAAGTCAGAGGGAACACGCCATCTTCTTAAACATGTGGTTAGAAAAGTTCATCTTCTGTGGCAGAACAGTTGGACCTACCACCATGTATCTTCCCACAGCAGAGCTTCTAGCGGATGGAGCAAAACTCCCTCTTGGCCGATACCTCCTTGGATCGGTATATCACCTCCTGCACCAAGTATCCAGGAAGCTATTGCTAGGCGAGCCCATCGGCAAACTTGGAGGTCCTTGGTGGTTTATAAATATGTGGTTGAACGCACACATGTACAAAGTCCTCCAATTTGACTTATTCACTCAGCAATTTCCATGGGATATATCGGAGGACTATGTATTTGATGATGATGAATCGGCAACTCGTCCCCCACTCAATTTTGGGGAGGCTATCATAGTGCTACCAGGAACCGATGCCAATGTAGATCAATTTGGTAGGTTCTTCCAAAAGCTTTACAATGGAGTCCCCACTGCAGAACGGCTTTGGTGGCCTTATGTTGATGAAAACAACCGATTCCCGTTGTTATTCAACCTTACCGATTGGAACGTACCACAGAATGAAACAATCATGAAGGCTAGCATTGTTCCCCGAGCCATTCCAGTCAACATCTTTGGAACCGGGAAGAACGCTCCCGCATCTTATGAGTTCTATTATCCATCGGCAGCAGCAAGACAACTGACAATTGGTCAATTACCGATCAAACTCAGCTACGCCAACGTGATAAAACCAAGAGAAGTTATCTCCGGTGCTATGGATTAGAACAGAATTGTCAATCTTTCTCACCATGTCGATACATCAAACATTAACCTGTCCTCCTAGGCACCAACATCTTTTATCACGGAGTCGTACAAATTTTGGTGGCAAGAATGGAGAAGCCAATTGTTCGCCAAATCATCGCACCACTATCTGCATTTAATCGACGCCGATCACATCATTCCCAATGATGCAGTAAGTTTTTTCACTCTAATGCATTTCTTATTATTTACTTCTACTATCGGCATCTAACCCTCTTTTACTTAACAGGTTGATGATCCAATCCCCCGAACAAGCAAGAGTGGCAAGCATTTCAATCTTCGAATGATGAGCCCCTCATCAATCATCGGCAACAAGGCTCCTACATTGGCTGCCTTCACACCTCAGAGGGTACCTAAGGTTACCCTCAAGCCTAAGCCGACACCTGCAAAGACCATCGCTAATCCATCGGCTGCTGCTGCCATCTTGGCGCGAGCTTTTGCAGTAAATTTCTATTTCACTTATACCGATTACAAACCCTCATCGGCAACATTCACTTTATTTAACTTGCACCAAATATCTGTTACAGGCAACAAGGTCATCGGCAGCTGCTCCGAATGTACAAGCTTCTACAACTCATGTTGTCAATGCCCCCCAAGCTTCGCAACCGAAACGGGTTGGTTCACCAACTGCTGCCCCAAAGAAGAAACACTTGAGGCAAGCCACCCCAGCTGCATCACCAACTCCTGTTGATGCACCAATAGTAGAGCCACCATCAACATCCATTCCTGAGCAGCCAGCGGATGAAATTCCCGACCAGGAAACGATACCACCGCTGCAGGAACCAGCCGCAACAATGGAGATAGTATCGGCATCGGTACCAACACCTACACCAGATGAAATCCCTGACCAGAGGACGGCATCATTGCCACAGGAGCCAGCCACCACAGCAGAGGTCGCACCAGCAACAACACCACCAGCACCAACCGCTCCTCCCACGGAGGCAAGCTCATCGGCAACCATTGCCGATCTTCAAGATGATGCTATGCCAGCTGCCTTCCCAAGTCCTAGGCAAGAAACCCGCTTTAAGATGGTAAGCCGACGATCATAAAACCTGCAATATAAACTTATGATCGGCAAACTCTAACTTTCTTCTTTTTCAGGCCCAAGACTCCCTGAATAGCCTGTTCTCTTTCGCTGTCGACATCCCCGATGAAGACGAAGATGAGGAAAGTTCTACTCTAGTTCCAGGCACCATATCGGCAGACATCAAGTCCAAACTCGAAGCACTGCTGCTTTCACTGCAACAAAGTACACTTCTCCTAGTTCAAGATTCCTCTACAGCGAAAGTGGCTTTCAAGGAGATTCAAGGTCATCTACCTACCGATATCGAAGAAATACTCTTCCAAGCAGCATTCCTCGAGAGCCGACAACTCCAATACAAATGGGCCTTACGCCGTATTGCCGATAGAAACGCTCCATCAAAGCTTGAAGAGGAAATGCTCAGGTTCAAACAAGTTGCCGATGAGAAGCACAAGGGCATCGGCCATTTAGAAGCTTCTGACATTAATCTTGAGCAAGAAATCACCCGCAAGAAGGGAAGAATTGCTAGCTGAACTAAAGAAAGTCGATGAAGCTCTGAATGTGGCCAGCCAAAAGAAAGCTCAACTGCCTGATGCTGTTAAAGCCCTGCAACAAGAAAGAGATGCAAACGCTCAGCAAGCTATTCTGCTAAAAAGAAAGATCAAGCCAGTCGAAGGGTCTACCGATGATGACACCAGGGAGATAGAAGAAGCAGATCAGATTTGCCTGCGTGCGATAACATCCATTCAATCCCTGTTATAATCTGTTGTAATCTATTGTATCGGCAAGCATAACACCGATACTTGATTTTGCTTGTAACATAACGCCAGCACGTTTTTTTACCAATGTCTTATACAACTTTTCTTTCATCGACATTCCAACGGGTACTCTATGCATCTACCCAAATGCTAGGGTAATATTTCTTCAAGTATTTACCGTTGATTGCTCTGGGAAACGCAACCCCTTCGAGGGTTTCCAAAATATAAGCATTACCATCAACAGACTGACTTACCCGAAACGGACCCTCCCAATTAGGAGACCATTTTCCAAACTTAGAACTCTTAGTCCCAATCGGTAAAATCAATTTCCAAACCAGATCACCATCGGCAAATTCTTTCACCTTTACCTTCTTGTCATACCATCTGGCAACCCTTTTCTTATTTTCTTCAATGTTGATCAAAGCCCTCAACCGATGACTTGCTAATTCTTCTAACTCATCCTTCATAAGAGTATCATACTCATCGGCTGTTAATTGATCTTGAGAAAACAATCGCCTAGAACCAATTTTAACTTCCCAAGGTAGGACAGCGTTGTGTCCATAGACTAACTGATACGGCGAAACTTTGGTTGCACCATGACACGCCATCCGATACGACCATAGGGCTTCATTTAACACTATATGCCACCTTCTAGGGGTTTCTTCAATCTTGCGTTTGATAAGCTTAATAACTCCTTTATTAGTCGCCTCAGCCTGACCGTTAGCTTGGGCATAATAAGGAGAAGAATTCAATACCTTGAACCCCATACGAGCAGCAAACTCATCAAACTCTCCCGATGTGAACATGGTTCCTTGATCGGTGGTAATAGTTTGAGGAATACCAGATCGGTAAACAATATGTTCTTTTACAAAATCTACCATGTTTGCCGATGTCACCTTCTTCAAAGGAATCGCCTCAACCCATTTCGTGAAGTAATCGGTAGCAATGAGTATAAACTTATGCCCCTTGCTTGATGGTGGATAAATTTGGCCGATGAGGTCAATAGCCCATCCTCTAAACGGCCAAGGCTTGATTATAGGATTCATTGCTGATGCAGGTGCCCTCTGTATATTACCAAACTTCTGACAATCCTGGCACCCTTTAAAATAGTTGAAGCAATCTTCAAGAATTATCGGCCAATAATATCCATTCCGCCTAATCATCCACTTCATCTTGAATGCCGATTGATGTGCCCCACACACACCCTCATGGATCTCGCCCATCAACTCTTTTGACTCTTCTCTACTAAGGCATCTGAGCAAAACTCCATCAATCGTCCGATAATACAATTCATTGTCAAGGAGCACATACTTGGTAGCTTGAAACCTTAGACACCTTTCAACCTTCTTAGACGGATCTCTTAAGTAATCGGCAATTTCTTTTCTCCAGTCATCGGCAACCATTACCGATGTCATGACTTCTTGAATTGGCTGATATCCTGAAGCATTCTGTGCTAACCGATTGGCCTCTTCATTATGCAACCTAGGAATATGCTCAAGGCGGTACTCTTTAAATTCTTTTAATAACTACAAACACTTTTCACGGGTTGCAATTAAAGCTTCACTTCAGCACTCATATGTTCCAATCAATTGGTTAACTACTAACATGGAATCACCGAAGATTTCAACAGCATCGGCACGTACCTCCCTGAGTAATTTCCAACCCCTTTAGCAGAGCCTGGTACTCAGCCGGATTGTTTGTTGAGGTAGCAACAATCGGCAATGAAATTTCATATTTCCGTCCACGGGGTGAGATTAAAACAATGCCGATACCTGCCCCTTCCTTGCATGTAGACCCATCAAAGAACAAAGTTCAAGGAGCAATTTCTACAGATCTTATCGTATCGCAATGCTGAGTAACAAAATCGGCCATCACCTGACCCTTAACTGCCTTAACCGATCCATACTTTAGATCAAACTCTGAAAGTGCTAGAATCCATTTTCCGATTCTCCCACTTAATATTGGCATCGACAACATATACTTAACCACATCATCTTTGCAGATAACAGTGCATTCAACCGATAATAAATAATGCCTTAATTTCATGCAAGAGAGATATAGGCATAAACATAATCTTTCTATGGCCTAATACCTGGCTTCAGCATCTACCAGCCTTCTGCTTAAATAATAAATCACACGTTCTTTCCCTTCAAATTCTTGGATTAAAGCTGACCCGATAACACCATCATCGCAGAAAAATACAACCTGAAAGGCTTCCCGTGCTGAGGTGGAACCAAGACTGGAGGGTTTACCAAATATTTCTTGATCTCCTCCAAGGCTAACTGTTGTTCCTCTTTCCATATAAACTCTTGATCAGCTTTCAGCTTTAACAATGGACTTAAAGATTTAATCTTACAAGATAAGTTGGATATAAATCTTCTAATAAAATTAATCTTGCCGATCAAGGATTGCAACTCAGTCTTATTTGTGGGAGCAACTACTTTGTTAATTGCATCAATAGATTTTCTGCCGATCTCGATGCCTCTCTGATGTACCATAAAACCCAGAAATTGACCTGCCGATACACCAAATGCACACTTGTTAGGATTCATCTTCAACCCATGCCCCCTAGTGCATTCTAGGATTTTTCGCAAATCGGCAAGATGCTTCTCAAAATTTCCGGATTTAACGAGCACATCATCAATATAGATTTCGACTATCATGACTATCTTTGATAAGTAGCACCGGCGTTCTTCAAGCCAAAAGTCATTACGACCCACTCAAACAAACCGACGTGACCTGGAGATCTGAAAGCAATCTTGTTTATGTCTTCCTCGGCCATGAATATTTGATTATATCCAGCATTACCATCCATGAAACTAATGATTCGATGTCCGGCAGCGGCATCAACCAACAGATCGGCAACTGGCATCGGATAACCATCCATCGGTGTAGCCTTGTTGAGATTCCTGAAATCAATACAAACACGAAGCTTTCCATTCTTCTTATACACAGGAACCACATTAGAAATCCAATCAGCATATCGACACTGCCGAATAAACCCAGCTTCAATTAACTTTGTAATTTCAGCTTTAATGTCAGGCAACACCATAGGATTACATCGGCGCGTAGGTTGCCGATGTGGTTGGAAACCAGACTTAATAGGCAACCGATATTCGACTATTGATCGGTCTTAACCAGGCATCTTTGTATAATCCCAAGCGAAACAATCTTTATATTCTTTTAATAAGTCAATCAATTGCTGCTTACATTGGGAATCTAACTTAGCACTAATAAAAGTAGGCCTATGCTTACTATCATCGCCGATATCTACTTCTAATAAATCATCGGCCGATGTGAACCCATGTCCCAGTTTTCCATCATCGGAGAATCGATCCATTAAAACTCTTCTTCAGGACCGACTGCTTGGATTAGTGTAATACGGTAATCGACAACTTTGAGGAACTCCGTGTCCCAAGCTTCACCTGATATGCACCTGGTTTGCTCATAAGTTTCCGATTCTGCCGATGCAACGATTGACGGAGTTTCACTCCAGACGACTTCAATCTTGTCTCCAACCCATTGCACGAGGCTTTGGTGCATCGTAGAAGGAATACAACAATTAGCATGGATCCAATTATCATTTCTAGCAAAGCTTTCCTTTGGGATAATATAAATTACGATACCTTAGATCACTCCTAGGTGAAGTGCTACAACGGTATAATCTGTGCGCTTGCGGATTTATCCAATAGGCATAAGAAATACCAACATTCACACAACTATGGGGCCATAACTCAGGATGGGAGGAACAATCCACTTATCAGAGAACATCAGCAGGATGGGATAGCTGGGGACCGAAAATTCTACTAATTATTCACAGGATCCAGGTACCTCAGTAGGATTCCAGAGAGGACGCATGTCTTTCTCTACCCGGACACATATGGACTTCAGCACTGGAGGGTCGTACCCGTACCATCAGCCTCCCGCAAACGACTACTATCCTCCACCAGAGCATCATATGGAGCATCCACAGTCAGGTGACGGTACTCCCAGTATTTTCACTAATGATTTTAACCATCAGCTTGCAACTATGCAGCAAAGACAGAACATGTTCCAGTCCACCTTGGACCAGAGTATAGAGACTCAACACCAAATGAATGATCGTCTACAAGAGATGCAACAGCAGTAGTACGAGGAGTATCAGGACCTACGGTACCTGATCCACAGCTTGGGTTTGAGCTACCCACCGCCACCACCAGAGTTGTACACTATGTCATCAGACAACTTGGGGGAGAGCCCCCCCGCAAGGTAAGTACACATCATATTTAAGAAAAGAAAATAAAAATAAGAAAAATGAAAAAGAAATAAAAATATATTAGCTAGAATAACGAATAAATAACTATGTATATATATATGTTCTTCTCACATATGTATATATAGTCCGCAATTTAGTTATCCCCATAAATTTAAAATTATCATCTCATTGTGAGAACCTCAATCTAGTGGGATAAGTTACTATAAATAATATAGGGAATAAAAAGAATTTGCTATGATCTTATTCTAAGAGAGATTTAATTTCTGGAGAATTTATTTCAGTACTCAAATTCAAAAACCACTAAAAGATTAAAGTAGAGTGTTTTGTTATGTGCCTATGATCAGAATCAATCTAAATAATAAAGAAAATAATTTTTTACAAATGTTGTAATCTTTCTCTTTAGAAGAGTTGTATGGACTATGAAAAAGTATGAGAAAATAATCCATGCCAAAAGATGCATGGGAGAAAATAGAGGGAATTAAAAAGGGACAAAAGTCCGATGCACCCTCAAGAGGAATCAAAAAGGGACAAAAGTCTGACGTACCTCTGAAAAATAGAAGAAGCCCATACTTCTGAGAAGGAGAGAAAGAAGAACATAGAAAAGCCAGAAAATACAAAAGAATATTTTTCCAAATTAATCATTCTGATCTAAGGGGTATAGCAGAGTATTCTCTTTAATTCTTTTTGCAGGACTTTATTTTTTTCAAGATATCAAAAACTCCAGAAAGAAAATTGATCGAGGAATAAGGGAAAAGCAGTTCTAATAAAATCTGTCTGTTTTGCAGCTACTCATGACTAGAGTAAAGTAATAAGTTCCAAAAGAGACAATATTCTTCAATAAGACATTTCTGTTATAATTAATATTTCCACTTGGGCTTTGCTAGGGACTAGCAAAGGGTAAGCTTGGGGGAGCTTGTTGACGGTCATTAGCGTCAACTTTTAAAGTAATTATAAATTGAATAAATCGATCAGTCAAATATAATATCTAGAAATATAGGGCTTTAACTAACAAATTCCACTAGTTTTGGTGTTTCATTATTTTCCGGGGTCTATTCCAGAAAAAGAGGATAAAGGAAAAAAAATTGGAGAAGATATCGAACAAATCCCGCGGAGAAACACCTGCCAAAATATTCACAAAGGATTCCGCAGTCACCGGAGCGAAGCGGAGACGCGGACCCCACCATGTGGGCTGACCGGCATGGGGTGGGGCCGGGCGGCACCCACCTGGGCCCACTGGCCGTTGTCTTCTGGAACCTTCCTCCACCGCCTTTGAGGATTAATCTGAGCTCTACGTGTAGTCGGGTTGATCCAACGGCTATCGTGCATCCCTCCGGGCTATAAATAGAGCCATGTACCCCCCAGGAGGCACCAGATCAGAAGAAAAATTGATCCAGGTCAAGTCAGAGCAAGAGTAGAATAGATCTAGGGTTTTTCGAGATTAGTTGAGAACTCTAGTGCTTCAAGTTATTAGCTAGGTTGCTAGCAAGATTCAAGTGGAGTTAGGCAATACGTTCGGGATTCCAGATTCATCTGTAGATCGGTAATTTATCTTGTATCTCATTATGAGTTTATACTTCATTATTATATTACTACTTGTTGAGTGTTTAGTTTATACTATTTGCATATTAGATATAGATAATATTGGTGATGATTATATTTATAAGATCGTAAAACGCCTAATTCAATTCTCGAGTGGGTTAGGTGGTATGTATAATGTAGGCGTGGTGCCTAGATATTATATGTACCTACAGATGTCTCCTGATGTGACGTGTCGTGTGGTAGTTCGTGTAGGTGACTCTTATAGCTACGTTGATTCCTCTGTTGTCCACCCTTGGCACATAGGCTTGGAAGAGCGCGGTCGCGACGGAGGTGACGGTTCCGTCTTAAAAGCCTCACTAGTTGATGCTCCTTATGATGTTTTCTGAGTCAGTTATGCTATAGATGATAGTATGTAGGTAGGGTGTGTTTAGTTCCTTTTTATTTGGTAATTACTTAGGATTCTTTTACTCTAACTGAGTCTCAAGTTGCCTGACTATATTATTAGTGAGTCTATTTCTATCACTAGAATACAATTTATCTTATACCTTTATTATCATATTTATTTATCTTGACATGACTTAACCCTGCTAAAGCATTAGAAAGGTCGTTCTAATCTTAAGTCTGCACATTTATAGTCTAAACTATATGCATTTAGGTTTCCTTTTCTATCCCTATTTAATTTCTGCAATTAATTGAAAGTTTTCCTTTTGGCATAAACAAATCAACGATACTCAGAGAATCTCACCGAGTGAAATGCTACAATAGGAGAATTATCTATGCGCTTGCGGATATATTTTAGAGAATTATTTTATAAACTGTCAAGTGTAGATTTTATTTTAACATTTTATGATATCATGCTAGGGATGACAACTTAGTGATAAGTGATGTTAGAAGGTGACTCCTGCATTTCTGGTGTCATGCTAAGGATGGGGATTTATCTCTATTATTAGTATGTCGCTAATAAATGTCAACAGAGATATTGGTTGTAACATGATTTACCCAGGTCTTTTGGGACACTCGGCGGACTTATGAGTTCATATAGGTGATTGTATGTGCTTGTCAACGCGTTAGCGGTACTTGATCTTGTACGAATAAGGGATTCCATCACACATAAGCTTCGCACCCTCCACATCTCTCACAGCAGCGTCTTCATCACCTCCAACATCGTCATCACCACCCATATCTCTGATAAGGTCATACATCATGATGTAATCATGAGTAGTGTCGTCACTTGCTGCCGGCACCGACGAGGAGGCAGCTGGTTCAGCTCGTCCTACGAACTCTGCATTATTGACCAAGTTCCCTCTAGATGCATCATCCACAGTTGAATCTACTACATTTTCGCCATGAAAAGTCCAAACCATGTTGTCCTTAACAAAACCAAATCTGATCAAATGAAATTGCACCTCGCTATCTTTGTGGGTTTTCATGTTCTTACAGTGAGAACACAGACATATTGTTGTCGTCCGATCTAGACGCTCACGGTGAGCTTTCGCAGCTGCAATAAACTTCCGCACATGAACGAGGTATCGTGGTTCCATTATCTTTGTCTAGTACATCCATGCAAACCTCTCCATAAATTGCCCGCCTACAAATCATATCACCATCAAAGAAAAAAGGATTACAAAGAAGATATTAGATCTAGAGCTAAAGAAAATAGCAGTTTTCTCTCTCCTCCATGAGTATAGATCTATATCTAGATCTCAAAGAGCCAAAATAGAAGTGTAAAATGACGTTTAGAGAGCATGTGTTTACCTTCTGTGATGTCCTCCTCCAACAAATCAAGAGCAAAACTTCTCCTTATAAATTTTCCTTAATTTTTAGGGTTCTAAATCTTAAAACCCTAAAAAATGGAAGGAGAGTCAAGAGGAGGAAGAAGGGGCAGCGCTGTAGTACATTTATATAGGGAGAGAACAATGGCAGCGGGCAATATAAAAATAACGGCTTCCATTAATATAGGTTAACGGAGGCGGTCGTGTAAGGGTGGTCACCTCTATTAATCTATTAACGGAGGAGGTCGTCTTATGCTAACCACCTCGATTAATATAATGCCCGCCTCCATTAAGCATTAACGGAGGCGGACGGCTTCGTCGACCATCCACGATGCATGGAGGCAGCCTGGCCTCCATTATTGGAGCCAGCCTGGCCTCCATTATTGGAGGCAGACGGGAGATGTGACCGCCTCCAATCAACAATTGGCAGTGTCTCACAAAAGCAATCATGTACTAGTGTAGTACATGAGAAAATATCTAGCTTCCGCATTAATAATTAGAGACACCACTACCAGACACAAGTTCTTTGTTGTTCCCCTTAGCAATGCCTTTGCCGAGGGCTATTCTCCGCAAAGAGCGCTCAACATAGCTTTTATTGGCAAAGCCTCATTCGTTTGGCAAATTAAGGCTTTGCCGAGTGTCTAACTCTCGGCAAAGTTGAAATCGAAAAAGGCCATAAAACATGAATTTTTTAATACGGTTAGACCATCACCAGCCAGCACCCGCCGATCTCTATCGAAGTCGCAGCATTACTCGAGCAAAATTCACGTTCGGTGATATTCGAGCTTGTGACCTCCACCTCGTGTGTCGCCTCCTCTAACCACACTTTTCGTTTAGGAAGTTTTTCCATCCAAAGTCGTTTGCAAAATTTGAATTTCAAAAGTTTGAAATTCATACAGTTTTCCATGACAAGATTATTTTAAATAAGAAATTTGTCACTATAATGTTTTATAACTTTTTAAGATCTACAATGTTTATTTTGTTGTTTTTTCATCTGAGATAGTTTGAAAAATTCAAATTTTAAATTTTTTAAATTCAAATGCAGTTTTGTGTGACAAGATATTTCAAATAAAAAAGTTGTCAATTATATAGTTTCATAACTTTTCAAGATCTACAATGTTTATTTTGGTTGTTTGGTCATATGATCATCCAACATTGTCATTCTAATATTGTTATAAATGTTGTATATCTTTCTTCTAGTTTTATGATAGAGATATCTAAGATTCGTAAACAAATTTATTTTCACTTTGTCATATAAGGAAATGATCAAAACAAGTATTGTAGATCTTGATAAGTTATACAACTTTGTAGTTCAAAACTTTTTCATTTGAATTAATTTATTGCTTCAAAATATGTTTTGAAAATTTTCTTTGTCTAGTAATATAAAAAAATACTCGGCAAAGAGGTTATTTGTCAAGTGTCAAAAAAACATTCAACAAAGAGGCTCTTTGCTAAGTATAAAAAAAACACTCATCAAAGAGCTATTTGATAAGTATAAAAAAAGCTCTTGACAGAGAGACTTTTTCCCGAGAGTTTTTTCTTTACACTCAGCCCGAAAAAAACTCAGTGTAAACTCATTGCGCTCGGGTAGCGCACACGGAGCTCATGTTCATGTGTATACCGTTGAATATTGGTTTAGCTAGCAACGGTCGCGTGAGAAAGCACCGTCACTACAGGAAATCATCGAGTTGTGTGCTGGGGCACTCGACAACTAGCATTTTGCACTCGGCAAATTAGTTGTCGAGTGCCGTAATCGGCAACTAGTACTTAACAAACAGCGAGTCGGCAACTAATTTAGTTGCCGAGTGTTAAATTTCGGGCACATGACAACTAATTTGTCTAGTGTTTTTTTATTTGTCGAGTGTTAGGTCAAGCACTCGGTAAAAAAAATTGGGCCGTCAACTTTGACGGATTTTTTACCGAGTGCTGACGTGGCTGGCACTCGGCAACTAATTTTTTTTATTTTTTTTAAATAATTAGTTGTCGAGTGCCCGGTGGCTGGCATTCGACAACTAATCAGGGAAAAACAAAAAAAAACAGGCCCAGATCTAGGCCCAGACCTAGGCCCATACCACTCTGCCCCGCGCCGGAGCGCCGCCCGCGCTGACCCGCACTGCTCCGCGCCGCATACCGCTGCCCAGCGCCGGAGCGCCGTCCGAGCTGACCCGCGCTGCTCTGTGCCGCCCTGCCCTACCCGTGCCGCCCTGCGCTGCCCGCGCCGCCGAGCGCCGAGCACCTCCTCGCCGGATCTCGCGCTGAGTGGGCGAGGAGCGCCGCCCACGCTGCCCGCACCACCGAGCGCCGCCCGAGCCGCCGATCTACAAGCCAGCGCGAGGAAGAGCGCCGCTGCGAGGCCGCTCGACGGCGGCGTGCTCAGCCTTTGGCAAGCGTGCACGCCGGCGAGGGAGCCCGCGGTGGCGTCGTTCGTTTCTTCTCCCGTCGTCATGTGCGCCGCCGTCGTAAGAGAGAGAAGCCTGGGGAGGGGATATGGAATTAGGGTTAGAGGGGGAGCCGTCTGGGGCGAGTTTGTGTTCCCCCTACACGCCCGCTTGGCCGTCCGATCTGCTGACCCTAGATCGGACGACCAGCATGAGACCGGCCTTAGCTTGGCCAAGCCGGCCTAGGCGAGTGAGGGCGCCACGCGGTCACGGGCCGCTTCAGCGGTTGGGCCGTTTAGTTCGCGTCGGCCTGCTTAGTTGTGCAGTGTTGTTTTTCATTTTTGTTTTTTTTCAGAAAAATAGTTTTCACAAAAAATTGGGAGCAAAAAAAATTAATGAAGTTGCCTGGTGCCTAGGGTTGGCACTCGACAACTAAATTAAGTTGTCGAGTGCCACCCTAGGCACTCGACATCTAAATTAATTAATTTTTTTTTCTCCCAATTTTTTGTGTGTGTTTAGTGAACTATTGTAAATAACATGTTTAAATTTGGAAGTTTTTCATATTGCTTTTCGGTTTTTTTCCTTTAGTTTATTTTGTTTTCTTCAGTTTTCCCGCTTAATGTTCATTTGAACCGCAGGTGCATAAATGTTATCCTTGTTTGGTAGTGCAAATGATGGTTAAATGCATGACGTGTCTCGAAAGTTCAATCACTACTACAGAATAGCAAATCAGTGCTGGTTCAAAATTCTCTATCACTGCCGGTTCAAAATACTAGTTACAAACCAGCAGTGATGGTTGTACAGACGAAATCGCGTTTTTAAAATTGAAAAAAAATTAAATTCTGGAAGAGGCCACCTAGAACACGCTCATCATCACCGAACGTTTTTAAAGTCGCAAGTCGCACATTTTTTCGCGTAAAATTCGCGAACGCGCTCCGACTGGGATTCAAACCCGAGACCTCACCCTCGCGCGGTACCTCCTCTACCACTACACCCATGACTTACTTGTGTCTAGATTCGTTAGTCGAGTGTAGATCTCCGAGTGTAGATTCGTTGCAACTAACAAACGACTTCGGATGAAAAAACTTTCTACATGAAAGTTGTAGATCTCCAAAAGTTATGAAACTTTGTAGTTCACAACGTTTTCATTTGAAATCGTTTAGTGGCCGAAAAATACGTTCGAATATGTCAAATTTGAAATTCAAATTTTTGTAAACGACCTCGGATGGAACAACTTTCTACATGAAAGTTGTAGATCTCAAAAAGTTATGAAACTTTGTAGTTCACAACTTTTTCATTTGAGTTCGTTTAGTGGCTCAAACAGTCAATTTACAAATCTGATTTTTCAAATTACGAAACGGCAGTGATGGGACCTATACTGCCGGTTCGTGGCTGGAACCGGCAGTGAAGACTCATCACTGCCGGTTTTGCCAGATCTGGCAGTGATATGCAAATTTGTAGTAGTGAATCAACGTGCTCACGGGGCAACGTCACCGACTTCGGTGCGAGTAGTTTTTTAATTATATAAAATGCAAACAAAATCCGAAAAACATGAAACTTGTGCACGTGCCATGATCTCATGTGCGTATGTCATGGTAAAAATTTGAAAAAGTTTCGAGCACGTCGTCACATACGTTGCTCACAAACCTGAACGTCCATATAGGATGTCACTTGTGATATCATATATGGACTTTGAAGTTTGTGAATAAGGTACGTGACGATGTGCTCGAAACTTTTTCAAATTTTACCACAACATACGCACATGAGATCATGACACGTGGACAAGTTTCGTGATTTTCGAAATTTGTTTGTATTTAATATAATTAAAAAAACTACAAACACCGAAGTTGGCGACGTTGCACCATGAGCACGTTGATCAAACTTTCGAGACAAACCATGGATTTAGCCATCATTTACACTAACAAACAAGACTATCATTTTTAGAACGAAAGAAATCTATTATTTCATGCATATGTAGTTCAAATGAACATTAAGCGAGAAAATTGAAGAAAACAAAATAAACTAAGGAAAAATACCAAAAAGCAATGAAAAGCTTCCAAATTTGAACATGTTGTTTACAATAGTTCACTAAACACACACAAGAAATTGGGAGAAAAAAAAAGTTATCGAGTGCCTAAGGTGGCACTCGTCAACTAAATTAAGTTGTCGAGTGCCGAGGGTGGCACTCAGCAACTTAATTTAGTTGCCGAGTGCCAACAGTCTGGCACTAGGCAACTTAATTTTAGTTGCCGAGTGTCAAACGGCAGGCACTCGGCAACTTAAATGGAGCGGGATGGCGTTAGTCCTCGTGGTAAAGTGCCGAGTGTATTTTTTTGCCGAGAGTCGGCACTCGGCGAAAAGAATTAAATTGCCGAGTGTTTTTTTTTACTGAGTGTGACACTCGGCAACTAAATTAATTATCGAGTGCCCGATATCTGGCACTCGGCATCTTATTTAGCACTCAGCAACTCGCCGTTTTGCTGTAGTGGGTGTCGTCCCTTTTGGATTTTGGAGAGTCGGGCTTCGATTTGTAGGGGACACAGATGATTGTCTGACAAGGAAGTTGGCGCTGCTTGGTCTAGTTTCAGTGTCTTGACTAATTTAATCACCCCATGCATGCAGCATGTGATCTGATCACTTGGTCGCATGCACATGCGTGCCCTAATAATATATATAATCTTCATTTGATCACAATCAGTAAATTTTGAATAAATAATATTGATAATAACTACAACCAGTTGTTGGCCTCACATGCCCTTATACACAATATCTCTCACTTAGTTTTGCAGTAACTAATAAAGTTTCCAGTCACATTATTGTCGGCGTGTTTGTGAATGTCTGAATTTGATCTTTGATATATACACACGTACTGCTGCCAAGTGCCAACCATACACACGGCACACACTGTGAAAAATGCATTGATAAAGTAGAACAAGCTTAAGGATGATCCCTGGCCCAACTATAACTACGGCAGTTCTCAGATGGATGATAATAATAAGTAGTTAAGTACATAGCACACATGAACTAATTAACACAAAGCAAAGAAATTAGAGAGATCAGGATTCAAAAGAAATTAGAATAGATGAAAGAAGTCTCTAATTAATTAACTAAACTAGCCTAGCCTAATTAACCTAACTAAGCTAGCCCTAGCTACAAGCAAGAAGTGAAGCAAACAAAGCTACATTAATTAGCTGGAGAAAGCGCGCTGCCGCTGGCTGTGTAGTGCTCCCACCACACATGCAAAGTGGACTTAATCTGGGCAAGCACTTGCTAGCTACGTCCATAGAGACTCCCTCTTGAGCGCAGTCTCACCCATGGCGCCCGCCGATACCGCGCCACCGTAGCCGATGAACTGCGGCGGGATGATGGCTCCGGCGCCGGCGGCGTTCTGCATGAGGAAGGCGTCCACGTCGTCGGTGGGCATCGCCTGCTGCTGCATGGCCATCGCCATGTGGTGGTGGTCGGCGCCGGCCGCCGCGACCAGCGACGACGCCGGAGGAACCACTACATCGTCGTCCCGGCGCTGCATCTGGATGCAGAGGATCTCGGCCTGCGCGACGGCCAGCTGCATCTGCAGCTGCGACACCTGGTTCTGCAGGAAGGAGATGGCCCCAACGCAGCCGTAGACGGGGTCCCGCATCCGCGCGATGGCCTCGTACACCAGGCTGCTCACCGCGTCGCCGCGCTGCTGCACCGGGAGCTCCTGCATATCATATATATATATACACACACGTACATGTCACCGCGCGCACTAGCACACAAGTCGACCGACCGACCATCCAGGAATTGAATTGAAAACGAAGCAGATCGATCGACATGCATATGCCCGGCGGCCCGCACCTGGAGCATCTTGGAGACGTTGCTGGCACCGAAGACCTTGTGCACGATGGCGAACTTGTGGGGGTCTTCGGCTGGGAAGAATGGCGCGAAGATGCAATCCTTGGTGCACCGCCGCCGGAGCAGCTTGCACGACGCGCACGGCGACCCACCGCCCATGTTGTAGCAGCAGATAAACCCCGGCCAGCTACTAGCTATAGCTGCGTGCTATATATATATATATATATATATATATATATATATATATATATATATATATATATATATATATATCAATCAACTATATAATCGCCAGACGAATGGATAGCAAAAAAAACACTGCTAATTAAAAAGCTAAGCTTATATACTAACAGGGCGGCAGCAGTGAAGTGAAGAGCGACCTAGCACACAGGTACACAACAAAGCAGTGGCGACTCGGAAGTGTGAAATGAGCGATATTTATAAGCGCAGCGACATGGCCGGGCAGACACTACACGAAAGACGAAACACGCAGCTGCTACTGCTTCTCAATAACAAACAATAATGCAATAAGGAGTAGTAGTAGAGGGGGAGGGAGATATTACTGGACCTCGACGACGCATGATAGGAAGTCCTGAGTATCGCTGATGATGCATGTATGTTCAGACGACAGACAAAAGGGTAATATAAATTACATGCATGCATGCTGTACATCTGTTGTTAATTAGTCTTTCAAGAGATGCCCTCTGCTGCGCTAGCTACCTGGCGGTGCCGGTTTAGGCTAAAAATTGAAGGACAGAAATCATTTACATTTTCTAAGGAACCTTGCTGTTATATATGATTAGTCAGCCATAGTACATGTGTACTGACCGCTGCACGACAGGAGTTTAGTTAACGTACGCGGACACACAGATGACAGGCTTCTATTGGGCGGCAGAGAAGAATCATCAAAAGTCACCGTTAATCAGACAGACACTACGATTACTGTACACTAGGTGCAGCAGGAATCTCACTTATAAGCCAAGCCAATTAATTCCTGTCAGATTGGTTGCAACTTGCATGTGATGGATGCATTGCCGGGTTGACTCGTGCTATGTGGCGGACGCACGAACGGATACGTGTACGATACACACTTATGCTTCTACTAGTTTGTATTAATTAACGTGCAAAGAGCGATTGACGACTGACGAGAGAGCTATACAAACCGTGGACTTGAAGCAAAGAATCAATCGAGCAGTGTGGAGTTTACTCCTTCCTTCGCGTAAACCAATGCAACGCTGCTCTGTATAGACTGTGCAAGTGCTTTCCCGTGGGCGTACAAACACTACAGTACTCGTACGTTGCTGCTGGGGCAAGAATCCCTCCAGATTTTTCCTCTCCCGAGGCCATGTTTTTCCTCATCTTCTATGCCGCCGCGCGCAACCCCTGCTTCGATCGTGCATCATGACCACCTCAATCATGATGCTAATTTGTTGGTGCCATGTTTGGTTTCGCTTGTGTATAAGTGTATTTACTCGGAAATACAAAATGGTGAGTCCAAGCAACTCTCCATATGCTTATTTATTAACAAATAAAATATATTATGGTGATTGAAGAGTTTCAAATAAATTTCCATGCACCGAGTACAAACTGAATCCGGACCAGAGGCCCGACAAACCTTGCTATTGTTGCCACGAGGTTTATATTGCTGGCAAAACCATGTGACAGCCTTTGTTATAATTAAATTATTTATTTGTAGTCTTCTATTCAACGAGTTTTATTTAGGGCATGTTTGGTACAACTTAGAGCAACTTCAACAGTTTGACATTTAGACTTGGTATATTTGATTTTGCCAAAAAAACTAAACATCTGTTGGCCAACAGTTTGACATTTGGGCTTGGCATTTTTGTCAACGTTGCAAATAGGAGCCCGCACTAGGTAATTTGGCGACCATGAAAAGGACAAGGCAAAGCAATATTTTTCACGGCGCGGCGACTCTTTTTTTTTCTTCGTTTTTTTTTCACGGTAAAATCTTGGGAAAAATCTGGGCGGCGGCCTTTTTCCTTTTTAAACTGTTTCCAAACACCTCTTCTTAAAACAGCTTTACCCATGAAGTTGTTTTTCTTCCCCTCTCACAAAGAAAAACAGCTTTGCAAAGTGGGGTGAAGCTGAAAATAGTAGCTTATCACAGCTTTCTCCTCCATTTCTCTCTCATATCCATGCATAAAGTTGTTGGTGAAGCTGTTTTGCCAAACACTTTTTCCAAATAGCTTAGCTTCACTTAGAAAGTTGCTCATGAAGCTATTTTCCAAAAAAACAGCTTCAACCTAGTGAAGCTGAGCTGTACCAAACGGGCCTTTAGTACTATGCTTGCCGATTACAGTGCTTCAGGTTTATTCTAGTAAAATAATATTCACATTAACGACTCTAAATTAATTTATTATAAAAAACACATTTTATAGTTAATCTAATAATGTTTATTTGATAGTATAAATATTTATATTTTTTACCTATAATTGGTCAAACATGATATACTAAACCATGATACTGTTTTCAGAATTATACTTTTTAAGGGATGAAAGGATAGAGTTCAAGTTCTTACCTTAGCTAGCATTGCAGTTATATTAATTAAGGGTGTTAATAACCAAGAATAATCGTCATTGCTTACATGTTAACTAAGAAAATATCAAAAGGAAGTGGAAGTTATAACCAAGAATAATCGTCATTGCATCACCGGATTATTGGGTTTTGTGTAGTAGAGGTTATAAAACAAAACATTTCATAGGTAGCATAAATATATTTATGCCCTACAAAAGTATATTTTTGTGTTTAAGTTAAAAAAAACTTGTTGAAAATTCTACATATTTACTTAAGATTAAGGTTACTTACTTTAATTTTATCCGTCTCTATGACCTCATATAAGAAAGAAATTAAATCATAAGTAAAAAGTTTTTTTCGTGATAACTTAAATCTAAGTTCAAAGAGAAATTAATTGCCAAAAATGAAGTCCACAGAAATGGGTTCTTACATGGGGTATCTTCTGTTAAGAAAGTTTAAAAGTGTATGATACATCCAATTTGTGATTACTTCTTGAAACATAGTTCTTCTATCCCATAATAAGTGCACTTATAAAATTCATAATTTGTTCCAAAATAAGTGCACCTCTAGCTATGAGATCACCTAACTCCGGTTGTCCTTCTCAAATTGCAATGTATATGTCTTAGAGCAATTTTTGTAGGGGTATCAATAACATTGATCTCTTCATCTTAACATAGAAGTGCACTTGTTTTGGGCCGAAGGGAGTAAGATATTTTGAGTTAAGTCAAACTTCCTAAGCTTGACAAAGTTTATGATGTCATAAAATTTTTCTATAAACTTGATGAGATTTACAGCAGCTTGACTAATTAATAGAGTACAACTCAAAATCCTAATAGCAAGAATATATATTATCCTCCCTTTCAACTTGCAAGGACCTATATATATATACATATATATATATATATATAGAGAGAGAGAGAAGCAGGCAGACATGCTTATACATATTCATCAACCTTTTATGTTATTTTTTTTCTCTATCTTTGGATAGCATATACCTAAATATACCAGTAACTTGTACTGTAAGTTGTAACTAGCTAGTTCACGCAAAAGTACTGATTACAATGGTTCAGTTTGCGAGAAGAACATCAACCGGTACAACTGGTCTCAGAACTGCATTAATAGGTCAAATAATATTGCAGAGATTGCAAGTTGAAGCAACACCCTGCAGCTAGATTCTTTCGTTCGACTAGTTTACAGAGCCCATCATGTGCAATGCACGAGACGAAGAAGCATCGATGCATAGACAATCTTGTCGATTTGATTGGGACCTACTACCAGAAATTTCTTATCTAGACATTACTGTCCTTAGAAGAATGTAATTCTAAAACAATGTCATTGTTTAATATACCAAGTTTGATTAATTATAGATTAAAAAAATATAAATATTTTTTATATTAAATAAACATTATTAGATTAATTCCAAAATATATTTTAATAATAAATTAATTTAGAGCCATAAATGTGCTATTTATTAGAATTTTAGTAAAATGTGAAGCACTATAACTAACATGTATACATAGTTTTATTCTTTTCAGATAGAGGTACTTCCTCAGTCCTTGAAAGAATAAATTTCTGAAATTGTCTTAAGTTAGAATTTTTAACTTTGACCAAATTTTTAGAAAAGCATTAAAATTTATTATATCAAATTAGTATCATTACATTTATCATAAAATGTATTTTCATATGGTGCTCATTTTAAGTTATAGATGTTGTTATATTTTTCTAGTCAAAATATGAATTAATTCTTTGAGGGACAGAGAGTGAGTAGTAAATTGTTGTAGCTATACATTGCACAAGCCTTGTCTCATCCTGCCATTAATTACAGTTTGGAAGGCTCTAACACACCGGGGTCAGTGTGTTAGATGGATGTAGCTGATTAAGACTACGTAAGTCTGTGCCAACATGTAGATTATTTTAATTCGAGTTTTTGTTTTGCTAATAGATAATAGGTTACAATATTTCTTTTGCGAGTAATTATTCTATGATCGATATTGGTTATTATTACTACATGCCTTGTCTAACTTTAAAGAGGACATTCTTGGTGTAGTTAATGTTTGTTCAAAACTTTTTTTTTTTACAAGAGTTTGTTCAAAACTTTAGAAGTTCCATGACTCACAGTTAGTATTATTAGATATCTTATGAAATATACTTTTATAATATACTTGTTTGGTGTCATAAATATTGATATTCTTTCTTATGAAAATGTTGGTAAAACTTATATTAAGGAGGTGTTTGATATATATATATATATATATATATATATATATATATATATATTCCTATATCTAAAATGTCATAGTGCAAATTTACAAACAGATCGGCAGCTAGCATGTTGATATTAAGGAGGTGTTTGAGATTACTCTGCTCTACCTGTTTAGCTAAACGGCTTCATACACTCTGTTTAAGCAAAAAGAGTGAAGTGTGTGAGATCAACTAAATAAATAGGTGCTCTATAAATTCCAGGTATTTATGGAGCCGCTCCATGTTAAAATTTCTGAAACAATCCCAATCACTACCTAATATTATTATTATACTTCTTACATTATGTTAACAGTTTGCTGCCAACGTCGCCGTCCATGCAATTTGACCCAGGCCTGACACGATTCCTGGTGCCATTTGTTTACGCACATCTCGAGCAGATAGTGAGAAGAAGAGTCCAAACATAATAATTGCGGAGCATGCACGGGAGAATCGGATTGTCCTTATGGCATGGTACGGGTGCCCATGGACGACACAAGCCCTATAGCTAACCCAGCCCTAGAAATCAAAGAGGCAGATCGAGATATATAGACCGACGAAGGCTCGACTGTGAATGTTTGTTTGGGAGACATTCACGTGGGCACTACGTTTGCTCATCTCTTCCCCCGATTAATAAGAATATATAATATATAATAACTAGCATTTTAACCGGCCTGTGGTTAAAACTATATACTCATAGGCTGCGTAGCCTAGGTCACCCCGAGCGAGTGGATTATATATATATATATATATATATACCTGCATAAATATAATAAAAACTCTCTGCACTCTAAATTATAACTAATTATAATTAAATTGTCCTGTCCTTTTTAGATTTATAATTTTTTGCATGTAATGATTTCCAATTTAGAGACAAATTGATGAAGTAATTAATAATAATATAAATATATACTGTAGTTAGTGGTGACAGTATTTTCTGTCCTTCCTTCGTCCTAGTTAGTTCTCCCTGTTCCAAAATATGCTTCAGTCATTACACGCCAAAAAACCATGAACATTATAATCACTGCTATTTATGTAATTCTTATTAAAAAGATATATGTGCTATCTGCTACGATGATTTAGACAAGAAAGGATTTCAAATAAAAAATTTATCAACAACAAACATGTAGATTAGATCAGCAACTACAACTGTGGTATAAACTATGAGAACATTGAAGGTCATTTAGAAATTATAATTTTGCTTTTTCAAAATCTATGAACTAAAAAAACAAATTTGGGACTCTAAGTAATTTCAAATAAGAAATCTAACTATATATGACTTTGAAAACTGCAACTTTGATGTAGACCATGTCAACATCTAGTTTGTGGAAATTTCAAATTTCAAAATATATGAACTTAAAATAATATTTTTGGGATTCTAAACAATTTTAAATAAAAAAAACCTCAATTATAAAGTTGTTAATCGTGTTGAGGGGTATAATTTTGATTTTAAGTTTGTCTTCATGTAAATTTATATAAATTTTTTTACGAATTATTTTGGATGAGGTAGCTATTCTAAGCAGCCTTCTCTAAAATTCGATTTCCACCACCTTAGTCAATAGCAATTTTTAGCTCTGAAAATTATTTTATAGAGACATGATCCTAAGATGACAACTCGACATTTGCCTTGAGGTTGCGTAGCCATTCACTAACACGGTCTCTAGATGTACATGTCTCTATTAATGAGTGAGGTTTGTCTTCTAAAATTCTTTTTGTGCTAGTGCCGATTGGGGCACCTCTATGCGCGTGTGTGGGGGTGGGCAAAGGGGGAGGGGTTGTTGAAATATAGGTGAGTTTCCCATGTTACCCATTAACATAGATTTCTAGATGGAGCTGGTTGATGTATGTAACTCAATATGATATCAAGATAGGATATTTTTAGCATAAAATAATTTTTTCTTACAAAAGAAGGGTAAAGTCCATACCCACTCCTGAACTTGTCTGCCTATATCATATTGGTGCACAAGCTTTTAAAGTGTGTCATCAGGTGCTAATTCACTACGTAGGTCTCAATTAAGTCCCTACTAAAAATCTCGGATTCATCGTGTCCACTCTAAAAAAAATTGAACCTAAGTCTTGGCTCACCCTCACCATCTGATTCTGGTAATTTAAGTCCCTCATTATCAGCCTCTTCATCATCTAATTCCACAATCAGCATGCTCACATCAAAAGCCTTCAATGTACTGCATTTAGCCTTCTTGTAGACTTATCTCCATCCTCCATTTCATAGTCAGTGTCAACAAATTCCTCATCCTCCATATTATTGCCATCAGAATCACCCTCAGTTGTACATTACTGAACCTTTCTGTTTTCTAGGTTTGTATAGAAAACAGTGAGCTTTTCACCAATCTTCTTGTCCACATAGTTTACTTTAACTAGTCCCAAAACTTCTAGTAGTTCATGGGCACTAGTAGCAACTACATCATCACAGTTAACTCCGCTAATTATGTCCTTATGATTGAAATACACGACAAAATTCTTGATCAATTGCTCCAAAGTTGACATGGCATTGGTGTCTTTGTCCTCAACAATGATTCTAAGCCCATCTTCTAAAGTTTTCTCTAGTAATAGCATGTAAATCTTCAAGATTTATGTCTTTTGGTACCTTAACTATTCAACAAAGTCATCAAACCACAAAGGCGACTAAGTATCTGCCTCCATTTGATCAAACCAATCTTCTCATCCACATAAGTTCAAAGATTACCAAAACAAACAAAGAATTCCTCATGATGAACCACAACAATGAGTTGTGAAAGCATCATGCAAAACCTACCAAAACAACAAAAAATGACCTAATTGACAATTGGACCTCAAAAACCCTAACCAAAATTCCCATGGAGAAGCTCCAATAATTACTAGACACCTACGATTCTAAACAAGTTAGACTCACTATAAACCGACATTGGTTCCCCTTTGTGCCGCAATCGTGTGCCTCCATGGGGCCTTCATCGTACTGTGAATCTTTTGTGTCGATGCTCTCACCAGACCTTCACCTCATTCTCTAGCGCCATGTTGCTCCAATTTCAAGCGATTGATGACACGGTGACCATTGTGAGACAATAGGAAGGAAAACAAATAGTTACAATAGTGTGTGAGAGCTTGTTTGCATATCGGTGAAGACATATTAGACATACACCCATATTACTAGCTATGGTGTCACGACCACGCATCATTGGAAATTGCTTGTCCAAGCCTATTACGTATGTAATTGAGACCCAAACAGTGAAATAGCACCTACCACCTAGATGACACACTTAGGGCTGGATAACAAGACGACTCGGCTCGTTCTTGCTTGTTAAGATAATGTGTCAGTTTGTCTTTATTCATTATCTTAACGTTCGACTCGTTATCTTAACGAGCTAGACACCTAGTTCGACTCGGCTTGTTTATGAACTCGAGCTAGCTTATTTATCTTGCGAGCTTGATATTAAAACATAATGTATATAATATATGTATTTATCTTAAGCTTGACAATAATAGTAATAATACAAAAGTAACGCATATGTGCTTACATATATACAACTATAACAATCTATTATAGTATTATACCATACATCAATGGTTCATACTCCATACTATACATAATGCATTTATAATCCATTATTGATTAACAATAGATCCAATAAAACCAAATTGATAGTCATAGTAATGACAATCCCAAGTTTACATGCATGGTCTAGGTCCAATTATATCAACCAACTGTAAAGTGTAACACGTGAAGGAATATGAAACTAGTAGGCTCGTTAGGCTCACGCGCGAACTGACTCATTAACTGCACGACCTGAAATGTTAGTTCAGCTTTGTTGAAAAATATAAATAAGTTGAACTGAGCCGAGACACCGATAAGCCGAGCCGAATGAGCCACCAAGATGCGAACTTTTTGTCCAGCTCTATGCACACTTACAAAGATCATGGACCAGCATGCAAACAAGTTCAAAAAACCGGATATGGACTTTACTCTTCAAGAAACATATATAGGCTGCTCTAATTTTCATTCCTAAACTATTGATAACATACTCTCTCTGTCACATGAAAAATGTCATTCTCGCTTTAAAAAGTAAAAAAAAAATAACTTGGAACTAATACATAAAAGAAAATATTAATATTTATGATAGATAATTGGTATAATCGTTGAATATGTTTTTATAATAAGCTTATTTGGAGATACAAACATTGCTAATATTTTTTACAAACTTAATTAAATTTTAACATAAATTCTATAGTGACTCTTTTGCGGAAAAGATTAGTATGGAGTATGTAGGAGTTTAAACTATAGTTTGGACAGAATGCAAGCTAGCTAAGCTGTTGCACGTAATGACATAGGGTTCAGTGAACACTGAACAACTCATTCATCGAAGAAGAACAGACAGAATCAAATGGTCGGAGCCCCTTAATTGCAGTCTGACACCGAACCCCAAACACTGTCATGGATTCCGTAGAAAACAAAATATGTTTTGACGCTTTCCATATACTGCAACTCGTGGTAGCACCCTTTAGCACCAACCGGGGCTAAAGACTTTTTTTCTTCTGATTTTGGCATTTCTTATTTTGGTTTTCCAATTAGATTAGGTATTCAAACGTGTGTATTCTTCGCTTCTAATACATGTATTCGCTGCTAATACATGTATTCACGCACTTATAAGATAGTTTCAAGCATTAAACACAAGTAAACTATGAAACTCTATAAGTATAATATATATATGCACATAAAATTTACATCATTATCCATTGTTATTTGACTTAAGACACAAACGCTCTCGCCACTTAAATATCATATAGATGTTCGTCTTGATTTGGCTTGAGTGGTTCGGCCGGGTCGTAATAGTAGTCGTCTCCAGGTTTGACCACTTTTTCAAGAAAAAATCTAGCAAATGTCTCTTGAATTCTTTTGAGGCGGTCTTCTTGCATCACTTGTTGTTGCAACCATAGCGTCTTCAATTTGCATTATAAAGAAACAAGTGTTAATATACATAAGATTTAGTTAATATCAACAAATAAATAAAATGGATGTATTATATATACATATTATATACTTTTAGTTTCTCTGTAAGAGTTCTTCTTGCATACACCGTAAGGTACTCGCAAACGTAGTATCCACATAGATTGTTGCCTTGTGGCTGCCTTAGAATCCACTGTAAGATATGAAAAGATTACCATCGTCATCATACGCATATGTTAAAGCATGTTAAGGTAACAAATTACGAGAGCTAGTAGAACTTACAGGTAACATACGAGGACCCTGTAGTGCCTCTTCTAGTTCCGGACGGTGTTTCGGGATGAACCAAGCCCAAACCTTGCTCAATAATTGGATCATTAGTTAATTAACTCTTGCAGTGCAGTTAAAGAGTAGGAATCCATATTTAAATATCAAAGTTACCCTTGATAATGTATATCATATCTTGGTAATCTCCCGGTGGTTTTCTCAATGAGTCAAATATTATATATTGACGTTTTCTCATATCGATGACTATGAGTATCCAGTGAAAACTGCATTTGTTTATAGAGTCAACATATATATCTTTATGCTGAATTGAGTAATAAGTAAGACAAATTGTGCAAACGATAACAACACTCACCCAAAGTTGTATGGGAAGAGTATATATTCTCTGGTCTTTTGGTTGACCAAGAACCTCCGAAGATTCCTCTCCGTTTGAGGTATCCATTGTTCGCGGGGAGTGTTTGGATCCGAGAATATGATTGATGGATCAATGAAACCAATTTTCGTGTCTCCCTTATGTTTGAGCATTAACATCAAAAATCTGCATATATATGTTTGAGGATAGTTAGTTACTATACATATACATATGTGCTATAGTCAGATTACTAAAAGAAATGATAATCACTTACAGACAGTAGCAGCTCATCAGAGATTTGTCTAGAGCGTCCATGTGACATAGTTGGTGGAGCTCACTATACGGAACAAATATAAGGTCATCGCCTCGGAAGTAATGTTCTTGTCTAATTCTGACACAAATGCAGTCGTCATCAGGGTTTCTGGTACATGCCTCCATGTACCACGAGTTTAACCTGCGCATTTGCGTACTAAGATCCATGAGGGCCGATGTGTTGTACAGACTTCTGCCACGTACATAACTTCTCTTAAACTTATCGACTACAGTGGCATTTGCGACTAATGCATCTCCGTAAAATTGAGTCGCGGTTATATTAGCTCCTTTCAAGAAATCTTCCAATCCATCATAATTGACCATGGGGCCACTGTAGTCTTCTAGTACGCTCATGTTTGAACCATATTCATACCCAACAACTAGAGGGGGCACTGATTGCTTCGATTGTTCCCCGAGGTGTGGGACACCCTTCCCTGCTCTTTTCCTCTCGGTAATTGCCTTTTCGAGAGTGCGGTCGTAGTCCGATATTGGAGATTTCTTCTGAGCATCATGTAGCTTTCTCCTCTTTTCTTCCAACTCTTACCTTAGAGATGATTGATGTAAGTAGAACGGCTTTTTAGCTTCTTTCTTTGCTTTAGCGTCATCTTTAAATTTCTTGAATTGTGCGGCAACATCGGCCTGTATTGAAGTCGATATTTTTTTTTTCAGTCCTCTCATACGGAAGTTTCTGAGGAATCTTAACAATAACTTTCCTTGTAGCTTGCCTCTTTGTTTTTGGTTGGGCAGCCGACAACTTTGCTTTTGTGGCGGTCCTCTTCTTTGGCGATGGGGCGGCGGGAGACCTTCGTGGAGGCGATGGGACCTGTGTCAGCATTGGAGAACGTCGTGGAGGCGATGGGGCTGGTGTCGGCGTTGGAGAACGTCGTAGAGGCGATGGGCCAGTTTCGGAGATGGAGAGCGCCTTGGAGGTTCTGGGGAGGAAGCCGTGTCGTGCATTTCACCATCATCATCCCTCGGAACACTATGACCAACAGGTGATGAATGGTGACTTAGGTCTCTGGGTGTGGTCCTACAGTGAAAACAACGAGTGTGAAAAAAGTATCGCTATTTAAGCCAATACAAAAGAGATAGGTATGATTCACTTTCATTCGCACCTAGGATGAGGAGGCGGCAATGGTACAATAGGAGATGATGCCCTAGGAATAATGATATAGCGCTTGCGCCAACAAATAAATGTCTTCTCCTCTTATCCTAAAGTCGTCTCCCCATCACCTCCTTCAATGTCAAGCTTAACATCTCGATGACCTTTTTCAACTCTATCCACCGAGACGCGAGCATATCCAGCTGGTACTTTTGACCCATGGCATATTGGTGTCTTTGTAGGGTCGATAGGAGATACAATACTGGTAGCCACCATGATTGTGGTAGCCCCCTCTGGAATGTGCAGCTCACATGGTGTATTCAGTTCTATGATGTCATCCACGGGGAAGCGTAGCTTTGCGTCATCACCAGGTTGAGGCACTTCCGTGGAAGCACAACTGCTTTTCAAGTGAGCTGATGGGCTGATGTTGACTTGCGGTACTAATCCAGTACTTTGCATTCGGCTGATTGCTAACTCCACTTGCCTTTTGATTTCCTCGCTCATTCTCGCTTCAAGTTTCTCTTCTCGCTCTTTTGCTTGAATAGCTGCTTCGTGTGCTTCACTAAGCATTTGCGACATGCTAAGTTTCATAGCTTCCTCCTCTTTCTTCTTTCTATGGCGGCTTCTATATGTATCTTTGTCTTGAGGGAAGGCATGCTTCCACGGCACCGCGCCATGACCTCTCATTCGCCACCATGTTCTGCAGTCCCCAGGGCATATGTCAGCTCATCCTTATCTCTATCTGGTGACCATACTCCTTGTTCCCTCAAAGATTGAGCTTCAACCAGTTTCCTTGCTGCTTCTGTGAGTCCTACGGTATACGTTAATTTCCCGGTCTAAGGGCCAATGCCTCCCCCTAGACCAAAAAACCACCACTTACTGCGCTCAGCCCAGTTATTTGATTGCAGTTGGATTCCCCTAGCTTGAAGGTCCTCTTCTTCTTTTTCCCACTTAGGAATGGTAGTCTTGTAGCCACCTGATCCCATGTGATGATGGTATTGCTTTTCTCGGGCATTCTGTTGGTTCTGCTGCGCTCGTGCTTCGCCCTCTTTGGATGTCTTGAAAGATACAAAGTCATCCCAAAGCGGTCTCAACTTGACGTAGGCCTTATTGTTGAAATCTGGAGTAAGGTTCTTCTTGATAAAATTAGTATGCAATTTCTTCTTCCAGGCCTAGAAATATGTTGCCATCTTCTTCATAGCACAATCCCTAACTCTCCCCTTCAAAGCTTCATCTTCTGTATCGAGCGAGAAATGTTGAAGGACTTCTTGCCAAATTAGTTCCTTGTCACGATCAGAGAAAATACTAATGTCAGGACGTCCTTTCCTTTGCCGCCATTCACGAGCACTGATCGGAAGCCTATCCCTTACAAGGTAACCACATTTGAGGGAAAATCTATGTGCATGTGCTCCAAGTACTGCCCCTGTTTCCTCATCGAATTCCGTGATAATATACCGACCCTCCAATGGCTTCTTCGGCCTCGTACATTTTTACTCTTCCCCATAGTTGTCGTTGATGTAGACGGCTATGTATGTAGACACACAAAACTTATAAATATAATTATACAATTGTAATTATTTTGATTTTCATGTATATACACAAGAGATTGTAGACATATATATACCTCGGCAACATTGTCTTGCGCGATATTTTCTTGCGTGATATTTTCTTGCTCAACATCTGGCGCAAAGTACTGACTTCCGTCATCTACTTGATTGGTGCCATCTACTACTTGATCAGTACCATCGTTGATCATTGAAAACAATAAAGCCTCCATGTCGTCATTCGGGTCTTCCATATCTATATCAAACCATATATATACATGTTTACTCTAGCAATAATGGAAGGTCAATATTTAGACACTTAGTCTTAGAGTAACCAAAAGGGTAGACATGTCTTAGGGTATAGGGTAGACACTTAGGATGTATATCTATAGGGTTTAGACACATAGGGGTTTAGGGTAGACACTAAGTAGTGTGTGTGTGTGTGTAATAAAAGTGTTTAGGGTTTAGGGTAGACACTTATGATGTATATCTATAGGGTTTAGAAACTTAGGGTTAGGGTAGACACTAAGTAGTGTGTGTGTGTGTGTGTAATAAAAGTGTTTAGGATTTAGGGTAGACACTTAGTATGTATATCTATAGGGTTTAGACACTTAGGGGTTTAGGGTAGACACTAAGTAGTGTGTGTGTGTGTGTAATAAAAGTGTTTAGGGTTTAGGGTAGACACTTATGATGTATATCTATAGGGTTTAGAAACTTAGGAGTTTAGGGTAGACACTAAGTAGTGTATGTGTGTGTAATAAAAGTGTTTAGGGTTTAGGGTAGACACTAAGTAGTATGTGTGTGTGTAATAAAAGTGTTTAGGGTTTAGGGTAGACACTTATGATGTATATCTATAGGGTTTAGAAACTTAGGGGTTTAGGGTTTAGGGTACAAATATATACATGTTTACTAGCAATAATAATGGAAGGTCAACATTTCTCTAACAAATCCATCTATATATCAAATCATAAATACATGTTTTCTAGAAATAATGGAATTAATAAGGTCAATATTTCTCTAACAAATCCATCTAGTAATATATATAATGAAAGGTATCTAATTCTATAACAAATGAAAGCTCTATATTTCTCTAAGTGCTAAAATCTTTTTCTAAAACTAATGGAAGGTCTATATTTCTAAAACTAGCAATATAATGAAGATACATATATATCAAATCATATATAGCAATAATGGAAGGTCTATATTTTCTCTAAGTGCTAAAATTTATTTCTAAAACTAAAATCTATTTCTATTTTATTACATACAATTCACCTTCTTCTTCTTCCTTTCTTCGATCTTCTTCTTCTTCTTGATCTCCTCTTCACCTAGAAAAACATACATAAAATGTTAGTGTGTGAAAACAAGAAACTAATAACATACAAATTAATAAAATCATTTAGTAATTTTTTTCCTTTTTCCTTTCTTTCTTTCTTCTCCCTACCTTCTTCCTTCTCTCCTCTTCTCCTTCTTTCCGCTTCTTCCTTTCTTTTTCCTTTAAGTTCTTTCTTCTTTCTTCTTTTTCTCCTTCAAAGCCGGCAGCCGGCTCGGGTGCGGTGCTAGCTGGGCTCGGGCGGCGCAGGCCATGGCGTGGCGGTGGCCGGGAAGGGCGTGCGGGCGTGATGGCCGGGCAGAGGACGAACGGGCGCGATGGCCGGGCAGAGAGAGGAAGCGGTGGCGGCGTGTGCGCGGCGGCGGTCGGGAAGGGCGCGCGGGCATGATGGCCGGGCAGAGGAAGAACGGCAGCGCGGTGGCCGGGCAGAGAGAGGAGGCGGCGGGGGCGTGCGCGCGGCTGTGTGTGCGGGGCAGAGGAGGAACGGCGGCGCGATGGCCGGGCAGAGGAGGCGGCAGCGCGATTGTCGGGCAGAGGAGGCGGCGGTGCGATGGCCGGGCAGAGGAGGCGGCGGTGCGATGGCCGGGCAGAGGAGGCGGTGTTCGCAACGTACTCCGGATCGAGATTGAAGACGATGAGGGAGAAAGAGGGAGCCGAGCCTTTATATAGGAAGGCACCTTTATCCCCGGTTGGTATTAGCAACCGGGGCTAAAGGGTAACACCTTTAGCCCCGGTTTGTAATACCAACCGCGGCTAAAGGCTTCTTTAGGCGCCAAACGAAATTTTAGTGGGTTGTTTTAGATGTTTTGGTATTGTATATAGTTTAATATCTATATACAATGATCTAGGTCTTGTAAATTGCATAATAAATTAAATACATGCCACAATTTTTTTTAAAAAAATAACCATTAAATTTCCTTTTGCTTTATTATACACTAGAAAAATGTATAACATAAAATCTTTGACCTTTTTTATAATATCAAATATAAATGTAACTAACCATTAGAATTTGGTTAATGCAAAACTATATTGTTCAATTAAAAAAATAAAATGCTTGGTTACCAACAGGAAATTAGTTTATGCATTATTTTAAAGTTAAACTATTTGTGTTTCACCATTCATTGTCCAATTATGCGACCTTTAAGTGTACCCTTAAATAGAAAATTGTTAATGAGACACTAAAGGACCATATATGAAAAACTTTTGAATACAAAGGTTTTATAACTCATCAAGATCATTCATTTTAGAACTAAACTTTTTCACTAACAAATGTAGATCTTCATTAGTCACTAAATGACTACAAAAGAAGTATTAGTAAACATTAATTTGACCAAATACAAATGTAGATCTTTATTTATTTGACCAAAATGCCCAATACACATGTCACTTGATCGACATCACACTACTAAGCTAGCTACATCAAGCTGGCACATTAGTGATCTTCTTCTTGACACATGTCCCTTGGTCATGATCATGTCGTGTCAATGGAGTGTCCTCGGCATTTAGAATTATGCTTGGGTCTTTGGTCACACTGAATGGCGCAATTCGGTCATCCTTTTCGTAAAGTTCTGACATGTCTGAGTTGTCCTCAATTCCCAAAATATTTCTTTTCCCTGAAAGAACTATATGACGCTTGGGCTCATTGATGATTGATTTGTCATCATTTTTCCTTTCTTTGGTTTTGTAGACATGTCTTTTACATAGAACACCTGATTCACATCAGCAGCAAGGACGAATGGTTCATCTTTGTACCCAATAGTGTCTAGGTCCACTGTTGTCATCCCATAATCCTTGTCAATTGTTACCCCGGCTCCGGTCATCTTCACCCATTGGCACTTAAACAAAGGGACTTTAAAATTAGGTGCATAGTATAGTTCCCAAATCTCAACTATGCGGCCATAATATGTTTGCCTTTTTCCATTTGCGTCAATGGCATCTATGTGGACACCACTGTTTTGGTTGGTGCTCCTTTTATCTTGGTCTATAGTGCAAAATATATTTCCACTTATCTTGTAGGCTTTGTACGTGAGGATGTGCCATGATGGTTGTCTAGCCAACAAATACAGTTGGTCATCCATACTGTCATCACCATTAAATTTTATTCGCAACCAATCGCCGAAAGTTTTCATGTGTTCACGTATAATCCAAGCTTCATTCTTCCCTGGAAACTGGGATCGTAGGACCTTCTTGTGTACCTCGACATAAGGCTCCACCACGGAGGAGTTTTGAAGAACTGTGTAGTGTGCTTTGTTGAAATAATCATCCCCCGTACCCATATATGTTTTCTTCCCTAGTGTTCCTTTCCCACTAAGTCTCCCCTCGTGTCTTGATTCAGGAACACCAATCGGGTCATGGTCGGGAATATACTCAACACAAAACTCAATAACCTCCTCAGTCACATAGCCCTTGGCGATGCTTCCTTCTGGGCGAGCACGTTGGTGAACATATTTTTTCAAGACTCCCATGAACCTTTCAAAGGGGAACATGTTGTGTAGGAACATAGGACCGAGAATACTAATCTCCTTGACCAGGTGAACTAGGAGGTGTTCCATGATATTAAAGAAGGATGGAGGGAAAACCAACTCAAAGCTGAAAAGGCACTGAACCACATCATTCTGTAGAGCAGCTAGTTCCATTGGATCGATTGCCTTCTGAGAAATTGCATTGAGGAATGCACATAGCTTCACAGTGCCTAGACGTAAATGTGGAGGTAGAATTCCTCTTAACGCAACCGGAAGCAATTGCGTCATAAGCACGTGACAGTCATGAGACTTTAAGTTTAGGAATTTCTTCTCTGACACATTTATTATATTCTTTATATTGGAGGAAAATTCAGATGGGACCTTGATGCTGCTTAGACATTCAAACATGCTTTCCTTCTCTTCTTTGCTAAGAGTGTAGCTAGTAGGCTTTAAATAATGGCGTCCATCTTCTGTCTTCTCTGGATGCAGGTTGTCTTGTTCTTTCATGTCTTGCAAGTCCTGTCGTGCTTCAAGTGTATCTTTGGCTTACACACCCATGAATCCTAGCAGGTTCACACAAACATTCTTTGTCAAGTGCATCACATCGATCGCGTGGCGGACCTCTAGGACATGCCAATAGGGTAGCTCCCAAAATATGGACTTCTTCTTCCACATGGGTGCGCGTCCATTAGCATCTTTTGGAACTGGTACGGCCCCTTCTCCCTTTTTAAAGACTACTTGCACAGCCTTGACCATATCAAGTACCTCCTCTCCAGTTTGGTTGTCAGGCTTGGTTCGTTTCACTTCTTCTTTACAATGCTTTCCTTTTTTCTGGCTTGGTGATTCTTAGGAAGAAAACGACGATGGCCAAGGTACACGACCTTTCGACATTTTTTCAGATATACACAGTCAAGGTCATCAAAATAGTGTGTGCATGCATTATATCCCTTGTTTGTCTGTCCTAAAAGATTTCTTAGGGCATGCCAATCATTGATTGTTACGTACAACAATGCTCGCAGGTCGAAGTTTTCCTATTTGTACTCATCCCACACATGTACACCTGGTTTGCTCCATAAAAGCAGGAGTTCCTCAACTAAGGGCCTCAGGAAGACATCGATGTCGTTGCCAGGTTGCTTTGGGCCTTGGATCAGCGCCGGCATCACAATGAACTTCCGCTTCATGCATAACCATGGTGGAAGGTTGTAGATACATAGAGTAATAGGCCAAGTGCTATGACTACTGCTCTGCTCCCCAAAAGGATTCATACCATCCGTGCTCAAACCGAACCTTAAGTTTCTTCCGTCTTCTGCAAACTCTGGGAATTCTCTGTCAATTGCTCTCCACTGGGACCCACCAGCAGGGTGTCTCAACATGTTGTCTGCCTTACGGTCATCTTTGTGCCATCGCAACAACTTTGCATGGTCCTTGTTTCTGAACAGACGTTTCAGGCGTGGTATTATAGGAGCATACCACATATCTTTGGCAGGAATTTTCTTCCAAGGACGCTCTTCGCCCTCAACATCGCCAGGGTCATCTCTGCTGATCTTATACCGCAATGCTTTACATACAGGGCATTCATCCAAATTCTCGTAGTCCTTGCCATGGTACAGGATGCAGCCATTAGGATATGCATGTATCTTCAAGATTTCTAATCCCAGAGGGCACACGACCTGTTGTGCTTCGTACGTAGTGGCAGGCAATTCGTTAGGCTTCGGAAGCATCTTTTTATTAATCTTGAGTAATTGCCCAAATGCCTTATCGGATATGCCATTTTTTGCCTTCCATTATAGCAACTCCAGTGTTGTACCCAACTTATTTTGCAAATCTTCGGCGCTCGGGTATAGTAGTTTCTTGTGATCCTCTAGCATGTGGTCAAACCTAGCTTTCTCTTTTTCACTTTCACAATCTCTTTGTGCATCACGAATGACTTCACCAAGACCATCCTCTTCAGAGAGTGTGTCCTCTGCCCCTGCCCCTGCCTCTTCTTCTTCTGCTTCCACCATTTCAGTATCATTGAAGTCACCATATTAAGCAATAATGTCGTTAGGGTCCAATTGCTCTTCTTCGTCTTCTTCTATCATAATTCCGGTTTCTCCATGCTTGGTCCAACAAATATAGTTTGACATGAAACCTGACTTCAACAAGTGTGAGTGAACAGTCCTTGAGATAGAATATTCCTTCAAATTCTTGCACAAGGTGCATGAACAACACATGAAATTAGCATCCCATTTGTTTGTGAAGGACCGAGAACGGTGACCAGAGGGGGGGGGGCTGAATGGGAGCCTCAAATTTCTCTCGAAATCTTCGGGCCACTCTTCCCAAAAACAACCCCAACAAGAAAGCTTACTCCACCAGCAAGATCACGACCCTAGAGAGAGTGGATACCTATGGTGATGACCAAGAGGTACAACGGATCTTCCGGAAACCAAAAACTCAAACCGAGACACCGATAGTGTGACTCTCAAAGCCTAGAGAGAAGAGAAGAGAGCTCACCCAAAACTACTTATGAGAACTGCTCTCACAAGTGCTTCATCAACTTCTCTGCATGATTACGAAACCAACGCAACAAACAGAACTCAATTCGGAGTCCAGACGAGGGAGAAACGACCAAAACAGCGACGAAGAAAATCCTGAAAACCTTGCTGGAAAGCCGACAAACGCTGGCGATGGACGCTGACAGAGGGCGACGGACGCTGCGAAGAGGGCGATGGACGCGCGTCCGACGCTCAAAAAACCGCCCGAAACAACCCTAGGCGACGGACGCTTGGCTAGGGGACGGGCAATGTCCGACGGGATGAATTTCAGCGTCCGTCGAGATTGTCCGACGCCCCCGAAAACTGCACAGTGAACCCAAAACACGTTTTTCTCTCCTCCAAATCTTCCCAAATCTTCCCAAATGGTCTCCAAATGCAACCAAACTTTGTAGGCATGATCCTAGTGCAGATGGGAGCTATCCCGAAAGAATCATCGTTCAATTTGGTTTGGATTGAGAGGAATCAAAAGATTTGGGGGAAAAACTCAAGAACGAAGAACACCACAAAGAAATCGCCCGATCTGCGAACTCGAGAGGTTTGAGGAGGAACCCTTCGGTGCAAAGATGCTCCTCTCGAATACGAACAACTTGGTTCAAACGGATTTGCAAGAGCTACTGCCTACAATGTGAAATCATCTCGGGAACAAAGAGGGAGCAAAAGCAAAACGCGAAGAACACAAGCAAAACGGGGACACGATCAAGAAATCGAAGCCATCATGGCTTACGGAGGTTACGGCCTCCGATTCCTCGCAACAAACTCAAGTTCATACAGAGGTTGGTGAAATCAACCTAGGGATCTCATGAACTAGAGAGAGGGTAGAGAGAGAAATTTCGGCAAATAATTAGGGTTCAAGAGATGGGATGAGGGGTACCCCTTCACCCCCTACTTATCGGGCTTTGGCTATTTCCTAAAGATCCCCCTAGATACATTGAGTGAACTACCTAGCCTAAGCATTGCAGTCCAAGCTCCGGAAAATATCTCCCGCATCTTGAATGGACGGCCCCGCTTCCTGCCGGGAGTTGCCGTCACCTCGACGCAACCTCCAGGATTCCACCACGTGTCATCCCCGCTTCCTCAGCAGATCCGCCTAGGTTTTGAAGCCCAAACGTAGGAAACCCGCCATCGGTAGCTTTGGGCTCAACTACCGAACCCTAAGTTTTGAGGCCCAAACTCGGAAACCATCCTCGGATGGTTTTGAGGCCCAAACCACCAAACCGCTTGATTCGAGCCACCTTGTCCTCGCCCGGTCGGACTCCGAGTCTCATGAGCCTCCGCTCGACCCGCTCGTCCGCCGTCTTGACTTGGTCAACTCGGTCTACCTCCATGTCTTCACGCACTCGACAGTGCCAGGTAGTAGCCACCACCGCTAGTCCATCGGCGTCCATGGTCCCTCAGTCCGAGCCCCGCTTCCGCCCTTCACCGCTCTCAGTCCATCGGCACGGCAAGCCTCTACTCAACCTTCTCCGCGCCATTGACCACTGTCACTAGGCATAGCACCTGCACACCACAAGCCGATAGACAGACACACATTTTCTTTTGCAAAGGGTTAGAATAAACCGCTCAAACTGAAACACTCAAGTGTTGGGCAACCACTCATCATCAAAGCTGAACATACATGGGTACTTATCCACCATGTGTTCGCAGTTTGCCTCAGCTGCTCTTAAGAAATCATGCACACCATCAAAGAACTCTTTGGAGCGGCGATCAACATTGTACATCCAATCGCATGATATCGTCTGCATTATATGACCCAAAACATAATTAAATTTCTCATTTTGGTCAAAAAAAGAAATTATAAAATACCAAACGAAAGGTCGTCTGCATTAAAATAACATGATCGAGATGGAACACCATCATGTGTCATTTCCGAGTCATATAAATACTAATGTATGCTCTATGAAAGCCTCGACATAGCGTATGCTAAGACCACTAGCACTATACTCAAAAAACCTAAAATGCACTTCAGTAGCATAAAGATCTCCCGACCAATCTCAACTAAAGCAGACAAATCATCATTCATCTGCTCAGCATTGACAAACTTCTTGAGCTGGCTCACTGCCTCATCAGCCTTCATAGCCTTCGCGGCGTGTGTAACATACTCTTCCTCCCAGTACCAGCTGCGGCATCCAGTGCCATCCCACTGAAAATAGAAATAAAAAATCAACATTTTAATCAAAATCATCAGGAAATATAGGTACAAATTAACCATGCATAACCATCAAATGTGACAAAATATATAACTCACATTGCGATCTGGACACTTATAGAAGATCCGACCGTTGTTGGGACCTGCCTTCCCCACTCGGTACTCTTTCACAGTCTTTTGCATACACTTGCCACAGGTAATGAGAGGGAGGTCTGGCCTTAGTCGCTTTGGAACCAGATCAGAGGCCGAGTGTCCCGAAGCAATTGTCATCTACTCTCTATACTCATTTTTCAAACTAGATATTATAAATTCCTTATATTCTAAACAAAGAAAATAAAACAACTAAAATTTACATTTCTCTAAAATCATCAAATGTGCCATGTATACAACTAAAATATTCTAGGTAGCTACCTTATTCATCTAAATATATAATTATTTTGAGCTTAAGTGGCATATATATAAATCAAGAACAATCCACCATAAATTCATCATTTAATAATATCCTAAGAATCTATATTTCTCAAACTAACCTAAACTAATCTTGAAATGTGGAACATATAATACCCTAGAAATGAAAGGTGTATCTTTAGAATACTAGTTTTAGTTGCCTTGTTCAAACTATTCAAACAATGTCAAGTGAATGAAGCTTAAAATGGCAAAAAAGAGTAATAATCATAAAGAAAAATCACATATAGACCAGCTCTATGGAGGCGTAGAAGTGAGAGGTTGAAGATAGTAATCTTTCAACGAGTCGATGGAGGCGTAGAAGTGATCAAATGAAGCAATGGCCGAAGAGGAGATGAAGAACACACCAAGAACAAGCAAGAACAGAGAGGAAGAAATGAGCTCTCGGGCTCGGGCAGGGGAGGAAAAGAGAGTTCAAATAGGGGGGCTTTAGTCCCGGTCCATAGAACCAGCCGGGACTAAAGGCCTAGAAATAGCCCCGGTTGGTGCCACAAACCGGGGTTAAACCTTTAGCCCCGGTTGGTAACACCAACCGGGACTAAAAGTCCCCCTCTGACAGTGTCTGACCAACGAGCCGTTGGGAGGGGACTTTTAGTCCCGGTTGGTGGAGGAGACTTTTAGTCCCGGTTGGTATTACCAACCGGGGCCCTTTAGCCCCGGGAGCAATTTCCACCGGGGCTAAAGCCGATTTTGGAAATCAGCCAAATGTGGGTTCTGTAGTAGTGGTTGTAACAGGTCGTTACATAGCTCGCTAGGTACTTAGAGCATCTCCAAGAGAGTAGCTAAAAATACTAGCCAAATTTAGTGATTTAGCTACTCTCTAAAATAGATAATACTAGATTACTCCAACAGACTCTGTAAAATGAAAAAGCTATATGGCTAATGAGGATAACTATCCAAAAGTAGAGAGCGAATTAGATGGGATAAAGAATCACTAAATATAGAGAGTCATTTACGTTTTTTTCGTTACACAATAGCCAAATTTAACTTTAGAAAACGATTTGGCTAGTCTTCTTGGTGATGCTCTTAGGTACCAACGAGGTGTGGTGGTGCTTGTTCATTCTAACCACTTGTCTCTAGATCTTTTCAACTCGAATTTAAATGTTTATTTTATTTTTCATTAATTAATGAAAAATGGTAGTTGGATATCGTTGTTACACTTTAGACGGTCTAGTTGTTAGAGCATTTTCATAAGTTTTATATAATTTACTTCCTAAACTAATACATACTCCCTGCGTCCCAAAAAGAGGTCGTTATGGGATGCGTGCGGGTCAAACATTCTCAACTTTGACTAAGTTTGTAGAAAATACGTACAACATTTATATCTCCAAACAAATTTGTTAAAAAACTAGACTTAAAGATCTTTTCGATGATACTAATTACTTAGCATAATTATTTATCTATTTTTAATATATAATTGACGGTATTTTGAAAACGTTGACTTATCGAGAAGCGATAATAACATTTATTTAGGCACGAAGGGAGTAGTAAGTTAACATAAAGACACGTACAACGGTCATCCTTATCCCATCTTAGAGATGGTGTTTTCACATAAAAACCCTCATAGCTGGCCTTATAGATCGATGCTCGCCCCATCGCCTCGTGAGACGACGACAAGAGCCCATGGTCCAAGGTGGAATCGACGAGCACTACAGCATTGTAGGCTTCGTCTCCACAACTCGACTGCACACTTAGATCCTATGCGACACTCATGTAATTTGGTTTGCGTCGGGGTATTTTTATGCATGCCACATCCATCGTCCCAAACTCTCAATTTTCCTGATCCCCTTCACCAGTGCCGTCGTCATGGGTGCGGTGCTAATGTCAGCTGACCACGTCATTCGCGCACTTGAAAAGGGCGCCACCGATGGACCTGGTGGTGGAGGTCCCTTCTCTAGCCCCTTCTGGTCAATGCTTGGTTCAACGATTCTCTCTACTGCTTTGCTTGCTTTGCTGCAGTAGTACTGACTCTGATCTGGCTATAGAGTAAGTGCATGTAGGAACTATTAATAGATGATCCATGGCTTGCATTCTGCACCATCTGATTTTGTCCTCTAATCTGATGATAGAGCTATCCATACTGGTAAAAAATAACGTTTAGGACAACATTCAGCATACCAAAGAGTGATTAATTAGAGTATGGTTTTTCCTGTCTACCCCTATTAAATAATACTCTTCTGCATTTTATATCAAGAAAAGTCACACATATCTACTGGCTAGCGCAACTCGGTTGGATGTTGGGCGCTGCGCGTTACACTCCCTGCCTGCAAGTGCCTGGTTGGCTTGCATGGCGCACGCCTGGTTGGCTTGCATGGCGAGCGGGTACGGTGCGTATGGGAATCGAGGCGAGCGTGCACGACGGACTACGTAAATGCGTGTTGTGGCGATTGAGCAGTCAAAGGCATTCGCGTCTAGAACAACTCGATATAGCTGCTGCTGGGCCAAAACATCGTTCTTTTCGCAAACAACTCAACTGGCTAGCTAGGACGACATTTTTATCCGATACGGAGGGAGTACATATTTTAAGATTGGGAGTGTGTGATCCGATCACCCTGGCCAATCAGCATGCATGGACTCATCACCGATTCAGTTTTGTGTGATCCGTGAAGTCTCTAAATTTTTCGCTTAACATGAACTGTGTATGCCTTTGAATTTTCGGTTCTTCTGCAGGAACTGTGAATATTTTTTGAAATTTTCAATTACACTACAAATGTTTCTAACTTTTTCAGTTCTGCAGGAAGGCAACCTCCAATCAATCAAGTGATCGACTAAATGCCACGATCAAGGTTTAACTTGTTGTGACCATTCTAGCATGGTTTTGTTGAGTACAAACTATTATCTGGTGTTGTATGCTATTGTAGTGAACTGATTGAAGATAGCCCTTTGTATTTCAGTGTGTGAGACTATCTGTATCGGTTTCCTCTAAATGCTACTGGAGGAAAGAAGACGCCGCAGCACGTACTGTATGCCGGTACTGTAAGGAAGCACACGGGCCAGCATCCTCTATTCCTGGCGGGCTCCCACGCGCACAGTGGATGGGCAGGGTGGAGTCTGCCACCTCCGGCTGCACGTTCAAATACCTAGAAAATGTTCTAACTCACAACCAAAAAACCAAATTAAATTCCGATTACACCATTAAATTTGTTTCAATAAATCCTTCAAAACAAGATCTCAGATGAATATATTTAGATAAATTTTATTTATAAACATGTGGGTCTCACTGTTGACAGATGATATAGAGATGAATATAGAGGATAATGGGTGCGAAAAAATATGTATAGAGAAAAAAAATCTCGTTGACCATGATAGAATATTCCTTTTAAAGGATGAAGAGTATGAATAGTCTAATGCTCGCTCCCAACTTATGCTTCGAGGAATGCAATATTGTGAAGACTAGCTCATCCTGAACATTTTGGTTTCTAACCGAGAGGCTGTAGCATGCATGTATATACTTAGAACCTGCTAGCGCAATACATTTTCAGATTAGAAATATAGAGAAAATTAAGATTCTGAATTTTGATCCATAGTCATTCAAATATCAACATAATAATATGCAAAATATCATTCATAATGGCTCTTACCTACATACAAACCATTAAGCGGTTTATAGACGGCTCCCCGTCTATGTGTTGTATGTCCCATCATTTTAGACCCCCGTCTATAGGTTGTACATGTCCTAAGAACTTTGAACAATTTTCAATAATTAATACTTCTCTATCCTAAATTATAAGGGAACTGATTTTTTTCACTCTAAGTTTGACCATTCATCTTATTCAAAATTTGTATAAAATTTATTTTTTCATTGTGGACTGCTTTATTAATAAGTCTTTTTAAGAATGACTTAAATTTGACTATGTTTGCACAAAATTTTTAAATAAGACGAGTGGTTAAACTTAGGATAAAAAAAGTAAAATATCTTATATTTTAGGATGAAAGAAGTAGCTTACTAATAATTTTGCTTTGAGAACCTCAAACCATTTCTAATTAACCAATTTGTTTTAATAATTTCTTTGTCTCCTGCCATTTTGTCATCTAGAATCCTTTATTTTCTTAATTTAGACACGCATCCAATTTTGTCCAGTCCTCCTGATAAAAACATTGGACGGGGAGCAGATATGGAGTTCCTCCCGAATGTGGGAACTTAGGCGGTGGAGATGATATTTGACAACTTTTTATTTTAAGCGGATTTTTACCAAATTTGCTAAATATATCAAAATAGGGAGTTATTTTACAAAACTCCTACAGATGCTCTTTAGTAGCAAAAAATTAGGCAAAATTAGTCCTAGCACATCAAACTAGAGCTAATTCGTTTAATCTAAGTCTTCAATTAGTTGTTGGCCAACTAGCTAGCCAACCCATGTAATTTACATTAACTTTTAGCCTCAAGTCCTCAACTAATAATTAGCCCTAGCTAATCCAAACATCGCTTAGGCCAGTTTTATTGGAAGTTTATGAATAATAGACTAATAAGTTGACATGATCAACATACTATAAATAAAGACATATATGATAAAAGTTTTTTAGAGATACAGTTTGTTTACACTATTTTCAACATTTGTGAGTCTTTAAAAAAAGGACATAAAACTCCCACTAAGCGCTGGCCTTAGTACCTATGACTAGTATTTTTTTTAAGACCTTAGCGGTAAGCTTTTTGTGTCATTGCTATACCTACATACCGAATTATTTTAACATTGACTAACACATAGGTACAAGTAATTTATATCAATCACGCAATCGTATATACATCTGGATATTTGTATGAGTAAATTCTCTTAATTAATAATGAATAGTATGATTATCTGTATTAGATTGTCATTACTAGTTTAAATATAAACCGTACTTTCATAATATAACTAAAGTAATGTATCTAAAAATTAAAATATCTTATAATTTATAATTGAGAGAATAGGACAACTGAACTACCTGGAGTGTTCTAGAACATGAATTCTGTAGGTTTCCTCTCCATATTAAAATTGGTTAGGTCATCATCGATCAATGAGAGTTTTATGGCACAGTTTCTAACACAACTATATTTTAAAAATACTCCCTCCATTTCAAATTATAAGACATTCCAATAATCTTGGCAAGTCAAAGCATCTCAAGTTTGACCAATAATTATAGAAAAAACTATAAATATTTATGACATCAAATAGACATACTATGAAAATATAATTGCGAACACATGGTGGATAAATACCCATGTACTTCAGTTTTGTGATGAGTGATTGTCCAACACTTGAGCGGTTCAGTTTGAGTGACTTACTTCTAATCCTTTGCGAAAGCAAATGTGTGCCTGTCTGTCGGCTCGTGGTGTGCGGGTACTATGCCTAGTGACAGTGGTCAATGGCATGGAGAAGGTCCAGTAGAGGCTTGCCGTGCCGATGGACTGAGAGCGGTGAAGGGCGGAAGCGGGGCTCGGATTGAGGGACCATGGGCGCCGACGGACTAGCTGTGGTGGCTAGTGCTTGGCACCGGTGAGTGCGAGAAGACATGGAGGTAGACCGAGTCGACCGAGCCAAAACGGTGGACGCGCGAGTCGAGCAGCGGCTCAGGGGTCTCGGAGTCCGACTGGGCGAGGACAAGGTGGCTCGAGTCGAGCGGTTTGGTGGTTTGGGCCTCAAAACCATCCGAGGACGGTTTCCAAGTTTGGGCCTCAAAACTCGGGGTTCGGTAGTTGAGCCCAAAGCTACCGGTGGCGGGTTTCCTAGGTTTGGGCCTCAAAACCTAGGAGGAGCTTCCGAGGAAGCGGGGATGGCACGTGGCGGAATCCTAGAGGTTGCGTCGAGGTGACGACAACTCCCGGCAGGAAGCGGGGTTGTCCATTCAAATGAGTGGCTGAGAGTTATCGACTTGGATTACAATGTCTTAGGGCTAGGTAATTTGGTCATGTATCTAAGGGGGTCTTTGGGAAATAGCCAAAGCCCGTTAAATAGGGGATGAAGGGGTATCCCTCATCCCACCTCTTGAACCCTAGTCATTTGCACCACCTCTCTCTCTCTAGTTCATGAGGTCCCTAGTGTAAGGATTTGCACTTTGATTTTGTTGGGAATCGGAGGCCTTACCCTCCGTAAGCCATGGCGGCTTTGATTTCGTGATTGTGTCTCCTTTTCTTGTGTTCTTCGCTAATTGCGGTTTTGCTCCTCTTAATCCTCTTAGTTCATGCGTTGATTTCTCTTGATTGAGAGCGAGTTTTGCGATTCCGTTTGAACCAAGTTGTGCGGGATCACGAGTAGAAGATTTGCACGGAAGGGCTTTGTCCCAAACATCTTGAGCACATAGATCGAGCAATTTCTATTTCGTGTTCTTCACTTTTGGAGTTTTCCCGAAATTCTTTTGCGCCGGTTGATTCGATCCAAATTGAGCGATGATTCTCAAGGGATAGCTCCTCCATAGCCTTGGGATCATGCCCACAAAATTTGGTGGCTATTGGTGAAAATTTGGTGAAGATTTGTGGAAGGATTTGGGAAGGGGATTCAAAATCGCCCCCCAAATCGCCTCTGTCCAGTGACCCTCGGACTGTCCGGGCTTAACCCGCGGACTCTCCAGGCCTCGGGGCTGAGACAGGTGCTCTCTGCTCGCGGTTGACTCAGGCACCGCGGACTGTCCGGGCCCAAGTCTGTAGCCCGAGCAGATTCACACAGAAACTCTGTGTTTCCTCTTTTTGCACGGCGGACAGTCCGGCCCGTCGGTGCGGACAGTCCGAGACCCGAGCAGGGAAGGGTCCAGGAACTCGTTGTTTTTTGCAATTTGGCCGGCGGACAGTCCGAGAAATTTTGCGGATAGTCCGCAGTTGTCTGTGCTGTGTACGGCGGACAGTCCGGGACCAAAGGCCGGACAGTCCGAGCTTCTGTTGTCTTGGCTCTTCGAGGCGTGTTTATCCGAGTTTTCTGACCGCTCCGCTGCACCTTTAGGACCACTCCTAAGGTGTCCACCTACTCGTTAGGTTGTGTGCGAGTCGAACTTTTCGAAGTTGCATTTTGGGTGTGATTTTGGGACAAGGGTCAAGCAATAGAAGTTTCCAAAAGGAATTTTTATTTGGATCCCATTCACCCCCCCTCTGGTCGCCGTTCTCGGTCCTTCAATTGGTATCAGAGCCGGTTAAGGATCAATCCACCTTACACGGTTCTTGATCCGCGAAGGCAACATGGAGCGAGGTGCTGGTAAACCTCCGTACTTCGATGGAACCAACTTTTCCTATTCGAAGGTGCGTATGTCCGCTTACCTCCAAGGGCTTGACACAAAGTTTTGGGAGATTTGTGAGAATGAGAACTACGTGGTTCTTGAGGCTCGGATCACCGATGCCCAGGTTACACAACATGCGTCAAACGCAAGAGCCCGTAGCATTCTCTTCTCTTGTCTGTCTCTTCCAGAGTTTGAGCGGGTTTCGGGTCTCACTATGGCACGGGAGATCTGGCAAACACTCTTGAGATATCATGAGGGAAACCCTCAGATCAAGTCCAAACTCTTTGACACATACCGTAGAGAGTACGAGAACTTTGCTCAGTTGGCCGACGAATCTGTTGATGGGATGTTCACTCGCTTCCAATCTATCGTCAACAAGATGCGTGCTAATCGAGCCAACATGCCTTATGATGATCATGAGATGGCTATCAAGCTTTTGCATGCTCTTGATCGAAAGGTGTGGGAGACGAAGGTGGCTGCCATTCAGGAGTCACCGGGCTATGATGCCTTGATCGTGGACGAGCTGTTCAACAAGCTCAAGTCCTCGGAGATTGACTACCAGACCCGGGCCAAGCTTGAAAACCCGTCGAAACCATCTATGACGTTGGTTTCTGGCCCCGGCAGTACGTCTTCTTCCTCCTCTGACCCTTCAAACTCTTTGTTCGCTTTGTCTTTGATTTCTGTGTGTTGACACAAAAAGCGTCGGATCTGCGAACACCTCGGGCTTATACCCAAACTCGATATCCAAAGGTGTGCCAGTTGATTTGACCAGTTAATCAACAAGGACGATAACTAGAACAATGATGAACAAGACGACAGCGATACGCCCGGACATCAAGGCTCAGATTGCTCAAAAAGTGGAACTCGCGAGGTAGACGGAGATCTTGTAGATGCAGCCCGTCGAGATCGTAAGAACTCGTAGATAAACTATCACTAATGCGAAAAAAGTAGATGCTGAAAAGTAAGACGAAAATAATAGATTTGTTTGATTGAATTGAATATCTCTCATACAGGCCTTAGGTACATATTTATACTGTGGTAGGAGGAGTTGTACACAGACACGACTCATACCTAAACAAAACTCATACTTTTAAGGAAATAAATGACTCGTGCAATAGTCGGACTCAAACTGATATAATAATACTGGTATAAAATCACCAGTTTCCTTATCTATTCTCTTCGCGATGACACTTTCCATCCGCACCCTTCTTCCATTACCATCGGTATCTTTCCACTGACGTCAGCTATATCCCGCATCCATCGGCAACATTCCCGATCGGCAACGTTCTCCTGTTTCCATCGGCAACACCTTTCAATCGGCAAATACCCTTCTCTTTATCTTTGAAGTTTCTTCAATCTCCTGCTTCTATCGGCAATCTGATTGGTGATATTCTACTACCGATAAGGAGAAGCAACCATCCTTCTACCGATCAGTGCATCCGGTTCATATTGACACATACAAAAAACGGTGTCAACACATGCCCCCAAATTTCAGAGTATAACATATCTTATGCACCGAAATTTGCTCTATTGTAATCTTTCCCTCCAAAACGCCTGTGCCATCATCTCGATTACCGCGCGCAAAAACTGCAAATTACCAACAACCCCCATAACTATAGCACGAACTCTTCAATCACCGCGCAAATTTATTGCGATATCCTTCCTTATCTCTACTTAGTAAAAAGAAAACTCGAAAATACCCTTTATCCTAGGCCTACAAAAATCGCCATTTGCCTTCTCTTTTACCCTGAGCTCACACTTTTACCTTCATCTCAACATCATCCAAAGAGCACTATTCCAGCGGCGGTTCTTCTTTCATCAGGAAGCACGATCCTTGCAATAACTCTTGCTTCAATGGCGATCAACTTCACTGCTCCTGCGGTAATCTTCTCTTCCTTCCACGTTGTACACACTGCAATTTCATCCTTCCGCATTGCTTCTCAGTCCATTCTCCCCTTTTCTGCTTTGTTTCCTGGATCTAGGAGATGCGCAACAAAATAGTGATCCCTACCGATCAAGAACATCTTTGCTACCTAGGTCCAATGGGGAATACCGATTCGACCAATCTGATCAATGCAGAAACCAACAACATCCCTTTCAGATTTGAGCATTTTGATTTAGGGTTGTGGACCGATACCTTCCGTTCTTGGCCCAAATCCACTAAGGGTGGAAGAATTGGTACCTCAGGATAGCAAGGTCACAAAGCGTCTACTGGTCAGAGCTCAACATCGAGCAATTCATTAGGCTGTCCATTGCCGATATGGCCAAGAACGAGAACATGATGATCGCCGCCTCCTACTTCAGGTCCGATACAATGAATGCATTCCTTTTCAGACACGGACCAACCACCCCCACGCTTGCCGATGTGCACATGCTCACTGGCCTTGATGTTTCTTCTGCCGATCCTACCACTCTATTCCGCAGGAAATCTGAGCGTCAGGCAAGTACCCGCAACATCGGTGGTTGGACTGGGTATATCCAAGAGTACCAGAAGAGTGGACCGGTAGCCCCAAGGGAGCATGTCACCTTCCTCAACATGTGGTTGGAGAAATTTGTCTTCTGTGGCAGAACAGTCGGCCCAACCAACATGTATCTCCCCGCAGCAGAGCTCTTAACCGATGGAGGATTTTCCCTTGGCTGATACATCCTTGGCTCAGTCTACTGTCTTCTACATCAAGTGTCAGAGAAATTGCTGCTAGGAGAGCCCATCGGCAACCTCAGAGGTCCCTGGTGGTTCATCAACATGTGGCTAAACACCCATATGCACAAATGTTTGCAATTTGATCTGTTCAACCAACAGTTTCCAAGGGACATATCTGAAGATTATGTCTACGATGATGATGAATCGGCAACCCGTGCCCCACTCAACTTCGTGGAAGCCATGATAGTGCTGTCGGGAACTGATGCCAATATCGACCAATTCGGCATGTTTTTCCAAAGGCTCTACTGCGGAATCCCTACTGCAGAACGAGCCTGGTGGCCTTACATCGATGAAGACAACCAATTCCTACTCTCCTTCAACCTCACCGATGGAAATATACCACAAAATGATGCAATCATGAAGGCCACCCTCATTCCCCGAGCTATCCCGGTGAACGTCGTCGGGACTGGAAAGAACTCCAACCCATCTTACGAGTTCTACTATCCATCGGTAGCTGCGAGACAGCTAGCATTCGGTCAACTACCGATCAAGCTAAGCTATGTCAACGTGATCAAACCAAGAGAAATCATCTCCAGCGCCATCGATTGGAACAAAATCGTCACCCTTTCCCCTCATGCCGATGTATCCAATATCAACTTATCTTCTTGGCCCCCGACATCTTTCATCACCGAATCCTTCAAGTCGTGGTGGCAAGAATGGAAAGAGCAATTATTTTCTCCATCATCCCACTACTATCGGCATCTGATTGATGCTGACCATATCATACCCGATGACGCGGTAAGCTTACTTCCGATACTTCTCTTTGTTTAACTTGTCAAATGCATCGATAACTAACCCTCCGTCAATAGGTCAATGATCTGGTTCCTCAGCAGAGCAAGAGCGGCAAACACTTCAACCTGCGACTGATGAACCCCATATCATCAATCGGCAGCAAGGCCCCTTCGTTGTCTGCGCTCATGCATCAGAAGGCGATCCCTAAAGTTACCATCCGGTCTAGACCACTGCCGACCGATGATGCTGCTGCAGCCACCTCTGCTGCTGCTGCCATGGTACAAGCCTTCAAGGTAACAAATCTTCATTTATTCCTGTTGATCATACTACGTCAACCAACAACTTTACTCAATTTGTACCAAACTTTCCTTTGCAGCGAACAAGTTCATCGGCAGCCATTTTGAGCGTACAATCCTCCATAGCTCAACCTTCCGATACCCCCAAATCGCAACAGCCAAAGTGCCAAGGTTCATCAAGTGTCGCTCCAAAACCAAAGCGTCCAAAGCCATCGGCTCCAACTGCACCTTCTCAAGCTCCTGCCGATGTGCCAACAACGGAGCCAGCATCGGCGCCTGTCCCTGAGCCACCACAGATCGAGAATCCTGACCAAGGGACAGCGCCATCACCACAAGAGGTGCCTATAACAACAGAAACGGTATCGGTATCGGTACCAACATCAGCACCAGATGAAATGCCTGACTAAGGGGCAGCAGCACCCCCTTAGAAGTCAGTGGAAGCGGCACCAACACCATCACCAGCTTCAGCACCAACCGTCCCTCCTACTGAGGCAAGCTCATCGGCAACCATTGTCGATCCTCAAGATACGGTTGCATCGGTTACTCAGTCAAGCCAAAGGCGAGAAATTGCTTTAAAGCAGGTAAACTGATTACTTCTATTACAAATTTGTGAGACACAAGCTCCTTCCTAACATATTTTAATTCTTTATCTATCCAGGCCCAAGACTCTCCCAACAGCATGTTCTCCTTTGCTGTCAACATTCCAGAAGATACCGATGAAGAGGCAGATTCTACCCAAGCTTCAACTGTCGTATCGGCAGAACTAAAATCCAAGCTTGAAGCCTTGCTGCTCCTAATGCAACAAAGTAATCCCAACTGGTCCAAGATTCCAGGGTAGTAAGGGCGGCTTTCAAGGAAATCCAAGATCAACTGCCTGCCGATATCGAAGAACCTTTCTTCCATGCGGCTTTCCTTGAGAGTCGGCAACTCCAATACAAAAAGGCTTTAGGTAGCATTGCCGATAGAGTTGCTCAAAACAAAACTTGAAGAGGAAATATCCAAGTTCAAGCAGACTACAGATGAAAAGCACAAGGACATCGGTCGCCTAGAAGCCTTTGGCACCAAACTTGATCAGGAGATCAACCGTTTGTCGGCACAAAAAGAAGAGCTGCTGGCCGAGCTGAAGAGAGTGGATCAAGCCTTAGATTCGGCCACCCAGAAGAAGACCCAGCTCCCTATTATACCCAAAGCTTTGCAACAGGAGAGGGACGCCAACGCTCGCGAAGCTCTTCTACTGAGGAGAAAGGTCAAGACAGTTGATGGCACTGCCGACGACGACACCAGGGAAATGGAAGAAGTCGACCAAGTTCGCCTTCGTGTGATTTTATGTATTCAAACCCTGTTGTAACTTATTACTCCTAAGCTTGACAAGTGATCCGTCTGTAATATAACATTTAACGTCTTCCTACCGATGTTCCTTGTATGATAACTTTGTCATCGGTATATACGTATTGCTTTCATGCATCCATCCAGATACTAGGATAACACTTCTTCAGATACATGCCATTTATTGCTCTGAAAAATGCAACTCCTTCGAGAGTCTCTAAAATATAAGAGTTGCCAGACACAAACTGATTTATTTGAAAAGGACCTTCCCAATTAGGAGACCACTTCCCAAACTTCGAACTTTTGGTTCCAATCGGTAAAATCAGTTTCCACACCAAATCTCCATCGGCAAACTCTTTCACCTTTACCTTCTTGTTATACCATCTGACAACTCTTTTGTTGTTCTCCTCAATACTGATTAGAGCTCTTAGCCGATGACCCGCTAGGTCTTCTAACTCATCCTTCATAAGGATATCATACTCATCGGCTACTAACTGATCCTAGGAGAACAACCGTCTAGAACTAGTTTTAATTTCCCAAGGTAGGACAACATCATGTCCGTAGACTAACTGATATGGCGAAACCTTAGTAGCACCATGACATGCTATCTGATATGCCCACAAAGCTTCGTTCATTACCGTATGCCATCTCCTAGGGTTTTCTTCAATCTTGTGCTTGATAAGCTTGATTACCCCTTTATTGGTTGCTTCATCCTGAACATTAGCTTGAGCATAATAAGGAGACGAGTTTAAAACCTTAAACCCCATACCGATAGAAAATTCATCAAATTCTCCCAACGTGAACATAGTTCCTTGGTCGGTAGTAATAGTTTGAGGGATACCAAATCGGTAAACAATATGCTCTTTCACAAAATCTATCATGTTTGCCGATGTCACCTTTTTCAACGGAATAGCTTCAACCCACTTCGTGAAATAATCGGTAGCAACAAGTATGAATTTATGTCCTTTACTCGATGGTGGGTAAATCTGGCCGATGACATCAATGGCCCATCCTCTAAACGGCCAAGGCATGATTATAGGATTCATTGCCGACGCAGGTGCTCTCAGAACATTACCAAATTTCTGACAATCTTGACACCCTTTGAAATACTCAAAACAATCTTCAAGAATCGTCAGCCAATAATATCCATTTTTCCTGATCATCCACTTCATTTTGAATGTCGATTGATGTGCTCCACACACCCCTTCATGAATCTCACCCATTAACCTCTTTGATTCCTCTCTATTAAGGCATCTGAGCAAAACCCCATCAAGCGTACGATAATACAATTCATCATCAAGGAGCATATACTTAGTAGCCTGAAACCTCAACCGTCTCTCAACTTTCCTAGACGGATCTCTTAAGTACTCGGCAATCTCTTTTCTCCAGTCATCGGCAACCATTACCGATGTCATTACTTCTTGAATCGGCTGATACCCTGAAGTGTGCTGCGCCAACCGATTGGCCTCTTCATTATGCAACCTGGGAATATGCTCAAGACAATACTCTTTAAATTCCTTTAATAACTACAAACACTTCCCATGATATTCAATTAAAATATCACTTCGGCACTCATATGTTCCAATCAACTGATTGATCACCAACAAAGAGTCACCGAAGACTTCAACGGCATCGACACGCACATCCCTGAGTAACTCCAACCCCTTCAACAACGCCTGGTACTCAGCCTGATTATTCGTTGAAGTAGCAACAATCGACAATGAGATTTCATACTTCTTTCCTCGGGGTGAAACTAAGATAACACCGATGCCTGCTCCTTCCTTACATGTGGAACCATCAAAGAACAAAGTCAAAGGAGCAATCTCTAATGAATTTAGCGTATCGCAATGCTGAGTAACAAAATCGGCCATCACCTGCCCTTTAACTACCTTAGTCGATTCATAGCTCAGATCAAATTCTGACAGCGCGAAAATCCATTTGCCAATCCTCCCATTCAATATCGGCATCGACAGCATATACTTGACCACATCGTCTTTGCATATGACAGTACATTCGGCCGATAGCAAATAATGCCTTAACTTAGTACAAGAGAAGTATAGACATAAACATAATTTCTCAACGGCCGAATACCTGGTTTCAGCATCCACCAGCCTTCTACTCAAATAATAAATCACACGTTCTTTCCCTTCAAATTCTTGAATCAAAGCTGACCCGATAACACCGTCATCGGCAGACAAATACAATCTGAAAGCTTTCCCATGTTGAGGTGGAATCAAAACCGGAGGATTCACCAGATACCTCTTAATTTCTCCAAAGCCGATTGCTGCTTTTCTCCCCACACAAATTCCTGACCGGCCTTTAGCTTCAACAGTGGGCTAAAAGATTCAATCTTCCCAGACAGATTAGATATAAATATTCTAATAAAATTAATCTTGCCGATCAAAGATTGCAACTCAGTCTTGTTCGTAGGAGCAGCCACTTTGTTAATTGCATCAATAGATTTTCTGCCAATCTCTATGCCCCTTTGATGCACCATGAACCCTAAGAATTGACCTGCGATACGCCAAATGCGCACTTATTTGGATTCATCTTTAACCCATGCTCCCTTGTGCACTCCAGAATCTTTCGCAGATCGGCAAGATGCTCTTCAAAATCTCCGGATTTAACCACCACATCGTCGATATAGATCTCAACCAACATACCAATGTACTTATGAAAAATAATATTCATCGCTCTTTGATAAGTAGCACCGGCGTTCTTCAACCCAAAAGTCATTACGATCCACTCAAACAAACCGACGTGAACTAGACACCTAAAAGCAGTTTTGGATATATCTTCTTTAGCCATGAATATTTGATTATATCTAGCATTACCATCCATGAAACTGACAATCTTATGTCCAACAGAAGCATCAACTAGTAGATCGGCAACAGGCATTGGATAGCCATCCATTGACGTAGCTTTATTGAGATTCCTGAAATCAATACAAACACGAAGTTTTCCATTCTTTTTATACACAGGAACCACATTAGAAATCCATTCGGCATACCGACATTGCCGAATAAATCCAGCTTCGATTAACTTTGTAATTTCAGCTTTAATATCAGGTAATACCATAGGATTGCATCGGCGCGCAGGTTGCCGATGTGGTTGGAAACCAGACTTAATAGGTAACCGATGTTCAACTATTGATCGGTCCAAACCAGGCATCTCTGTATAATCCCAAGAAAAACAATCTTTATATTCCTTTAATAAGTCAATCAACGGTTGTTTACATTGGGAATCTAACTTAGTACTAATAAAGGTTGGCCTAGGCTTGCTACCGTCGCCGATGTCTATTTCTAGTAACTCATCGGCCGATCTGAACCCCTGCCCAAGCTTTCCATCATCAGCGAACTGATCCATTAAAACACCTCTTCAGAACCGACTGCTTGGATCGGTGTAATTTGGAAACCAGAAAACTTTGTAAAATTCGGAACCTCGTACCGATTTGGAAGAGGAATCAAGTCATATGCCTGAGGGTATGGTGTTCGATAAGAATATGTATTGATCTCAGACTTACTACCGAACTGTCCTTTCGTCACTTCGGCGATCTCATCGGCCCAGCATACATTTTGACCTTGCCGACGCGTTGCCTGTATGTTTATCGGCTGGACTAGTAGATACATCCCTTCTTGCCTCTGTGGTAAGTAAATCGATCCGATTGGTGTAAGCGCAACACCATGTTGCTGAACATTATACATCGGCTGATTTGTCGATGTATATCCTTGGACACCAGATGGAGTATTTTGAGATACTATCGATATCTCATTTTGAACATCCGCTGAGTAATGGTATTGCTGTGCTCCTGCCACCTAATATCTAGGTTGCACCAACTGCTATTGCATTGATGTCTGACCAGTCCATCCAGGATCACAAGTCATTGGCATGTGATTTATTGATGATTGATATCCATTCGGAGCCTGTTGCCCTTGCATTCTCGGATAATCAATAGATTGACCTCCTTGTTGTATTGATACCCCCGTCTGAGGATTTATCATCAAAGGATAGCTTACATCTGCCCTATTTTGTTGCATCGACAGAGCGCTTGCCGATGGTCGCCCGCAAGGCATCTTAGGTACCACCATCTGAAGACTTCTTGTCGACGACTGCCCATTTGGAGAAGGCGTAGCATAATGCATCATTGGATTCATCGGCTGTATTGATACTGCCAATTCCACAGGGGCTTTTCCTGGCGTATCATCACCTTGGATCGACTTGGCATCGGTCGATGAATTTGGAGGCATATCATATCCCCACCGGCTAGAAGGAATCGGTTGGCTCTGGATTACAGGTCCTGACACCTCTGATGCCACTGGGTCTGTATTCAGCCAAACAACGTTTACAGGGCTTGATTTTAGAGTAACTTCATCGACAGACAGCTTCGCAGGCTGGGAGGATCCCGCTGGGATTGCCGATGGAGTTATAGTAGATGCCGATCTAGATTGATGATACAATGGACCAACATAATTAGATGCCTGCCCTTCTTTGAAGGATTGCATAATAGTGTTGTGTACAACGTTGGACATCATAGTAGAGTGGTTAATCAATGCTTGATTTAATGCAGAATTAACCATCTCTTGAAATTTACCAGGATTGGCGTCGAAAGTGACCTGCCGTGGCAACGGCGGATCTTGCTTCTGGACTGCTTTGCCACTCCTGTTTAGGCTGAAGGACTTCAGATATAGCTGCTTGTATTCCTCCATAGCTTGCTCCATAGCTTGCGTTTGATCATCCTTCAGATCTGCTTCGGAGACTTCAATGACGTTCTTCGGATCAACGTCAGTAGAACCACCCATGATCGTGATCAAGAGATGTATCTAGGGTCCCACCGAGCGTGCCAAAAGAGATGTTTACACAAAAAGCGTTGGATCTGCGAACACCTCGGGCTTATACCCAAACTCGATATCCAAAGGTGTGCCAGTTGATTTGACCAGTTAATCAACAAGGACGATGACTAGAACAACGATGAACGAGACAACAACGATACACCCGGACGTCAAGGCTCAGATTGCTCAAAAAGCGGAACTCGTAAGGTAGACAGAGATCTTGTAGATGCAGCCCGTCGAGATTGTAAGAACTCGTAGATAAACTATAACTCATACAAAAAAAGTAGATGCTGAAAAGTAAGACGAAAATAATAGATTTGTTTGATTGAATTGAATATCTCTCATACGGGCCCTAGGTACATATTTATACTCCGGTAGGAGGAGTTGTACACAGACACGGCTCATACCTAAACAAAACTCCTACTTTTAAGGAAATAAATGACTCGTGCAAGAGTCAGACTCAAACTGATATAATAATACCGGTATAAAATCATCAATTTCCTTATCTATTCTCTTCGCGATGACACTTTCCATCGGCAGATTTCTTTCCATCCGCAACCTTCTTCCATTATCATCGGTATCTTTCCACTGACGTCAGCTATATCCCGCATCCATCAGCAACATTTCTGATCGGCAACGTTCTCCTGTTTCCATCGGCAACACCTTTCAATCGGCAAATACCCTTCTCTTTATCTTTGACATTTCTTCAATCTCCTGCTTCTATCGGCAATCTGATTGGTGATATTCTACTGCCGATAAGGAGAAGCAACCATCCTTCTACCGATCAGTGCATCCGGTTCATATTGACACATACAAAAAACGGTATCAACACTGTGACAGAGGAGCAAGTGGAGGCTCTTGGAGATGACGAGCTGGCCCTAGTCATCAGTAGGTTCTCACAGTTTCACAACAACCGTTTGAACCGACGACGTGGTAGATCGGCCAAGGGGTGCTACCATAGCGGTGATGAGGATCAATTCATCGCAAACTACCCCAAGAAAGTTGTGGGCGACTTCACCAAGCACAAGGACAAGCGCGAGCACCACTTCGAGGACAAGCATAAGCCCAAGGGCGGCTACCACCGAAGGTCCTCCAAGAAGGTGATCGACAAGGTGAAGGCTAATCACCGAGCCTTCCTCGCCTCCCTCAGTGACTCGATGCCTCCTCCGACGGAGGTGCTTCCTCAAGCGATGATGAGTCGAAGGGAAAGGTTGAGGACAAGTTCAATTGCCTATGCTTCTACGCCGACGCCAAGCACGATGGCTTTTGCACCATGGCGATTGAAGAAGGCAAGGTCGGCAAGCGCAAGGATGGCCCCGACTACGACTATGACTCCAACACACTCGAGGTGTCACCCACCATCGAATCCGTCTCTCTCGAGCTTGAGTCTCTGAACGACACCTTGATGAGTCAGGATGCATTGCTCAAGCGTGCCGCTGGTGAGAGGAACGATTTTAAGGCAAAGTACCTTAGCGCGCTTCATGAGCTAGATTTTGCTAAGGCGTCAGTTGTGGTTACCGAGGAGGTAGAGTGTGATGCTTGCGCCATTCACATGTCTAGTCTTGTCACTCTCCAGGACAAGTATGGCACTCTACTTGAGGAGGTCAGTGAGCTGAAGGCTAGGCCTAGCTTATTTGGTGCGTGCAAGTCTGATTAGGCTTGCGTTCTGAGCTGGCACAGAGAGATGCTAGGATTGCTGTGCTAGAGAAGGTCAGCTCAGATAGAACTAGAGAGTCGGATCGCTTTGAGGCTTTGGAGCTTGAGATCGCGTCGTGCAGACATGACAAGATGCGTACCGAGGAAGAAAACACATACCTTCAGTCCATCTTGAGCTGGGTGTCTTGTAGAGAGCCGCAGTTGGGGATGATGCTTAGCCAATGCAAAAGGGCTGGCAGCACGGGAGTAGGCTTTGGTATAGGTGGGAAGGACGATAGCTTGTTCAGCAAGATCGGTGAGTGTAGTGGTTTGAGCGAGAATGAGAAACCCACCACAACTCTCCTTTGAGAGATGGTGTGTTTGAAGAGCCACCCAAAACCAGTCCACAGAAGAAAGTGTGGATTGTCAAACCAAACTATCTTCGCAACCCACTTGATACAATGTCAGACATCTCTAGTGATCCCCTTCCTAAGAAATCTAGAGCCACCCAACCCAACAAGAGAGTGCCTACCAAGAGTGTGGTGAGGTACCATTGTGATTATTGTGATCGGGATGGGCATTTGAGTGAGTTTTGCTATAGGAGGAAGAGAGATGATCGGAGGTAGTTTGAGTTGAACAACCGGGACATGGTACACCCACCAGTTGGGGTGCATGAACTGGACGTTCGGAGGCGCACTACTAGGACTAGAGGTACAATGCCTCAAGGTGCTAGGCCTCAAGAGGTGTTTACGCCATTTTTTTGTACAGGTCAATATTAAACCAAGTGTATTGATCAGTAAAGGGGTTCCTCATTGACATCAAGGGGCTATCGGTTTCATTACTGATGGAAGCAGAAGAATCTGCCGATGGTGGATGTGATAGTAGAAACGTCAAGGGAGAAAAGGAAAGACATTTGCCGATGAGAAGATGTTGCCGATGAAAGTAGAAGAATATTGCCGATAGGAAGGTATTGCTGATGGACAAAGGATGTGGCTGACGTCAGCAGAAAGCTGCCGATGGCAATAAGAGGAAGGTTGCAGATTGGAAAGAGTCTGCGAATGGAAGGCTTCATCGTAAAGGAAACGAATAAGGAAACTGGTGATTTTATACTAGTGTTATTGTCGTTGTTTGAGTCCGACTCTTGTACGAGTTGTTTTATTTCCTTAAAAATAGGAGTTCTGTTTAGGTATGAGTCGTGTCTATTTGCAACTCCTGTTACCGGAGTATAAATATGTACCTAGGGGCGATGTATCAAGGGATATCCAATACAATCAAACAAATCTATTATTTTTGTCTTACTTTTCCAGCATCTACTTTTTTCACATTAGTTTTAGTTTATCTACGAGTTCTTACAATCTCGACGGGCTGCACTTACAAGATCTCCGTCTACCTCGCGAGTTCCTCTTTTTGAGTAATCTGAGCCTTGACGTCCGGGCGCATCGCCGTCGTCTCGTTCATCGTTGTTCTAGTTATCATCCTTGTCGATTAACTGGTCAAATCGACTGGCACACCTTGGATATCGAGTTTGGGTATAAGCCCGAGGTGTTCGCAGATCCATCGCTTTTTGTTTCAACAGGAGGTGAGACCATGCGGTGGTCGTGCTCGGCGTGGTACCGGTCGTGACCCATATGACTACAGGCCTCGTGGCGGTGGCTTTACTCCACCCTTCTCTAGCGGACCACGTTTTCCCTATCGTGGTTATCACTATCCCTCTGTGGGGCAGGAGATCTTTGGTTTTTCTCCTAACCCATTCTTTGGGCAAATGGGGCAACACTGGTATCCTTCACAGTTTACTAACCCCAGTGTTGCACCGTTTGCTCACCCTATGTCTTTTTATTGATGTAGGAAGGAGGACTGGAGGAGACTTGGCTTGTGGATTCTGGATGCTCACACCATATGACCGGAAGTGCCAAGTGGTTCTCCAGCCTCGACCCCGTGCACCACATCGAGTACATTACATTCGGGATAAGAGAAAAGGTAAGGTTGTCTCTCGAGGGTCCATCCGAGTGAATTCTTCTTTTGTCCTTAAGGATGTTGCCTTGGTTGCGAATTTGCATTTTAACCTTCTTTCGGTTTCGCAACTCCTTGATGACAGTTTTGAAGTGAGTTTCAAGCCTAATCTCTCTCGGATTTTGGACTCTCGTGGTGAGCTTGTTTGCCGGATTTTTTCGTGCGGATTTTTCTATCTCTTCCGGACCTTCTCGTTGTCTTCTTGCCGGTTCTTCTTCCGAGCTTTGGAAGTGGCATAGGAGATTAGGACATTTGAGTTTTGACTTGCTTGCAAGGCTTAGCTCAATGGACCTTATCCGAGGATTGCCAAAGTTGAAGTTTGAGAAGGATTTGGTTTGCCATCCTTGCAGGCATGGCAAGATGGTTGCCGCTTCCCATCCTCCTATGACTGAGGTCATGACCACTCGACCCGGTGAGCTCTTACATATGGACAAAGTTGGTCCAGCTCGGGTTAGGTCGGAGGGAGGGAAGTGGTATGTGGTTTTAGTCGTTGATGACTACTCGAGGTACTCTTGGGTGTTCTTTTTGGAGAGTATGGATGAGGATTTTCCTTTGGTTCGAGATCTGATTTTGAGATTGCAAAATGAGTGTCCTAAGAATGCCATGAGAGCTATCTGCAGTGACAATGACACAGAATTCAAAAATGCTCACTTTGCATCTCTTTGTTCTTCCTTGGGACTCGACCATCAGTTTTCCTCACCTCATACTCCTCAGCAGAACGGTGTTGTTGAGCGCAAGAATTAGACCCTTGTTGAGATGGCCAGGATGATGCTCAATGAGCATAGGACTCCTAGGCGGTATTGGGCCGAGGCACTCAATTCTGCTTGCTATGTTTCCAATCGCATTTTCCTCCGAGCTTTCAAGAAAAGACTTCTTATGAGCTGCGATTTGGGAGACCACCCAAGGTAAGTCACCTACGGGTGTTTGGGTGCAAGTGTTTCATCCTCAAAAAGGGCGTTAAGTTGGACAAATTTGAGTCACGGTCTTCTGACGGTATCTTTCGTGGTTATTCTACTCACTCTCGTGCTTATCGTGCACTTAACCTTGAGACTAACCGAGTGATGGAGACTAGTGAGATTACCTTCGATGAGACTATGCCTTGTGTTTCCACTGCTTTTGAGATTGCATGTGATGATGAGGTGAACACTAGCATCTTTGTGGAGGAGGAGCAGGACGATGCCGATTGGGGCGATCTCGAGCCGACTCCACCAGCTGCCCCCATTGACTCTGCGACGTCTACTTCGGCTCACAACCCCGACCCAACTACTTCCTCTACATGGGGGTCGTTTGAGTAGCTTCCTGAGTCGGTGCCCGTTGCACCTAAGAGAGCTCCAGCTGCTGTTGAGGGGGAGGCCACTTCGTCCAGGCAAGCTCCCCGACACATCTAGCGGCAGCACCCACCGGAGAACATCATCGGTGAGATTGACCGTCGAGTCACGCGGTCCAGGTCCTATCTCTCAAACTTTGCTCATTCGGCTTTTGTCGCGTCTTTTGAGCCCCGAGATGTTGGACACGCTTTGATGGATCCGGATTGGGTTAATGCCATGCATGAGGAGCTAGAAAACTTTGAGCGAAACCACGTTTATGTCTTAGTTCCTCCACCACCTAGTTGCCACCCCATAGGTACCAAATGGGTTTTCAAAAAATAAACAAAGTGAGGATGGGGTAGTAGTGCGCAACAAGGCTAGGTTGGTAGCTCAAGGCTTTTGTGAAAAGGAGGGAATAGACTATGAGGAAACCTTTGCTCCCGTAGCTCATTTAGAAGCGATTAGAATCCTTCTAGCTTTTGCGGCTTCTAAGGGTTTTAAGATTTACCAAATGGATGTTAAAAGTGCTTTCTTAAACGACTACATAGAGGAGGAAGTCTATGTTAGACAACCTCTCGGTTTCGAAAATCCCAAGTTTCCAAACCATGTTTTTAAACTTCACAAAGCTTTGTATGGTTTGAAATAAGCACCTAGAGCATGGTATGATAGGCTAAAAACCTTTTTGCTTGCTAAGGGCTTTAAAATGGGATCGGTAGATAAGACGTTGTTTCTCCTCAAGCAAGGCAAAGACACTCTCCTTGTCCAAATATACGTGGATGATATCATCTTTGGTGGTTCTTCTCATGCTCTTGTTGCCAAGTTTGCAGATCTTATGAGTAGTGAATTTGAGATGAGCATGATGGGAGAGTTGACTTTCTTTCTCGAGTTGCAAATCAAGCAAACCCGAGAAGGGACGTTTGTGCACCAAGGCAAGTACACGAAGGATATCTTGAAGAAGTTTGAAATGGGTGAGGCAAAGACTCTTTCGATGCCCATGTCGACTACGACTGCCTTGGATGCGGACGAGGAAGGAGAGGCGGTGGACCAGACAGAGTACCGAAGCATGATCTGGTCGCTTCTGTACTTGACAGCGACTCGGCCGGACATTCAGTTCGTCGTCTGCTTGTGTGCATGCTTTCAGGCGTCCCCACGGACTTTGCACAAGCAGGCGGTGAAACGCATCATGAGGTACCTGCGCTTCACTCCCGAATTTGGTGTTTGGTTTTCCACCGCTTCCTCTCTTGTGCTTTGTGGTTATTCCGATGCCGACTTTGCCGGTTGTCGTCTTGATCGGAAGTCCACTTCTGGGACTTGCCAGTTTCTTGGGTCTTCCCTTGTGTCTTGGTCTTCGCGCAAACATTCTAGCGTGGCACAGTCGACGTGCGAAGCTGAGTACGTTGCCGCGGCTAGCTGTTGCTTTGGATGATTGAAACTTTGAAGGATTTCGGTCTTGAGCTTACTAAGGTGCCTCTGCTTTGCGATAGCACGAGTGCAATTAGGGTGGCCAAAAATCCCGTGCTTCACTCTAAGACCAAGCACATTTATGTTTGCTTTCACTTCTTGCGAGATCATTATGAGAAGGGCGACATTGACCTCCGGCATCTCGAGACCCACAACCAGCTTGTGGATATTCTCACAAAACCGTTGGATCAAGCTGCGTTTTCGCGCCTTCGGGGCGAGTTGGGTGTTTGCTTCCCTTTTTAGTTGAGGGAAGCTCTCTTTGTGTTTCATAGTTATTTTTGGTTTTTTTTTGTATTTTCTTTGACTTTCTTTCTTTTGGTGTCTTTTTAGTTGTTATTTGGTGTCAGTTTGCATTTTGCATCTCATTTGCATTTGTGACATAGTTCATTTTAAGCTTCATACCTATAGTCTATATAATGAATCTATGCTTTGTTTGAGGTGCTTTATGTGTCTATGGTGTTGCCTAACTTAGACTCTCTTTGATCTCATGATATGCAATAGAGCTAAGTTAGAAAAGCTTTAAAACTGAATTTAATAGCCCATGTCACATCTGAAATGGCACTAGCATGTGTAGGCTTTTGAAGATCCTTCTTGGTTGCCTTGTATATAGCTTGTAACTATGGATCTTCATTGCTTCATTCACTACCATTGAGCACCATGATTAATATCTAAAATGAAATTGCTCTCTGTTTTGTGAATTGGAAAGATTGAGTTGGGTCTGCATTGTGAGCACTTCACCGTGTGTTCGAGACTGCTTCCCATATGGGTTGATACTTGAGCGGTGTCGTGTATGACCAAAACCGGTGTGTCAAGTCCTTTGACTTCGCCCGGTTGGTAAGCAGTGGCATCACCTTGCTTACAACCACTCGCATACAACTTAAATATGCCTAAAACTGAAATTGGCTGCAAAACTCTGAAATTTGAAAAATTCATTCAGTTGGGTCATTGGCTTGTTGTATGAACTTTGCTAGGGATAGTTTTACTTGCTATACATGAGATTGCTTTGAGATAGATCATATCTTGTTTGCCATGTCTAGTTGTCTCTAGGAGGTGATCCCCTTTCTCTGCTCACACATGTAATGCTCTCTAAAATAGCTTCTAAAGTGATCTTAAGCTCAACTTGAGTCTTTGTTGGGCATGTAGATCTTTTCCTATTATCACAGGATCACATCACTTAGAGCATCTATTCATTGTCTTAGCTCTATGTATGAAGCTTGTTGCACTCATTTTGCATTTCATGGAATTTGTGGTCGGATCTTGAGTTTTGAGCTTTGATGAGCTTCATGTGTCAACAAGGGGGAGAAATGTGCATTTCACTCTATTCAACCAAGGGGGCGAAAATAGATTTTCATACTTGCATTAGTCAAGGGGGAGAAATTGGAATTTGTGGCCTTTTGAGCTTTGGTTCGCTTTGGTCGTTCTTTTGGTATCTCTTTTGCGTACTTGGCTCGTTTCACCCTTCTTGGTATCTTGAGTGCGCTTTTGCCCAGGGGGAGCTTTTGCTAGATGTGTTGAGCCTTTACCTCTTCTGGAGGGTCTAGCTTACATTGTTGGCTCCAACAGGTTTTGATTGGCTTCTTGAGCCCTATTTGGTTTTATTGGTATCTTTGAGCTTCTCTTGGTGCTTCACTTGGTATTCTGAGAGTTGAGAGTTGTGTTTGGTTTCTTGGCTTGCTAGCGGTGTTGAGCCTGTTTTCTGCCTCTTCTTGAGGGCTAGTTTTGTTTTGCTTGGTTGCGTCGAGCCGTTGCCCATGTCTTTGGGAACCAAGTTTTGGACTCGTTTTGCTTCTCTCAAGTGACCCCATTTTTCGCTTTCTTAGCTTTTTGGTCATTTGGAGAGTTTTACCTTGTGGCTCAAATCTGAAATGCACTAGTGTTGACAATGTACTCATCAAGGGGGAGATTGGGAACACATGGTGGATAAGTACCCATGTAGTTCAGTTTTGTGATGAGTGATTGCCCAACACTTGAGCGGTTCAGTTTGAGTGGCTTACTTCTAATCCTTTGCGAAAGAAAATGTGTGCCTGTCTGTCGGCTTGTAGTGTGCACGTACTATGCCTAGTGACAGTGGTTAATGGCGTGGAGAAGGTCGAGTAGAGGCTTGCCATGCCGATCGACTGAGAGCGTTGAAGGGCGGAAGCGGGGCTCGGACTGAGGGACCATGGGCGCCGGCGGACTAGCTGTGGTGGCTAGTGCTTGGCACCGGCGAGTGCAAGAAGACATGGAGGTAGACCGAGTCGACCGAGTCAAGACGGTGGACGCGCGAGTCGAGCAGCGGCTCAGGGGACTGGTAGTCCGAACGGGCGAGGACAAGGTGGCTCGAGTCGAGCGGTTTGGTGGTTTGGGCCTAAAAACCATCCGAGGACGGTGTCTGAGTTTGGGCCTCAAAACTCGGGGTTCGGTAGTTGAGCCCAAAGGTACCGGTGGCGGGTTTCCTGGGTTTGGGCCTGAAAACCTAGGCGGAGCTTCCGAGGAAGCGGGGATGGCACGTGGCGGAATCCTGGAGGTTGCGTCGAGGCGACGGCAACTCCAGGCAGGAAGCGGGGCCGTCCATTCAAACGAGTAGCTGAGAGTTATCGACTTGGATTAAAATGTCTTAGGGATAGGTAATTCGGTCATGTATATAAGGGGGTCTTTGGGAAATAGCCAAAGCCCGTTAAATAGGGGATGTAGGGGTATCCCTCATCCCACCTCTTGAAGCCTAGTCATTTGCACCACCTCTTTCTCTCTCTAGTTTATCTCTATAGTTCATGAGGTCCCTAGTGTAATCAGTTGCACTTTGATTTTGTTGGGAATCGAAGGCCTTACCCTCTGTAAGCCATGGCGGCTTTGATTTTGTGATTGTGTCTCCTTTTCTTGTGTTCTTCGCTAATCACGTTTTTGCTCCTCTTAATCCTCTTAGTTCATGCGTTGATTTCTCTTGATTGAGAGCGATTTTGCGATTCCATTTGAACCAAGTTGTGCGGGATCACGAGTAGAAGATTTGCACCAAAGGGATTTGTCCCAAACATCCTGAGCACAAGATCGGGCAATTTCTATTTCATGTTCTTCACTTTTGGAGTTTTTTCCCGAAATTCTTTTGTGCCGGTTGATTCGATCCAAATTGAGCGATGATTCTCAAGGGATACCTCCTCCATAGCCTTGGGATCATGCCCACGAAATTTGGTGGCTATTGGTGAAGATTTGGTGAAGATTTGTGGAAGGATTTGGGAAGGGGATTCATAATTGGCCCCCAAATCGCCTCTGTCCAGTGACCCTCGGACTGTCCGGGCCTTGGGGCTGAGACAGGTCCTCTCTGCTCGTGGCTGACTCAGGCACGCGGACTGTCCGGGCCCAAGTCTGTAGCCCGAGCAGATTCACACAGAAACTGTGTGTTTCCTCTTTTTGCACGGCGGACAGTCCGGCCCGTTGGCGCGGACAATCCGAGACCCGAGCAGGGAAGGGTCTCGGAACTTGTTGTTTTCGCAATTTGGCCGGCAGACAGTTCGGGCAATTTTGCGGACAGTCCGCAGTTGTCTGTGAAGTGTACGACGGACAGTCCGGGCCTAAAGGTCGGACAGTCCGAGCTTCTGCTGTCTTCGTTGTTTTGGTCATGGCTCTTCGAGGCGTGTTCGTCCGAATTTTCCGACCGGTCCGCTGCACCTTTAGGACCACTCCTAAGGTGTCCACCTACTCGTTAGGTCGTGTGTGAGTCGAACTTTTCGAAGTTGCATTTTGGGTGTGATTTTGGGACAAGGGTCAAGCAATAGAAGTTTCCGAACGGAATTTTTATTTGGCTCCCATTCACCCCGCCCCTCTGGTCTCCGTTCTCGGTCCTTCAATAATTGATAACGAATCTAATGATACTCATTTGACATCATAAATGTTATTATATTTTCATATAAGTTTGGTCAAACTTGAGATAGTTTGACTCTCCAAGATTCTTGGGATGTCTTATAATTTGGAACAGAGGGAGTAGCGCACTAGAGTTTCATCCCTGAAAGTGCACTCAAGCCCTAAGTGAGTTTTGGTGACAATGTGAAGAATCATGGCCCTAGTTGGTTTCGGTGATTAACGACAATTAGCCATTATTATGACTAACGTGTGTTTTGCAGAGGCTATGCGTAGCTTAATCATAGTGATCAACACGAATGGGCATTAATGGTCATCACTCAGCCCCCAAGATGGATATTGTTTCGGATGTCAAGGAGGCATGATGAAGACCCAAGAATGATAGGCTAAGTGTCATAAGCTGATGAAGGTCACCTAGAAATAGATAGGGCTTCTCTTTTCATCTTTGACCGTACTATTAAGAGGGGTTGAGACTAGTAGCTTGACTTGGGAAAGCTTCATGAACTAGGTGTGGTGCACACTTGTATTCCTTAGCTCTAAGCAAGCCTACGTTGACCGTAAGATAGCCTAGAACAACTTCCATATTCATCGCGACGAAAAACGAAGTTGAGAGGCCTGTTTTCTGAGCGACGGAAGCTCCTGACGGAGGCGTCGGACAAAGGCGTCGGACGCTGGGTGGTTAAGTCCACAGCGTCCGTCGGCCTTCCAGTGGCCATGTGTTTCTGGCTATGTTTTTTAGGGTCCGACGGACGCTGTCCGTCGGTCAGGCGTCGAACGCTTGGAGAGCGTCTGTCGACCTTCCAGAGAGGGTGTCTTTCAGCCCGAGCCAGAGTGTAGCGTCAGACGCTGGGATGAGCGTTCGTCGCCCCTGTGATGAAGCGTCCATCGCTGGGAAATCGTGTCAGAGATAGCCGTTGGGCAGGGCGTCGGAGCGTCCGTCACCCAAACTTTTGGCAGAACTAGCCGTTGGGGCATGCGACGGAGCGTCTGTCGCCTAGTCGACGGAGCGTCCGTCGCCAACTTAAGTTGCCAGCCCGAGGCAGTTTTCTGAGGGGTTATTTATAGCTCCTCACTCTTCTCTCCCATGAGGCTTTCACTCATTTGAGTTGCTGAGTATGTTGAGAAGGTTGGGAAGAGAGCAAGAGCTCTAGAGTGAGTGATTTGCGAATCCATCCGTCCTCTCCTCTAGTTCATCCAAGAGTTCAAGTGTGCATCCTCTAGTTGTGAAGCTTGAGTGAGTCAAGCGAAGATCGAAGCTTGTTACTCTTGGTGATCGACATCACCTAGACGGTCCGGTGGTGCTCGGAGGAAGCTGATCGCCGGAGGATTGTCGGCGGCCCTTCTCCATCGACGTTGTGATCGGTTCTGGGCGATTCACCCAGCCGGAGTGGCGAAGAATCAGCCCGTAGAGAGCACTCATCCCTTGCGCGGGATTGAGGGGGAGCTATACCTTGCGAGGTGCTCCAACGAGGACTAGGGGGGAGTGTCGACTCCTCGATACCTCGGCAAAACATCGCCGTGTCAAGCATCTTTTTCCCTAGCTCCTTCTTACCGCATTACTTTCCGCACTTGTCTTTCATTTCATACTAGAATTGTGTAGAAAGTTTTCGCTTTCTATTGTCTTGCTACTGCTTTCTAGCTAGGACACACAAACGGTAGGCACTTGTGGGTTAATTGGCTCTTTATAGGTTTAATTCTTGTTTAAAAATTAAAAAGAGCCCAATTCACCCCCCCCTCTTGGGCATCTTGATCCTTTCAATTGGTATCGGAGCAAGGTTTGCTCTAAATTAGGCTTCACCGCCTAGAGCAAGATGTCCCATGGGGATGGACCACCTCTCATGTTCGATGGAGACGAGTTTCCTTATTGGAAAGTTCGTATGGAGGCCTATCTAGAGGTCGTTGACGTGGGCGTGCTCAAAGCCGCCACAAAGGGAGGCACTCTCTTTGCAGAGGACCTCAACTTTGATAAGCACAATGCCAAGGCGAAGAACATTCTTTTTCGTGGCATTTGCAAGGATGTCTTCAACCAAGTGTGTAATGCCAAAGACGCATTTGAGTTGTGGACTACTATTTGTGCTCTTCACGAAGGCACAAAGAGTGAGCGTGAGGAACGCTATCACTTGGTCATGGCTAAGCTCAATTCTTTTTCCATGCATGCAAATGAAAATGCAAATGAAATGTACTCACGTTTTAACATTATTGTAGAAGAATTGAATGGGCTTGGTCTCAACCAAATGGCACTGGCCGATGTGGTGCGCAAGATCCTTTGTGTCTTGCCCATTGAGAAGTATGGCCACATCGTCACGGTTCTTCACCAAGGAGATCTCTCCGCCGCTACACCAACACAAATCTTGGGCAAGATCAATGCCCATGAGATGTACATGAAGATTGGTGATGGTGGCTCTTCTTCCTCCTCCAAGAAGAAAGAAAAAGAGAAGGAGGAGAAGAAGGACTTGGCACTCAAGGCATCCTCCTCGGAGAAGTACAAGATGCAAGTTGTGTATGAGAGTGCAAGTGATCAAGAGGATGATAATGACTTAGCTCTCATGGTAAAGAAGACAACAAAGATGTTGAAGAGGCTAAACAAGAATGGAGTCAAGTTTGACTCAAAGAAGAAGAAATTCTTCCCAAGCTCTTCAAGAAAGCCTCTCTCCAAGATGGATTGCTACAATTGTGGCAAACATGGACACTTGGCTCATGCTTGCCCCGAAGAGAAGAAAGACAAATACAAGAACAAGAAATTCAACAACAAGTTCAAGTACAACAAGGGCAACAAAGATGAGTCAAGTGATGAGGAGAAGAAGGACGACAAGCCATTCAAGAAGAAGAAGAACTTCAACTTCCACAAGAAGAAGAAGGATGGCAAAGCCTACATTGTTGGTGATTGGCTCACCGACATTGAACACACAAGTGACTCATCCGGAGACGAGAGTGAAGAAGAGAAGGTGGCCGTCTTGGTGATTGGGTCATCTACTCCACCGCCACCTCCTTCATCATCTCCGGGCTCATCCTCTACACACCTATGCCTCATGGCTAAAGGTGACAAGAAGGTACAAAAAGAGGATAATGATGATGAGGCTAGCTCTAGTGATGATAGTGATGATGAGTTTGAGGCACCTTCCTACGATGAGCTAATTGTGATTTGTAATAAATACACTAAGCTCATTAGGATGTATAAAGCTAAAAGTGAATCACTAGAGAAAGCCAACGATAACTTGCATGCTAAACTTGATGACTTGTCTAGTGCTAATGATGATTTAAAGCTTGAGAACAAATCTCTCTCATCTAGCGCTAGGGAGCTCAAAGCCTCACTCAAGCAAGTTAATGAGAAACATGATAAGCTTGAGAGGTCAACACAAGAGCTCCATACAAGATACAACTTTCTGAAAGGTGACTACAACCAAGTTAGAAATGAACATGGCACACTTGTGATAGCTAACAAATTGCTCACAAATGATCTTGCTACACATGTTGCTATTAACCCGGTTGTTAACTGTCATATAGCTACTTCTTGTGAGGACTTGCTTGATGAAGTTGCTAGTGAGCAAAATGCTAAGTGCAAGGGCAAGAAGGTAGTTGAGGCCGAAAAGTATGATGACTATGTGAAGATGAGGCAAGAAAACTCCAAGCTCAAGGAAGAGCTAATCAACCTCAAGGCAAGCAAGCCATTCACTATCAAGTCAGCCAAGCAAGATGACAATGATGCAATGACCTTGATCAACTCTCTCAAAGAGGAAAATGCAAAGCTCAAGGTTGAGAAGATCAAGCTTGCAAGCGGAACGGAGAAGTTCACCAAGGGCCACAACCTCCAAAGTGAGCTCTTGATGAACACTATCATGAAGACCGACAAGTCCGGCATTGGGTTCAAGGAGAACCAAATCATGAAGGCCAAGGTCAAGATAGAAGCTAAGAACTACTACAAGAACAAGGCCATGAGGAACAATTATGACACACCAAAGCCCAAGCCTAAGAAGTTCTTTGGATGTTGTCAAGAGGGTCACTTTGAATTCCAATGCAAGACTCCACCTCCCAAGACCTTGCCCAAGCACACAAGGCCTTTCTCTCATGATGCACACTTCATCATAAACAAGGACTCCAAGGGTAGACCCCAAGTTGTGTTTCTTGGTCCTAAGATGAAGAACAAGCCTAAAGTGCTATGGGTTGCTAAGGAGTTGGTGGACAAGGCTATAGGACCTCGCCAAGTGTGGGTTCCCAAACAACAAGCTTAACTTCAAGTTGCTTGTGTGTAGGTGAACTACAAGACCGGTGGAAGTCATTGGGTGATTGATAGTGGATGTACTCAACATATGACTGGTGACTCCCGAATGTTCACCACACTTGAGGAAGATTGTGAAGGGCAAGACAAGATTACCTTTGGGGACAACTCAAAAGGCAAAGTGCAAGGCCTAGGCAAAGTGGCAATCTCAAATGATCAATCAATATCAAATGTCTTGTTAGTACAATCTTTAAGCTTCAACTTGCTATCGGTGGGACAACTATGTGATCTTGGTTTCCAATGTCTCTTCACTCCAAATGAGGTAGTTGTGTCCAAGATTGAAGATTCATCATTGATATTCAAAGGGTTTCGGCACAACAATCTCTACCTAGTGGACTTCACCTCAAATGAAGCTAGTTTGCAAACATGTCTATTCTCCAAGAGTTCTTTGGGTTGGCTATGGCATAGAAGATTAGCACATGTGGGAATGTCAACTTTGAAGAAGCTTGTCAAGAAGGAGATGGTTAGAGGTGTGAAGGATGTTGTGTTTGAGAAGGACAAACTTTGTAGTGCATGTCAAGCCGGCAAGCAAGTGGCAAACACTCATCCAACCAAAGCTTTCATGTCAACCTCAAGAGTCATAGAGCTACTTCATATGGATCTATTTGGACCTACCACCTATGCTAGCCTTGGTGGCAATCTCTTTTGCTTGGTGGTAGTTGATGACTACTCTAGGTACACTTGGGTGTTCTTTCTTCAATACAAGGGAGAGACTCAATCAATATTCAAGAAGTTTGCAACTAGATCCCAAAATGAGTTTGATGTGAAGATCAAGAAGATAAGAAGTGACAATGGGACCGAATTTGTAAACACCAAGATTGAAGACTATTGTGATGAAGTTGGGATCAAGCATGAAGTGTCCGCCACCTATACCCCTCAACAAAATGGTGTAGTAGAGAGGAAGAACCGGACACTTATTACTCTTGCAAGATCAATGCTTGATGAATACAACACCCCCGAGAAGTTTTGGGCCGAAGCAATCAACACCGCATGCTATGCGGCCAACCGGCTATTTGTCCAAAGGCTTCTTAAGAAGACCCCATATGAGCTTGTGAATGGGAAGAAACCAGATATATCCTTTTTCCAAGTGTTTGGATGCAAAGTGTATATCTACAAGAAGCGCCAACACTTGGGCAAGTTCCAAAGGAGATGTGACATTGGTTTCTTACTTGGTTATTCTCTTAAATCCAAGGCATATCGAGTATTTAACAAAGCCTCCGGCCTAGTTGAAGAAACATATGACTTGGAGTTTGATGAAACTAATGGCTCTCAAGAAGAGCATGAAAATCTTGATGATGTAGGTGATGAACCCTTGAGGGAGGCTATGAAGAATATGCCCGTTGGTGCAATCAACACACAATAGGTGGAAGAAGTTGAAGATGATGCAAATCAAGTACCCTCTCCACCTCACACGCCTCAAGTTGATGAAGAACAAGTGAGGGAAGCACAAGAAGATACCTTCATCCCTCAAGATCAAGCCGAGGCTCAAGCTAGTGATGTTGATGCACCACAACCTCCTCCCCAAGTGATTGATAGAAGATCTACACCTATGCTTCAAGCTCATCCACAAGACCTTATCATAGGGAGTCCATCAAGGGGGTAACAACTCAATCTAAACTTGCTTCTTATGTTGAACATCACTCTTTTGTTTCCTTTGTTGAGCCTTCTAGTGTGGAGGATGCACATGCGGATCCGGATTGGGTGAATTCCATGCACGAAGAGTTGAACAACTTCACCCGGAACGAAGTGTGGACACTAGTAGAAAAACTCAAAGGAGCAAGAATCATTGGGACCAAGTGGGTGTTTAGGAACAAGCAAGATGATCAAGGCGTGGTTGTGAGAAACAAGGCAAGATTGGTGGCAAAGGGGTTCTCACAAGTTGAAGGCTTGGATTTTGGGGAGACCTTTGCACCGGTTGCAAGACTAGAAGCCATTCGTATCCTTTTGGCATATGTTTCACATCATAAAATGAGACTTTTTCAAATGGATGTGAAGAGTGCTTTTCTAAATGGTTTCATCAATGAACTTGTTTTTGTCTCACAACCTCCCGGGTTTGAAGACCCCAATTGTCCTAATCATGTGTATAGGTTGTCCAAGGCTCTCTATGGATTGAAGCAAGCTCCAAGAGCTTGGTATGAGAGGCTAAGGGATTTCCTACTCAAGAAGGGCTTCAAGATCGGGAAAGTGGATACCACACTCTTCACCAAGGTGCTAGATGGAGAGATCTTTGTTTGCCAAGTGTAGGTCGATGACATTATATTTGGATCAACAAACCAAGATCATAGCAAGGAATTTGGTGCATTGATGTCCAAGGAGTTCGAGATGTCGATGATTGGCGAGCTAACCTTCTTCCTTAGCTTCCATGTGAAGCAAATGAGAAAAGGGACTTTCATCTCTCAAGAGAAATACACTTATGATCTACTTAAGAAGTTCAAGATGGAGGACTGCAAGCCAATCAAGACCCCAATGCCTACTAATGGGCATCTCGATCTCGATGAGGGAGGTAAACCGATTGACCAAACTCTTTACCGCTCAATGATTGGTAGTTTACTTTACCTCACCGCATCTAGGTCGGATATCATGTTTAGTGTGTGTATGTGTGCTAGGTTTCAAGCAAGCCCTAAGGAGTCGCATCTTTGTGCGGTTAAAAGAATCCTTAGGTACATAAGGCACACCCCTAGCATGGGTCTTTGGTATCCCAAAGGAGCTCCCTTCCAATTAGTTGGCTATTCCGATTCGGATTTTGCCGGGTGTAAGGATGATAGGAAGAGTACCTCCGGCGGGTGCCACATGCTAGGAAGATCACTTGTTTCTTGGTCCTCAAAGAAGAAAAATAGTGTGGCATTGTCAACCGCTGAGGTGGAATACATTGCCATGGGAGCAAGTTGTGCACAAATCTTATACATGACCCAAACACTTCTTGGTTACGGCGTGTTTTTAAAAGATGTTCCACTTTTGTGTGATAATGAAAGCGCCGTAAAGCTTGCAAACAACCCGGTTCAACACTCTTGCACCAAGCACATAGATATTCGCCATCACTTTCTTAGAGATCATGTGGCTAGGAAAGACATAACACTAGTTGGAGTTAAAAGCGAAGATCAATTGGCGGATATCTTCACTAAACCACTCAATGAAGCAACCTTTTGTAGGTTGAGAAGCGAGTTAAATGTGCTTGATCACTCTAACTTCACTAAAAGATGATCTTGTGTGAACCCATCTTGCATCATGTGTAATATAATCATGTTAGTTTAGTAGTGCACTTAGCTTGGCTAACGCGGTTGAGATAACCGCCATCAAAGCGTGTGGCAAAGCTTAACCACGGTTTAAACTTGCAAGCAACCTAGATTCAAATTCCGTATTGCATAACATATGCATGTGTGTTGTTTACCGTTCTTTTTCGATCAAGTTTGAGCATCCTCTATGTTCGTCCACTTAGGGGGAGCATTCCAAGCTCAAGACACTTCTATACCCCTCTTGTGGCCATATGATGACTCCTTGTTGCTTCCATTCGAATATTTTGAGCTAAAACTAAATCTAAGCCTATGGCAAACTATTTGAAAATGAGAGTTTGAGAGATGGTTCTCATATCAAGTCCAATCAGGTGTTATTTGGATCTTATTGGGATTGGAACTTGGTTGGGAGAAAGACGCAAAATCAAAATTTGAAAAATTCTATTTAAAAGGCGTCGGACGCTGCCGACGGACGCTCGGTGTCAATTGCCTCAGCGTCCGTCACGATCGTCCAGAGACTGAATGTTGCCCTCTTACAGGGCGACGGACGGCGTCCGTCGCGGAGCGTCCGACGCGGTCAATGCGCTCGGGCGTTTCAAAACCTGTTCTGGAAGCCCGACGGACGATGCCGTCAGACGCTGTTCGAGCGTCCGTCGTGAACTTAAGGCGCAAATTTTTTTATAAAAATCCCCGTCTCTTCCTCTGTTTCTCTCGGTCGATTTCAGTCATTCGTACGCCGCTCCGCCATTGCTCCAAACCCTAACCGCCGCTCCGCCGATGTTGAGCCCCCGTGCCATCCCTCGCCGGCGTGATCCACCCTCTCCCTGCGCCGCCGCCTCTCCCCGCGCCGCCGCCTCTCCCTGCAACACCGCCACTCAAGTCGCCGCGCCAGAGCACACGCCCAACACCGCCGCTGGTGAACCTGCCTGCGGGTCCTCTCCTCTATTGAGGATTGCTTGATTGTCTTCCTTTGGGGTGTTAGGCTGCGGATTGCGGATAAGAGACCGAGGGCTCTTTCTTTTTCTCTTGCTTTGATCAGTATCAGAGGTATGGCAGTTGTCGGTTGGCAATTCGATCTCTTCTTATCTATTTCATGCTTCTCGCTAGACTTTCTTCTCTCTAGCTATATGCTTATGGTTATATACCCTTTCTATCTAATCGAGCAGGGTCAGCATGTCAGTTGGGCAGTGTCAGTAAACTCGGGGCAAAGCCCGCGAGTACGGAACGAGGCAAAGCCTCGCAAGGACAGTCTAGGGCCGGCGTGCCACTCTTGCAGCTGGTTGGTCTACGGATTGTCAGTGATTGATTGTCAGTGGGCAGTGAGTTTGTAGTTTGACTGTTGACGATCCTTTGTCAGCAGTTTGTTAGCAAAGTTTGATAAATGGCAAGAACGAAGAACGCTGGCCCCGTTCCCGGTAATGGTGGTGACACTCCACCTCCACCGCGTCCACCCACTGATCGGGGAAGGGGCAAGTAGAAGGTTGTATCAAAGAAGCGCAAGAGGACACTTATGGATCCAGACTCAGTAGCAGCACTTGCAGTAGCAGAGGCCACAGAGATTGCGGAGCGAGGTGGACGTCGTGCCGGTTTGAGGCTCTCGCCTCGCCGTGGAGCGCGTCGTGAGTCCCCTACGCGTCCAGAGATAGAGCCCGCCGAGGCTACTGAGGCAGAGGAGGCAGAGCCAGTCCTATAGACTGAGCAGACAGAGGCCGCGGGCCACTCTTCAATTGGTGAGCTGATGAGCTACAGAGTTACACGATCCAGAGGCTCTGGTGCACCACCTAGTCCTCCAGGACCTCAGCTACCAGACCCAGTGAGGCATCAGGTCCGAGCTCTCACAGCAAAGTAAGTTCAGTTACTTCGCTTCGTGGACTTTCAGTCCTGGTTCCCAGCTCAGAGGGATCCCCGTGCTGGACGTGATTTCTATACCACGATTCACGAGGACTTTTACAGAGCATACGTCGAAACTGACGCTCCTCTTAGGGCTCACAGAGTGTGCCCATCTGCTCACATAGAGGGGGTCGGTTGTCCAGAGATCCTACAGCACCTGTAGTACCTTCAGGGGTTATCAGATTTGATGGGACGATCAGGAGCTTATCAGAAGGGCTGGGTCTATCAGTTCTATGCCTCACTATGGATCTCCCCTGATCACGAGTTCCTTCACTTCAGATTTCAGGGCCGTGACTTCAGGGTTTCAGCAGCTCGGTTCAGAGAGCTATTCCACTTAGAGTCCTCCCCTACGAGGATTCACAGCCTGTGCTGTGGGGATCAGGAGGCCCCGCGCCGACCTCACGATGGAATAGTGCCATCTACAGATTTTATGAGGCCGTGCTTTCAGCTGCCGTTCTCGGAGGGTTCGAGCCGCACACCGCGAGACCTCACTCCACTTGCTCGGATTCTCCACGAGGTACTCAGGCGTACCATCCTTCCTCGGATTAGAGCTCGGGACACCATTACCCGCCTACAGCTGTGTCTCCTTGCTCATATCATCCGGAAGGAGAAGTTTGACCTTTGGGATCTGATTGTCAGCGAGCTTGAGGATATCATAGCTGCAGGATTCAGGGGTCACTGGCAGCTACAGTTTGCTCACTGGATTTCATATCTTATAGTTGCCAAGACCCAATCTGGAGCTATGCGAGTCACTCTCACCAAGTCAGCGACTGAGTTTCCAGTATACTCGATGAGTCAGCTAGTCATGCATGGAAACCTGCCTCGCCCCAGCAGAGCTTACAGACCAGGCACCAGGCAGGCAGGTGTGCCACCTCAGTTGGCAGAGGTCACTGACACCACAGTTGAGCAGATTGCTCAGGCAGAGCTTGCAGATCTTGATGCTGAGATTGACACAGCTGCCGAGACTGTCTACAGAGAGGACCTGGATTCTGACAGCTCAGATGAGGATTATCAGCCAGTGCGCGAGTACGCATCGATGTCTCATGATCATGAGGCGGGAGGGTCAGGTATAGCTGCAGCTCCAGCTCCAGGTTCCAGCACCTCAGAGGCTACATTACTCACCATTCTTTCGAGGATGCAGGAGGAGCAGTCATGCCAGGCAGAGGAACAGAGGCGACAGGCTGCCTATGTTCGGAGGCTTACAGAGCAGCAGTTGGCCGCTCAGGCACAGACTCAGGCCAGGCAGGATGAGTTTCAGCGCCAATTCTTGGCCTATCAGCTGCAGCAGGCAGAGATTCAGAAACCTAGACCTCGTTACTTGAGCGTCTTCTAGCCTCCAGCTCCGGGCAAACATTCACTCCTCAGATTTAGTTGCTCGGAGTCTCGCAGCAACAGCAGTTCACCTCACTAGCACAACAGACTCCAGTTGTAGTGGTACCAACGCCAGCGTTACCGTCCGGAGGACAGCAGAGTCAGGCACCAGCTACTCCTCCGTTCCAGGCACCAGCTTCTCCCGAGTGCCAGTCTCCGAGGACCCAGGTGTCCTCTTGGTTAGTTTCGCCCGGTGAGCTTCAGACAGGATTTACTCCTATCCGGGGAACTACCATAGCAGAGGCCTCGCGAGACCTCTCAGCCTCCTACTTGGAGATCACGGGAGAAGATTCCCCAGGAGCAGCTCAGCTAGTCTCACCATCTCCAGAGGTTGAGGTGGATCCTTCGTCGACGGGCACTTACCTTTCCTCAGTTGCCTCGTCGGAGATCGCACCTGAGCAGTCCACGTAGACAGTTACAACCCCTCCAGCTGCAGCTCAGACAGACGCTATTTCACTAGCAGTCGAGACAGTTGTCATAGAGGCTCAGGATACGGATGTTACAGTTGCAGTTTCCTCTCCACCTCAGACTCACCTAGCTGAGTTTGTAGCAGCAGTGTCGCTAGTTGCACTGGCAGTGACACCTTCCCCCATGCCTCGAGTCTTCACTCGTCGGGTTCCCAGGCCTGCTGCTACAGAGGTAGAACCGTCAGAGGCACCAGCTGAGCTTCAGGGGGGGTCAGTTGAGACAGCAGCTCAAGAGCTTCTAGCGCCAGCTCCAAAGGTCACCCTAGCTGCGCCTACACCTACAGAGGCCGATGTAGATGATGAGTCAGACGAGTCAGATCTTCAGGACTTCATCATGCTCGATCGCAAGGCTGCAGTTTCTTCACCTTCTTCTCCAGCCCTAGATGCTTAGTTATTGGTGCTAGACGCCAAAGGGGGAGAGAGGGTCGAGTATAGAGATAGCGGGAGGGATTTGAATATAGAGATAAGGGAAGGGATTTGAATCTTTGTATGCTTAATTTCCCCGTACTCATGCATCATGTCTACCTTTATGCATTTGTATCTATGTGTGATGGATACTATGGTTGATGCCTGTGTGAAATACGGTTGGATATGACAAACTCTTGATTATCACTAATGTATCTTGTGAGTTGTCTCATGTTTCATGATATATCTCTATGTTTAAATGGTAATTGAGCTTCCACGTTATACTCCGTTACATGTGTTGAGAATATCAACAGGTACTCTTTTCTACATTCATATCTATGAGTATCATGGTTGGTGATTTGGCTTTGGTGAGCAAGTATATTTCATTACAAATTCAGTAACCCTTGCTCAACCATTCCAAGTCACAAAATCCTAAACTATCACTCTTATCCATACTCGAGGAATTATTGTCATCAATCACCAAAAAGGGGGAGATTGAAGAATCATGGCCCTAGTTGGTTTCGGTGATTAACGACAATTAGCGATTATTATGACTAACATGTGTTTTGCAGAGGCTATGCGTAGCTTAGTCATAGTGATCAACAAGAATGGGCATTGATGGTCATCACTCAGCCCCCAAGATGGATATCATTTCGGATGTCAAGGAGACATGATGGAGACCCTAGAATGATAGGCTAAGTGTCATAAGGTGATGAAGGGCACCTAGAAATAGATAGGGCTTCTCTTTTCATCTTTGACCGTACTATTAAGAGGGGTTGAGACTAGTAGCTTGACTTGGGAAAGCTTCATGAACTAGGTGTGGTGCACACTTGTATTCCTTAGCTCTAAGCAAGCCTACGTTGACCGTAAGATAGCTAGAACAACTTCCATATTCATCGCGACGAAAAACGAAGTTGAGAGGCCTGTTTTCTGAGTGACAGATGCTCGTGATGGAGGCGTCGGACGCTGGGTGGTTAAGTCCACAGCGTCCGTCAGCCTTCCAGTGGCCATGTGTTTCTGGCTAAGTTTTTTAGGGTCCAACGGACGCTGTCCATCGGTCAGGCGTCAAACGCTTGGAGAGCGTCCGTCGACCTTCCAGAGAGGGTGTCTTTCAGCACGAGCCAGAGTGTAGCGTCGGACGCTAGGATGAGCGTCCGTCGCCCCTGTGATGGAGCGTCCGTCACTGGGAAATTGTGTCAGAGATAGCCGTTGGGCAGGGCGTCGGAGCGTCCGTCGCCTAGGCGTCGGAGCGTCCGTCACCCAAACTTTTTACAGAACTAGCCGTTGGGGCATGCGATGGAGCGTCCGTCGCCTAGTCGACGGAGCGTCCGTTGCCAACTTAAGTTGCCAGCCCGAGGCAGTTTTCTGAGGGGTTATTTATAGCTCCTCACTCTTCTCTCCCATGAGGCTTTCGCTCATTTGAGTTGTTGAGTTTGTTGAGAAGGTTGGGAAGAGAGCAAGAGCCCTAGAGTGAGAGAGTGATTCATGAATCCATCCATCCTCTCCTCTAGTTTATCCAAGAGTTCAAGTGTGCATCCTCTAGTTGTGAAGCTTGAGTGAGTCAAGCGAAGATCGAAGCTTGTTACTCTTGGTGATCGACATCACCTAGATGGTCCGGTGGTGCTTGGAGGAAGGTGATCGGCGGAGGATTGTCAGCGGCCCTTCTCCATCGACGTCGTGATCGGTTGTGGGCGATTCACCGAGCCGGAGTGGCGAAGAATCAGCCCGTAGAGAGCACTCATCCCTTGTGTGGGATTGAGGGGGAGCTCTACCTTGCGAGGTGCTCCAACGAGGACTAGGAGGGAGTGTCGACTCCTCGATACCTCGGCAAAACATCGCCGTGTCAAGCATCTTTTTCCCTAGCTCCTTCTTACCGCATTACTTTCCGCACTTGTCTTTCATTTCATACTAGAATTGTGTAGAAAGTTTTCGCTTTCTATTGTCTTGCTACTGCTTTCTAGCTAGGACACACAAGCGGTAGGCACTTGTGGGTTAATTGGCTCTTTATAGGTTTAATTCTTGTTTAAAAATTAAAAAGAGCCCAACTCACCCCCCCCCCTCTTGGGCATCTTGATCCTTTCACAATGAGAACATAATTAGAGAACTAATAAGACTCTTCGAGATGACAAGCAGGTTAAACATATGAAGGATGATGAATAGGTTGGTGGACCCCACCAACTTCAAAAGTGTATGACAACAAGATAAAAGGACTTTATTTCATTTATATTTTGAAATTAATCAGTTAGGATATGACGAACTATTAAGAGGGATTCAACACATATGCCTACATGTTAACCAAGTACAATATCTATCCACCATACACCTCCACATACCATGCCTAAACAGACAGCAACCCAGGTCTTACTTCTTTTCTATTTCAAACAGGGCGGCAGTGCCGACACTGCCGCAACTTAAGTTCTACCCGTTGGCAGAGAAGGGGTATAACTTATCCCTTCTCTTCCCCTAACGGTCACTTCTATCATTCCACTCATTTCACTCATGAAGAATAGAAAGAGAATGAACCTCTCCTTTGCTCCCCTCTCTCCCTTGGAGCTCCCCAACTCTCTTCCTTTGATTTCCACTCAAATCTTTCAGAGTTTGAGCCTCCGAGCTTCAGCGGAAGTCTCGGATACCTAGAAATAGGGTACCCAATTTACCAGACTCCACAAAAAACAAAATCACCCTCGGGGCTCTTCCGCCTCGCCCGAGCCAAGGTGGCGTCATCTGAGACGTCATCAACCCTTGGGGGCTCTCCCGCCTCGCCCGAGCCAAGGTGGCATCATCCGAGACGTTTCAACCCTTGGGGGGTCTTCCGCCTCGCCCGAGCCAAGGTGGCGTCATCCGTGACGTCATCAACCCTCGGGGGCTCTTCCGCCTCGCCCGAGCCAAGATGGCGTCATCTGTGATGTCATCAACCCTCGGGGGCTCTTCCGCCTCGCCCGAGCCAAGGTGGCGTCATCTGTGACGTCATCAACCCTCGGGGGCTCTTCCGCCTCGCCCGAGCTAAGGTGGCGACATCCGTGACATCATCAGCCCTCAACCCTCAAGGGCTCTTCCGCCCCGCCCGAGCCAGCGAGACGTCATCCGTGACGCCCCTCACCGTCGGGGATCTCGCCACCATCAACAATCAGGGATGCCCTAGTTCATATAGTCAAAAGGTCCACAGTAACCTCTGTCCTCAGGGATGGGGTTCAAGAAATGAGCCGCCATGCCAGCCTCTGTTCACCCTGCGGTACAAGGTCCTGTGCTGCCTAACCGGCGACTTCTGCGCACTACATCCGTGCCATGCCTCCAACGGACATTCCAACATGGATTAGGGCGTCATCGGCCCTGTATGACGGAACGTGGGGGTGTCCGGTCCTATGCGACCAGCCCCAACCCATGCCTAGGTAAGGGAACAGCGGAGTTCCCGATCACAAGACGCATGGCTACAGTACAACAAGGACGAACAACACCCGTACATGTGTCTACTGGTGCAATCTTCCTCAGGAAGGAAGACAGAATGAAGACAAAGCTCCGCTTCGGCGGCAGCCCAAGCCGGGCCCACGTTCACTCCCCCTCTCTCTACTGTACTCCTTTATCTCTCCCTACGTATAAAGGGAGAGAATGGACCTCCAATCTCGCTCTCTCGACATCCCAACATTCATTCACACACACTCAAACTCGCATACACGCGAGCACACACCAGAACCAAGAACCTCATACGCACGAGACCTGGGAACCGCCTTCCCTCTCTCACCTAAGCTTGTAGCTCCCCTCTACGAGCTCTCCGCGCTCGGTAATACAACCCCACAACACACTGGACGTAGGGCGTTTGTGCCTGAACCAATATAAACCTTTGTGTTCTCCGAGCGTAACCATCCGAACTCCGACACGCTTAGAAATTTACTCGTTGGTCGTCTAGACCCTGCCATTTTAGACAACGACAGGAAGCTTATCCGTCGAATCTACTCCTTTCTACATGCACTTGGTTCGTGTGGTGGCCGGCAGTTTGAGTGTCTTACTCTTGGAGCTTGCTCCTAGCCGGCTAGCGCATCGCTCGTGAAGCGTTCCAATCTTGTGGCAGCTTTAGGAGGTTTGTACCAACACCATTGAGCTAGTAAGATTACACATCGCTTCAAGAGTTTGCTCTCTTGACTTGAGAATGAGGAAAAGGCAACCCTAGGTGGCGAGTCCGAGCCTAGTGTAGTGCGTACCTCAACAACGTGGACTTAGGCAAGACTTGGTGGCGAGCTGTAACACCCTAAAAATTGAAATAGAAATTAGATTTGAATTTGAGTTAAATTTGATTTATTTTCAAATGATTTTGTGAGCATAGAATTAAAGAAATAAAACTAAATTAAATACCTCATGTTAGGTTTCAACATGTTGTGCATTTCATGCCTCTGCATTTTTTTTCTTGTGTGCTTGAATTTGCAAAAACCTAAAAAGGAATTTCAAAACCCTTTGAAAATTCTATTTGGAAAAGTTTGAAAAGAAAAAGAAAAAGGAAAAGAGAAAACCTTTCCTCCCTCCTTTCTGGCCCAACCAGCCCGGCTTGCTCTCCCCTTTCTCTCTCCCTTTCTTTCTCCTTGGGCCGGCCTCTCCCCGCTCTCGGCCCAGCACCCGCAGGCCCGCACCGCGCCTCCCCTCTCCCTCTTCTCTCACTGACGGCCTGGGCCCGCGAGTTAGCCCCTCTCCCTTCTTCCTCCTCGTGTCCGCAGCGGACTCTGCTCCGTCCGCGCCGCCACGTCCGCAACCGCCGCGCCGCGTGCGGACTCCACGCTCGCGCTCGTGTCCGTAGGGGACTCCACCCCCTCGGCTCCTTTAAATAGCCCCGACCCTGCACTGCTCCTCCCCATCGCCTCGCCGCCTCACATCGCGCCTGCCGTCGAACAGAGCGCCGCCGCCGAGCCCCGCATCCCGTCTCCAGCCGCCGTAAGTCCTCTCCCAGCTTCGCATCCTCTCCGTGAGAGCCCCGAACGGCATGTCTCCCTCTTCTCCCTCTCTTTTGTGCTCTGGTTCACCGGGTCGCCGTGCACAGAGGTCCCGCCGCCACTTCCTCTCGTCGCCGGCTACCCACGGCTAACCCCGAGCCTCGCCGTGGCCCTAGGCGAGTTCGTCGTGCCCTCGTCTCGCTCCCCGACCCCTTGGTTTGCGAAACCGAGCACCGTAGGGCCCTAACCCCCTCGCGTCGCCGTGCGCCGGCCGTCAGCCATGGCGCCCCGCCGTGCGGCGCTCTGATCCGGTGGGGGAACCGCCCTCATTCCCCCCGATCTAATCTCCACCGTCCGCTCTGGATCGGATGGATCAGAGGGATGGATACCCCTTCGATCTGGCAAACCTGCTAAAGAGTCCCTGCCCTTTTCTCCTCTTAACCCGCAGTCCTAAAGCGGATTTCGGCAATACGCTTTTCTCTCTGGAAAGCGTAATCTCCTTTAAATCTGATTTAATTCGAAAATAAAAGAAAAACTCTATTTACAGTTTTGCCACTGATTTTCAAATGCTTATAAATTGCTCGTTTTAAACCCAAATTGATCCGTTCAAGTTGCGTTAGATCCATAATTTTATGCTCTATCCAGTAGTATAGATTTCATCTATGTTAATTACTTTTGAAAATCAAAGTAAATTAATTTGTTAATGCTTTAATCTTGCCCTTTTCAAAATCTTGTTTAATCTATAGTTTAATCGTTTTAGATCCGATTAGCGTGGTTCTCGCGTCTTTGTGATCGTAGTAAAGTATAGATCTGTTTTATAACCTTTTCAAAATCTTTTTATTGTTTATGGGGTAATGTTCTGATCAAATCTTTATTGCTCCGTGTATGACTGTTCGGATGATTGCGTGGTGATGTTGATCGAGTACAACCGGTGAGTTCTTCGGTGAGAAAGAGTTCTTTGCAGCAGATTAGGATCACCAAGAGCTTTGTGATCAAGGCAAGTTTAACATGGGATCATCCTTGTTACCTATTCACCATAATTCAATCTAGTCATATTGCATGTGTCTAATTTCATTCCTATTTAGATCTTTACCATAGTTTTGTTATCCTTTTACCTTGTCACCATGGGTTTTTATGCATACGGGTAGCTCTGCTATGCTTTACAATAATGGATCTAAGATGAATCTTGATTAATGACTTATGCAACAATGAGATAAAATTGGCTTTTATAGCAACATGGAATAGGACCCCACTGTAGGGCAAAAGCTGGGACCTTAAATGCAACCATGAGTGCTATAATGGCTCTAGCTTTAGTCAAGTATGAAGATTCGTACTAGCATGTTGGCAGTTCGTGAAAGACATCATTGCTGAGCTGGTTGTAGGGCATGTCCTAGGGTGGTTACCGCTTCGAAAGGTACCATTGAGTAGGGGCTTTACATACCCCTTGCCCTTGGGTCCGTTGGGTCTGTCAACATGTTGGGAAGACTTTTGAAAGACTTCATAGTATTCCCTGCCCACTCACCTTGGAAGTGTTATGGGAGTTATAAACCCGGGCATATGGGCTACACGGCTTGTGGGTAAAGTGTATAACCTCTGCAGAGTGTAAATCTATCATGATAGCCGTGCTCACGGTTACGAGCGACCTAGAAAACTCACAGTGTAGATGATCATGTTGTTTAATTATTAATGATGTTTACTAATTTTATCATGTGGTTATTAATTGGGTTAAGCATAACTAAAGCTAAGTGTTGGTAAAACTTGACCAAGATAAAAGCAACCGCAGTACAGACAGTGTCAGCCTTTGAGCTTCATAACCCTATGCTACTCTTGCTGAGTACTTTAAGTGCTCACTCTTGCTTTCTCAACCCCTTTATATGGCTATGAAGATTACCGTGAGGAGTACTAGGCTAGTGGTCAACCAGTCGGCGTTCCCTGTGAAGTGGAGCTTCGTCGCGAGAGTTATCTTTATTTTCTGTTGTTTTGTTTAAGAATATTATTCGTTATGTAATAAACACTCAGTGATGGTACTATTTAAAGATTTGTCGGCTTATGTGTGTGATTGATCTCTGGGCACATATGGGTTATTCATATTCAATTTTATCCTTAAAATTGGGTGTGACAAATTGGTATCAGAGCAAGTGTTGATTGTAGTACGCAAGCCTAGTTAGAATGGTCTTCTTACCTTGTCCTTACCTTCTCTTTTCATGCTTACATTCTTGTATATATATATTTTCTCAAACAGTTTATGCTACACTTGACTTATTCTATTGTGAAAATATTGTTCTAATCTATCTCTATCATGTTCAAGATGTCTAACCTTCGTCGGTCATCCCGCATCAACACCGGAGGACGTGCCTCTCCTGAACCTCAATCACCGATGGTGGAATCTCAGGAAGAACTAGAGGAGGAAGTCCAGGAAATATCCAGTGGCAAAGAGTACCATGGGGAAGAGAGCCCCCATGCCCCAAGTGCTGATGTTAATTCCTTTACTCCTGATGTTGTCGAAGAAGATCTGCCAGAAGAGTCAGGGTGGATCCGCACTAAGTATATCCGAGGAGGAGCGAACAGCAGCTACGCTCACTCCCAGCTGGTGGACCTGGTGGGAGAATGCCACCCAGGACCCGAGATTGCAACCATGTACACTTGCAAGGAATACAAACACTCCCTCGCCAACACCTACTGGAAGGCAAAGATCTATATCTGTGGAAGTGCTGGTGGGCAAGCAGCTGAACGTGTGGATTATACCTTCCATAGCTGTGTTGCTCATCCTACCATAGAAGCAAGTATGAAGGACGCCGCGTTCTCTGCATACATGGCCATCCACAACAAGTTCAGAGAAAGGATTGCCAACACCCGACGCCGTTTCATCCCTCGTTTCGATGCGGAGCAAGGTTGGATAATCGCCGAACCTAACGGTGAAGGTGGCCCCGTCCTGAATGAGCTCGTCAACTTCGTTCAAGAGATGATGAGCATGTATGGTTATCTCCTAATAGAAGCAAGGGAGCTGTGCAAGGAGCTTAAGCGCAGTTACCAACAACAAGATGAGCTTCGTGAAGAGTTTGGGCTGCCAAAGAACTTCAAGAAGATCAAGAAGAGTTAGGGCTAGGAATCCCTTTATAGTTTATTCGCTAGTTCGTGAGTCGTGTGTGCTAGTGTTCTTCTAAGTGTTTTAGTTGCTTGTCCTTTTGCTAATGTGTGATTTGGTTCTTTGTAATGATTGTTGAGGTTGTGGGTCTGTCCACAACACTCATAGCTTAGGTTGGGTTGCTTGAAAAGCTTAATAATAATAAAGTTGCAGTTTTTGTTAATCTGTCTTTTCAGACCTCTCTGTCTTGTTAATTTTGCTTAAATCTGAATGTCCTAAAATCAGGAAACTTTAACTGAAAACAGTAGACTTCCTTATCTTTCCATGGCCGCAAGAAGCACCTTCGTATCTGTTCGGAGTTAAGAGAAACAGTTCCTGCAAGTCGATGTTTCTGCACAGTTTGGTAATCTGGACAGATCTGTTTAAACTCAAGTTATGGTTAAGTTAGTTTCAGAATCAGAAAAAGTCAGAATTACGAAAGTTGTATATAATTTCTTTATCTTTCCAACCATGTAAGCTTTCCCTCTGTTTGAGTTCGGGAACTTTAGATATGACTGTTTTTCTAGACTGCTATTGTGCTGAAATCTAGAAAAGTTGCAGACTCGTCCCGTGTCAGGTTTTAAAATTGTTCTTATGTTCTATGTGTCAGATGCCTCGCACCAGGACTAACTCCGGATCCAACACCAGTGACAACAACAATGACAATAACCAGCACCCACGACCTCCACCACCTGTGATGACTCCAGAGCAGATGCAGGCTCAGATAAATGCAGACAATGCAAGTCATGATGCAGTTCATGCAAAACCAACCCCATCAACCTGCTGGAGCTCCACCTGTCAACAAGCGGAGGGAATTTCTGCAAGGACACCCTCCTGTTTTCTCTCATGCCAGTGATCCGTTGGAGGCGGATGATTGGTTGCGTGCGGTGGAGAAGCAACTCAACATCGCACAGTGCAATGACCAGGAGAAAGTGTTGTATGCTTCTGGTCAACTTCAAGGTGCAGCTCAGACTTGGTGGGAGACGTATCAAGATGCTCGCCCCAGCAATGCTCCCGCTATCACCTGGGAAGAGTTTTCCCGGAATTTCAAGGCGTGCCACATTCTTGAGGGAATCATAGAGTTGAAGCAAGAAGAACTCCAGAACCTTCGGTTGGGACAGATGTCAGTCAGCGAGTACCATGACAAGTTCTCGCAACTAGCTCTCTATGCTCCCAATGAAGTAAGGGATGATGCGGATAAGCAGCATCTCTTCTTAAAGGGGATCTACTATGATCTCCGGTTGCAGCTGAAGGGTAATACATACCCGAATTTCTAATCCTTGGTGAACCGTGTCATCGTCCTGGACAATGAACGCAGGGAGATGGACAAGGAGAGGAAGCTTAGGGGACAAGCTTCTAGGAGCAACACTCGCTAGCGTCCCAACTATCCTTAGTAGGGTTACCAGCAGAGGTACCAAGGCACATCTAACTTTGGGAAACGTAACCCGAACCAGCAACGTCCACCATTCCAGCAATAGGGTGGTTACCCAGGACCTCGTCAAGGCTCATCCAGCAATACCCCAGCAAAGGCTAATACCCCCAATACCCCCATCAAGTGTTTTTCTTGTGGTGAACCCAGACACATCTGCTACAACTGCCCCAAGAAGCAGAATCAGTTGAACCCCCCAAGCCAAGGTAGCAACAACCAAAGGGGAAGAAACCAACCATCGCCACATGGAAGGAGTGTGAACCATGTCTCCGCGGAAGCAGCTCAGGAAGTGCCAGAAGTGATGATGGGTACGTTCCAAGTCAACTCCATCCCGCTTCTATTCCTTTTGATTCTGGAGCTTCGCATTCTTTCATATCGCAAGTTTTTGTTAGAATGCATGGAATATCTATGTTAGCAATGCAAAATCCTATAATCGTAAATTCACCGGGTGGGGTTATGAGAACCGATTGCTATTGTCCATCGGTTACTATTGCTCTAAAGGGAATAGACTTCAAAGCTAGACTTACAGTGTTGAGAACCGCTAGTATTGATGTCATTTTGGGATTAGATTGGATGAAGAAATATAGCGCAGTGATCAAATGTGATAAGAAGATAGTTGAATTGTCTATACCTACAGGAAACAGGATCAATGTTGAAGTGGTTATGCAACCTCCACCGACAGCCACCGTCAACCAGCTTGAGGAGAATGACAACCCAACTGGAGGGTTGTGGATGAATTTCCAGTTTTATTCCTGGAAGATTTGCCAGGTATGCCTCCCGATCGTGACATTGAGTTTATAATTGAGTTATTACCTGGAACTGCACCTATAGCTAAAAGACCATATAGGATGGGAATAAAAGAATTAGAAGAACTTAAGAAACAAATTAAAGAGTTGTCGGATAAAGGTTTTATTCGTCCCAGTTCTTCACCTTAGGGTGCACCAGTTATCTTTGTTGACAAGAAAGATGGCAGTCAGAGGATGTGTGTTGATTATTGGTCACTCAATGAGGTAACCATCAAGAACAAGTATCCTTTGCCCAGAATCGACGATTTGTTTGATCAGTTGAAAGGTGCATGTGTGTTCTCCAAGATTGATCTTCGGTCTGGTTATCATCAGTTGAAGATCCGTGCTTCAGATGTTCCCAAGACAGCATTCACTACGAGGTATGGGTTGTATGAATATACGGTGATGTCATTCGGTCCTACCAATGCACCTGCATACTTCATGTATTTGATGAACAAGGTCTTTATGGAGTATCTGGATAAGTTTGTGGTGGTATTTATTGATGATATTCTGATCTACTCCAAGAACGATGATGAACATGTTGAACACTTGAGATTGGTATTGCAGAAGCTTAGAGAGCACCAGTTGTATGCTAAAAGAAGTAAGTGTGAGTTTTGGTTGAAAGAAGTTTCTTTCCTTGGCCGTGTTGTGTCTAATGGAGGTATATCAGTTGATCCTAGTAAGGTGGAAGATGTACTGAATTGGAAACCCCCAACCAATGTCAGCGAGATTCGCAGTTTCCTTGGTTTAGCTGGATATTATAGAAGGTTCATTGAAGGATTTTCTAAGCTAGCTAAACCTATGACCGCGTTGCTTGAGAAGGATGCCAAGTTTGTTTGGTCAGAGAAGTGTCAGGTTAACTTTGAAGAATTGAAAAAGAGATTGACTACAACTCTTGTGTTGACCTTGTCAGACTTGAGTCAGAAGTTCTCTATCTATTGTGATGCCTCTCGTCTTGGTTTGGGTTGCGTGCTTATGCAAGAAGGAAGAGTTGTTGTGTATGCTTCGCGACAACTGAGGAAGCATGAGTTGAATTATCCGACTCATGACTTGGAGTTAGCAGCTGTGGTTCATGCATTGATGATATGGAGACACTATCTTATTGGTCATAAGTGTGACATCTACACCGACCATAAGAGCTTAAAGTATATCTTTACTCAATTAGATCTGAATTTGAGGCAACGTCGTTGGTTGGAGCTGATTAAGGATTATGACCTAGATGTTCACTATCATCCTGGTAAAGCCAATGTTGTGGCCGATGCTCTTAGCAGGAAGAGTTATGCTAATGAGATTCAGACAATACCTATGCCTAAAGAGTTGTGTGTTGAACTTGAGCATCTCAACTTGAGCATTGTTGCTAATGCTATGAAGATGGCAGTGGAGCCTACACTAGAGAAGGAGATTCATGAAGGTCAGTTGCAGTTGATAGTTGAGAACTTGAAGGAAGGAAAGTCACCAGGATTCCGGTTAGATGAGAATGGTACATTATGGTATGGAAAGAGGACCTGTGTCCCCGACATCAAGTCTATTCGACAGAGGATTCTGCAAGAAGCTCATGAGTCAACCTACTCAATACATCCTGGAAGCACCAAGATGTACTTGGATCTTAAAGAGAAATATTGGTGGGTTGGATTGAAACATGACGTGGCAGAGTATGTAGCAATATGTGATACATATCAGAGGGTTAAAGCAGAACATCAGAGACCCGCAGGACTGTTGCAACCGATGAAGATACCTGAATGGAAGTGGGACGAAGTTGGTATGGATTTCATAGTTGGTACCGCTTACTCGGAAAGGTTATGACTCAATCTGGGTCATAGTTGATCGCTTAACTAAGGTAGCTCACTTCTTGCCATTTCGAACCACTTATACGGGAGCACAGTTAGCTGAGTTATATATGGAAAGAATAGTATGCCAGCATGGAGTTCCAAAGAAGATTGTGTCATATAGAGGAACCCAGTTCACTTCGCACTTTTGGAAGAAAGTGCATGAGTCCCTCGGAACAATGTTGAATTTTAGCTCAGCCTATCACCCTCAGACAGATGGACAGACAGAAAGGACAAATCAAGTACTAGAAGATATGTTAAGAGCTTGTGCTTTGCAGTATGGTACCAGTTGGGACAAGAGTTTGCCCTATGCGGAATTCTCCTATAACAACAGTTATCAGGAGAGTCTTAAGATGACACCGTTTGAAGCTTTGTATGGACGGAAGTGTAGAACTCCGTTGTTCTGGAATCAAACGGGAGAAACCCAAGTGTTTGGACCAGATGTTCTGAGAGATGCAGAAGAACAAGTCCGAGTGATCAGAGATAATATGAAGATAGCATAGTCCCGATAGAAGAGTTACGCTGATAATCGAAGAAGAGATTTGTCTTTTGAGGTAGGTGATTATGTTTACCTGAAAGTGTCACCTATGAGGAGTGTGAAACGGTTCAATATGAAAGGAAAGTTAGCACCCAGATATATTGGTCTGTTCAAGATTCTTGAGAGACGTGGAGAAGTGGCTTATCGGTTAGAGTTACCAGAAAGTTTGTCAGGAGTTCATGATGTGTTTCACGTATCCCAGCTCAAGAAGTGTTTACGAATACCCGAAGAGCAGTTACTGTTGGAGGAACTTACAGTTAAGGAAGATTTGACCTATGAGGAATATCCGGTTAAGGTTTTGGAGACAGCTGGAAGAATTACAAGGAGTAAAGTCATCAAGATGTGCAAGGTGCAGTGGAATCGGTATACCGAGAAAGAGGCCATTTGGGAAAGAGAGGAAGATCTAAGAAAAACCTACCCTCAACTCTTTAAGTAAGTAAAATCTGGGAATCTCGGGTCGAGATTCTTTTAAGGGGGGTAGATTTGTAACACCCTAAAAATTGAAATAGAAATTAGATTTGAATTTGAGTTAAATTTGATTTATTTTCAAATGATTTTGTGAGCATATAATTAAACAAATAAAACTAAATTAAATACCTCATGTTAGGTTTCAACATGTTGTGCATTTCATGCCTTGCATTTTTTTTCTTGTGTGCTTGAATTTGCAAAAACCTAAAAAGGAATTTCAAAACCCTTTGAAAATACTATTTGGAAAAGTTTGAAAAGAAAAAGAAAAAGGAAAAGAGAAAACCTTTCCTCCATCCTTTCTGGCCCAACCAGCCCGGCCTGCTCTCCCCTTTCTCTCTCCCTTTCTTTCTCCTTGGGTCGGCCTCTCCCCGCTCTCGGCCCAGCACCCGCAGGCCCGCACCACGTCTCCCCTCTCCCTCTTCTCTCACTGACAGCCTGGGCCCGCGAGTCAGCCCCTCTCCCTTCTTCCTCCTCGTGTCCGCAGTGGACTCTACTCCGTCCGCGCCGCTGCGTCGCGCCGCGTGCGGACTCCGCGCTCGCGCTCGTGTCCGTAGGGGACTCCACCCCCTCGGCTCCTTTAAATAGCCCCGACCCCGCACTGCTCCTCCCCATCGCCTCGCCGCCTCGCATCACGCCCACCGTCGAACAAAGCGCCGCCGCCGAGCCCCGCATCCCGTCTCCTGCCGCCGTAAGTCCTCACCGAGCTTCGCATCCTCTCCGTGAGAGCCCCGAACGGCCTGTCTCCCTCTTCTCCCTCTCTTTTGTGCTCTGGTTCACTGGGTCGCCGTGCACAGAGGTCCCGCCGCCGCTGCCTCTCGTCGCCGGCCACCCACGGCTAACCCCGAGCCTCGCCGTGGCCCTAGGCGAGTTTGCCGTGCCCTCCTCTCGCTCCCCGACCCCTTGGTTTGCGAAACCGAGCACCGTAGGGCCCTAACCCCCTCGCGTCGCCGTGCGCCGGCCGTTGGCCATGGCGCCCCGCCACGCGCCGCTCTGATCCGGTGGGGGAACCGCCCTCATTCCCCCCGATCTAATCTCCACCGTCCGCTCTGGATCAGATGGATCAGAGGGATGGATACCTCTTCGATCTGGCAAACTTGCTAAAGAGTCCCTGCCCTTTTCTCCTGTTACCCCGCAGTCCTAAAGCGGATTTCGGCAATACGCTTTTCTCTCTGGAAAGCGTAATCTCCTTTAAATCTGATTTAATTCGAAAATAAAAGAAAAACTCTATTTACAGTTTTGCCACTGATTTTCAAATGCTTATAAATTGCTCGTTTTAAACCCAAATTGATCCGTTCAAGTTTTTTAGATCCGTAATTTTATGCTCTATCCAGTAGTATAGATTTCATCTATGTTAATTACTTTTGAAAATCAAAGTAAATTAATTTGTTAATGCTTTAATCTTGCCCTTTTCAAAATCTTGTTTAATCTATAGTTTAATCGTTTTAGATCCGATTAGCGTGGTTCTTGGGTCTTTGTGATCGTAGTAAAGTATAGATTTGTTTTATAACCTTTTCAAAATCTTTTTATTGTTTATGGTGTAATGTTCTGATCAAATCATTATTGCTCCGTGTATTATGGTTCGGATGATTGCTTGGTGATGTTGATCGAGTACAGCCGGTGAGTTCTTCGGTGAGCAAGAGTTCTTTGCAGCAGATCAGGATCACCAAGAGCTTTGTGATCAAGGCAAGTTTAACATGGGATCATCCTTGTTACCTATTCACCATAATTCAATCTAGTCATATTGCATGTGTCTAATTTGATTCCTATTTAGATCTTTACCATAGTTTAGTTATCCTTTTACCTTGTCACCATGGGTTTTTATGCATACGGGTAGCTCTGCTATGCTTTACAATAATGGATCTGAGATGAATCATGATTAATGACTTATGCAACAATGAGATAAAATTGGCTTTTATAGCAACATGGAATAGGACCCCACTGTAGGGCAAAAGCTGGGACCTTAAATGCAACCATGAGTGCTATAATGGCTCTAGCTTTAGTCAAGTATGAAGATTCGTACTAGCATGTTGGCAGTTCGTGAAAGGCATCATTGCTGAGCTGGTTGTAGGGCATGTCCTAGGGTGGTTACCGCTTCGAAAGGTACCATCGAGTAGGGGCTTTACATACCCCTTGCCCTTGGGTCCGTAGGGTCTGTCAACATGTTGGGAAGACTTTTGAAAGACTTCATAGTGTTCCCTGCCCACTCACCTTGGAAGTGTTATGGGAGTTATAAACCTAGGTATATGGGCTACACGACTTGTAGGTAAAGTGTATAACCTCTGTAGAGTGTAAATCTATCATGATAGTCGTGCTCACGGTTACGAGCGGCCTAGAAAACTCACAGTGTAGATGATCATGTTGTTTAATTATTAATGTTGTTACTAATTTTATCATGTGGTTATTAATTGGGTTAAGCATAACTAAAGCTAAGTGTTGGTAAAACTTGACCAAGATAAAAGCAACCGCAGTACAGACAGTGTCAGCCTTTGAGCTTCATAACCCTATGCTACTCTTGCTGAGTACTTTAAGTGCTCACTCTTACTTTCTCAACCCCTTCAGATGGCTATGAAGATTACTGTGAGGAGTACTAGGCTAGTGGTCAACCAGTCGGCGTTCCCTGTGAAGTGGAGCTTCGTCGTGAGAGTTATCTTTATTTTCCGCTGTTTTATTTAAGAATATTATTCGTTATGTAATAAGCACTCAGTGATGGTACTATTTAAAGATTTGTCGGCTTATATGTGTGATTGATCTCTGGGCACACATGGGTTATTCATATTCAATTTTATCCTTAAAATTGGGTGTGACACGAGCTGAACTATGGGATAAATCCTTGTGTCACTTGTGCTTGTTGCATTTCATTTGATATATATTGCTCTCTAGTTGATTTCCAGGGTTTGGTCCAGATCTACTCGGTGGGAGTGTTCCTACAAAGTTCAAGTGCTGCTGCAAGTTTCTAACACTCCTAGGAAGGTTTCTATTTAAGTAGATTTTCTATTTGCATCTCAGATTTTGAATTGCATATCTATCTGTCTGACTGACCAACACTGCCGCTCTCTAGAGCAGCATTGCCGGGCAGAGCAGCACTGCCAGGCTCCAGAGTGGTACTGCCGCGCCTGTAAACTAATCAATTTTGCAGTTAAACTTTAAACATGTCTATTCACCCCCCTCTAGGCTGAGGAGGTCCTTACAATCCCATAAAACTCTTTTCTACTATCACGAAACTCTTATCGTCTCTCTTCATTAATACAATGTCAAATCAACATATTTAGTGTCATAAAAAATTTCATTTGCATTTAATAGCCTGCCATATGTGCACTTCTGCTGATGTGACAACGTTTTAATAAAGAGAGAGGAAATGAGTGTCATGGGATGAAACTCTCTTGACACGATTACCAACTCTCTATAAGTCATAGAATTAAAGGTCTATGAATCTAACTCTGGAATGAAACTTTACATTGAGAGTGAGAGTTTCATTCAAGTTTCAATTCATTTTAGATGACATAGTAGTCTTGAAAACAGTGTAATGAAACTCCTCATTGAGACTGACCTTAGAATAACACTTAGAGTCTAAGGTGAGAGAGAGATCGAATAACACTTACAGTCTAAGGTGAGAGAGAATTGTACGACTTACAGTCTCTCACTCATCGTGTAGCTACCCTATTGGATATGGTGAGAGAGAGACGGATAGGATCAGATCAACAGCCAACTAATCGAGGAGAGAACAGACATCTTTCGCTCTCGTTGACTGCAATCTCAGATGTTAGCTTTAATGAGACGCTGAGACCTAAGGAGATTCCCGAACTTGGAGAAGCTACACCTAGGCATAAGGACCGGTGGCTAGGGTTGTATTATTGCTCCCTCTATCTCTAAATAACTGTTAGTTTTTATTTTTGAAAAATAAATTTAACTAATTTATATAAAAATATATTAATATTTATGGTACAGATAGATTGTTAAATCTAGTTTTTGTAATAAATTTTTTTGAAGAAACAAATATTGTTAACATTTATTATAAATCTAGTCAACCTTACTGTACAAAAACTAAAAAAACGATAAATTCAGAGTATTTAAGTATATAGGGAGTAAGTGATTTGTAATAAATGTCCAACATAAATACTAATTACATGTGGCAAGGTTTACACACTCTAGGTTTTACCACATGGAGAGAAAAAAAAAACAGAAGGAATGAAGTATGGTTGGGTTCAAGTGCCTAGTTGTGTTTTGCATGTCTCACACTAGTAGAAAAATGGTTTTTACTGGCGCCCCAAAAAAATAACACAGATGGTTCCGAACGGCTCCGAACCGTTTGTAGAAATCGATTTCTACAAGCGGTTTACTTAAGAAATCCGCCTGTAGAAATAGGTCATTTCTACACGCGGTTCCTTAAGACAACCGCCTGTAGAAATCGATTTCTACAGGCGGTTCGTTAAGACAATCGCCACTAGAAATTGACCTCTGGTTTTTTTTCCACCGATTTTTTTTAATTTTGTAAATGACCTCAGATGGAAAAACTTTCTACATGAAAGTTGTAGATCTCGAAAAGTTATGAAACTTTTTAGTTCACAACTTTTTCATTTGAAATCATCTTGTCATCGGAAAATACGTTTGAATGTGTCAAATTTGAAATTCAAATTTTTGTAAACGATCTCGGGTGAAAAAACTTGCTACATGAAAGTTGAAGGACCGAAAACGGCGACCGAAGGGGGGTGAATGGGAGCCTCAAATTTCTCTCGAAATATTCGGGCCACTCTTGCCAAAGACAACCCCAGCAAGCAAGCTTACTCCACCAGCAAGATCACGACCCTAGAGAGGGTGGATACCTTTGGTGATGACCAAGAGGTACAGCGGATCTTCCGGATACCAAAGACTCAAAACCGAGACACCAAAAGTGAGGCTCTCAAAAACCTACAGAGAAGAGAAGAGGGCTCACCCAAAAATACTTATGAGAACTGGTCTCACAAGTGTTTCATCAAGTTCCCTACGTGATTACGAAACCAACGCAACAAACGGAACTCAATTCGGAGTCCGGACATGGGAGAAACGAGCTCAGGACTACTTCTGTCAGGACCACAAGACTATGCAGAGTGGTCTGGTGGTATGGTCCGGAGCACCTCAGGACCACTTGCTATGGTCCGGAGGGTGGTCCGACGGAAAAATCAGCCAACACAGTACGCACCCGAGCTCCAGACTAGTGGTCCGACGGTACCACATGACAATGCAAGTGGTCCGGTGGTATGGTCCGGTGCTAGACCACAGGACCACTCGCTTATGGTCCAGAGCCTGTCCAAAGTAGTCTGACGCCTGGTCCGATGCTCACAAACACAGCGTAGAAACCCGCGAAAAAACGATTTCACTCCGCCAAATCTTCCCAAAACTCAACCAAATGAACTCCAACTGCAACCAAACTTTGTAGGAATGATCCGTGTATAGTTGGGGAGCTATCCCGAAGAAATCATCGCTCAATTTGGCTTAGAGCAACGGGGGAGAAGAGATTTGGGGAAAAGCTCAAGAACGAAGAACACCGCAAAGAAATCACCCGATCTACGTACTCGTGAGGATTGAGGAGAAACCCTTCGGTGCAAAGATGCTCCTCATGATTACGAATAACTTGGTTCAAATAGAATTGCAAGAGCTACTCCCTACAAAGAGATTTTATCTCGGGAACAATGAGGGAGCAAAAGCAAAACGCGAAGAACACAATCAAAACAAGTGACGTGATCAAGTAATCAAAGCCGTCATGGCTTCGGGAGGGTAAGGCCTCCGATTCCCACCGAAAATAAAGTGCAAATCCTTACAAAGGTTGGAGAGATCAACCTAGGGACCTCATGAACTAGAGAGAGGTTAGAGAGAGAGAGAGAGTGATGAGGACATCCTCCATTATTACCCGTTGGCAAAGACGCAACAAATAATGGGCCAAGTGGCCCAGTTGTAGTCGGGCGGCGACCGTGTGAGCCTCTGAATAATCCCACCTTGCTTAGCTTGGGAGGAGGAAGCCACCTTAAAAGGGAGAGTAACCCTTCCCGTATCAGACTAGTCTTTTAGGGAGAGTGGGCCTTTCTCCGAGTGGGTGTGCCTAAGAACTGTTGGGGTCCGGGCAACCTCAATTTATCGGGCCTCGGCCAACCCTACCTGGGCCGGATGTATCATTTGGTATCAGAGCTGGGCCCTTGTTTAAGGGGGTGGGAATGATGAGGACATCCTCCATTATTACCCGTTGGCAAAGACGCAACAAATAATGGGCCAAGTGGCCCAGTTGTAGTCGGGCGGCGACCGTGTGAGCCTCTGAATAATCCCACCTTGCTTAGCTTGGGAGGAGGAAGCCACCTTAAAAGGGAGAGTAACCCTTCCCCTATCAGACTAGTCTTTTAGGGAGAGTGGGCCTTTCTCCGAGTGGGTGTGCCTAAGAACTGTTGGGGTCCGGGCAACCTCAATTTATCGGGCCTCGGCCAACCCTACCTGGGCCGGATGTATCAGAGAGTTGGGGCAAATGAAAAGTGTTCAAGAGGTGGGATGAGGGATACCCCTTCACCCCCTACTTATCAGGCTTTGGCTATTTCCCAAAGACCCCCTTAGATACATTGAGTGAACTACCTAGCCTAAGCATTGCAGACCAAGCTTTAGAAAATATCTCCCGCATTTCGATTGGACGGCCCTGCTTCCTGCCGGGAGTTGTCATCGCCTCGACGCAACCTCCAGGATTCCGCCACGTGCCATCCCCGCTTCCTCGGAAGCTCCGCCTAGGTTTTGAGGCCCAAACCCAGGAAACCCGCCACCGGTAGCTTTGGGCTCAACTACCGAACCCCGAGTTTTGAGGCCCAAACTCGGAAAACCGTCCTCGGATAGTTTTGAGGCCCAAACCACCAAACCGCTCAACTCGAGCCACCTTGTCTTCGCCCGGTCGGACTCCGAGTCCCATGAGCCTCCGCTCGACTTGCTCGTCCACCGTCTTGACTCGGTCGACTCGGTTTATCTCCATGTCTTCTCGCACTTGCTGGTGCTAAGTACTAGACACCACAGCTAGTCCGTCGGCGCCCATGGTCCCTCAGTCCGAGCCCCGCATCCGCCCTTCACCGCTCTCAGTCCATCGGTACGGCAATCCTCTACTCGACCTTCTCCAAGCCATTGACCACTGTCACTAAACATAGCACCTGCACACCACAAGACGATTGACATGCACACATTTGCTTTCACAAAGGGTTAGAATAAACCGCTCAAACTGAAACACTCAGGTGTTGGTCAATTACTCATCATCAAAGCTGAACATATATGGGTACTTATTCACCATATGTTCACAAAAGTTGTAGATCTCGAAAAGTTATGAAACTTTGTAGTTCACAACGTTTACATTTGAATTCGTTTAGTGGCTCAAACAATCATTTTACACTCAGTTTAGTATAGAATATGAGGAAGTACTACCGAATCTAGACACAAGTGAGTCATGGGTGAAGTGGTACCACGCGAGGGTGTGAGGTCTTGGGTTCGAATCCTAGCCGGAGCGCGTTTGCGATTTTTACGCGAAAAATTGCGTGACTTGCGACTTGAAATCTTTTTTTTCTATTTTTCAAACGTGATTTTCTATTTTCAAAACGCGATTTCGGTCAGTCATTTCTACAGGAGGTTCTTTAAGACAACCGCATGTAGAAATCGATTTCTATAGAGGGTCCGGAAAAAACCGCCAGTAAAAATGGAGCGCTGGCAGTTCGAAAAAACACCTGTAAAAATGACTTCCGAACTGCACGTACAGTCACTTTTTGTACCAGGTCACTCGGTCACCCGGCCCGCATGCGCTTTGCATGTCTCGTGGGTGCAGAAGAAACCTCCAATTTTGCCCTCTTCTTCAGTCACACTCACAACGCAATCTTCTCCACAGAGTTCAATGGTTTTTCGTCTCGTCGATCCGACGGATTTTTTTGCCACTTCGGCATCAGAGAGTAGTTGTAATTGAAGGTCGTCCGGTTATGCTCCGTGTGTTTGTTCGACATGTAGCCCAGTGGAACAATGATTTGTCTATTGTAACTCTGAACCAAAGTTTTAAATCGTCCGCTATTACTATTTAGCGGTAGGGCTGCAGAATGACGTTTAGCGGGTTAAATGCCATAGCGACAACCATTTCTAGCAGTTATAGCCGGCTATACCTTACTCTGAACACAATGCTGGTGGGACATGTGTGATAAACGATTTTCTTAGGAATAATCAAGCTCACATTGGCTTCATATCCATGCAGCCTTGTCCTTTTGGCCAAACGTACTCCAAGTTAGGGACATAACCACCGTCAGTTTGAGTCTGACAGGACTATGCAATGCGGGATTTTGCAGATGATGAGGCTTGGTACTGCACCTCAAGATGAAAATTCCCTCCCGGGGATGATGGTTTTGATCAAAATAATTTTCTATATCATGGCTATGGACAGATGGGTCAAGGCTCACCTCTACCTGAAGAGCTAGGTACAAAGGAGCAAGCTCGTCAAAATGATAAAGCACCTGCCCTTATTCCTATTCAGTCAGGTCTGCATCAGGCACCAGCAAATGAAGATAACATGGAAAACTTTGAAGGAAAATTTTCATGCCAATGTAGAGGCTGAAGCAGTTCCTCTTAGCTGCTGTTGATGATGGACAAGTGCTTGCCATTGATGACCACACCTTTGATAATTTGGGTGACATCCCTGCTTTTCCTAATCTGCAAAACATTCCACAGTTTCAAGTTGGTGAGGAACTTCTACAGTGTCAGTGCCCAGCATGCTCTTTTCCTACAACTGAGTCGGTGTTCAGTGGGCTCCCTTCTTAACCAAGCGGCCATAGCCCCACTACTTTTAGATTCTGGGATAAATTATTTAACCAAGTGGATCCTACGTTTCCAACTGTCACCATACCTGCGGCCTAGATGGATTTTTTCACCTTGCTTTTGCTGCAACAGTCTTCTTTTGACTGGGCTGTCCAGTTCTTTCAGTCTCCCGCTTGGGCCTTCCTCAATTCACCCTTCTCCTTCAGACCAAGAAAGGAGTTAAGCGTGGTAAGAGACCTATTATTTCAGATTCTGACGTCAGACGTAGCAGGCGTATCCATGCTGTTAGTAAAGGCGTTAAGCCATCTGTCTGTAACTCTGTATGGATCAGAACTGCCTTGGTTGCGCCACTAAGCCCCCTCTCATTTCCTCCTCAGTAGTGCAGGAATTGGGCACCTCCTTCCACAAGATGAACCCTTCAGAGCTCACTGACGAGAAGCTCCATGCGAAACCTTCTTCCAAAACACCTATGGGGCTATGGGGAGACCATAGAAGCATAGGACCTCCTTGACAAGTTCTAAGGTCACAACTAAAGGAATGGAAAATTAGGTATTTTCATGTTTAATTTAATCAGAAAAACAGGAGAAAGTTTGTGACAACAACTATTTGCACGTGTGTGATATCGTTACTACTAGCTAATAGAAACATGAACATGATGAATAATATGAAAAATAGGAAGTTGAAATTGTACCCTACGGAGGGACCTATGCTGGAGGGTGGCTCCATTCTCACAAGTCGATATCGTGAGTTGCTCAAAGTAGTAGACCTCGGTCAATGTAGAGAGATGTACAGTGCAGTCCCTTAATCGATCCACTAGCAGTCACCAGGAGGATTGATGACGCGCCGGCAATCAGGAACAGTCGACGGTGCGTGAACGGGACACCAGGAAGTAGACGATGCGAATGGAGGCGAATAGACGGAGACACCCAGAAGAAGACTATTCCGACGGAGTTGAGTAGTCGCGACAATCCTCCCCTAAAACCTAATTGGGCTGCACACCCAAGAAGGCGACTCCTACGAGCAATGTTCCAGAGGCCTGCTCTTCCAATTCTCTGAACTCTCGCAGACGCTTGGAACGGGGAAGTACTTGTATGCACTCGATAGGGTAAGTTACGGTGTTTATAAATAGTAGAAGACATACAAAGTGTAGGGAAGGGAAGGATTTAAACACAAACTTAAATCTCGGGAATTACTCCTGTAACGGACTATTCAATTCCTATTCAACATGTATGTTTCTAATTCCTTTCTATAACCCCGTCGGTTTCAAGTGACAAAACTTCACCAACCATACGGCACGGCACGGTGTTGGCACGCGCTTGTCGCACCTAGTAAATCTCCCCTCAACTTCTCAATTAGTGCACACAAGTCCACCTATTTAAGCTGAGTCCACTTATAGTCAAAATCTCATGTGGGACTAAACTATAACACATCATAACATTTAATATGAGACTAGGATTTATTGAATCATTAGATATAATATGGGCCAAGGCCATTTATTCAACAATCTGTATCAAGCCCTAGACCTCATAAAATTGTTTTTAGTTACTAGTGTTTCGATGGACACTGTTAAGTTGAACATCCATCTAGAGCAAAGGCTACACTTTTTCACAACAATACAATTGACTATGCCTTGAATTGACATTTTTGTGCCATACAAGTTTCACCAATACTCTTTCCTGATATTAGGTAGCCAAAGTATCCCCTCTATTTGGAGCATATAAGTCAAACTCATAGGCCTTTCATGAGTATCTAGATTTATCACTTATAGACTATGACCAGCAGTCGAAGTCATATAGGTGTGTTCCTTTTAGAATGTTCTGTAGGACAACATCCTTGCTTAAATAAACAACTCGAATCACATTAAGGGATGAATCAACCTGCCATACAACATAGCAACGGTATGCATCAAACATAGACCTTGTTAAGGGTCTTTCCTCTTAGTCTATCACCAACTTATTTCACCATTCTACTTCACGAGATCTTTGATCACATAGAACAAGTTACCACTATGACAAACTTCATGTGGGTCTCAAGCCGATCTCTCTCGATGCAATATCTATCGCATTACATGATAACCCCTTAGTGAATTGATCTATTTTTAGACATGTGGACATAGTCCAATGATATAACTCTAAAGTTTCTCAAAATCTCTTGATAGATTTTAAATGCCTTTTTACATGCCTAGTGGACTTTATGTGACAATTCTAGTGATAGATTTTAAATGCCTTTTTACATGCCTAGTGGACTAAATGTCTTTCACAGTCTGATTATCACAGTTCATAGAAATAGCCAGTTGAAAGCATCTAGGCCCCATGGCTTCGATGATTAATGGCAATACAAAGTTATTATGGCTAACGTGTGTTTTGTAGAGGCAATTAGACTGTTAGCCCATGATGACAATTGTGAATGGGCAACCAAAGGTTATCTAATGCCCCTAATATGGATATCGTTTCGGATTTCAAAGGATGGAGATGAAGACCATAAATGGACTAGGTCTAAGTGCCATAAGGAGATGAAGGGCACTTAGTATTGACTTTTACCTTTGACCGTACTATTAAGGGTTGTTAGAATGAGTATCTTGACTTAGGAGAGCTTCATGGTATAGGTGTGGTGCACAGTTGACAATCATAGCCCTAAGTGAGCCTAGGTTGAACCTAAGATAGATGTGAACAACTTCCATATTCATCGTGAGTTGATTTGGGAGAAGTTGGAGGTGCTTAACAGGCATCGGACGCTAGTGCAACTGACATTAGACGCATCTGATGTAGTGTAGATGCCTAGGGTTAGGCGTCAAACTCACCTCAGAGCAGGCACTAGAGTGTCTGGTGTAGTCTATTGTGCTGAAGTTGACAGAACGCTAGCGTCGGACTCATTGCTCAAAAGGTGAGTGAGTCTGGTCAGTGCGTCTGATGGGTGTCCAGAGAGGCTCCAGAGAGGGTCTAAGGCCGTCGAACGCGTCCGGTGGCAAGGCGTCAGACTCTAAGGTGAGTCCGATGCAATTCCAAAGAGGAACCTGAGAGGACAGGAGTGCATTGGACGTGTACGATGCAAGGGCATCGGCGCGTCTGGTACCTCACTGGGTTGAATAGTAACTAGCCGTTGGGGCCGGCGTCGGAGCATCTGGTGCTTAGCACTAGAGTATTTGATGCTCCTTTAATCTGCAAGATTCTGTAGGCCGTCGAGGCAGTTTTGTGAGGGGTTATAAATACCCCATGGCAACTCTCCTCTCTCGCCTTTACTCATTCCATCAGCTGAGCGACACCTTGGGAGTGTGAAAGAGAGCAAGAGCCCTAGTGAGAAGAGAGATTTGAGAATCCATTGATTAGCTTCCTCACTAGTGAGTTCCAAGAGTTCAAGTATGCGAACACATGGTTGACATATACCCATGTATGTTTAGTTTTGTGATGAGTGATCGTCCAACACTTGAGTGTTTCAGTTTGAGTGGCTTACACAAATCCTTTGCAAAAGCAAATGTGTGCCTGTCTATCGGCTTGTGGTGTGCAGATGCTATGCCTAGTGACAGTGGTCAATGGTGTGGAGAAGGTCGAGTAAAGGCTTGTCGTGCCGATGGACTAAGAGCAGTGAAGTGCGGAAGAGGGGCTCGGACTAAGGGGCCATGGGCGCCGGCGGACTAGCTATAGTGGCTAGTGCTTGGCGCCGGCGAGTGCAAGAAGACATGGAGGTAGACCGAGTCAAGACGGCGGACGAGCGGGTTGAGCGGAGGCTCAGGGGACTCGGAATCCGACCGGGCGAGGAGAAGGTGGCTCGAGTCGAGCGGCTTGGTGGTTTGGGCCGCAAAACCACCGGAGGACAATTTCCGAGTTTGGGCCTCAAAACTCGGGGTTTGGTAGTTGAGCCGAAAGCTACCGGTGGCGGGTTTCGTGGGTTTGGGCCTCAAAACCCGGGCGGAGCTTCCGATGAAGCGGGGATGGCACGTGGCGGAATCCTAGAGGTTGCGTCGAGGCGACGACAACTCCTGGCAAGAAGCAGGTGAAGGACCGAGAACGGAGACCAGAGGAGGGTGAATGGGAGCCAAATAAAATTCAACTCAAAGACTTGGCCCTTGTCCTAAACTCACACCCAAAACTTGACCTCGGAAGAACCGACTCGCACACGACCTAATAAGTAGGTGGACACCTTAGGAAGACCCCTAAAGGTGCAGCGGAGCGGTCGGAGAAGATGGAGAACGATCAAAGCCATGAACTCGAAACCGATACACCGAGAGCGGTACTCTCAATCCCTAGAGATAAGAGGCAAGAGAACACCCAAAAATACTTATGAGAACTGGTCTCAAAAGTACATAATCAGGTTCCTTACGTGAATACGAATCCAATGCAACAAACGGAACTTGATTCGGAGTCCGGACGAGAGAGAAACGTCCAAAACAGCAACGAAGAAAATCATGAAAACCTTGCTAGAAGGGCGACAGACGCTGCAGAGGGCGACGGACTGAGTCCGACGGGTGACGGACGCTGCTCTGTTAGGAGCGTCCGACGCTCAAAAAACAGCTTGAAAACAGCCCCAGCGACGGACGATCGCGACGGACGCTGTCGTCAGCACTACGTAGCGTCTGGCGCCTCCGACGGACCGTCCGACGCCCAACTCTGGAGCGTCCTACGCCCCCGAAATCTGCACAACGATACCGAAAATCGTTTTCGCTCCTCCAAATCTTCCCAAAACTCAACCAAATGAACTCCAACTACAACCAAACTCTGTAGGCATGATCCTTGTACAGTTGGGGGGCTAATCCTAAGAAATCATCGCTCAATTTGGTCAGAATTAAAGGGAAACGAGGATTTGGGGAAAAGAGGCAAGAACGAAGAACACCGCAAAGAAATCACCCGATCTACGCACTCGTGAGGTTTGAGGGGAATTCCTTTGGTGCAAAGATGCTCCTCACAAATACGAAAAACTTGGTTCCAATGGATTTGCAAGAGCTACTCGCTACAAAGAGAAATCATCTCGGGAAAAAAGGGAGCAAAAGCAAAACGCGAAGAACACAAGCAAAACGCGGACACGATCAAGAAGTCGAAGCCACCATGGCTTACGGAGGTTACGGCCTCCGATTCCTCGTAACAAACTCAAGTTCTTACAGAGGTTGGTGAAATCAACCTAGGGATCTCATGAACTAGAGAGAGGGTAGAGAGAGAGAGTTGGGGCAAAATCATTAGGGTTCAAGAGATGGGATGAGGGATACCCCTTCACCCCCTACTTAATGGGCTTTGGCTATTTTCCAAAGACCTCCCTAGATACATTGAGTGAAGTACCTAGACTAAGCATTGCAGTCCAAGCTCCTGGAAATATCTCCCGCATTTTGAATGGATGGCCCCGCTTCCTGCCGGGAGTTGCCGTCGCCTCGACGCAACCTCCAGGATTCCGCCACGTGCCATCCCTGCTTCCTCGGAAGCTCCGCCTAGGTTTTGAGGCCCAAACCTAAGAAACCCGCCATCGATAGCTTTGGGCTCAACTACCGAACCTAGAGTTTTGCGGCCCAAACTCGGAAACCAACGCGGATGGTTTTGAGGGCCAAACCACCAAACCACTCGACGCGAGCCACCTTGTCTTCGCCCGGTCGGACTTCGAGTCCCCTGAGTTTCCGCTTAACTCGCGCGTCCACCATCTTGACTCGGCCGACTCGGTCTACGTCCATGCCTTCTCGCACTAGCTGGTGCCAAAAGTACTAGCCACCACAGCTAGTCCGCCAGCGCCCATGGTCCCTCAGTCCGAGCCCCGCTTCCGCCCTTCACTCTCTGAGTCCATCCGCACGGCAAGCCTCTACTCGACCTTCACCACGCCATTGACCACTGTCACTAGGCATAGCACCTGCACACCACAAGCCGATAGACAGGCACACATTTGCTTTCTTAAAGGGTTAGAATCAAGCCACTCAAACTGAACCGCTCAAGTGTTGGGCAATCACTCATCACAAAACTGAACTACATGGGTACTTATCCACCATGTGTTCGCAATCTCCCCCTTGATGAGTGCATTGTCAACACAAGTGCATTTTAGATTTGAGCCACAAGGTAAAGCTCTCCAAATGATCAAAAAGCTGAGAAAGCCAAAACGGGATCACTTGAGAGAAGCAAGGCGAATCCAAAACTTGGTTCCCAAAGACATGGGCAACGGCTCGACGCAACCAAGCAAAACAAAGCTAGCCCTCAAGAAGAGGCAGAAACGGGCTCAACACCCCTAGCAAGTCCAAGATACCAATCACAAACTCTCAAGGCTCAGAAAACCAATTTCAGCACTAAGGGAGCTCAAAAGATACCAATTGAAACCACTTACGTCCCTTAATGCTCAAGAAACAATCGAAACCTGTCGGAGCCAAAAAAGCAAGCTAGACCCTCCAGAAGAGGCAAAGGCTCAACACATCTACATCTAGCAAAAGCTCCCCCTAGGCAAAAGCACACTCAAGATACCAAATGAGCTCTAAACCAATGAGATGCACTCTTTCTCCGCCTTGGAGGTAGATGGCTGAAAATGGAATGAAATGCACATCTCTCCCCCTTGTTGACACATGTAGCTCATCAAACATCAACAACTCAAGATCCAGCAACAAATGCCATGAAATGCAAAATGATTGCAAAAGCTTCATACTTAGAGCTAAGACAATGAATAGATGCTCTAAGTGATGTGATCCTGTGAGAATTGGAAAAGCTCTACGTGCCCAGCAAAGACTCAAGTTGAGCTTAAGATCACTTTAGAATCTATTTTAGAGAGCATATCATGTGAGAGCAGAGAAAGGGTACCACCTCCCAGTTTCAAAAATCCCAAGTTTCCAAACCATGTTTTTAAACTTTACAAAGCTTTGTATGGTTTGAATCAAGCACCTAGAGCGCTATACCTACAATTTATCTTTTATTTATCTTGCTTGATCTGTTCTTCATGACCTTCCTATACATATATATCGTTTACCCCCCTATCGCTAGTTGATAGGTAAGTTGGGTAACTATAAAGATCTCTTCTCTATTAAACTTTCCTAGCTATCGCTTTCCTTTGGGCTAAATATAAATAACAATACATTGGAATACTCCCAAGTGAAGTGCTACTATGGTATATTATGTGCGCTTGCGGAATTATCCAATAGACATAAGAAATACCCCTATAGGCATTTCTGGCGCCATTGCTCGGGACTGGGGTCTAGCTCTGTTCTTGAGTGGTGAAGTTTAGAAATACCAACACTGGTGACCTCGCTGGCGCACGCGAAGGTCCCAAACAGCCAACAAGATGGCGGCAGCGGCGGTTCCTCCCCCCTAACCACTGTTGACGATTTTACATAAATGCCCTGACATCATTTTTCAAATTACTCCTGATTTTTTACAAGCACTTGAAAAACACCCAAAATAAAAGTTGCTCAGTTTTTTAAACTCTACAAGTTTTGTTAAATGTCTGACTCCAAATTATGTTTAGTTTTTGAAATTCACTTTTCAATTTGAAATAGGGTTTAAAATTGATTTGCCCCCTTTTAAAATACTCAAGATTTTTTAATAACACTTAAAAATCTTCAAATTTAGCTTTTGCTTGGATTGAAGAGCTCTATAAGTTTTCTTATACACTATTGGTCCAAATCATTTTAGTTTTTGAATTTCACTTTTGGGGTCACTATTTTCCCCCCACCTAATTAGGGTTTTGCAAAAGACTTTTTGTTTCAAACACTTACACAATTGAACCAAGTCATTCAAGCATTCACAAACGATGCAAAACACAACCAAGTAAACTCTTTTTAATTGTATGCATCTCATGTGATCAAGCATATGGGTGATGGTTATGCTTATGATGACATGTCATTTTTAGTAAATAACACCAGGGGTGTTAGAGAAAAGCAAGACATCCATAGATAAAGAAGTTCCTCCAACCAACAAAGTAGAATTGCAGTCTCTTCTTGGGAAGATTAATTTTATCAGGAGATTCATTTCTAATCTTTCGGGGAAAGTATTGTCGTTTTATCCTTTGCTGAAGTTAAAGGATAATGAAAAGTTCAAGTGGGGTGACATACAACAGAAAGCATTTGAGGAAATAAAAAACTATATGAAGTCTCCAACCGTGTTGGTTCCTCCTCAGATTGGCAAACCTTTCAAGTTGTATGTGGCGGTCGGTAACCATACAATTGGGTCGGCCCTAATTCAAGAGTTTGAAGGGAAAGAAAGAGTAGTCTTTACTTAAGCAGATGATTGCTAGATCTAGAGACAAGATATACTCTTATTGAGAAATTATGCTTATGCTTGTATTACTCCTGCACTCAATTGAGACACTATTTGTTATATTCTGAGTGCACTGTGGTGTCCAAGATTGATGTGATCAAGCATATGCTATCAATGCCTATTCTAAATGGGAGAATTGGAAAATGGATGTTGGCGTTGTCTAAATTTGACTTGAGACATGAATGGCTAAAGTGGTTAACGGACAAATAATGACTGATTTTATAACTCAACATCATGAAACATGATTAGTAGAAGTGTCACTATGGACGTTATTGTTTGATGGATCTACATGCAAACAGGGAGCTGGTATTGGAGTAGTTCTTATTTCTCCTCAAGGAGCAGTTTTTGAGTTTGCTTTTCAGATTGACGTAACTTCTACAAATAATCAAGCAGATTATGAAGCTTTGCTTAAAGGATTTCAACTTCTTCAAGAGGTAAAAGCCGAATCAGTTGAAATATTTGGTGACTCTCAATTGGTGATCAATCAGTTGATCGGCTCATATGAGTGCAAAGATGACGTGTCTAGGGAATATTATGATAGGTGCAAGAGCCGGAACAATGAATTCCCTTCAATAATTGAACAGAATCGAGAGGCCAATAGGTTGGATCAAGATGCTTCGGGATATCGGTTGATTCTGAACAAATTAATTAACGTGATATCAGCAGATTGGAGGGCCGAAATAATGGAGTACCTAAAGAATCCATCACAAAAAGTTTCTTGGAAATTGAGATATAAGTCAACTTAGTTTGTTTTGATGGATAAACACTTGTATTATAGGACAGTTGATGGAGTGTTGCTCTAATATTTGAATCCGAAAGAAGCTAAATGCATGATGGGTGAGGTACACGAAGGAATATGTGGTGCTCATCGGTCTACTCATAAGATGAAATGGATGATTAGAAGAGCTAGATATTTTTGGCCGACGATGTTGAAAGATTGTTTCAAATATTACAAGGAATGTCAAGAGTGTCAACATTTTGGTAATATTCAGAATGTACCTACATTAGCCATGAACCCTATAATCAAGCCATGGCCATTTAGAGGATGGGGTATCGATTTGATTGGTCAAATTTATCCTCCTTCGAGTAAAGGACACAAATTCATATTGGTGGCAACAAATTATTTTACTAAATGGGTTGAAGCCATCCCTTTGAAGACTGCCACATCCCATAAAATGGTTGAATTTGTCAAATAATATATAATCTATCGGTTTGGGATTCCAGAAATGATAACAACTGATTAAGGTACAATGTTCACTTCGGAGGAATTCAGAGATTTTGTTGTTAGCATGGGGGATTAAATTACTAAATTGTTCTCCATATTATGCACAAGCTAATGGCCAGCCTGTCACACCCGGTTTTAAGGACAAAACCAGATATACACCATATGTGAGCCCAGGAAGACAAATATCACATATAGCCACAAATTAAGGTAGTATCAAAATACAATACTTAAATATATAACATATAAGGTCAAAGGATAACCTTAGCACAACGAAATAGCAGAAAGATGACTCTGAACTTTGGGTGTAGACTCCAATTCCATAGGGACCAACTGACTTGTTGACCACAAGCCTATCTATTCCAACTCTTGCAATCTGGTACCCATTCGGTATTTTTATCCAAGTATTGAAAATAAAGCAAGCATAAGTACCTGTCGTACTCAGCAATATAACACAGGGATATGAAGCTCAAAAGGCTGACACTGGTTTACTGCGGCTGCTTTTAACTTGGTCAAGTTTTATCAACAATTAGTTGTAGTTATGCTTAACCCATATGATAACCCCATGTTCATTAATGAAACAACCTCTTATCTCATATTGAAGGACCGGAAACGGCGACCAGAGGGGGGTGAATGGGAGCCTCAAATTTTCTTTGAAATATTCGAGCCACTCTTCTAGAAAACAAACCCAACAAGCAAGTTTACTCCACTAGCAAGATCACGACCCTAGAGAGGGTGGATACCTATGGTGATGACCAAGAGGTACAGCGGATCTTCCGGAAACCAAAAACTCAAACCGAGACACCGATAGTGTGGCTCTCAAACCCTAGAGAGAAGATAAGAGAGCTAAACCAAAATTACTTATGAGAACTGGTCTCACAAGTCTTCATCAAGTTCCCTGCGTGATTACGAAACCAACGCAACAAACAGAACTCAATTCGGAGTCCGGACGAGGGAGAAACGGCCAAAACAGCGACAAAGAAAATCGTGAAAACCTTGCTGGAAGGGCGACGGACGCTGGCGAAGGACGCTACCAGAGGGCGACGGAATGAGTCCGACCGGCGACGGACACTGGTCCGACAGGAGCGTCCGACGCTCAAAAAACAGCCCAAAACAGCCCCAGCGACGGACGATCGCAACGGACGCTGTCGTCAACACTACGTAGCGTCCGACGCCTCCGACGGACCGTCCGATGCCAAACTCTGGAGCGTCCTACGCCCCCAAAATCTGCACAGTGAACCCGAAAATCGTTTTCTCTCCTCCAAATCTTCCCAAAACTCAACTAAATAAACTCCAACTGCAAACCAAATTTTGTAGGCATGATCCTTGTGCAGTTGGGGAGCTATCCCGAAGAAATCATCGCTCAATTTGGAGAAGATAAAAGGGAACACTTGGATTTGGGGGGGAAAAGGCAAAACGAAGAACGCCACAAAGAAATCACCCAATCTGTGTGCTCGTGAGGTTTTAGGAAAATTCCTTCAGTGCAAAGTTGATCCTCACGAGTACCAAGAACTTGGTTCAAACGGATTTGCAAGAGCTACTCCTTACAAAGAGATTTCATCTCGGGAAAAAGAGAGAGAGCAAAAGCAAAAACGAAGAACACAAGCAAAAACGCGAGACACGATCAAGTAAACAACGCTGTCATGGCTTACGGAAGTTACACCCTCCGATTCCTCGTAACAAACTCAAGTTCTTACAGAGGTTGGTGAAATCAACCTAGGGATCTCATGAACTAGAGAGAGGGTAGAGAGAGAGAAGTACCTAGCCTAAGGATTGCAGTCCAAGCTCCGGAAAATATCTCCCGCATTTTGAATGGACGGCCCCACTTCCTGCCGGGAGTTGCCGTCGCCTCGACGCAACCTCCAGGATTCTGCCACGTGCCATCCCCGCTTCCTCGGAAGCTCCGCCTAGGTTTTGAGGCCCAAACCCAGGAAACCCGCCACCGGTAGATTTGGGCTCAACTACCGAACTCCGAGTTTTGGGGCCCAAACTCGGAAACCGTCCACCGATGGTTTTGAGGCCCAAACCACCAAACCACTCGACTCGAGCCACCTTGTCCTCGCCCGGTCGGACTCCAAGTCCCATGAGCCTCCGCTCGACCCGCTCATCCACCGTCTTGACTCGGTCGACTCGGTCTACCTCCATGTCTTCTTGCACTTGCCGGTGCCAAGTACTAGCCACCACAGCTAGTCTACCAGCGCCCATGGTCCCTCAGTCCGAGCCCCGCTTCCGCCCTTCACCGCTCTCAGCCCATCGGCACGGCAAGCCTCTACTCGACCTTCTCCACGCCATTGACCACTGTCACTAGGCATAGCACCTGCACACCATAAGCCGATAGACAGGCACACATTTGCTTTCGCAAAGGATTAGAATCAAGCCACTCAATCTAAACCGCTCAAGTATTGGGCAATTACTCATCACAAAACTAAACTAAATGGGTACTTATCCACCATGTGTTCACAATCTCCCCCTTGATGAGTGCATTGTCAACACAAGTGCATTTCGGATTTGAGCCACAAGGTAAAGCTCTCCAAATGATCAAAAAGCTGAGAAAACCAAAACGGGATCACTTGAGAGAAGCAAGGCAAATCCAAAACTTGGTTCCCAAAGACATGGGCAACCACTCGACGCAACCAAGCAAAACAAAGCTAGCCCTCAAGAAGAGGCAGAAACAGGCTCAACACCGCTAGCAAGTCCAAGATACCAATCACAAACTCTCAAAGCTCAGAAAACCAATTTAAGCACTAAGGGAGCTCAAAAGATACCAATTGAAACCACTTACGTCCCTTAATTCTCAAGAAACAATTAAAACCTGTCGGAGCCCACAAAGCAAGCTAGACCCTCTAGAAGAGGCAAAGGCTCAACACATGTAGCAAAAGCTCCCCCTGGGCAAAAGCACACTCAAGATACCAAAAGAGCTCTAAACCAATGAGATGCACTCTTTCTCCCCTTGGAAGTAGATGGCTGAAAATGGAATGAAATGCACATCTCTCCCCTTGTTGACACATGTAGCTCATCAAACATCAACAACTCAAGATCCGGCTACAAATGTCATGAAATGCAAAATGAGTGCAAAAGCTTCATACTTAGAGCTAAGACAATGAATAGATGCTCTAAGTGATGTGATCCTATGAGAATAGGAAAAGCTCTATGTGCCCACCAAAGAATCAAGTTGAGCTTAAGATCACTTTAGAAGCTATTTTAGAGAGCATTACATGTGTGAGCAAGGAATGGGTATCACCTCCTAGAGACAACTACACATGGCAAACAAGATAGGATCTATCTCAAAGAAATCTCATGTATAGCAAGTAAAACTATCCCTAGCAAAGTTCATACAACAAGCCAATGACCCAACTAAATGAATTTTTCAAATTTCAGAGTTTTGCAGCCAATTTTCAGTTTTAGGCACATTTAAGTTGTATGCGAGTGGTTGTCAGCAAAGTGATGCCATTTCTTACCAACCGGGTGAAGTCAAAGGACTTGACACACCGGTTTTGGTCATACACGACACCGCTCAAGTATCGACCCATATGGGAAGTAGTCTCGAACACACGGTGAAGTGCTCACAATGCAGACCCAACTCGATCTTTCCAATTCACAAAACAGAGAGCAAATTCATTTTAGATATTAATCATGGTTCTCAAAGGTAGTGAATGAAACAATGAAGAGCCATAGTTACAAGCTATATACAAGACAGCCAAGAAGGATCTTCAAAAGCCTACACATGCTAGTGCCATTTCAGAGGTGACATGAGGAATTTAAATTCAGTTTTAAAGCTTTTCTAACTTAGCTCTATTGCATATCATATAGATCAAAAAGAGTCTAAGTTAGGCAACACCATAGACACATAAAGCACCTCAAACGGAGCATAGATTCATTATATTGGCTATAGATATGAAGCTTAAAATGAACTATGTCACAAATGCAAATGAGATGCAAAATGCAATGACACCAACTAACACAAACAAGACATCAAGAGAGAAGAAGGACAAAGAAAAGACTAAAAGAATCAAAAAGAACTATGACACATAAAACTTTCCTCCTCTAAAAAGGAAAGCAAACACCCAACTCGCCCTGAAGGCGAGAAAACGCAGCTTGATCCAATGGCTTAGTGAGAATATCCGCAAGCTGGTTTTGGGTCTCGACATGCCGGAGGTCAATGTCGCCCTTCTCGTAGTGATCACGCAAAAAGTGAAAGCGGACCTCAATGTGCTTGGTCTTCGAATGAAGCACGGGATTTTTAGCCACACTAATTGCACTCGTGCTATCACAAAGCAGAGGCACCTTAGTAAGCTCAAGACCAAAATCTCTCAAAGTGGCAATCATCCAAAGCAACTGAGAGCAACAACTAGCCGTGGAAATGTACTCAGCTTCGCACGTTGACTCTGCCACGCTAGATTGCTTGTGAGAAGACCAAGAAACCAAAGAAGACCTCAGAAACCGGCAACCGACAAAACGGAGAGCAACAACCAGAAGTGGACTTCCGATGAAGTCGGCAACCGGCAAAGTCGGCGTCAGAATAACCGCAGAGCACAAGAGAGGAAGAGGTGGAGAACCAAAGACCAAATTCGGGAGTGAAGCGCAAGTACCTCATGATGCGTTTCACCGCCTGCTTGTGCGAAGTCCGTGGGGATGCCTGAAAGCGAGAACACAGGCAGACGGTGAACTGAATGTCCGGCCGGGTCGCCGTCAGGTACAGAAGCGACCCGATCATGCTGTGGTACTCTGTCTGGTCCACCGCCTCTCCTTCCCCGTCCGCATCCAAGGAAGTCGTAGTCGACATGGGCGTCGAAAGAGGCTTTGCCTCACCCATGTCAAACTTCTTCAAGATATCCTTCGTGTACTTGCCTTAGTGCACGAACGTCCCTTCCCGGGTTTGCTTGATTTGCAACCCGAGAAAGAAAGTCAACTCTCCCATCATGCTCATCTCAAATTCCCTGCTCATAAGATCTGCAAACTTGGCAACAAGATCATGAGAAGAACCACCAAAGATGATATCATCCACGTATATTTGGACAAGGAGAGTGTCTTTGCCTTGCTTGAGGAGAAACAACGTCTTATCTATCGATCCCATTTTAAATCCCTTAGCAAGAAAAAAGGTTGTTAGCCTATCATACCATGCTCTAGGTGCTTGTTTCAAACCATACAAGGCTTTGTGAAGTTTAAAAACATGGTTTAAAAACTTGGGATTTTCGAAACCGGGAGGTTTTTTAACATAAACTTCCTCCTCTATGTAGCCGTTTAAGAAAGCACTTTTAACGTCCATTTGGAAAAGCTTGAAACCCTTAGAAGCTGCAAAAGCTAGAAGGATTCTAATGGCTTTTAAACGAGCTACAGGAGCAAAGGTTTCCTCATAGTCTATTCCATCCTTTTGACAAAAGCCTTGAGCTACCAACCTAGCCTTGTTGCGCACTACCACCCCATCCTCACTTTTTTTGTTTTTGAAAACCCATTTGGTACTTATAGGGCGACAACTAGGTGGTGGAGGAACTAAGACCCAAACGCGGTTTCGCTCAAAGTTTTCTAACTCCTCATGCATGTCATTAACCCAATCCGGATCCATCAAAGCGTGTCCAACATCTCGAGGCTCAAAAGAAGCGACAAAATCCGAATGAGCAAAGTGAGAGATATAGGACTTGGACCGCGTGACTCGACGGTCAATGTCACCGATGATGTTCTCCGGCGGGTGCTACCGCTGGATGTGGCGGGGAGCCTGCCTAGACGAAGTGGCCTCCCCCTCAACAGCAGCTGGAGCTCCCTCATATGCAATGGGCACCGATTGAGGAAGCTGCTCGAATGGCCCCCATGTAGAAGAAGTAGTCGGGTCGGGACCGTGAGCCGAAGTGGACGTCGCAGGGTCGACGGGGGCAGCCAGTGGAGTTGGCTCGGGATCACCCCAATCGGCATCATCCTGCTCCTCCTCCACAAAGATGATAGTGTTCACCTCATCATCACCTGCAAGCTCAAAAGCAGTGGAAACACAGGGCATAGTTTCATCGAAGGTAATCTCACAATTCTCCATCACTCGGTTAGTTTCAAGGTTAAGTGCACGATAAGCACGAGAGTGAGTAGAATAACCAACAAAGATATCATCAGAAGACCGTGATTCAAATTTATCCAACTTACCGCCCTTTTGAGGATGAAGCACCTGCACCCAAACACCCGTAGGTGAATTACCTTGGGTGGTCTCCCAAATCGCAACTCATAAGAAGTCTTCTTCTTGAAAGCTCGGAGGAAAATGCGATTGGAAACATAGCAAGCAGAACTGAGTGCCTCGGCCCAATACAGCCTAGGAGTCCTATGCTCATCGAGCATCATCCTGGCCATCTCAACAAGGGTCCGATTCTTGCGCTCAACAACACCATTCTGCTGGGGAGTGTGAGGTGAGGAAAACTAGTGATCGAGACCCAAAGAAGAGCAAAGAGTTGCAAAGTGAGCATTCTTGAATTCTGTGCCATTGTCACTGCGGATAGCTCTCATGGAATTCTTAGGTAGCTCATTTTGCAATCTCAAAATCAGATCTCGAACAAGTGGAAAAGCCTCATCCTTACTCTCCAAAAAGAACACCTAAGATTATCTCGAGTAGTCATCAACGACTACAACCACATACCACTTCCCTCCTTCCGACCTGACCCGAGCTGGACCAACTGTGTCCATGTGTAAGAGCTCGCCGGGTCGAGTGGTCATGACCTCAGTCACAGGAGGATGGGAAGCGGGAACGATCTTGCCATGCTTGCAAGGATGACAAATCAAATCCTTCTCGAACTTTAGCTTTGGCAATCCTTGGATAAGGTCCATTGAGCTAAGCCTTGCAAACAAGTCAAAACTCAAATGTCCAATCTCCTATGCCACTTCCAAAGCTCGGAAGAAGAACTGGCAAGAAGACAACGAGAAGGTCCGGAAGAGATAGAAAAATCCGCACGAAAAACCTTCCCGAAGGGTAAAATCTGGCAAACAAGCTCACCACGAGAGTCCAAAATCCGAGAGAGATTAGGCTTGAAACTCACTTCAAAACCGTCATCAAGGAGTTGCGAAACCGAAAGAAGGTTAAAATGCAAATTCACAACCAAAGCAACATCCTTGAGGACAAAAGAAGAGTTCACTCGAATCGACCCTCGGGAGACAACCTTACCTTTACTCTTATCCCCGAATGTGATATACTCGGTGTGGTGCACGGGGTCGAGGCTGGAGAACCACTTGGCACTTCCGGTCATATGGCGTGAGCATCCGGAATCCACAAGCCAAGTCTCCTCCAGTCCTCCTTCCTACATCAATAAAAAGACATAGGGTGAGCAAACGAACCAACACTGGGGTTAGTAAACTGTGAAGGATACAAGTGTTGTCCCACTTTCCCAAAGAATAGGTTAGTAGAAAAACCAAACATCTCCTGTCTCATGGGAGGATAGCGATCACCACGATGGGGAAAACGTGGTACGCTAAAGAAGGGTGGAGTAAAGCCACCGCCACGAGGCCCGCAGTCGTATGGGTCACGACCGGTACCCCGCCGGGCACGACCACCACGTGGTCTCGCCTCTTGAGGCCTAGCACCTTGAGGCATTGTACCTCTAGGCCTAGTAGTGCGCCTCCGAACTTCCGGTTCACGCACCCCAACTCGTGGGTGGTACATGTCCTAGTTGTTCAACTCAACCTGCCTCCGATCATCCCTCTTCCTCCTAAAGCAAAACTCAGCCAAGTGCCCATCCCACTCACAATACTCACAATGGTACCTCACCACACTCTTGGTAGGCACTCTCTTGTTGGGTTAGGTGGCTCTAGCTTTCTTAGGAAGGGGATCACTAGAGATGTCTGGCAGTGTGTCAAGTGGGTTGCGTAGATGGTTCGGTTTTACAATCCACACTTGCTTCTGTGGAGTGGTTTTGGGTGGCTCTTCAAACACACCATCTCTCACAGGAAACTTGGAGGGGTCGGTAGGCTTAGGTGGAGTGATCTTGGTAAGCTTGGGAGTTGTGGTGGGTTTCTCATTCTCTCTCAAACCACTGCACTCACCGATCTTACCGAACAACCAATTGTCCTTCCCACCTATAGCAAAGCCTACTCCCGTGCTACCAGCCCTTTTGCATTGGCTAAGTATCATTCCCATCTACGGCTCTCGGCAAGACACCTAGCTCAAGACGAACAGAAGGTATGTGTTTTCTTCCTCGGTTCACATCTTGTCGTGTCTGCATGACGCGATCTTAAGCTCCAAAGCCTGAAAGCGATCCGACTCTCTAGTGCTATCTGAGCTGACCTTATCTAGCACAACAATCCTAGCATCTTTTTGTGCCAGCTCAGAACGCAAGCCTAAGCAAGACTTGCACACACCAAGTAAGCTAGGCCTAGCCTTCCGCTGACTGACCTCCTCAAGTAGAGTGCCATACTTGTCCTAGAGAGTGAAAAGATCAGACATGTGAGTGGCGCAAGCATCACACTCTACCTCCTCGGTAACCACCACAGACGCCTTAGCAAAATCTAGCTCATGAAGCGCGCGAAGGTACTTCGCCTTAAAGTCGTTCCTCTCTACAGTAGCACGCTTGAGCAGCGCATCTTGACTCATCAAGGCGTCATTCAGAGACTCAATCTCAAGGAAGAGGGACTCGACGGTGGGTGGTACCTCGGGTGTGTCGGAGTCGTAGTCATAGTCGGGGCCTTTCTTGCGCTTGCCGACCTTGCCTTCTTCAATCGCCATGGTGCAAAAACCACCGTGCTTGGCGTCAGCATAGAAGCATAGGCCGTTGAGCTTGTACTCAACCTTTCCCTTGGACTCATCATCGCTTGAAGAAGCACCTCCATCGGAGGAGGCATCGATGTCGCTGAGGGAGGCGAGGAAGGCTCGGTGCTTGGCCTTCACCTTGTCGATCACCTTCTTGGAGGACCTTCGGTGGGTAGCCACCCTTGGGCTTGTGCTTGTCTTCGAAGTGGTGCTCGCGCTTGTCCTTGCGCTTGGTGAAGTCGCCCGTAGCTTTCTTGGGGCATTTTGCGATTAAGTGATCCTCATCACCACAACGGTAGCACCCCTTGGCTGAGCCACCACGCCGACGGTTCAAACGGTTGTTGTGAAACCGTGAGAACTTGGTGATGACCAAAGCCAGTTCATCATCTCCAAGAGCCTCCACTTGCTCCTCTGTCACAGAAATCAAAGACAAAGCAAACAAGGAGTGTGAAGGGTCAGAGGAGGAAGAAGACATACCGTCGGGGCCAGAAACCAACGCCATAGAAGGTTTCGACGGGTTCTCAAGCTTGGCATGGGTCTGGTAGTCAATCTCCGAGGACTTGAGCTTGCTGAACAGCTCGTCCACGGTCAGGGTATTATAGACCGGTGACTCCTGAATGACTGCCACCTTCATCTCCCACACCTTCCAATCAAGAGCATGCAAAAGCTTGATAGCCATCTCATGATCATCATAAGGCAAGTTGTCCCGATTGGCACGCATCTTGTTGACGATAGATTGGAAGAGAGTGAACATCTCATCAACAGATTCGCCGGCCAACTTAGCAAAGTTCTCGTACTCTCTACGGTACGTGTCGAAGAGTTTGGACTTGATCTAAGGGTTGCCCTCATGATATCTCAAGAGTGTTTGCCGATCTCCTGTGCTGTAGTGAGACTCGAAACCCGCTCAAACTCTGGAAGAGACAGACAAGAGAAGAGAATGCTACGGGCCCTTGCATTAGATGCATGCTGCATAACCTGGGCATCGGTGATCCGAGCCTCAAGAACCACATAGTTCTCATTCTCACAAATCTCCCAAAACTTTGTATCAAGCCCTTGGAGGTAAGCGGACATGCGCACCTTCCAATAGGCAAAGTTGGTTCCATCGAAGTAAGGAGGTTTACCAGCACCTCGCTCCATGTCACCTTTGTGGATCAAGAACCATGTAAAGTGGATTGATCCTTAACCGGCTCTGATACCAATTGAAGGACCGAGAACGGCGACCAGAGGGGGGTGAATGGGAGCCAAATAAAATTCAACTCAAAGACTTGGCCCTTGTCCCAAACTCACACCCAAAACTTGGCCTCGGAAGAACCGACTCGCACATGACCTAACAAGTAGTTGGACACCTTATGAAGACCCCTAAAGGTGCAGCGGAGCGGTCGGAGAAGATGGAGAACGATCAAAGCCACGAACTCGAAACCGATACACCGAGAGCGGTACTCTCAACCCCTGGAGAGAAGAGACAAGAGCACACCCAAAAATACTTATGAGAACTGGTCTCAAAAGTACCTAATCAGGTTCCTTACATGAATACGAATCCAACGCAACAAACGGAACTTGATTCGGAGTCCAGACGAGAGAGAAACGGCCAAAACAGCGACGAAGAAAATCCTGAAAACCTTGCTGTGTCAGGAGCGTCCGACGCTCAAAAAACAGCTCGAAAACAGCCCCAGCGACGGACGATCGCGACGGACGCTGTCGTCGACACTACGTAGCGTCCGACGCCTGCGACGGACCGTCCGACGCCAAACTCAGGAGCGTCCTACGCCCCCGAAATCTGCACAGCGATCCCAAAAATCGTTTTCTCTACTCCAAATCTTCCCAAAACTCAACCAAATGAACTCCAACTGCAACCAAACTTTTTAGGCATGATCCTCGTACAGTTGGGGAGCTAATCCTAAGAAATCATCACTCAATTTGGTGAGAATTAAAGGGAAACAAGGATTTGGGGGAAAAGAGGCAAGAACGAAGAACACCGAAAAGAAATCGCCCGATCTACGCACTCGTGAGGTTTGAGGGGAATTCCTTCGGTGCAAAGATGCTCTTCACGAATACGAACAACTTGGTTCAAACAGATTTGCAAGAGCTACTCCCTACAAAGAGAAATCATCTCGGGAAAAAGAGGGAGCAAAAGCAAAACGCGAAGAACAAATGCAAAACGGGGACACGATCAAGAAGTCGAAGCCACCATGGCTTACGGAGGTTACGGCCTCTGATTCCTCGTAACAAACTCAAGTTCTTACAGAGGTTGGTGAAATCAACCTAGGGATCTCATGAACTAGAGAGAGGGTAGAGAGAGAGAGAGTTGGGGCAAAATCATTAGGGTTCAAGAGATGGGATGAGGGTACTTAACGGGTTTTGGCTATTTCCCAAAGACCCCCCTAGATACATTGAGTGAACTACCTACCCTAAGCATTGCAGTCCAAGCTCCTGGAAATATCTCCCGCATTTTGAATGGACGGCCCCGCTTCCTGCTAGGAGTTGCCGTCGCCTCGGCGCAACCTCCAAGATTCCGCCACGTGCCATCCCCGCTTCCTCAGAAGCTCCGCCTAGGTTTTGAGGCCCAAACCCAGGAAACCCGCCACCGGTAGCTTTGGGCTCAACTACCGAACCCAGAGTTTTGCGGCCCAAACTCGAAAAACCGACGCGGATGGTTTTGAGGCCCAAACCACCAAACCACTCGACGCGAGCCACCTTGGCTTCGCCCGGTCGGACTCCGAGTCCCCTGAGCCTCCGCTTGACTCGCGCGTCCACCATCTTGACTCGGCCGACTCGGTCTACCTCCATGTCTTCTCGCACTCACCGGTGCCAAAGTACTAGCCACATAGCTAGTCCGCCGGCGCCCATGGTCCCTCAGTCCAAGCCCCGCTTCTACCCTTCACCGCTCTCAGTCCATCGGCACGACAAGCCTCTACTTGACCTGCTCCACGCCATTGACCACTGTCACTAGGCATAGCACCTACACACCACAAGACGATAGACAGGCACACATTTGCTTTCGCAAAGGGTTAGAATCAAGCCACTCAAACTGAGACGCTCAAGTGTTGGGAAATCACTCATCACAAAACTAATCTACATGGGTACTTATCCACCATGTGTTCGCAGCAGGGCCGTCCATTCAAAATGCGGGAGATTTTTTCCGGAGCTTGGACTGCAATGCTTAGGCTAGGTAGTTCACTCATGTATCTAGGGCGGTCTTTGGGAAATAGCCAAAGCCCCGTTTAGTAGGGGATGAAGGGGTATCCCTCATCCCACCTCTTGAACCCTAATTGTTTTGCACCACCTCTCTCTCTAACCTCTCTCTAATTCATGAGGGCCCTAGGTTGATCTCTCCAACCTTTGTAAGAACTCGCGAATCTTTTGGTGGGAATTGGAGGCCTTACCCTCCGTAGGCCTTGGCGCCTTTGATTTCTTGATCGTGTCCCGTTTTGCTTGTGTTCTTCGCATTTTTCGTTTTCCCCTCTTTTGATCCTGAGATGAGATCTTTTTATTGAGAAAGGTTTTGGCAAATCTGTTTGAACCAGTTGTTCGTAATCGAGAGGAGCATATTTGGACCGAAGAATCCCTCCTCAAACCTCTCGAGTACGTAGATCGGGCAAAATCTTTGCAGTGTTCTTTGTTCTTGAGTTACTCCCCAAAATCCTTTGTTTCCCTTCAATCCAAACTAATTCGAGCGATGATTTCTTCGGGATAGCTTCTCCATAGCACTAGAAACATACCTACCAAGTTGGGTTGCTAGTGGAGATAATTTGGTTAGGATTTGGGAAGTTTTGGTGGAGAGAAAAACGAATTTCGCATTTACTGCTCTCTGTTCGGGGGTGTAAGACGCTCTGATGGAAAGCGTCGAACGCTAGGTCGTGTTGACGTTAGCGTCCGTCGCTCGCTGTGTTTGCGCAAGTTAAGTTGGCGTCGGATGCTCGCCAGCGTCCGTCGACCACGCGCCAGACACGTCCATCGGTTTTGAGAGTTGCAGAGCTCTCTATTTGTTTGCGTCGGACGCTATGCAGCTTCCGACGGGGTGGCTCCAGACGCGTCCGTCGACCGGAGGAGCTCTTTGTTCCCTCTCTGTGTGTTTCGCGTCAGACGCTCATGAGCGTCTATCGAGTGTCCGTCAGACGCGTCCATCGCCTGACTGACCTCTCGGGTTGCTCTCTGCTCTTGAGTCGGATGCTCGGCTTCAGCGTCCATCGCCCAGCTTCTCCAGCGTTCGTCGGCTGCTCTTTCTATCTGTTTTTCCTTGGGTTCTTTCCCTTTTACCATAGGGGTTGAGAACTCAAACTTGGGGGTTTCTGGTGAGTTTTTCTCCATTACCAGTGAGCTTTAATTTCTCCAATCTTGGGGGTTTACCATCAACTGGGTTTGGTTTTTGGGAAGAGTGGCCCGAATATTTCGAGAGAAATTTGAGGCTCCCATTCACCCCCCTCTGGTCGTCGTTCTCGGTCCTTCAATTGGTATCAGAGCCGGTTAAGGATCAATCCACCTTACACGGTTCTTGATCCACGAAGGCGACATGGAGCGAGGCGTTGGCAAACCTCCATTTTTCAATGGAACGAACTTCTCCTACTGGAAGGTGCGCATGTCCGCCTATCTACAAGGAGTTTGACATATAGCTTCTGGATGACCTCTACGAACTTACCAAACTGCTCATCCGACTGCAATCCTCTGTTTCTTCTGGGAAATGGTAAATAGTTGGTGCAATGGTAATCTTTTCTCATTTCCTGGTCATTTGTTGCTTGTAGCAATTCTTCTGCTTCATTGGGATTCTCTTCTTCTACTACTGGTAATGCCGGTGCTCTTTTTGTTCCTCTTGGGTGAGGAGGATCTCTGGTGGATTTCCCGCCTCTTGTAGTTATATTATTTACATGCTCAATGTTAGTGGCAACAGGGAAAACAACAGCTATGTTTGCTAATTTAAGTTCTACCTTTTTATTAAGAATATTTTTCTCATCAAAAACATATATTAGATAACCCATTTTATCATGTATATCTTGTAAAGAGAATTCATTTGCTTCTAATCTGCGAACACATGGTGGATAAGTACCATGTAGTTCAGTTTTGTGATGAGTGATTGCCCAACACTTGAGCGGTTCAGTTTGAGTGGCTTGATTCTAACCCTTTGCGAAAGCAAATGTGTGCTTGTCTATCGGCTTGTGGTGTGCAGGTGCTATGCTTAGTGACAGTGGTCAATGGCGTGGAGAAGGTCGAGTAGAGGCTTGCCGTGCCGATGGACTGAGAGAGGTGAAGGGCGGAAGCGGGGCTCGGACTGAGGGACCATGGGCGCCGGCGGACTAGTTGTGGTGGCTAGTACTTGACACCGGCGAGTGTGAGAAGACATGGAGCTTGACCGAGTCGTCCGAGTCAAGACGGTGGACGCGTGAGTCGAGCGGAGGCTCAGGGGACTCGGAGTCCGACCGGGCGAAGACAAGGTGGATCGCGTCGAGTGGTTTGGTGGTTTGGCCCTCAAAACCATCAGCGTCGGTTTCCGAGTTTGGGCCACAAAACTTGGGGTTCGGTAGTTGAGGCCAAAGCTACCGATGGCGGGTTTCGCGGGTTTGGGCCTCAAAACCCGGGCAGAGCTTCCGAGGAAACGGGGATGGCACGTGGCGGAATCCTGGAGGTTGCGTCGAGGCGACGGCAACTCCCGGCAGGAAGCGGGGCCGTCTATTCAAACGAGTGGCTGAGAGTTACTGACTTGGATTACAATGTCTTAGGGCTAGGTAATTCGGTCTTGTATCTAGGGGGGTCTTTGGGAAATAGCCAAAGCCTCGTTAAATAGAGGATGAAGGGGTATCCTCATCTTATCTCTTGCATTACTCTCTCTCCCACCTATTCCTAGGTTTTCCCTTCCCTAGTTTCTTCTTGCTTGAGATCCACCGTGTCACCGGTGTAAGAACTTGTGATTGTTGTGAGGAATCAGAGGTCATTACCTCCGTAAGCCATGGTGGCTTCGATTTTGTGATTGTGTCCCCGGTGTGCTTGTGTTCTTCCCGTTTTGCTTTTGCTCTCTCTTTTTCCCGAGGTGATTTCTCTTTGTTTAGAGTAGCTTTGCAAAATCGACTTGAACCAAGTTGTTCGTATTCGTGAGGAGCTTCTTTGCACCGAAGGAATTCTCCTCAAACCTCATGAGTGCGTAGATCGAGCGTTTTCTTTGTGGCGTTCTTTGTTTTGCTCTCTTCTTCCCCAAATCCGAGTGTTCCCGTTTATCCTCTCCAAATTGAGCGATGATTTCTTCGGGATAGCTCCCCAACTGCACTAGGATCATGCCTATAAAGTTTGGTTGCAGTTGGTGATCATTTGGTTGAGTTTTGGGAAGATTTGGCGGAGAGAAGTTTGTTTTTGCGAAGAACAGTTTTCTGAGCGTGAGCTCCGGACTAACCTCCGGACCATAGGCCACTGGTCCGGTGGTCAAGTCCCGGGAGGATGTCTGACTGTTCAGAGCATCGGACCAGAGCCGTTGGTCCGACAGTGAGCACCGGACGTGTGGTCCGAAGCCAGGGTCCTTGCTGTACTCTTTTTGCTCTGTGGCGAGTGTGTGCACCGGACCACTTCCTATAGTCCGACGGTGAGTGTGGGACTAGGTGTCCGGAGCCTAGGCACTTACTGCATGTTGTCTAGGCAGGCGTCGGACTTCTCAAAGGAGGCATCGGACTAGTCCGGTGGTGCCCTACTGTGCACCAGACCAAAGGCACCAGACCACTTCCATTGGTCCGGTGGTCTTGACCAAGGTAGTCCGGAGCATCCTGTGGTTTCTTGTTTTTCTCCCATTTTGCCTAGGTTCTTGCCTCTTTTCCATAGGGGTTGAGAACCTGTGTTTTGGGGTTTCCGGTGATTTTTCTTCACTTCCGGTGAGTTCTCTTTTCTCCGTTTTCGTTTGAATCCCCTGAGCAACGCGAGGGGGAGGTTGAGCACCTAACAACTGGGTTTGGTTTTTGGGAAGAGTGGCCCGAACATTTCGAGAGAAATTTGAGGCTCCCATTCACCCCCCTCTGGTCTCCGTTCTCGGTCCTTCATAATATTTTTTCAAGATTCGAATTAAGTTTAGTTTGCTGCATAATTAAATTCCTCAATGTAATTTGCTTTGAAGTATTATCTAAATTCATACCTTTGCTATTGGGATGAATTGGAGTAAGTTGATGTGGGCATTTGTATGCTGTCTCAATGTCCCTTCGATCTTCTTTATATTTGGCCGTCTGGTCAAGCCAATGGAGTAAATCATCCATCTTGGTTGATAGTGCATTTACTTCCTCGGGTATTTCTTCTGTTTGGTGACAATGTTGAACTTTTTCTTGGGACCAGCTTTGGTTTTCTGCTATCTTTTCCATAAGGATCTCTGCTTTTCCAAGTGTAAGTTCAAAAAATGATCCTCCAGAAGATGCATCTAGGCACTCACGAGCCTTTTGAGTTAATCCATGGTAAAGGTTTGCATGGGTAACCATCCTGCCATTCCATGATGAGGACAATCTGATACGTATCCTTGAAAACGCTCCCATGCTTCTGGAATGGTTTCTGATTTCTACTGTTCAAAATTGACAATCCTTCCACTTAAGGCATTGGTTTTGCCTATAGGGAAAAACTTTGCTAGAAAGGTATTTGAACAATTCACCCAAGTGTTGATATCTTCCTTGTTGTTGTATAACCACTTCCTCGCTCTTCCCATAAGTGGGAATGGAAAGAGGCGAAGCAGTATGATGTTTTGGGTGAATCCGTCGATGATGATTGTGCTTGTGATCTCTAAGAAATTCCGCAAATGTGCACTAGCATTTTCATGTGCCTTTTCACTGATATGTGTAGCTTGCACCATATTTGATGAGGAGTGGCCCGATCTTCCGTGAGGTAACTGATAAATTCGATTGGTAGAGGTCTCGATGTTGGCGATCCGGCTTCAAATCAGACACGATTCGAACCCTGCAACCGTTACACCACTGCTTCGTTGGTTATCAACAAAGCACAACTTGATTGACCTCGCCAATAAGGCTTTTCCTGCAAGTGAATCGAAGAACACAAGCAAGAAGGTATAAACACGCAATCTAAAATTGCAAATATGAATAATGCGAATATCAATAGAGGGTTCAAGAACTCGGTTCCAAAGGACTAATCGACATAGTGGAGGAGATCAAGAACGAGGGGCCCTGGATCACTGTAAAAGGACTAATCGACACAGTTACAATGAACGATTCAGTTTCTCGATGGAAAACTAAACTCTAAAACAAAAACCAATCTATTTTTGGCGGCTCTAGGGGGATATAAGTAGGAGGGAGGACGACCACAAGGGTCCTGGAGTCGTCCTACAACCCTAGGATGAGTCCCTAATGGACCCAAGTTGATACATGGCCATGGGCCCAAAATTGGGTGACGCAGCACCAGAACAGATTCTGGATGCTAACTTGTTTCGACGTTTCCCGATGACTCATAAGGCATTTAGATCTCAAACCAACGCCATTGGTTTACTTATGAAATTATATTTCCATCCGTGGGTCAATCATCGAAAACAGAATCCGGATGCGTCCTGGGCGCCCGTTTTACTCCTTGTTGGTCCTGAACTCCGAAAAAGACTCGAAGTCGACGTGGCAGCTGAGTTGGAGATGAGTTACAACATGGGAAAGACGATGGTGTAGGCGTGTCCAGTGTAACGATGTCCTCATCATCGTCCCCTTCTTTAATTGGAGTCGTCCTTGACTCCAACGTGGCGTTGTCCTCATCATCCCCTCCTTCTAGAATTGGACTCGTCCTCGACTCCATCCCATCAACGAACTCCTGCAAAAGGTTAGTGACAACAGGCAATGCACAAGACATAATAGGTTGACAAAAAATAGTATGACATGGTGCATCAGGATTATCACATAACTCAGCAGTAGCAAAAGTTATTGCAAGAAAAGCACCTCCTGGTAACTTAATCTCATTATTTTAACAGTGTTTAGCAGAGGGTTATTTTTAATCTCTCGAGCATGTTTAACAATATCCATAGGAGACAAAGGTAGCAAAGTAATTTTCTTGTCCTTATGCATGAAAGTGTATGTATTAGTTCTACCATGGTGTAAAACATGAGTATCAAATTCCCATGGACGTCCTAACAAAATTGAACAAGCTTGCATAGGTACAACATCAAAATCAACAGTATCATGATAAGAGCCTGTGAAAAAGCTAATGCGGGCTGATTTAGTTACCTTAGTCTGATCACTATTATTGAACCATTGAAGTTTATATGGATGTGAATGTTGTCTTGTGGTCAAGCCAAGCTTCTCAACAAAATCTGAACTCACCAAGTTGTTGCAACTCCTGCTATCAATGAAGGTGAGAACACAACAACCCTACACAATGAAATACATGTGGAACAAATTGTGATGCACACGCTGCACCAGAAGGCTAGGATAGCCGGCGGTGGCAGCCACTGAATCAATGGTCTCCTCGTCTGGATCGCTCTTGGTGGAATATGTATCAATGTTAGCAGCACGGGCTAATTTATCTTCAACATCACTAGCAGTTACATATCCATCCTTGGTAGCAATGAAAGCGCGACGACTGGGGCCTTCGACAATTTTATGTCCCATGCCTTTGCAACGGTGGCAAATGATTTTAGCGCTGGAGGGGGAGGGGCTAGTAGAAGCACCCGAAGTGGTACCTTTCTTCGACTTAAACTGCACATTAGACAATTTGCTTACCCCGGAATAAAGTGCAGGTGTAGATGTCTTGGGCGTCTCCGGCTCGGAGCGCTGTTGAAAATTCCTCCCAGTGTTAGACATGAAAGGTTGTTGTTGTGTGCGTCCCTGTACTTCTCGTTCGGCCTTAATAGCAAGATGATATAATTGGGAAAAATTACACCATTCTTTATAATCAAGAATATTCTGTATATCATGATTTAAACCACCAAAGAATCTAGCACTAGCATCATTATCATCTTCATTTATACCACAACGTGCTAAACCAATAAGCAATTCCAGATAGTATGCTTCTACTCCTTTTTTGCCTTGTTTTAAAGTTTGCAGTTTCAAGCGTAAATCACGTTGGTAATAAGGAGGAACAAAACAAGATTTCATACGTTGTTTTAAAACATTCCAAGTTTGAGGCACAGCAGCAACATTACCAGCATTGCAAAGATCACTCCACCAAAACAAAGCAAAATTAGTAAACTCATTTAGTAGCAAGTCTAACTCTATGCTCAACATGTACATTATGAGAATCAATTTTTTGTTGAACAACAAGCTCCCAATGTAAGTATGCCTCAGGATCAATATTACCAGCAAAAGGAGGTAGGCTAAATTTAATTTTAGCAAAAGGATCATTATTACCTCCCATACCATGACGATTAAAGTTGTAGCGGCGACGGTTGTGTGCATCACCATCAGCATCTGCATCTCCATCATCAAAAACATCCCCATCTGCATCATTATCACAAGGAGGTGGACGGCGTTGTTCAACCTGCTCAATGCGGGTGACCAGATTGTTCACGTTGTGCGTCAGCTCATTCATAAGATTGTGTTGTTCATTGATGAACGTTGTAAGCTCGCCCTTGGACACACACTCATTGAAATCCGTCGGAGATCCTGACATGGTTAGAAGATAGAAAAAGACAACACCAAAGTATTATCCCTATCAACTAAAAGGAACCAATTGGTGGTGGTGGTGGTGGTGGTGAAAGTGGAATGCAGAATCACAAGCGGCTTACCACCGTCTTGCAAGTGTTCTTACCAAAGCCTAATAGTAGCGAGACCAAATTGCTGAAGCAATCGGTTGTTGAGCGTGGTAAGAGTTGCAAGATGAACCTGTGCTGATAGAAGTATATGTAGAGCTTTGGGAAAGCACACTATGAGTAGCAAGGATTAGCAAATAACGCATGCAGATTTAGCTAAGTTCAATAAGTATCCAAAGTACAAATCACAATTGCTAGCTAAGATGTATCTAGACGTAGCACAACAAGGTGAAACAAAGGACGATGGAAAAAACTGATAGAACAAGCAAAACAAGCAAAGGCTCGGATTTTTCCTTTTTCCTGAATTTCCCTGTATTTTCCTAAAAGGCACTAGTAGAAATCAAACTTTTTTATTTTTTCACTATTTTTTTATATTTTTCTCTGAACAAGGATCACAAAAGATGTAATCACAAAAATTAGCACCTTCAACCGAGGTGAGATGTGGTCTATAGAAATTCTGCAAGTTCTCTGAAAAGCGTGCAGAAACTATGATAATTTTTTTTCTTTATTTTCCCGTTTTTTTGGCAATTTTGGCAAAACCAAACAGACCAATGGTCAGTTTGGGTCAGTTCCAAATGATGTCAAGAAGCTCCACAATATTTTTCAGATTTTGCTAACAAACGAGCAAAAAGTTATGCCTGTTTTACCAAAGGTATGTCAAGTTATGTTTTCTGGAAGGCACAACACGACGACGGTAGCGGCGGCGGCGGCAGTTAGGGCAAAGCGTCCCTGAACTCTAACTGTCTGTGTGACTAAAAACAGTAGGTAATCGCGAGATGATGTAAGGAGGGTTGCGATGAAGGCAACAAATAACAGCGGCTGACCAAAGATGTAACCACAAAAATTGGCACCTTCAACTGAGGTGAGATGTGGTCTATAGAAATTCTGCAAGTTCTCTAAAAAGCATGCAGAAACTTTGATAATTTTTTTTCTTTATTTCCCGAATTTTTTTGGCAATTTTGGCAAAACCAAACAGACCTATGGTCAGTTTGGGTCAGTTCCAAATGATGTCAAGAAGCTCCACAATATTTTCAGATTTTGCTAACAAACGAGCAAAAAGTTATGCCTGTTTTACCAAAGGTATGTCAAGTTATGTTTTCTGGAAGGCACAACACGACGACGGTAGCGGCGGCGGCGGCAGTTAGGGCAAAGCGTCCTGAACTCTAACTGTCTGTGTGACTAAAAACAGTAGGTAATCGCGAGATGATGTAAGGAGGGTTGCGATGCAGGCAACAAATAACAGCGGCTGACCAAAGATGTAACCACAAAAATTGGCACCTTCAACTGAGGTGAGATGTGGTCTATAGAAATTCTGCAAGTTCTCTAAAAAGCATGCAGAAACTTTGATAATTTTTTTTCTTTATTTTCCCGAATTTTTTTGGCAATTTTGGCAAAACCAAACAGACCTATGGTCAGTTTGGGTCAGTTCCAAATGATGTCAAGAAGCTCCACAATATTTTTCAGATTTTGCTAACAAACGAGCAAAAAGTTATGCCTGTTTTACCAAAGGTATGTCAAGTTATGTTTTCTGGAAGGCACAACACGACGACGGTAGCGGCGGTGGCGGCAGTTAGGGCAAAGCGTCCCTGAACTCTAACTGTCTGTGTGACTAAAAACAGTAGGTAATCGCGAGATGATGTAAGGAGGGTTGCGATGCAGGCAACAAATAACAGCGGCTGACCAAAGATGTAACCACAAAAATTGGCACCTTCAACTGAGGTGAGATGTGGTCTATAGAAATTCTGCAAGTTCTCTAAAAAGCATGCAGAAACTTTGATAATTTTTTTTCTTTATTTTCCCGAATTTTTTTGGCAATTTTGGCAAAACCAAACAGACCTATGGTTAGTTTGGGTCGGCTCCGAATGATGTCAAGAAGCTCCACAATTTTTTCAGATTTTTCTGACAAACGAGCGAAAAGTTATGCCTGTTTTACCAAAGGTATGTCAAGTTATGTTTTCCGGAAGGCACAACACGACAACGGCGGCGGTGGCGGCAGCAGTTAGGGCAAAGCGTCCCTGAACTCCAACACTGATCACAAGATCAACGTTCGTGTGACTAAAAACAGTAGGTAATCGCAAGATCATGTAAGGAGGGTTGCGATGCAGGCAACAAATAACAACGGCTGGCAACCTATCTAGGGTTTGCGCGGCGGCGAGAGATCACACAAGGCGGCTAGCGGTGGCAAGTCGAGTGATGTGGTGGCTTCGACTTGTTGTTTGGGAACGGTGGATGGGATAGAGGCAGAAACAAAGAACAACAACAATGCGGTTGAACTACGACGACAAACACAATCTAAAGCAGCAACTTGACTCAAACCACGGACACAAACTCAACAGAGCAAATCTCAAAACGAAATTGCAAGGCACAAAGGGTGATAGGACAACGGAAATTGAAATTTTTTTGTAGGCTTTTTGTGGACTCTAGGTAATGAACAAATATGAATCTAAGGCAAACGAGAGTATACCTTGCGGTAAACCTAAATCTCTGATACCAATTGATGAATCCATCCCAGGTAGAGTTGGCCGAGGCCTGATAAATTGAGGCTGCCCGGACCCCAACAGTTCTTAGGCACACCCACTCGGAGAAAGGCTCAATCTCCCTAAAAGACTAGTCTGATAGGGGAAGGTTGGCTCTCCCTTTTATGGTGACTTCCTCCTCCCTAGATAAGCAAGGTGGGATTATTCAGAGGCTCACACGTTCGCCGCCCGACTACAACTGGGTCACTTGGCCCATTATTTGTTGTGTCTTTGCCAACGGGTAATAATGGAGGATATCTTGATCATTCCCACCCCCTTAAACAAGGGCCCAACTCTGATACCAAATGATGAGGAGTGGCCCGATCTTCCGTGAGGTAACCGATAAATTCGATTGGTGGAGGTCTCGACGTTGGTGATCCGGCTTCAAATCAGACACGATTCGAACCCTGCAACTGTTACACCATTTCTCCATTGGTTATCAACCAAGCACAACTTGATTGACCTCACCAATAAGGCTTTTCCTGCAAGCGAATCGAAGAACACAAGCAAGAAGGTATAAACATGCAATCTGAAATTGCAAATATGAATGATGCGAATATCATAGAGGGTTCAAGAACTCGGTTCCAAAGGACTAATCGACACAGTGGGGGAGATCAAGAACGAGGGGCCCTAGATCACTGTAAAAGGACTAATCGACACAGTTACAATGAACGATTCAGTTTCTCGATGAAAAACGAAACTCTAAAACAAAAACAATTCTATTTGTGGCAGCTCTAGGGGATATAAGGAGGACGGAGGAGGACCACAAGGGTCCTAGGGTCGTCCTACAACCCTAGGATGTGTCCCTAATGGATCCAAGTTGATACATGGGCCATGGGCCCAAAATTGGGTGACACAGCACCGGAATAGATTCTCGATGCTGACTTGTTTCGACGTTTCCCGATGACTCAGAAGGTATTTAGATCTCAAACAAACTCCATTGGTTTACTTATGAAATTATCTTTTCATCCGTGGGTGAATCATCGAAAACAGAGTCCGGATGCTTCCTGGGCGTCCATTTTACTCCTTGCTGGTCTAGGACTCCAAAACATACTCAAAGTCGACGTGGCAACTGAGTTGGGGATGAGTTGCAACTTGGGAAAGGCGATGATGTAGGCGTGTCCAGAATAGCGATGTACTCATCAATATTGATGAGGCTTGACTTGAGTTCAAATTCAAAATCTTCTTCTCCTTCTTCTGCCTCAAATACCGGACCATTGCGAATATTCTCAATGCTTGGAGAAGAGAATTCTCGCAGGGTCTTTTGTGCCATAGCTTCAGCAATTGGTGACTAGCTTCTTCTTTCTTGATTCCTTTGATTCTAATTATGGAGAGTTGAATGTATCAAAGTCAATCCTGCAATACCCTGTATAAAAATATAAACATAGAAAACAACAGGGGTGATCCTGCCAAAGCAGAGGTGCCTTGTTATGATTTCTCATTTGAGTAGTTGTTCATGCAATTTTTGTCCATAGTCTAATTCTAATATAAATCTATATTCTATGCATACCGATGTTTTATATCCCCGACAACGGCACCAGAAATGCTTGTTGACATTTCTTAACAACACTTTGAATACTAGGTTGTCATCCCCAGCATGGCGCTAGAAATGTGCGGTGGTATTTATGAATGTAAAGGATCTATAGAAAATATATTTATTCTATCTGCAAGCGCACAGATAAAATACCAATTGTAGCACTTCACCAGGAAGTAATTTCCAGGTATCGTTATTTATATTTTGCTAAAGGAAAAGCAAACATTGGTGACATGAACTAACAAAGGTTTAAACTAGAGATGGACTTGCAGAGCATGATTACTTATGAGAAACTCAATCACATAGTCACTTGCTTCGGCAGGGGGTAAGCCATAATAATAATAAAGATATTGAAGTGTAAGCTCAAAGATAAATAACATAGAGATTAGAGATAGACTACTCCATATAAATGTAAGGTGACGTCGGATTAGTAAGAGAATAACTTCTAAGTGTATTCTAATCTATTAAGTCATAATATACTCTAGCACATATACAATCATATATAGAATAAAGGACTCTTCATCTATGTATAAGGAACATCGCTAAATAAAGCCAGAACATAGCATGACTTACTCCGTAATACCAATTCTGCCTGTCCTACCAATGGGGGTGGACTATATAAGAATCAATGGAACTGTCACTTCCACGAACTACCATGCGACCCGGCCAATAGGATACATTTGCAGGTAAATATCATCTAAGCACCACGCTTACATGTGATCTACCACTTAACTCCCCTAGGGTAAGACCTAAGCGCTTTGCAAACTCATACATATACTCATTATCAATCATAACTATATCAAGTATAGAACTAGAACAAACTAAGAACATAATAAATAGAAACATAATGATATTAAGAATAAAGTCTTAGATAAAGATACAAGATAATACCAATCTTTATGACGAAGATCCGAAATCCAGAGTGCGATGCTCCACTTCTCTAGATCTATCTAATCAATCCTATAGAACTTGAAGGCATTGGGAGTAGCTATTCTAATTCTCTATTGGAGAGAGGGATATGAAACCCTAGCTTTGATGGCTTCCTCTAATAATGATTTCTCCTCTTCCTTAGGGGTGGCAGGGCCTTCCTTATATAGCCCCCTCAAATGAACGTGGACCGTCGGATCAAACCGACCTTAGGCGAGTGGTCTAGATTCATCCTGAAAGGCGGTTAGGCATGATCCGCGAGGTTGACCATGATTGGCCACAGGGGTAGGGCAGCTGCCCCTAACCCTAGGGAGGGCACCCTGGGGTGGGCCCCCTCGGCTTCCGGCTCGGTCCAGTTGCTTCTAGAGCCTTCCTGAGTATTCTTGATCGTGCGGAGGTCCTTTCTCTCTATGTAAACATGACATGTGGACCTTCCTTTGCTCTTTTCCTTATAACTCCGTGTAAAAACATAAACTCACCAAAACTTGTGGAATTCTATCAGTTGGATCCCCGAAATCTATGGTGGTGATTCAATTAAGTCCTTTTTATCTCTTGTTGACGTATAGAAATTGATACTTAACGACCGTCAACAGCGTATTCTTCGGCGTGCGACACCCGTCGATAGCAAGTTTGGATAAATACAAATCTGTTTTAAGGAGTTGATGGAGAAGGAATTTTGTGATTTTGCCAGAGTTATAAGAATACCGACCTATTATAAGGAGTTGTTGGAGATGCTCTAAGTATTGGACCAAAAATAGCTTGTTGCTTGTGTTAGGCCATGATGACATTTGTGAATGGGAAACCAAAGGTTATCTAATGCCCCCAATATGAATATTGTTTCGAAGGATGGAGATAAAGACCATAGATGGACTTGGTCTAAGTGCCATTAGAAGATGAAGGACACTTAGTATAGACTTTTACCTTTGACCGTACTATTAAGGGTGGTTAGAATGAGTAGCTTGACTTAGGAGATCTTCATGGTATAGGTGTGGTGCACACTTGACAATCAGAGCCCTAAGTGAGCCTAGGTTGACCCTAAGATAGATGTGAACAACTTCCATATTCATCGCGAATTGATTTGGGAGAAGTTGGAGGTGCTTAACAGGCATCGGACACTGGTGCAACTGGCATTGGACGAATCTGGTGTAGTGTCGATGCCTAGGGTTAGGCGTCGGACTTGTAACACCCTAGTGTTAAGCATTTCATAATACACATGATTATTTGCAAAACATTCATCTCATTAGCATCAACATATGGCATCATGTCATTTCATGTTGAAATTGAAATTAAATTGATTTGCTTTGGAATGTTTATGTGAACTGGTTTATAAAAGAGTTTGGTGTTTTAATTAAATCTTAAACAACCTAAAAATAATTAAGCATGATTATAACAATGGGTCTTATACCAGGAAATAAAGATAACTAAAAAAAGTTCAATTTAGGTTTTAAATATTAATTCAAAAACCATTGAGAATCTGACTTGGAACAACCCCAAAGGCTAGTTTTGAGTTATTAAACTAGTTTGAAAAAGAAACAAAATAAAACAAAGAAATAAAAGAAAAAGAAAAATAGGGGTTGCTCACCTGAGCGGGCTGAGTGTAACCCATCCGGCCCAGCGGCCGAAGCCGGCCTGGCCTGCCGCGCACTTGCGCACTGGTGCGCTCCCGCACGCGCCCGACCGCGCACAGGCGGTGCACGCCGCGTGGCGGCCATGCTCGCCGGCAAGCCCCGTGTGGACGCTCGTGTCTGCCCGTGCCGCATCCAAGACCCCGACCGGCCATCTCGAGCCCGCCTCCCTCCGCATTGTCGCCTGCGCGCCTCTGCTCGCCCCAGCACCCGCTCTCTTGCTCTCGTGCACACACGCGTGGATGCTCAGCGTCACAACGCCGTCCTCGCTGATGTTCCAGCCACGCCACCGCACGAACGTCGCCTCCACCTCGACCGAAGCCCCGCTTCACCTCCCTGAGACCGCGACGACACTCGTTAAGCAGCGGCGAGCTTCTTTCTCCCGACGGGACCTTGCCGGACCCCGCACCGCGACGACGCGCACTGCACCATCGATGACCATGTGCCGGACCTCCCTCGTCCCGCTCTAGAAGTGCACCAACTCCCTTGTCTCATCGCAAAACCCTAGCGCCCTTCCTCGGACCTTGTAGTGGCCCGAGCCGGTCGGCGGCCGTGTCACCGCGCGCGTCGTGCCGCCATGCGTGACGGTGAGCCCCTGCCGGTGAAACCTAGGTTCAACCGAGCAGTGCGCTGCGTCCACCTCGCGAAGGCGAACTCGACCGTGTCCTCGCCCTCGCCGGAGACCTCGCCGACGGTGACCTATCGCCGGCAAAAGCCTCGGCCCCGCACGACTCAGTGACACGTGGTGTCACTCTCGCACGGGCCACACCTGTCAGCGCGCCCGAGTTCCCTGGGAATGGGCCACCTCGGCCTGATGGGCCTGTTGGGCCGAAAGGCCCACAACCTTTTCTTTATACTTTTTTCAGAGTTATTTTAATACTTATAAAATGTGTAACTCGCTGAAACATGATCTATAAATCATGAAATTATTAATGCATGTTACTTGTAAATACATCTATGCCGTAAAATTATTGCAAGTATTTTGGGTGGTACTTTTCTGTGTAGGTTTAATTAATTACTGATTTGGATTAAAACTGGTTTAAATGATTAAGACAAAATATGCATATACTAAAACTGTGAGTCCTATTTCATTAAATCACAAAGTGTATCTGGATGTTAGGAAAATTATATTTTGAGTAGTTTCTTTAGGAAAATAAATTCTGAGCATTTAACTGTGTTTGGGCTGATAACTTGTGGTATTTTTAATAAATAAAGTGTTGGGTAAAAAGATTTGTAACTTTTTTAGTAGCTTTCTAGTAAGGTTTGGTAGATGTGACAAATACTAACCTGGTCAGTTCACCACTTTCACTATACTAAGTATTTTAAGTGCTTTTAAGAATTAAACTTGTTAATTTTGTGCAGAGCAAAATACTGTTTCTTTTAACTTGGAAAATTTTGTGAATGCTAAGTTGCCCGTGCTTAAGCTAATGTAATTTTTGTAGAATTTTCTGAACTGTTTTCGTAGGGTGTCTTTTGTTGTGCTAATTTTCTAAGCCTTAGTAAATTGCTAATGAATGGGTTTATTTAACTAAATTGCTTTGGTGTATCTTTGAAGCACAAACTGATTAAGTTGTTGTAGCAATTTGAACTTGTACCTTACTGATAGTAAGAGATCACTTGTGTGTCAAATTGAATTGCTTTGTAACAATTGTAATAACTAACTACAAGAGAAGCGATTTGCACCTATTATAAAACAATTAATAAAAGAACATCATGAGCATTGCATATATCATCATCATCCTGAGTGCTCCTGCACAAGTTGATAATAAACCTTGTCTCATATCATTCACATATATGCATCATACAGGATCATAGGAGGAAGCACATTATGTTCTCAATTAGGAGCCAGACGAGACCAGTCAACCCGAAGTCAATGACGGACCCGTGAACGAGGAACCAGAAGAGGAACTCCAGGAGTGTCCCGGTCACTATCCTAGCTCGTTCGAGAAAGGCAAGCCCGGATGCATCATAACTCTACCTTATGATATTAATCTAATACGTCATATATGGTTGTTGCATTAGGTATATGAGTTGAGTGAACCTAATTGTTGCATATTACCCTCCTTGCTTTTGATATCCTTATATCCTTGTTAACCTACTAGTATAGCAAATATAGATGCTTAGCACTACTAAATTAATATGACACACCGGTGACCCTATGTCACGTATTATTGTATGTGGCAAGCTAGTGGTATGAAAGATATCATAGATTGGAAAGGAAACCGAGAAGGTTGATAAATTGTCCGGCCATAGGATACCGACAACATCTAGGCAAGCTGTGCACCCTAGGCTGGTAGTTTACGGACGTGCCCGCTAATGGGCCGATCGGGTGGTGTCCCTCTTGTCATGTTGAACGCATGCCTCAACCCTTAGCTGGCAAGATAACTCGATCGAGCTGCGAAACCTACCTACTGGCCGAACCAAGGACGAACCTGACCGCAGGCCGGTGCGGGTTGGCGAGGACACGGAGTGTAAGTCCAATGGCCGACTAACTGATCCTTAGTCGGAGTGCCCTGGGTGTCGGGCGGTCCTCAGGCTTGTTGCTGGTTGTGGGGCAATCTTGGTTTGAAAGGTTTGCTAGGCGATTGTCGCTCCCCCGTTCAAGGGCTGCGAGTTTTGGGTGAGGAATAAACTCTCCAGTTGGATAGGAATTCGATTCGAATCGTGGTCTCTCCGCGTTAGTGAGAACCTTGTAATTGCTACACTGGCGTGGGAACAATTGATTACTTGAATGGTTATGATGAAATGATATGATAGAACCAGAAGGGAAAACTGGTCATTCTCTACTTAAACAAGTGTATTGCTTAGTACAGGTTCTCACTTAGATAACATGTACTATTACTAAAACATGACTCAGTTCAATCAAGCATTACTTATTATGCTTTTCGGCAAAAGGGAGTTCGACCTTCTACTACCATACAGCCTACATTATCCTTGGCGTCTTTATTTTAGTTTAAGATGGGTAAGTCTAGCTAAGTACATTCGAGTACTCAGGGCTTCGTTCCCAATTATTATTGCAGATGGACAGATTTACTACGGGTACTGCATCAACTCTCTCTACCTAGCTATGGGCGACAACTAGGACCATGCACTATGGTTATTTGTGAAGTCTTATCTATGCTTTTGTGAGAAACGACTTGGTACTAGAACTGTAATGAACTAAGTGTGTGTCAGTTGGTTTAAAAACTATTTCCGCTGCAAGACATTTGGTGATGTAATAACTTTTATTTGTACTTTGATGTATTTTGTATTCAACCTTTATGTAATGTACGAATGGTCTGTTGAACTAAAGCGATTCTCGGCTAAGATGAGCAAGGAATGAAACCTGTTGTGGTTTCACGGACTACCGGGGTTATAAAAGCCTAAGGACGGAAATTTATCGCATCTGCAAAGATTTTTTGACTTAAGTTTTTGTAATTTGGGCGGTTCTGTTATAGCTGGCATCAGAGCCTTAGTTTAATGGTTACTGTTCATATGGGTATTTAAAAATACTATTTTTCACAAAACTAAGAGTGTGCCAGTATTCATGTCTCTTATGCCCAATAGGATCTAGGTGTCTTATCTAAGTAGTGACTTGGGGGTTGTGCATCATATTTCTAGTTCACTTGTCCATACAGGTTGGAATTGTATGGGTGCCATTCACTTGAGTGGTAATGTATGGATCAAATTGCTGCTACGCCTTGGTAAGTGAGAGTTGTGAGAGCATGGTCGGATACAGTGCCGATCTAGGGAATGCTTATATGGTGCCAGACGGTAATCATATTTTACATGTGATTACAAGAAGCATCTCTATGTGGGAAATTCCGTTTGTTATGGCGATGTCATCATTAGGACAAGGATTGGGTGCATGTGATTCATATGTATACATGGGTGTGTACTTATGAGAGTACTAGATTTACAATTTCGCAATGCATTATTCATACTGAGAGGGATGGACTGAAATGAATTTTCTGTAGGTACATAACAACGCTTTCGTTTAGTACATTTAGTTACGTATATATGAGAGAACTATGTATGCCACTGCCTAGTGCGCTATCTTGTTCCCTTTAATTTTCTATGTGAGGACGTACTTAATGTGCATACATCATGTTATATCATCATGGTATTCATTTCACTACTTTCCTCGCAAGTTAAAAATTATTGCTTTAATTATTCTGGGTATAAAAATTGATTCTTACAAACTCCCTTGTACCCTTGCTACAGATGGCCCGTACCACGACTATCACCCGCAAGTCTACCGGAGGCACAGTTCCTCGCCACCAGCTTGCCACTAAGACTCAGCGCCTTAAGACCAAGTTCCTAAAGAAGTTTGGCATGCCCACACTTCTTTGGAGGGTCCTTAGTGCCGCGGGCTATCCAAAGGAGAAGGCACCTCGCTACTATTGGAGTAAGGAGCGGCTCGGAGATGGTGCTTTTGTCTATGTGGAAGCCATTATTCCACCGAGGACAGGAGAGCTAGGCCTTGGAGGATGGATGTTTGGAGGCAAGGGAAGGATGCCTTGGGAGGGTGCCTGCAGTCCAGCCTACAGGATAATCCAGAGCATTATGTAGACAACTCTAGAGGTTCTGGCTCGTGTCTTGCCAGGGGTGTTTCCTAGTGGCAACCTACACACCACGGTGTTGGATCATCCCAAGGGGACCACTTTGACAGGAGGCCTAGACGAGTGCCAGAGCAGCAGTGGTTCTTCCATGAGCGCCATGTTTACAGTGATGACAACCTACCACGACCTAGAGCTTGGATTTGCTTGCATGGAGGACAACTACCGCAGTGCTTGTGCAAACCAGCATGAGATTCGCTGTGAGTGTGAGATGGACCTGGAGCACCTATGAAAGGATCTAGAGCAGGTAAAGCTTTAGAAGACCAAGCTAGAGGAGGACAAGGGTCTATTGACTCAGGACCTCTCAGTGATCAGGAACTAGAGGGAGTAGGCTTAAACTGCACTGCAGAACTGTGAGCAGATGCTTGCTCGCATAGTGATGGAGAGGAATGCCGCTTGGAACTCAAAGGACAACTTCAGGAATTAGTTGAACGACGCCTACGCTTACAACGATGCTTTGCACAAGCAGGTGCACCAGTTGTACTACTAGTTTCACTCTCTTCTAGGAGTATGAAAGGTCCTAAGTGATGGCTAGAGGGGCGGGGTGAATAGCCTAAATCAAAATCTAAAACCAAACTCAACAACAAGTTAGATAGCAATGAAGCGAAGCTTGACTTGCACTAGCCTACTAGGGGATGCAAAGACACCTATCCACAATTTCTATCCTAAATAGCTCTAGGATCACTCAATGCCTACTCAATTCTAGTAGCCCTCTAGGCACAACCTAATATAAAAGGACAAGTATGAATAAGGAAATGCGAAGATGGGAAAGGAGTTTATACCACCCAGGAGTAGTAGGGGATGAATCAATCAAGTGAATACCAATGAAGTCAATCAATCACAAGAGACAATGGTTGACACTTGATTTTCTTCCGAGGTTCACTAGTTTGCCAACTAGCTAGTCCCCGTTGTGGCAAGACACTCACTTGGAGGTTCACGTGCTAATTGGCTTCACACGCAAAACCCGTCACCGGGTGCCGCACAACCAACACAAGATGAGGCTATTGAACCGCCACGAGCAATCCACTAGAATTACCTTTGCGATCTCCTGCGGGGAAGACACAAGAACCCCTCACAATTAACTTGTAGTCGACGAAGCACAATCACCAAGCTTCTCGATCTACCACCACTGCTCCAAACCGTCTAGGTGATGGAAATCACCAAGAGCAACAAGAAATCCGCAGCGAGAACGCCTCCCAAGTCCCACTAGATGCAAGCTATATGCGAGATGCACTTGGATCACTCAATCTCTATTGGGTTTTCACTAACCAAGCATGGAGATGAGTGGGAGGGAGTTTGCTCATCTCAAAGGAGTCTCCAGATGTTCAAATGTGTGAGAGAGACCTCCCGAAGCCAGCCAACACATATTTATAAACTCCCTCAAAGTCGTCTAGCTGTTGCTCCTTAAGTTGGCGACGAACGCTTGAAACGGGGGCGACAGACGCTCCGTCGCCAACGTCCGACGCTCTGTCAGAAATAGTCGTTGGGCTGCTGCGTGGGCGACGGACGCTACGTGCCAGCGTCCGACGCTCAAACCTCCAGCGTCCGACGCATGTCTTCATTTTACTCGCTTGCAGAGCCCACTGGAAGCCCGACGGATGCTCCACCTGCGTCCGACGGACAGCGTCCGACGCCTTCCGGAAAATTCCTCCCGCTTCTCTGAGACCGACGGACGCATTGAGTCAAAGTCCTCAGCGTCTGACGCCCTTAGCTGCAGCGTCCGACGCCCTTTTCTCTTTTCTGATTCTTCCACCTTTGCTCTAAGTTGCCAAGCACTAAGTATCCTCTTTGATGACCTTTTCTTGGCATGTTTCACTTGTCAATAAGCATGGTGTATGTCACTAGGTCCTAAATGCACATGCACTATAGATAACACCTAGTGGCACTTGACAAACCGCAATCACTTTTGAATTTCCCCTCTTAATAGTACGGTTGTCTATCCTAAATGTGATCACACCCACTTGGTGTCTTGACCACCAAAAGAAAAGCCCTAGAAAATACCTTTGCCTTGTTTAGCTTAGGGTCTTTTCACTTTCCTTCTTCTCCAAGTGTGAGCTCTAGGTTTCCATCACCTTTGCTTGCTCCACCACTTGTCATCATCTTCAATGAGTGTACTAAACCTACTCAAACACTTAGAGCTAGGTTAGTACCTTAGGTTTCATCAATTATCCAAAACACTAGAGATCTCTCAATCTCCCCCTTTTTGGTAATTGATGACAACCTGATATAAATGATATGAAATATGATTTTGAATTCACAATGGGTTTGAAAGTGTTTTACTCCCCCTACATATGTGCACTTCTTATGATTATGAGTCAAAGTTTTGCACATATGCTTAGATAGAACTTTTGGGAGGGATAAAACACTTGCAAACTATGACATGATGCTAATGTATAAGAAATGGACCTTTGAAGCGTGATACCAATCGATGTGCGCCAATCATACCTTCCTTAGCAACATGGTTAGCTCGATACCGATTGGATATACACAAGATATTCTAAGGATCTAGCTAACTTCTATACATGCTAGTGATAAATTCATCAATCAAGATTATACTAAACATGTACCACACAAGAAAGTCATATTGAATTGAATTTACAATGCAAGCAAACATATGTGTGAATGCGCATCCAAATGCAACAACTTGTTCATAGGCTTTCTCCCCCGTACTTGTGTGCTCAATTTTTAATTTTTCAATTGTCAAAATCTTATTTCTCCCCCTATTTCTATTTTCTCCCTTTACATTTCTCACCATTTACCAAGATATTATCATTTTATCACACATTTTCTCCCCCTTTGTCACACATTACCACAAAGGAAACAACTTGTAGTAACATGTATCACTTGAGGATACTTAGGAAGGTTTTATTGATCAAGTCAATTTAGTAAAAGAGTGGGGTGAATAATATTTTATAGTTCAATCTAGATTACTTGTCCTATATACTTAACACGGTTTAAACCATGGACAAGCTTCTTCACACATCTTGTAATGGTTATCTTGGCCATGTTGATTAAGTACAAGAATAAGCATTCTAGACTAAACATGTGAGGTTGCAAGCTTATCAACATGTCATATGCCACCACTAGATCAAAGAACTCATAGAAGCTATACTGGTAACATATGTCCATAGAAGTCATTTAAATTTTCATGAATGAGCCTAATTTATCAAGAGATGATGTCTATATGCTCTACACAAGTCTAGCAAAGGATGAATGCATATGTCAATCAATTGTACCTTGCTATCTTGGAGTAGAGGCATGTCATAAGTGGGGTGCATCAACTCATGTTGGAGAAATCCAAGATATTCAACTCATTCCTCAACTTGCAAAACCTCTTCTCATCAAGTGGCTTGGTGAATATGTCGGCTAATTGATCATCGGTGCCCACATTGTCAATGAAAATGTCACCCTTTTGTTGATGATCTCTTATGAAATGGTGTCTCACATCTATGTGCTTGGTTCTAGAGTGTTGGATGGGATTGCTTGTAAGCTTCACCGCACTTTCATTGTCACATAGCAAGGGAACTTTCTTGAATTTGATTCCATAATGATTCAAGGTGGCCTTCATCCATAATAGTTGTGCACAACAACTCCCCTCACTAATATATTCGGCTTCGGCGGTAGAGAGTGCCACACTATTTTGTTTCTTGGATGACCATGAGACTAGTGATCTTCACAATAGTTGACATATTCCACTAGTGCTCTTCCTATCAACCTTGCATCCCGCATAATCGGAGTCCGAATATCCAACTAATTCAAAACTTGACCCTTGGGAAACCATATTCCAATATCTTGTGTATGCTTCAAATATCTCAAGATTCTTTTTGTGGCCTTCACATGACTCTCTCTAGGAGATGTTTGAAATCTTGCACACATGCATACACTAAACATGACATCCGGTCTTGATACGTTCACATAGAGTAGACTTCCTATCATTGACCGATAGAGTGTTTGATCTACCATCATGCCACTTGTATCATTATCCAAGTGTCCATTAGTCCCCATGGGAGTACTAATTCCTTTAGCCTCTTCTAATCCAAACTTCTTTATCATGTCCTTGATATACTTGCTTTGACTCACAAATGTGCCATTCTTCATTTGCTTGATTTGAAGTCCAAGGAAGTAACTAAGTTCACCAATCATGGACATCTCAAATTCATTTGCCATCATTTCACCAAACTCTTCACAAAATTCTTGATTTGTAGACCCAAAGATAATGTCATCCACATAGATTTGCAAGACAAACAAGTCACTTCCAATCTTCTTGGTGAATAGGGTGGTGTCAACCAATCCAATCTTGAATCCCTTAGAGAGGATAAATCTTCTAAACCTCTCATACCATGCTCTAGGTGCTTGCTTCAATCCATAGAGAGCCTTCTTGAGTTTGAATACATGGTCGGGCTTCTTTGTATCTTCAAATTCAGGCGGTTGCTCAACATATACCTCCTCATTGATATACCCATTCAAGAATGCACTCTTGACATCCATTTGGTATAACTTGATGTTATGTGCACAAGCATAGGCTAATAGAATCCTTATTTCCTCTAATCTTGCAACCGGAGCATATGTTTCCCCAAAGTCAAGACCCTCTACTTGAGTGTACTCTTGTGCAACTAGTCTTGCTTTGTTTCTCACCACTATTCCATATTGATCTTGCTTGTTCTTGAATACCCATTTGGTTCCAATGACATTGTGATTTCTTGGTCTATCCACTAGTTCCCAAACTTGATTTCTTGTGAAGTTGTTAAGCTTTGCATGCATAGCATTTATCCAATCCACATCCTTCAAAGCTTCATCAATCTTGGTTGGCTCAAATGATGAGACAAAAGAGTAATGCTCACAAAATGAAGCCAATCTTGACCTTGTTTGCACACCACTTTGAATGCCTCCAATAACTTGATCTAAAGGATGATCTCTTGCAATGTTGGTTGGTTGGAGCACTTGTATGTGGGAATCTTGAGCAATCGGTTGAGATGATGAACTATCTTGATTTTGATCTTGAACTTGAGCTTCACTAGTACTTGCTTGATCTTGAGTTGGAGAGCCACTAGCTTCTTCTTGTAAGGGAATGGTCACTTGATCTTTATCTTCATCTTGCAGTTGTCTTGGTCTAATGTCACCAATATCCATATCCTTCATTGCATTGACCAACTTGTCACCTCTTACATCATCTAAGTTTTCTTGTTCATCTTGAGAGCCTTGTGTTTCATCAAATTCCACATCATGTACTTCCTCAAGAATTCCACTAGACAAGTTCCACACTCTGTAAGCCTTGCTAGATGTAGAGTAACCAAGTAGAAACCCTCATCACATTTCTTTTCAAACTTGTTTAGTATTGTGCCTTTCTTCAAGATATAGCACTTGCACCCAAACACCCTAAAGTAGGCAATGTTTGGTTTTCTTCCATTCAATAGCTCATAGGGAGTCTTCTCAAGCATTCCATGACAATAGAGACGGTTGCTAGAGTAGCAAGCCGTATTGATAACTTCGGCCCAAAAAGAGTCACTAACATTTTATTCACTTAGCATTGATCTTGCCATGTCAATCAAGGTTTTATTCTTCCTTTCAACTATCCCATTGGATTGAGGAGTATACTTTGGAGAGAATTGATGATTGATTCCAAAGTCATCACAAAGATCTTCAATTCTTGTGTTCTTGAACTCACTCCCATTGTCACTTCTAACTCTCTTGATAGTTGTTTCAAACTCATTTTGGCACCTCTTGACAAATGACTTGAAGATATCAAATGTGTCACTCTTGTCACTCAAGAAGAATATCCATGTGTATCTTGTGAAGTCATCCACTATCACAAAACCATACTCGTTGCCACCAATGCTCATGTAAGTTGTTGGCCCAAAGAGATCCATGTGCAATAACTCAAAAGCTTTGCTTGTACTCATGATGCTCTTCTTTGGATGAGTGTTGCCAACTTGCTTTCCGGCCTGGCATGCACTACATAGCTTGTCCTTCTCAAATGATACATCTTTTAAGCCTCTCACAAGATCATGCTTGACTAGCTTGTTTAATTGTTTCATGCCAACATGTCCAAGCCTTCTATGCCATAGCCAACCCATGCTTGATTTGGTGATGATACATGTTGAGAGTTGAGTCTCACTAGCGTTGAAATCCACAAGATATAGGTTCTTATACCGAAAACCCATAAAGATCATATTAGAGCCATCCACACTTATGATTTCCACATCCTCCACTCCAAATATGCACTTGAAACCGAGATCACATAGTTGAGCCACCGACAATAAGTTTAACTCAAGCCTTTCAACTAGAAGCACATTGCTAATGCTTAGATCATTGGAGATAACAATATTTCCAAGCCCTTTCACCTTGCCTTTGCCATTATCACCAAATGTGATACTATGAAATCCATGATCATTATTTTGGTTGATTGAGTTGAACATCCTTCCATCTCCGGTCATGTGTTGAGTGCACCCACTATCAAGCACCCAATGCCTCCCTCTGGCTTTATAATATACCTACAAGAGAGATCAATTCTTTTTAGGTACCCAAACTTTCTTGGGTCCTCCAAGGTTAGTTACCAAGTATTTTGGTACCCAAATGGACTTCTTGGAAGCCATCCATGGTGCACCAACAAACTTGGCATGAACACCATTAGTACCCTTGGAAAGAACATATAGTGAATCTACTCTAATAGAGGATATGTCTTGCTTGACCTTCTTGTTCTTCCATGTTTGCTCATTGTGACCAACTTGCTTGCAACTTTTGCAATAGCTGCCGGTGTTCTTCACTAAACGAGTCATGTGAGGAACAAAGGTGGCCTTGCCTTTCTTGGGGGTATAGCCCAATCCCTCTCTGTAGAGGTTGGCTACCCAAGCACATAAGCAAGCGGTCCTCACCTCCATAAGCCTTAGCTAAGGAGTGATTGAGCTTTGTAACCTCCTTGAGGGTTTCATTTTCTACCATAAGTGAGGCATCACAAGTGAAACCAGCACTAGTAGATGAAGTAGATGTGGTAGTGCTACAAGAGGGGTTAGTGGGAGCAACAATGATAGGAGACTAAAAGGATTTATCAAGAATATCACAAGTAACTCTCATGTCACATGTTTGAACAATCTCTTTCTTACTTTGATCTAAGAGAGAGGAATGAGCTCTTTCAAGCTTAGTGTGAGACTTCACTAGCTTCTCATGGGCTTCCATTAGCCTCTCATGAGATGCTACGGCCTCATCAAGGTTTTGCTCAAGAGCCACATTGGTCTTGCGCAATTCCTTGCATTCCTTCCTCTTCTTATCTATGTATTCCTTAGCTTGTTCAAGCATGTCCATGAGTTCCTCCCTTGAGGTCTCCTCACTATCACTATCGCTCTCACTCTCACTCTCATCATGAGAAAGTACCTTAGTGGATTTAGCCATGAAGCATGATGATCTTGTCCATCATTGCAATGCTTGCAAAGGCCTTCTTCTTGGTAGTGGTCTTCTTTTCTTGATCATCATCATCACATGAAGAGTCACTATCCCATGTCACTATGTGAGAATACCCCTTCTTCTTCTTGTCAAAGGTGGGCTTCTTCTCTTTCTTGTCTCTCTTCTTGTGATCATCATCAAAGCTTCCACACTTGAAGCACTTCCTTGGCTCATCAAAGTTCTTGGAAGATGGTCTCTTCCTTCTTGCATGATAGCCCTTCTTCTTCATGAATCTTCCAAATTTTCTCACAAAGACAACCATTTCTTCTTCATTAACCTCACTAGCACTTGAGTCTTCATCCTCACTTGATTCTTCATTTTTGGCTTTGCCCTTGCTCTTGTGAGATGAAGTAGCTTTGAAAGCTATGCTATTCTTCTTCTCATCCTTCTTGTCTTCTTTCTTGACATCTTTCTCTTTGTTGTCCCGGTAAGCATCTTGTGTCATCACATCTCCCAAAACTTGGTTAGGTGTCACGGTATCCAATCCACCTCTCACAATCAAGGTCACAAGAGTCTCAAACCAAGATGGGAGACTTCTCAAGAACTTGTGAGAGAAGTCCTTGTCCTCAACCTTCTCACCAAGAGTCGTGAGATCATTGACTAACACTTGTAGCCTATGGAACATCTTCGGCACATTCTCATCATCCTCCATCTTGAAGCTTGCAAACTTTTCTTTGAGGATGTATGCCTTTGCACTCTTGACAGCTTGAGTGCCTTCAAATGATTCTTCTAGATTCTTCCAAGCCTCATGAGCACTCTCAAGATTCTTGATTTGCTCAAACACTTTTTCATCAAGTCCTTCATGAATAGCACTTAGAGCAATGTCATTCTGTTGCAACTTTTCTTCCTCTTGTGGAGTGGGAGCCTCCACATTCACAACCTCAAATTTCCTATCCACCACTAGCCAAACTTTCCGGCTAATTGACTTGATATAAGCGGTCATCTTAACTTTCCAATAGCCATAGTTTGAGCCATTAAACTTGGGTGGTTTCTTCATGTTTTTGATATGAGCCATCTTCATACCGTAGGTTGTTAAGCCTCAAATCAACGGTGTACTAGCTCTGATACCACTTCAAAGGTCCTAAGTGATGGCTAGAGGGGGGGTGAATAGCCTAAATCGAAATCTAAAACCAAACTCAACAATAAGTTAGATAGCAATGAAGCGAAGCTTGACTTGCACTAGCCTACTAGGGGATGCAAAGCGACCTAACCACAATTTCTATCCTAAATAGTTCTAGGATCACTCAATGCCTACTCAATTCTAGTAGCCCTCTAGGCACAACCTAATATACTAGGACAAGTATGAATAAGGAAATGCGAAGATGGGAAAGGAGTTTATACCGCCGAGGAGTAGTAGGGGATGAACCAATCAAGTGAATACCAATGAAGTCAATCAATCACAAGAGACAATGGTTGACACTTGATTTTCTTCCGAGGTTCACTAGTTTTCCAACTAGCTAGTCCCCGTTGTGGCAAGACACTCACTTGGAGGTTCACGCGCTAATTGGCTTCACATGCCAAACCCGTCACCGGGTGCCGCACAACCAACACAAGATGAGGCTATTGAACCGCCACGAGCAATCCACTAGAGTTACCTTTGCGATCTCCCACGGGGAAGGCACAAGAACCCCTCACAATTAACTTGTAGTCGACGAAGCACAATCACCAAGCTTCTCGATCTACCACCGCTACTCCAAACCGTCTAGGTGATGGCAATCACCAAGAGCAACAAGAAATCCGCAGCGAGAACGCCTCCCAAGTGCCACTAGATGCAAGCTATATGCGAGATGCACTTGGATCACTCAATCTCTATTGGGTTTTCACTAACCAAGCATGGAGATGAGTGGGAGGGAGTTTGCTCAGCACAAAGGAGTCTCAAGATGTTCAAATGTGCGAGAGGGACATCCCTAAGCCGGCCAACACATATTTATAGACCCCTCAAAGTCTTCTAGCTGTTGCTCCCTTAAGTTGGCGACGGACGCTTGAAACGGGGGCGACAGACGCTCCGTCGCCAGCGTCCGACGCTCTGTCAGAAATAGCCGTTGGGCTGCTGCATGGGTGACGGACGCTCCGTGCCAGCGTCCAACGCTCAGACCTCCAGAGTCTGACGCATGTCTTCGTTTTACTCGCTTGCAGAGCCCACTGGAAGCCCGATGGACACTCCACCTGCGTCCGACAGACAGTGTCCGATGCCTTCAATAAAATTCCTCCTGCTTCTCTGAGACCGACGGACGCACTGAGTCAAAGTCCTCAGCGTCCGACGCCATCGTCCGATGCGTTGGACAGCGTCCGATGCCCTTAGCCGCAGAGTTCGACGCCCTTTTTTCTTTTCTGATTCTTCCACCTTTGCTCTAAGTTGCCAAGCACTAAGTATCCACTTTGATGAGCTTGTGTTGGCATGTTTCACTTGTCAATAAGCATGGTGTATGTCACTAGGTCCTAAATGCACATGCACTATAGATAACACCTAGTGGAACTTGACAAACCGCAATCACTTTTGAATTTCCCCTCTTAATAGTACGGTTGTCTATCCTAAATGTGATCACACTCACTTGGTGTCTTGACCACCAAAAGAAAAGCCCTAGCAAATACCTTTGCCTTGTTTAGCTTAGGGTCTTTTCACTTTCCTTCTTCTCCAAGTGTGAGCTCTAGGTTTCCATCACCTTTGCTTGCTCCACCACTTGTCATCATCTTCAATGAGTGTACTAAACCTACTCAAACACTTAGAGCTAGGTTAGTACCTTAGGTTTCATCAATTATCCAAAACACTAGAGATCTCTCGGAGTAGCCGAGATGGGCAATGCCGCGACGTCTGAGGTGGACAACGACCATGAGTCACACACCTAGGTGCTTGGAGGCCAGAGATAGTTAGTATTTTGTTGCTTTTGTACTAGGGTTGCATGTAACCAGGTGTTGGTAGAATTTGGATGTAAGCGTGACCCGATAACGCTCAGTACTAAAAGTCCAGTGTATGTATGCTGGCAACCTTGACTTGCATTGTGCGCTAGGCGTAGTTGTCATGTGGTTTGACGTAATGTGGTGATTGTGGTTAAATTATTGTGCCTTTACTTTATGGAGTGGATTATCTTGTTTCTAGTTAATTCAGTATGGCATAACTATGCGTCACCTACAACTTGTGCCATGTTGTTGTCTACTAACTTGATACTATCATATGCAGATGCAAGAAACCCGTCGTTCCGCAACCAATGGTTCGAGGAATAGTGGTGCGGATCCACCACCACCACCACCTCCTCCTCCTCACCCAATGACAACAGATGATTTCTTTGCCCCGTTTTTGGGGAAGCTAGCACAATATAGAGAACCTGTAGCTAAACATGGAAGCCGCTTTGCACAACATCGTGGATAACACCCGCAGAGGCAGAGGAGATGGGGCTCCTGAAGGTAACCGGTACAACACCTTCAAGGAATTCCTGGATACGAAACCGCCAATCTTCAAGGAGGCATCTGAACCCTTGGAAGCAGATGAGTGGATCAACATGATTGAACAAAAGTTTCGTATTCTCAGGTTGACACAGACCCTAAGGCGGAGTACACCGCTCACCAACTAGAAGGACCAGCTGGAATTTGGTGGACACACCATCGTGCTACCTAGCGTGATGGAGAGCAGATTACATGGGCTCGTTTCACTACCGCTTTTCGTGGTAACTACATACCACCATGGCTCATGGCCATGAAAGTGGGGGAGTTCATGAAGCTAACTCAAGGGAGTAAAACTTTGACGGGGTATTTGCATGGTTTTAACAACCTCTCCCGCTATGCTACTGAGTCTGTTGACACTGAGAGTAAGAAGATAACTAGCTTCAAGAGGGATCTTAACCCAAAGATGTTGAAGACAATGGGAACTTCCTCCAGAACCGTTTTCAATGACTTTGTAAGTGACTGCCTGACACAAGAAAATCATAACAACCTGTACGCAGCATTCAAGAACAGGAAGAGAGCTTTCGAAGCAGGTACTTCTCAAACAAGGGCTCGGATCATGAACCGTCCGTAGTACCATCCCCCTGTACTACGAGCTAGGTTCAGGCCACCTCAAGACAGATCCCACTACTAAGACAACTCAAAACCCACTAACCAGAGCCAATAGAGCAGTGAGAGGTCCGTCCTACAAGTGTGGTCAAACGGGAGACTTCGCCAAGCAGTGCAAAAATGCGCCCAAGCAGCAAACAAATTATCTTACTTGTGTGCACTTCACTAACCTAGAAGAAATCGCCATCGGAGACCCAGTTATCGCCAGTATGTTATCTATTGACTAGCACCCTGCAGATGTTTTGTTCGATTCAGGATCATCACATTCGTTCATCAGTCAAACATTTGTTAAAAAGTATGAGTTAAAAGTTACGGATTTGAAGTATGGTTATCGGATAAGTTCAGCCAGGGCTGACTTGCTGACTGACAAGACCCGATATGGATCGGTAAGGATTGGCCCGATCTTCACAACAGTAGGATTCAAACAAAGGATAACCTGCTGCGAACGGTGGGGGATAACTAGCTTTATACCTGTCCAAGGTTGGATGCGACCAAGCGACGGGAGAGAGGCACCGAAACCGCGAGGACTTCGACTCAATCTCCGAACGACCGCAGAACCACAATCCGGAACTAATCCACACAATATGGCACAACCGAATGGAAGCCGTAGAGCACGAAGTAGGGGATCCCAGAGGAATCACTTCACAAGTCCAAGAAGAACAAGGAAGAACAAAGGTTTGAGTAAGACACTCAACAACTCGGCTGTAATACCATATAGGTTCTCAAATTATCAAAAGTCTCCTAATAGCTTAGTTGTAGGGGATATATATACTAGGAACAACCCTCCCAGATAGGTATGAAAACGAAAAGGAGTTTCTAAAGATAGGCTATGTGAAAGGTCACCGCGAGATGGCTTCCCAAAGTGGCTTCGCGTGACTCTTGGCCTCCACAGCAGTTTCTACTAAACTGATCATAATTCTTTATTGGGAAGTCCAAATGATGAGTCATTTGTTGTGTGTGAAAGTAGACTTGAATATATTTCCATACATTTATACCATGCATCACAAAACATTATAGAATGGTACAGTTTTGGAGGAGAAGTTAAACCAGCATTCTGTCCTATGAAACTGTTGGTCTTCTGAGCAGTCCTGACTAAATCGTGTATATCTCTAGATTGACACGACCAAAAGGGCTGAGGTTTGTTGCATTGGAAAATATAATTGATGAGTTTTCCAAAATGTCTTCAAGGGCCTCAAAACCTTCTCGGAGTGCAGGGATATGTGCATTTCTTTAACTGGTCCGTTTTTGACAGGTTCGATTGTTCCTGAGAGAACTGGTCCGTTTTTTGTCTGTAGCTTTTCTTCATGTAGAGTAACATTCTCCTCTTGATGTGTATACCTAAGTACAATAAAAGTAGAACACTTAGGTAGTATAACATTCTTAGAATTATTAAAGTTAATTTTAGCTAGGAATGAATTCAGCTCTTCATGTAGTTTAGTGGCACTACATGTAATTGGACCATGATTTATATCATTTGTATAAGATGGTGAATCTTCTTCATGTTCCACCACATGACGAGCTGGCATGTACTCACCATCCTACCCCTCTTGAAAAGGAGTCGTCCTCGACTCTAATTCTTCGAATCCAAAGAATTGTACTAGGACATTGCTTTGTAGTATTATGATAACATCAAGATCTTCTTCTTCCATCTCACCAAGGTGTTTGAATCTATAGTCATATAAACCAAGTAGTAGCCGTATAGGTGGAAGCCAAATGGAATTAGAATAAAGTGTAGCTTTCACCTTGAATGGATACTTAGAACTAACGGTGAATGTTGATTGCCTTGGCACGGTCTCATCATCCTCCCTCCCTTTATGAAAAGTCATCCACGACTTTTGTTTACCTGAAAACAATCTAGAAAAAGCAGAGGATGGATGCATATGATAATTCCAATAATCTATTATTTTATTCTGTCCAATTTCTTGTTTATAATTCATATTCACATTATTTGCATGTAAGAAATACTCTCTCAACTTTGAAGAACCTGCAAATAGTTTTGAACATGGGAGCACACAAATTTCTTCCAACCCAATCATTTGATTCATGTTATCATGTTTCATCTTTGCAAGATCACATATATCAAAAGATAAGAATGAAACATTCTTGACATCCGTACTATGTGGGTCAGAGAAGCACTTGTCAAACTCAATGGTTCCAAAAGATGATGAAAAATTTGCCAGTGGAAGAATTGAACATGTTTGCTCAAGATTTGTTTCTTTAGATAGAAGATATGGACCAGGGAGCAACATTTTTTATTCTTTATAGAAATTACTAGACATTATTTTAATCTCAGGTTCAGAAAAATATGGCTCCAAATAATTATTACAACGTCTATTTAACTTCGAATCAGCAAGTTTATCACAAGTTATGGAAATAGCATAAACATAGAACTTACCTACAGCATGGTGTCGAATCAAATTGAATGTAAACATGTAGCTATAGGGAATATTCACAGATTTTAAGGATGATATATTAAAAACATTGTCAAGGATTTTATTAATGTCAACATATTTATCAAACTTGGCATAGCCCACACAAGAAGGATGGGATTTTTTTGTGAAGAATTCATCATGAGTATATACTTTGACACTATCGAATCTATTTGCAAGCAATGTATCACATATATGAATGCACAACATCATGTGTATTAACCATATCAAAGCATAGAAAAGATCATGTATGTTTGAACATTGGTTATCAACTTGTAAAAGTTTAGCACATAGATGAGCATGTGAATCAATCAAATTAGTGCAAATATTTTGTGTATGGTCAATCCCATCTAAACCATCTGCTTTATCACAATTATTATCTATTTTTATTTGCAAACTCAGATTTGAAATGTTTTCATTACCTTTTATAGTTTCAAATGGTGCAAGTATCATGGATTGTGCCTCTCAAATTTTACCATTTTCCTCATCATGATTCAGGTTTGGAGCAGCACACAATTGATTCAAACAGATGGATGCCTTCTCACTTCCCTCAACAAATATGGTGATGTCCATGGTAGTCATCTCTTGCTTATTCTCATTACAAACCTGCACATTTGGAAAAACAACACTAGGAGTAGAGATAAGAGTATTAGTTTCAGAAATATCCTCACATGACCTGCATTATAACTCTCTAATTTTTTGTGGTGTATCTCTTACACTCGCATTGTGGATACTCTCAACCTCATAGTGTGTAGAATCACAGAACTCACTTTTGGTTTCACTCTCTCTAAAATTGGCAATATGACTCTCATTCTCACTGTTTTGATGCACGATCACTTCAACATCTTGTGAAGCAACATATGCATATGCATCATTGTCCATGACCTTCACTTCATCTTCCTCATCAAATATTGGGGGCTGGTCATAATTCACCACATCTTTTGCTTCATAAGCCTGCATCACACAATGAACAAGACTAGAAGAACGTATTATCATGTTAGTAGTAAATAATTCCTCACATGATTCTTCTTCTTTTTCGCTCAATTTTTGTGTATCTCTCTCACACTGAATGTTGTGGCTCTCCACCTCATGTATAGTGGGATCTCTCATATTTTCATTTTGAACTCTCACCCTTAATTTTGGTTGGTGGCATTCTTTCTCACATGGGTTTTGCTGTCCAGTCACCACCCCTTCCAGTTGCATGCTAAAAACATCATCTACTGTATGAGAAGAATATCCTCCAAAAACAAAGGTATGAAGATTCTTCTTGTGTCATGGAGCTGAGATGGGTTTGCTTCCATATGATCTTCCATGTGCCTCTTGCTGAATTTTTCTTTGTGAGGACATACAATAATCTTCATCATCAATGAGCACACGGGGGCAAAAACTATGCCCATGAGCACCTCTCCCATGTTGTCCACTATGGACAACGAGACCACAATGAGAGTTGGACGAGCTATGGTGTTGTGGAGTCCGCCCGCCCACAGCAGGAAGATGTTTATCAAACATCATCTTCATGGCCTCCACTAGAGAGTGTTGTAGTTGATGAAACTCAGTCCGTGTGACTGGTGATTCTTTTTCTCCATATCGACCACCACGAACACTTGAATTGGATCCTGCCATATTAGCGCTTATGCAAGAAAAAGTGGATAGGTAAATTTGTGGAAACACACAATCTCACCTCTTACTTACCAATGTTCTTGCTTGTTCTCAAGGATAGTGAGTGTGCTTAGTACAACAGTTCAACAGATGGGCTTGAGAGGTCGTAATGATTACAAGTCGAACGTCTCGGTTTCAGATTTTTGTGGAGCTATAGGTGGCTGTTCAAGGGGGGCTATGGTATTGTAACAAAGTGAGACAAACCCGTTCAAATAAGATATGAATGTTACTGTCCAATACACCGCAAACTTGAAATTTCAGATATGAAACTTGGATTTATAGAACCCACAACACAACCCCTTTTACTTTCCTTCTCTTATTTTTTCCTCCTTTTTTTGCCTTCTCTTTTTTTATCACTTCTTTTTTTTCCACAAACACGAGATAACATATGAGGGGTGTGGATAAATATTAAACAAGAGTACGGCGGAACAACAACAATGGTGACTAGCAACAAGATGAACGGGATGAACACAAAGTAACAATACCACGAAATGGCTATAGGATTTTTTTGTGTATTTTTAGTGGACTGTAGGATGTAACAAAAAACAAGTATATGTGATGGATGAAAAACAGTAATAGATGGTAACAAAAGGAGATATAAGTGAGCGAAGACAAAAACCTACCGTGACAACGATAGCTCTGATTACCACATGACGAGACCCGATATGGATCGGTAAGGGATTGGCCCGATCTTCACGACAATAGGTTTCAAACAAAGGATAACTTGCTGCGAACAACGGGGGATAACTAGCTTTATACCTGTCCAAGGTTGGATGTGACCAAACGACGGGGAGAGAGGCACCGAAACCACGAAGACTTCAACTCGATCACCGAACGACCGCAGAACCACAATCCGGAACTAATCCACACAATATGGCGCAGCCGAACGGAAGCCGTAGAGCATGAAGTAGGGGATCCCAGAGGAATCACTTCACAAGTCCAAGAAGAACAAGGAAGAACAAAGGTTTGAGTAAGACACTCAACAGCTCGGCTGTAATACGATATAAGTTCTCAAATTATCAAAAGTCTCCTAATAGCTTAGTCGCAGGGGATATATATACTAGGAACAACCCTCCTAGATAGGTATGAAAATTAAAAGGAATTTCTGAAGATAGGCTATGTGAAAGGTCGCCGCGAGATGGCTTCCTGAGAAGTGGTTTCGCGTGACTGTTGGCCTCCAGAGCAGTTTCTACTAAACTGATTATAATTCTTTATTGGGAAGACCAAATGAAGAGCCGTTTGTTGTGTGTGAAAGTAGACTTGAATATCTTTCCATATATGTATACCATGCATCATGAAACATTATATAATGGTACAGTTTTGTAGGAGAAGTTAAACCAACATTCTGTCCTGTGAAACTGTTTGCCTTCTGAGCAGTCCTGACTAAATCGTGTATATCTCCAGATTGGCATGACCAAAAGGGGTGGGGTTTGTTGCATTGGAAAATATACTTGATGAGATTTCCAAAATTTCTTCAAGGTCCTCAAAACATTCTCGGCGTGCAGAGATATGAGCATTTCTTTAACTGGTCCGTTTTGGAACTGAACTGGTCCGTTTTGGACAGGTTCGATTCTTCCTGAGAGAATTGGTCCGTTTTTTGTCTGTAGATTTTCTTCATGTAGAGTAACATTCTCCTCTTGATGTGTATATATAAGTACAATAAAAGTAAAACACTTAGGTAGTATAACATTCTTAGAATTATTAAAGTTAATTTCAGCTAGGAATGAATTCATCTCTTCATGTAGTTTAGTGGCACTACATGTAATTGGACCATAATTTATATCATTTGTATAAGATGGTGAATCTTCTTCATGTTCCACCACATGACGAGCTGGCATGTCCTCATCACTGACCTACCAGATGGTACAAGGAGTGAGCCTTACCATAGTTAACCAAAAATTCTAGATGAAATTAATAATCATGCTTGGGTTAGCATTATATGTCATACTTGGGATGGAATGGATGAAAGAATGGGAAGCAGTGTTGAACAACAAGAATAGAAGCATCTCTCTTAAGGATCCCTAGGGTAAGGGTACTTTTCAAATACTATTGCCAAGGAGATTGGAGATAGCTAGTAGTGCATTGTATACTGCTTCCTTAACCGAAATCCCTGTTGTATGTGAGTTTCCAGATGTTTTTCTGGAGGAACTACCTGGTCTTCTCCCAGAAAGAGAAGTCAAGTTTGCTATAGATCTTATCCCTGGAACGACACCAATATCGCGGAAACCTTATCGGATGTCGTTGAATGAGTTAGCAGAGCTGAAAGCACAATTAAAAGGATTGATAGATAAGAGCCTTATACAGCCAAGTGAGTCGGAATGGGGATGTCCCGCCTTGTTCCCAAAGAAGAAGAAGAAGGATAATTCATTACGAATGTGTGTGGACTATAGGTCGTTAAATGCAGTAACAGTCAAGAATAAATATCCCCTACCACACATTGATATTCTGTTCGACCAGTTTTCCAAGGCATGTGTCTTTTCCAAGATAGACTTGAGGTTAGGGTATCACTAGATAAAAATTAGACCACAAGATGTACCTAAGACTGCCTTTTCCACTAGATACGGGTTGTATGAGTACCTCGTCATGTCTTTGGGCTTGACTAATCCTCCTGCATACTTTATGTATCTAATGAACTTAGTGTTCATGCCAGAGTTAGACAAGTTTGTGATTGTGTCCATTGATGACATTCTGGTATATTCGGAAAATAAAAAACGACCATGAGGAACACTTAAGGATAGTGTTGACCCGACTTCGGGAACACAAGCTATATGCCAAGTTTGGTAAGTGTGAATTTTGGATCACTAAGGTCCCATTCCTCGGACACATTTTGTCGGAGAATGGAATCTCAGTAGACCCCAACAAGATTCAAGAAGTAATGGACTGGAAGGCACTGACCTCGGTGCATGGAATACGAAGTTTCCTTGTTTTAGCGGGCTATTATCGTCACTTCATACCCGACTTCTCAAAAATAGCCAAACCAATGACCAACCTATTGCAAAAGGATCCAAAGTTTGATTGGACGGATAAATGTGACATAGCTTTCCACACTTTGCGGAAACTATTGACCACGGCGCCCGTTCTAGCCCAACCATACATCGAGAAACCGTTTGATGTGTTTTGTGACGCATCTAAGACCAGTTTGGGTTGTGTGTTAATGCAAGAAGGACGATTCATTGCTTATGCCTCGCGTCAACTCAAGAAGCATGAGGTTAACTACCCTACCCACGATTTAGAGCTTGCAATAGTGGTGCACGTACTAAAGATCTAGAGGCATTACCTACTTGGTAACGTGTGTAACATCTTCACAGATCATAAGAGCCTCAAATACAAATTCATGCAGTCCGAGTTAAACATGCGTCAACGAAGATGGTTGGAACTAATAAAGGATTACAACCTGAATGTGCAATACTATCCTGGTAAGGCCAACATGGTGGCCGATGCTTTGAGCAGAAAGTCACATTATCAGACAGTACAACCTCTGTTTGAAGATGGTTTTAACCTAATGCACTCAGAAGTTCCATTCAACATCCAGCTCAGTTGCATTTTAGAAAGTGATATCATCAAACAACAGGCCTCAGATAAAGGAATTTTCCATATCAAAGAAAAAGTACGAGAAGGCTTGACTAAACACTTTCGGATAGATTAGAGAGATGTGTTGTGGTTTAATGGCCGCATCGTAGTACCAAAGGATCGGAAACTTAGAAACAGGATTATGGACGAAGCTCACCGTTCCAAAATATCCGTTCATCCTGGCAGCAATAAGATGTACCATGACTTGAGATCAAGATTTTGGTGGACCAAAAAGAAGAAGGAGATAGCGGCCTATGTCACCAAATGTGATGTCTGTTGTTAAGTAAAAGTTGTTCATCTCAGACCTGCCGGCCTTTTGCAACCCTTGTCGATGCCAGTTTGGAAATGGGATGATATTAGTATGCATTTTATCACAGGTCTTCCGACCACACGCAAGGGAAATGATTCCATTTGGGTGATAGTGGATCGACTCACCAAGTTGGCTCACTTCCTGCCAGTCAAGATCATAGATAGACCACCGCAATATGTTGACAAATATTTTGCAGAAATCGTCAGAATGCATGGAGTACCAAAGACATTAATATCGGACAGAGGTCCTCAATTCATAGCTCAATTCTGGGAACGGTTACATAAGTGTTTGGGTACCACTCTAGTATGCAGTTCCGCGTACCATCCTCAGACTTCCGGTCAAACTGAGAGGTTAAATCAAGTTCTAGAAGACATGCTTCACGATTGTGTCATCTCTTCTGGAGGTTCATGGGAATCATGGCTACCTTTGATCGAGTTCTCTTACAATAATAGCTATTAAGAGAGTATCAAAATGGCTCCATTTGAAGCTTTATATGGCAGCAAGTGTAGAACACCCGCAAATTGGGTCGAGCCTAGAGAAAGAAGATTTTATGTCATTGATTTCATCGATGAAGCTGAAAATAAAGTCCGTACAATCCATGAGAACATGAAAGCTGCCCAGTCACGATAGATGAGTTACGCAGATAAATGAAGGAGGCCCTTGACTTTTGAAGTAGGCGAGTATGTCTACCTAAGGGTATCACTCATGAAAGGGGTAAAAAGATTTGGAGTAAACGGGAAGCTCGCACCTAGGTTTGTAGGCCCCTACTGGATCCTAGAAAAGAAGGGGAACCAATACAAGAAATGTGTGACTTTTTGACATTTTTAGTATGACAACGGGTTATAATGTCATTATATAATCTAGTTTATGACATTATGTTTTAGCCAATTCAACGTAGTGACAATATAAAGTTGTATGTCACAACAAATGTCATGCAACAAATGTATGTGCTGAAATGTGGATATGATCAGTTTTGTGTATGGGCTAAAATGAAATGCATGGGCTGAAATGTGGGATAAAATAGGTAGTATAAAATTATGGGCTGAAATATAATGACTGAAAAATATATGGACTGAATTTGTGGATTGAAAATTATGGGCCAAATTGTGTGGGCTAAAAAAATATTTGGGCTGGAATTTTTGCGCTGAAAAGATTATACGGGCTGCAATATTAACAAAAAAATGAGCTTAAATAAATTCTACCATTAAGTAATGGTCCACACAATTTAGTCCAAAAAAGGAAGTGGCCCATAAAAAGGTTGCTAGCTATGTGGGCTTTAGCAGAACAAAATTTATATTATGACATTCTTTGTTATCTACCATGTCAGCGCCATGATAGCTTTTGATCATACGTGGCATTTGCCCATGTGGCAACGTCTATGATTTTGTGACAATAAACCAATGTCATAAACCAATATGACACTAAAATCTATTGTCATACCTTATGACAATAAATATACACATGTCATATATTCAAATTATGACGCGGGTTTTTTGACATTAGAGTTTATGTCACCCAGATGTCATTAACTAAGTTGTGACATGAATTCGATGTATTTTGACAAAAGTAGAATGCCAAAAAATCACAATATTATTGTAGTGAACATAGCCTACAAATTGGATTTACTAGAAGAGATGAGTTCTATCTTTGTCGTGTTTCATGTCTCGCAACTTAGAGTCTGTTTGTGGGTACCTGCCGAAGAAGTAGCAGTCAAGAACATCAAACTTAAATCCGACTTGACCTATCAAGAGCAAGCGGTCAGAGTACTAGATTGTAAGGAACGTGTGACCCAGAACTGAGGCACTAAGGTATACAAGATTCAATGGAGTTGCCATGATGAAGGAGATGCAACTTGGGAGACTGAGGAGTACCTAAGAGAAGTTTACCCCAGCTTCTGTGAGCAGTGGTTAGTACCTAAATCTTGAGACAAGATTTTCTTAAGGGGGGAAGGGTGGTAACACCCTAGTGTTAAGCATTTCATAATCCACATGATCATTTGCAAATCATTCATCTGATTAGATTCAGCATATGGCATCATGGCATTTCATGTTGAAATTGAAATTAAATTCATTTTCTTTGCAATGTTTATGTGAACTGGTTTATAAAAGAGTTTGATGTGCGAACACATGGTGGATAAGTACCCATGTATGTTCAGCTTTGATGATGAGTGATCGTCCAACACGTGAGTGTTTCAGTTTGAGTGGCTTACCCTAACCTCTGCGAAAGCAGAAGTGTGTGCTTGTCTATCGGCTTGTGGTGTGCAGGTGCTATGCCTAGTGACAGTGGTCAATGGCGTGGAGAAGGTCGAGTAGAGGATTGCCGTGCCGATGGACTGAGAGCGGTGAAGGGTGGAAGCGGGGCTCGGACTGAGGGACCATGGGCGTCGGCGGACTAGCTGTGGTGGCTAGTACTTGGCACCGGCGAGTGCGAGAAGACATAGAGGTAGGCCGAGTCAACCGAGTCAAGACGGTGGACGCGCGAGTCGAGCGAGGCTCAAGGGACTCGGAGTCCGACCGGGCGAAGACAAGGTGGCTCGCGTCGAGTGGTTTGGTGGTTTGGGCCTCAAAACCATCCGCGTCGGTTTCCGAGTTTGGGCCGCAAAACTCGGGGTTCGGTAGTTGAGCCCAAAGCTACCGGTGGCGGGTTTCCTGGGTTTGGGCCTCAAAACCTAGGCGCAGCTTCCAAGGAAGCGTGGATGGCACATGGCGGAATCCTGGAGGTTGCGTCGAGGCGACGGCAACTCCCGGCAGGAAGCGGGGTCGTCCATTGAAATCGAGGAAGATATTTTCCGGAGCTTGGACTGCAATGTTTAGGCTAGGTACTTCACTCAATGTATCTAGGGGGGTCTTTGGGAAATAGCCAAAGCCCTATAAGTACGGGGTGAAGGGGTATCCCTCATTCTATCTCTTGCATTACTCTCTCTCCCACCTATTCCTAGGTTTTCCCTTACCTAGCTTCTTCTTGCTTGAGATCCACCGCGTCACCGGTGTAAGAACTTGTGATTGTTGCGAGGAATCGGAGGCCGTAACCTCCGTAAGCCATGGTGGTTTTGCTTTTGTGATCGTCTCCCCATTTTGCTTGTGTTCTTCGTATTTTGCTTTTACTCCCTCTTTTCTCGAGATGATTTCTCTTTGTAGGGAGTAGCTCATGCAAATCTACTTGAACCAAGTTGTTCGTATTTGTGAGGAGCTTCTTTGCACTGAAGGAATTCTCCTCAAACCTCACGAGTGCGTAGATCGGGCGATTTCTTTGTGGCGTTCTTCGTTTTGCTCTCTTCTCCCCCAAATCCGAGTGTTCTCCTTTATCCTCTCCAAATTGAGCGATGATTTCTTTGGGATAGCTCCCCAACTACACTAGGATCATGCCTACAAAGTTTTGTTGCAGTTGGTGATCATTTGGTTGAGTTTTGAGAAGATTTGGCGGAAATGGAAACAATTTTCGCGAGGAACAATTTTCTGCTGAAAGCGTCGGACCACCTTCCCCCTAAGCTCCAGACCAAGGCAAGTGGTCCGGTGGTCTTGACTTTTCCTGTGTCAAACAGCAAGGGGGGTCGGACCACCCTCCGGACCACTTGGCGTTTGAGCTCCGGACCTTTGATGAGTGGTCTGGTGGCTCTGCTAAGGGTTCCTACCACGCGTCGGACCACTCTCCTTGGTCCGATGGGGTAGTCCGGTGGTCTGGTTCGGAGGTCAGTCGCTTACTGGACCTTCTAGCGGGTGAGCACCGGACCAGTCTCTAGTAGCATCGGACTAGTCCGGAGCCTCTGGTCCGGAGCTAGGGTGCTTACTGTTGTGGTGTGTCTCGGCTGGTGTACGCGTCGGACCATAGCTCCGGACTACTTGCCATAGTCCGGTGGCTCTGTCCCAACTGGTCCGGAGCCTCTATTAGTGTTGTTTTTCGTCCGTTCTTTTCGCGGTTTGTTCCTCCGGGTTCGTGGCTAGGTCCGCTGTGTTCCTAGGACATCTCCTAGAACATCCACCCTCTTGTGGGTCGTCAGCCTAGTTCTTGCTTTGGGTTGTGCTTGGGACAAGGGTCAAGTTCTTCTGGAAGGCTTTTTTATTTGGCTCCCATTCACCCCCCCCCTCTGGTCGCCGTTTCCGGTCCTTCAGTTGGTATTAGAGCCGGTTAAGGATCAATCCACCTTACACGGTTCTTGATCCGCGAAGGCGACATGGAGCGAGGTGCTGGTAAACCTCCCTACTTCGATGGAACCAACTTTGCGTATTGGAAGGTGCGCATGTCGGCTTACCTCCAAGGGCTTGACACAAAGTTTTAGGAGATTTATGAGAATGAGAACTACGTGGTTCTTGAGGCTCGGATCATCGATGCCCAGGTTATGCAGCATGCATCTAATGCAAGAGCCCGTAGCATTCTCTTCTCTTGTCTGTCTCTTCCGGAGTTTGAGCGGGTTTCGAGTCTCACTACGGCACGGGAGATCTGGCAAACACTATTGAGATATCATGAGGGCAAGCCTCAGATCAAGTCCAGACTCTTTGACAAGTACCGTAGAGAGTACGAGAACTTTGCTCAGTTGGCCGGCGAATCTGTTGACGGGATGTTCACTCGCTTCCAATCTATCGTCAACAAGATGCGTGCCAATCGAGCCAACTTGCCTTATGATGATCATGAGATGGCTATCAAGCTTTTGCATGCTCTTGATCGGAAGGTATGGGAGATGAAGGTGGCTGCCATCCAGGAGTCACCAGGCTATGATGCCCTGATCGTGGACGAGCTGTTCAGCAAGCTCAAGTCCTCGGAGATTGACTACCAGACCCGGGCCAAGCTTGAAAATCCGTTGAAACCATCTATGGCTTTGGTTTCTGGCCCCGGCGGTACGTCTTCTTCCTCCTCTGACCCTTCACACTCCTTGTTTGCTTTGTCTTTGATTTCTGTCATAGAGGAGCAAGTGGAGGCTCTTGGAGATGATGAGCTGGCTTTGGTCATCACCAAGTTCTCACGGTTTCACAACAACCGTTTGAACCGTCAGCGTGGTGGCTCAACCAAGGGGTGCTACCATTGCGGTGATGAGGATCACTTCATCGCAAACTGCACCAAGAAAGTTGCGGGCGACTTCACCAAGCGCAAGGACAAGCGTGAGCAACACTTCGAGGACAAGCACAAGCCCAAGGGTGGCTACCACCGAAGGTCCTCCAAGAAGGTGATCGACAAGGTGAAGGCCAAGCACCGAGCCTTCCTCGCCTCCCTCAGTGACATCGATGCCTCGTCCGACGGAGATGCTTCTTTGAGTGATGATGAGTCCAAGGGAAAGGTTGAGGACAAGCTCAACGGCCTATGCTTCTATGCCGACGCCAAGCACGGTGGCTTTTGCACCATGGTGATTGAAGAAGGCAAGGTCGGCAAGCGCAAGGATGGCCCCGACTACGACTACGACTCCGACACACCCGAGGTACCACCCACCGTCGAGTCCCTCTGTCTTGAGATTGAGTCTCTGAACAACGCCTTGATGAGTGAAGATGCGTTGCTCAAACGTGTTGTTGTCGAGAGGAACGACTTTAAGGCGAAGTACCTTAGCGCGCTTCATGAGCTAGATTTTGCTAAGGCATCAGTGGTGGTTACCGATGAGGTAGAGTGTGATGCTTGCGCCATTCACATGTCTGATCTTGTCACTCTCTAGGACAAGTATGGCACTATACTTGAGGAGGTCAGTGAGCTGAAGGCTAGGCCTAGCTTACTTGGTGTGTGCAAGTCTTGCTTAGGCTTGCGTTCTGAGCTGGCACACAGAGATGCTAGGATTATTGTGCTAGAGAAGGTCAGCTCAGATAGCACTAGAGAGTCGGAATGCTTGGAGGCTTTGGAGCTTGAGATAGCGTCGTGCAGACACGACAAGATGCGTACCGAGGAAGAAAACACATACCTTCGGTCCATCTTGAGCTGGGTGTCTTTCCGAGAGCCGCAGTTGGGGATGATGCTTAGCCAATGCAAAAGGGCTGGCAGCACGGGAGTAGGCTTTGCTATAGGTGGGAAGGACCATAGCATGTTCGGTAAGATCGGTGAGTGCAGTGGTTTGAGCAAGAATGAGAAACTCACCACAACTCCCCAAGCTTACCAAGATCACTCCACCTAAGCCTACCGACCCCTTTGAGTTTCCTGTGAGAGATGGTGTGTTTGAAGAGCCATCCAAAACCACTCCACAGAACCAAGTGTGGATTGCAAAATCGAACCATCTTCTCAACACATTTGACACACTGTCAGACATCTCTAGTGATCCCCTTCCTAAGAAAGCTAGAGCCACCCAACCCAACAAGAGAGTGTCTACCAAGAGTGTGGTGAGGTAGCATTGTGAGTATTGTGAGCGGGATGGGCATTTGGCTGAGTTTTGCTATAGGAGGAAGAGAGATGACCGGAGGCAGGTTGAGTTGAACAACCGGGACATGTACCACCCACGAGTTGGGGTGCATGAACTGGAAGTTCGAAGGCACACTACTAGGCCTAGAGGTACAATGCCTCAAGGTGCTAGGCCTCTGGAGGCAAGACCACGTGGTGGTCGTGCCCGGCGGGGTACCGGTCGTGACCCATACGAATACGGGCCTCGTGGCGGTGGCTTTACTCCACCCTTCGTTAGCGGACCATGTTTTCCCTATCGTGGTGATCCCTATCCCTCTGTGGGGCAGGAGATGTTTGGTTTTTCTCCTAACCCATTCTTTGGGAAAATGGGACAACACTGGTATCCTTCACAGTTTACTAACCCCAGTGTTGGTCCATTTGCTCACCCTATGTCTTTTTATTGATGTAGGAAGGAGGGCTGGAGGAGACTTGGCTCTTGGATTCCGGATGTCCACGCCATATGACTGGAAGTGCCAAGTGGTTCTCCAACCTCGACCCCGTGCGCCACACCGAGTACATTACATTCGGGGATAAGAGTAAAGGTAAGGTTGTCTCCCGAGGGTCGATCCGAGTGAACTCTTCTTTTGTCCTCAAGGATGTTGCTTTGGTTGCGAATTTGCATTTTAACCTTCTCTCGGTTTCGCAACTCCTTGATGACAGTTTTGAAGTGAGTTTTAAGCCTAATCTTTCTCGGATTTTGGACTCTCGAGGTGATCTTGTTTGCTGGATTTTACCCTTCGGGAAGGTTTTTCGTGCGGATTTTTCTATCTTTTCCGGACCTTCTCGTTGTCTTCTTGTCAGTTCTTCTTCAGAGCTTTGGAAGTGGCATAGGAGATTGGGAGATTTGAGTTTTGACTTGCTTGCAAGGCTTAAATCAATGGACCTTATCCAAGGATTGCCAAAGCTAAAGTTCGAGAAGGATTTGGTTTGCCATCCTTGCAGGCATGGCAAGATGGTTGCTGCTTCCCATCCGCTTGTGACGGAGGTCATGACCACTCGACCCAACGAGCTCTTACACATGGACACATTTGGTCCAGCTTGGGTCAGGTCGGAAGGAGGGAAGTGGTATGTGGTTGTAGTCGTTGATGACTACTCGAGATACTCTTGGGTGTTCTTTTTGGAGAGTAAGGATGAGGCTTTTCCACTTGTTCGAGATCTGATTTTGAGATTGCAAAATGAGCTACCTAAGAATTCCATGAGAGCTATCCGCGGTGATAATGGCACAGAATTGAAGAATGCTCACTTTGCATCTCTTTGCTCTTCTTTGGGTCTCGATCACCAGTTTTCCTCACCTCACACTCCCCAGTAGAACGGTGTTGTTGAGCGCAAGAATCGGACCCTTGTTGAGATGTCCAGGACAATGCTCGATGAGCATAGGACTCCTAGGCGGTATTGGGCCGAAGCACTCAGTTTTGCTTGCTATGTTTCCAATCGGATTTTTCTCCGAGCTTTCAAGAAAAAGACCTCTTATGAGCTGCGATTTGTTAGACCACCCAAGGTAAGTCACCTACTGGTGTTTGGGTGCAGGTGTTTCATCCTCAAAAAGGGTGGTAAGTTGGATAAATTTGAATCACGGTCTTCTGACGGTATCTTTCTGGGTTACTCTACTCACTCTCGTGCTTATCGTGCACTTAACCTTGAAACTAACCGAGTGATGGATACTTGTGAGATTACCTTCGATGAAACTATGCCCTGTGTTTCAACTGCTTTTGAGCTTGCAGGTGATGATGAGGTGAACACTAGCATCTTTGTGGAGGAGGAGCAGGATGATGCTGATTGGGGTGATCCCGAGCCAACTCCACTGGCTGCCCCCGTCGACCCTGCGACGTCCACTTCGGCTCACGGTCCCGACCCGACTACTTCTTCTACATGGGGGCCGTTCGAGCAGCTTCCTCAGTCGATGCCCGTTGCACCTGAGGGAGCTCCAGCTGCTATCGAGGGGAGGCCATTTTGTCCAGGCAGGCTCCCTGCCACATCTAGCGGTGGCACCCGCCAGAGAACATCATCGGCAACATTGACCGTCGAGTCACGCGGTCCAGGTCCTATATCTCTCACTTTGCTCATTCAGCTTTTGTCGCTTCTTTTGAGCCCCGAGATGTTGGACACACTTTGATGGATCCGGATTGGGTTAATGTCATGCATGAGGAGTTAGAAAACTTTGAGCAAAACCGCGTTTTGGTCTTAGTTCCTCCACCACCTAGTTGCCACCCTATAGGTACCAAATGGGTTTTCAAAAACAAACAAAGTGAGGATGGGGTGGTAGTGCGCAACAAGGCGAGGTTGGTAGCTCAAGGCTTTTGTCAAAAGGAGGGAATAGACTATGAGGAAACCTTCGCTCCCGTAGCTCATTTAGAAGCCATTAGAATCCTTCTAGCTTTTGCGGCTTCTAAGGGTTTTAAACTTTTTCAAATGGACATTAAAAGTGCTTTCTTAAACGGCTACATAGAGGAGGAAGTTTATGTTAAACAACCTCCCAGTTTCGAAAATCCCAAGTTTCCAAACCATGTTTTTAAACATCACAAAGCTTTGTATGGTTTGAAACAAGCACCTAGAGCATGGTATGATAGGCTAAAAACCTTTTTGCTTGCTAAGGGCTTTAAAATAGGATCGGTAGATAAGACGTTGTTTCTCCTCAAGCAAGGCAAAGATAGTCTCCTTGTCCAAATATACGTGGATGATATCATCTTTGGTGGTTCTTCTCATGCTCTTGTTGCCAAGTTTGCAGATCTTATAAGCAAGGAATTTGATATGAGCATGATGGGAGAGTTGAATTTCTTTCTCGGGTTGCAAATCAAGCAAACTCGGGAAGGGATGTTTGTGCACCAAGGCAAGTACATGAAGGATATCTTGAAGAAGTTTGACATGGGCGAGGCAAAACCCCTCTCGATGCCTATGTCAACCACTACTACCTTGGATGCGGACGAGGAA